>CM017194.1:27408857-28052607 GCA_004837865.1 Musa balbisiana | reverse complement strand
AGATAGATATATATAGTCTATATATTATATATGTTATATATATATCTGTGTGTGTTGGTGAGCTTATAAAAATTTCGCATGATCCAGGTTTATATATAACAACACAACACAACAAACAAAATTGAAAGTCTCAACTATTTGGGATCGGCATCACCTAGATATATAATAAATAAATAAAATATAATCATATAAATAAATATAAAATAACCTTTGAAATTAAATAAATAAAAATTTATCTTATAGAAAACATAAATCATGTTGGTTTCTCACTAAATTTGAAAATTTTAGTTAGGTTTTTTTTTTATATAATGACAATCTTATGATTCTATAGAATATCACAGGTTATTTTGAAAACTTTGAAAAAAAAAAATCATTAACATCCCGCAAATGCAAAAATGTTGATGCTAGTATGCTACCCTAAGGTAGCGTCAGCAGTTGAGCATTTGCAATGCAACATCCATGCCAAATATGATTTAAAAGAAAATTTACAAAAAAATAAAATTGTATTTGAAATGTGCATTGGGCCATCAATGCACATTTCAGATGCATTCCTTAATGCACCCTATAACCTTTACTAGCCTATCATATTCAGTTATGAAGATGTAGCACATTTCAGATGTTTCTCTTGTGTGGGTTTTGGTATTCAATATAACTTTCAATGTTGATTTGCGTGGTGTGATCTATTTCTGAGATTGTGATCTTTAGAATGCATTTGGAGAAAGGAAATTTATTGGGTACACTTTCCTTGCGCAGCTTATTGTTTGCTGCCTACCACACCATTTTGATTTGTTTAACTTGCCTTTTCCCAGCATTAAGTACTCCTTTGTCATGTATTCCTTTCTTCCACTTAACACCCATTATTCCATTACATTTGTTTTTGTGTGAAGCGTTGTCTAGTATATAAGGACATTAAATTGTACAAGGAAATTAGATTTTTTTAACCTTTATTGTGGTCTAGTATATGCTAATATAAAGTATATGTTATTAAGGTACTTTTGCTATAAAAAAAATTATATCAAATGTACGAGGCTTTCATCAATGTAAGCTTTGGGGAGGGACAATGCAGATAGCCTTGCCTCTAGATATAGGTTGTTCTCGTGAGTCAAACCTTGATAATTAATGATCACCCTGGTTGCTAACATTGTCCATCATGTATTCTTATACTGAAAGCAAAATTCCACCTTCTACTTTAAGATAATGGTGTTTGAAGAGTCACTGGGAGATGTCAGATTGAATTACATTAGATTGAATTACATCAGATTGAATTTCTTACAAGTATTGCCTTATGCCTAACAAACAGATTAATTAGCATGGATCATTGCCACATATATGAGGATGACTTGACTGTCATGTTTAATGTGGTGGGTGAAAACAGGGACATTCCAATCCTTTGATGTGCATCATGTCTACTGCTTGGTGAGTTATTTGATATGAACCGGAGGATGTCCATCTGCAAATAAGTTTCTGTATGCTCTGAGCTTGGCAAGTGTGAATCTAGATGTTGAGAGACACCGTAGGGGATATTTGCCACATACATATATACGTAGAATGTAGGTACAATGTTGCATGTACCTGATGTATGTGTGAACTTTGATAGTAAAATTAAGGGGGTTTTATCAGGAAGACATAATTGTAGGTAAGAGAGGATGACATGCAAAAATTTGTGGCTAGGATGTCTTTTGTTTTTTGAAAGTTTGAATAGGCAACTGGAAACTTGTAAAAAGTTGTTTGATCGAAGGTTAGGATAGCTTATTTGGTTGCATTTTGTAGGCTTAAAGCAGGTTTTAAAATATAGCTTTATAAATGATCAGGATGCAATTTATATTCTAGGAAAAGTCAAAACTGCTATTTTAGACATTGCATTGATCCTTGAGAAGGAGAAGCTTTGTTGGTAAATTTTCTAAGGACGATGTGGAACTTTATCAATTCTTTCGCTGGATTTGGGTAGGAACAATATTTGCAGATATCTTCTTTGAGAAAGAACTTTTTGACTGAAAGAATTTCTTTTTCAAGTCTTGATCTTCTTCTGACTTTCCCGAGCACACTTCCATGAACGTAACTTTGATCCTTTTGTGCAGGTTCGAGATGCCCTTCAATATCTGGTGTGGTGGATGCAATTCGATGATTGCCAAAGGTGTAAGGTTTAATGCAGAGAAAAAGCAAGTGGGAAACTATTATTCGACGAAGGTATTCGAAGAGTGCTTTTTTTTTTTTCAAGTAACATAAGAAATTAAATTGGAAATGTAAAGAGAAAGAATCACTTCCCTGCTTTTCTAACTGCACTTTGATCATCTAAAGTTTAAGAAAATGGAATTCTAGGGAGCACTTCATATACAGATGAAGAATGGGATGTTGGATTTAAGACTGATGTAGATTGGAAAATTACATGTTTTGAAAAAAGAGATATGCATATGTATGTATCATTAATTGAAAAAATGCATGTTGGATCTGGACGTTGATGAATGATTAAGCTACTGATTCAATCATCAACTATGTTTATGCGATAAGAAGAATAAAATAAATGTGAAAAAGGAAAGAAGGGCGACATAAAGCTGAGTATTCAAGTAACATTTTTCCTTGTATTGATATTAGGAAACTCTGTAACATATTGAGCCATTCAGATTTCTGGATGAGGATAGAATCAATTCTTATATGTAGCTGCATTAGAAAGAATTAGAATCACAAAACTTGATCAAGGGTACAGGTATACGATAGATACACGTTTATATAAACCATAATGAAGCCTGAGTTGGATATGAAAATGGGTTCAGATGGTTATTATGCAACTCCCCGTCATATGTACCTAAGTGACATCTGTTAAAATTCTTCTTTCTTTAACTGGGAAATAATTTTGTTAACATCAGCTTTATTTGTCTTGGTATAGTTTCTCCTGTTGTAACCTTCCACGATCTATTTCTAGATGCCTAATCGGTAACTTGTGTGCTAGATATGGAGCTTTGCCATGAAGTCAGCTTGTTGCAAGCATGAAATAGTGATACAGACAGACCCAAAGAACTGTGAATATGTCATAATCAGTGGGGCTCAACGCAAGACAGAGGATTATGATATAGAGGATGCGGAGACATTTGCCCTTCCAGCCGACGAAGTTATGTGCTTTTTTTTTTTTTCTTTATTCTACCTGGCTGGTACAACAGTGTCGGTCAGTAGGTTTCGTATCTTTTTTTTTTGCCATTACAGAGTTCTTGTATCTCATTGAATGGCCTTGTTGCAGAAAGAGGCAAGCTGTCTGATCCCTTTTATCGTCTCGAACATCAAGAAGAAGATATGAGAAAGAAGAAGGAAGTCGAGCCATTGCTGGTTCGTCTTCAGAGAGTCTCGGACAGTCGGCATGCTGACGATTATAGCCTAAACAGAGCCCTTCGAGCTCGTCTTAGAGTAGGTTATCTTCGAATCCATTGGTTTTTTTTTTTTTTCTTTTGCCTTCTGGACATCATCAAGAGTTGCCACTGGTAGTTACACTGTAGCGTGTCTTGAACTCAGAACCAAAAGAGAAGGGTCAAGGAAGAAGAGGGGTATCGAGGAGGATGGGCCTTGGCATCCGGCTTCTCCCTCCCTCGGAAGAAGATGCAGCAGTAACAGCTGCGGTTAGATTTGCCTCGAAATTTGATAGGAACAGAAAGAACAAGCGGGCAGCAATCATGGCTTCCTCCATCTTTCCAGACTCATCGGCGTCTGCATCAGGAAGTAAAAGATCGGAGCTGGAATCGAAGAGAAGAAAAATAAAAGCAACCGCCGCATCTGCATCATTGGCCGGAAGAGTCAAGCCTTTGTCGTGGCAACACAGCGCGGGGTTCATAAAGCGCTAACACACGTAAAGGATGCCAATGGTTTGGTAGAAGATTGCAGTTACCCACCCATGTACATAAAGCATTTTGTCACCACCTTTTATGCGTTTTGGCCATTCGTGCTTGGCAGTGGTATGCGAGAACACACGGAATGCATGCTTTGTTTTCTCAACCTCCCGTCTGCCTGTCGTAATGACCTGCAAACTCCAAGGAGGTATCTTTTCTGAGTTGTACAAACAGATTGATCTTTTTTTGTTTTTGGGTCTTATGGAACAAAGGTTTGAGCTTCAACAATGAGAATAACTGTTTCACATGCCACATCACTCAGCAATGCAAAACTTTCCTATCCAATAGTTTAAACACATAAAATGATACAGCAGATTATTTGGAAACAGACTTTGAACGATCATTTCGTGCCATATTAAAAACAAATAATATGATGAGCTGGAAAAACGAAAAACAAAAACACCTGCACATGTAGGGCAAATTAAACGAATGAATGAAATGAATACGAGAAAATATTGCGAGGACCCCCTAAGGTGCACACTTTATAGTTAGAGGGGCAGCAGTCCATCCTGAATGGATTGCCTTGAGAAGAGCGACGAATTGCAATAGAGTATCTCGAGAGTACCACTTCAGTTTCCATTTACGAGGCTTTGAGGTATCAGACATGACATCGACAATTGTCAAGGTCAAGCTTCCATTCCCACCACCAAACTCGATGACCTGAGAGAGGCAGACATCAACATTTATCCATACCCTCCAGATTTCAGCCCCACCAAAAGACATTGTCAACAATCTATATAAACTAGTATCATCCTGAGAAAACATGGTGTTTTACATAATTCGAATTTAGTTACAGCATGATAATTTGCTGATAGTTGCATGAATGCATCTGTCACTACATTGTATGCGTACACAAATAATTCTAAATATAGTGAGGAAACATATAAAAACACATAATCAAATTACTAAAATGGACTTCTTTGGTCATCAAGCTCTTGAGAAAAAAGAAAAAAAAATATACTAGTCGAACAAAGAGCAAACAAAGCTCTATTACAATACCACAACATCTAATAATGTTCTCTAATATCTACCTCAATTCACCATAAAAAAAAAAAATCTATATTGTTTTGTTACAACTTGCTACAGTTCACTGTCTATATTGTTGTCAACGAAAATGCAATGGAATTGACTTTAAGAAAAAAAAATCTTCCTAAGTTCACGTCCACTAGTAATGAATTGACCTACCATACCCATATAGTCAGTAACCTACCACTTGTGTGCCTCAACCATATTTCTAATAGTTCTTTACCAATATTTGGCATTCACAAACTCAATAAGACACAACAGTAACTTTTAAATCAGGACCAGTCAAGAGTCTGCCCGTAGGTTGAATATACTCCCTGCAGTTTCTGGTTTGCTATTACTACAGTCAACAGATCATACAAACTAAGTGAAACAAATTCTCCATCTTATTAACTTTAAGGAAATAAAGGAGTACAATTAATAGGCCAAAGTGTAGAAATGATAACTTTCTAAAACCTATTTCACACCAAACGATAAGTCCACATCTGTACAAAATCACATTCAGTTTTTCAATGAATATGATGTGCATGGAAGAGCAAGAACTGTTGATATGTTTTAATTAAGATAGAATATTGCCCAAATTTTAGGTTCTAGGATGGTGAGCTACCTAAGTAGACACTGTTCCAAATATCCCAAGTGGAGATTCATTCCCACTGTCTCTATAGGTCGATACTGATTGAGTGAACCCTTGACGAACATGGAGTTTTTAAGACACTGAGCACCAAACAGAGATTGCATGTATTGAACGGTTCAAATATTTTACCAGAGGGCACATGATAATTTGCATGGGGATGGTAGACCATTAAGCACAATGTTGTCAATCACACACATACACACACACACACACACACACACACACATATATATATATCAGAAGTCCATTTAATTATTCAATGTGTGATATTACTGCCATATCACAAGATATTTAAATTGTTTAGATCCACAATACTAACAAAAAAAACCTACTACTTATTTGAAAAGGCAGTAAATATAAAAAATTATAAGAATCAATAAAAGAAAGATCACTTACCATTTCTAGTATATCTTGAATTGCACAGCATGAATCCAGAGAGTAATATGGGCAAGTCGATCCCCAATTATCCATGGAAGAACCAAACTGTATAAAATTCTCACTGCATACAAGCATATTTCCTTCGACAACAAAAATTGATCTTCTAAACCATGATTCCCCTATGCAATAATCATATAGGAAACTTTTAAGTCCTACAACAAGTGTGAAAGAACAATAGTTGAAAAATCTTAATATGCATTAAAGATAAGTTCCATAATATTAATTCCAATGATGTCAAAAGTCAATCTAAAAATAAAATTCATTACAAATATGTCTTGACCCATTATACAAGATCAAAGTTTCCAGTGCCAAGACATGGTAATGTACCAATTGTGTGATAACCTGCAAAACCACGAGTTGGTACAGACTCTGTTCTAGTCAAAACTGGCTCCGCATTAAGCTAGCACTATCTAGGCATGACATGGAATCCCATACTGATTCCATGCCAGACAGACAAGTGATCTATGATACAAAATACAAATAACTATTTCAGTTTATTGACAAGCACATGACTGTAAAGACAACAGATTAAAGAATGCCCTCTCCACCACAGCCATTCTCAACCTTCATGTTATTTAAACAAGATAAGAAACACAGGAAAAACATCAACATACTCATCAAAAAGTTTGGACAACAATGATTAAAAGCTTACCTTCAGAATTTTCATGGCAAAACAGCAACATAGAGTAGAAGAATATGCCCATCTTCAGATATTCACATACATATTTCTCAAGCATTTTCACTTGAACCTGCTCCCAACTGTCATTTAAATTTTAAAGTAACTAATCACAGAGAAAAGAAAAGAAACACTACAAATGGAATCATGTTACTCATTTATGGATCCATAGCAAATTGTTTGATACATGTCAATATTGAACAGGAACGTAGAGAGATCACCTCTTTAGAGGGCATATATTATCTGATGCAGCAGAATCACAGAGTCTTAACAGGGAAAGTAAACTCTTTGACTTTTCGGAACTCCTTGTTAAGAACAGGTAAGTTATACTCCCCTCCAGGTATATCCTAAAGAACAATTATGTGAAAACCGAGAATGGTGTGCAATATGTAAGTCCCATAGGCAGAAATCGAAACATACCGCAAAGCTTGTAGTCCAAGTCCGACCACAACTTTTCTCATTTCTTCAAACCTGTAACATCCTAAAAGTTTGGAGATATCTGTAGAAGAATTGTCAATATTATTGTATGTAGCCACATGGGAATGATAAACAATAGAACCCCATTCTTTTTTTGCAGCAAATATCCTTAAAAGAATCATGAAGTGAAGTACAATTAGCAAATAACTGACCTTGGCCATCGGGTGTTGCATCAATAAGTAGAATATACAATTTGTTTGTGCAGCTCCTTAGAATAGCTACTTCACTGCACAAAGTGGTAGAAAAAATTTGCAAAGCCATAATAGAAACAATCAGCATATATTTGTAATAAGAATACTACATCTCTAGCCCATTCCAGACAGCAGGCACTGCAACTAATATAATGGACATGTTATCAAAATAAAACCTCTTAAAGTTCTTGTCATTGCAGAGAACACAGCATGATTATCTCATTCAAGCATTGCACCAAATACACAATATGACAAACCACTGAAACTTATGAAATTTTGTTTGTTCAATTAACAGAGACAAAGTACAGTAGAAAAAGAAAATGATACATGCACACCAAAGAAACAATACAGCAAACTACTGAAATTTATGCAAAATCTTTATTCAATTTGAAGAGTCAGTATGGTAGAAAAAGAAAAAAAAGGGATAGGTCAAAGAACAGAGTTTCCGAGACATGAAATTAATCAGTATTTTGGGAGAGGCAAAAACGATGTAAATAGAACAAGAGAATTCTCCATGAACATGCATAAAAATAGATTAACTATTGACCAGACGTGGCTTCACCATTTTAAAATCTCTCTAATAAGCCCATATGGAAGAAAAATCAAAGCAACAACTGATTGCAAGTTGCAACTACCATTATGATTAAAATTATAATTTAAAATTCATCAATTCTCATGCACAATTAAATTGGTTATTTCTAAATCATCATGGTGGGCCCACAATTTTGTTCCTTTCAAAAAGCCAGCTGAAAATTGGATTATAGGATACACTCATCCATTTGACATTTATATCAGAACAACTTTCTCCAA
Source organism: Musa balbisiana (assembly GCA_004837865.1). NCBI lineage: Eukaryota > Viridiplantae > Streptophyta > Magnoliopsida > Zingiberales > Musaceae > Musa > Musa balbisiana. Next base: position 28,044,486 of record CM017194.1, on the reverse strand, counting down.
ATTCCTAAGCAGCTTTGCAATTGTCATGAATGTGTGAAACAAAAGGAGGCCACTCTCTCAGGAGTAGTCAATCCACATCATTGATAATATCTATCATTACTTCGGAACAAGTTACCAGCATTTTGAACTCAGTTTTAACATTGCTACCGTGACGGGCAGTAGCAGGCATCATGAATCACGAGTATCGTGCAAAACCTCAGCACCAGCATTTTGAAGATAATTTATAAACCGGACTGGATTGCCTGTAAAGACGCAGTCCATGTTCTAGTTGACACCCAAAACAGTAAATACCAACCAGGAGGAACCAATCTACATGAAATTGCATTTCTGACTTAAATTAATATCCAAATAACTCATGTCATACATAAGAATGTTATAAACACATCGACTACCTATAACCTGAGCAACTTCTAGACCTTCAACTAAGAATCACTAAGCAACCTCATTTCTTTCCATTTGCTCAGATATGATCTGCAAAATACATTTTCATGTCTCAGTGATGCTAGGACTTGTGAGTAACTAGAACATTTTAACATTGCTTTGCACCAGAAGAATAACCAAAGCAGAAAAGAGTCTGCTCAACTTTGATTTGAACCAGAAACATGATTGGAACAGAAAAGTGTCTGCCATATCTTTAAGAATTTCAGAACTAAAATTGATAACAGGTAATGCGCAGCATGAGTCTGCAGTCTTATCTTTGCAAATGAGCAGCAGTCTAAGACTCTGTCTGACATTACTTATTATCTAAATGTAACAGTTATAAATTGTCAAATGAATGACAATAGACACAGATTCGATGTCATGAACCTTACCACTCTTGGAAGACAGTTCCAAGTCCAAATATGCACTCACAACGAACTACAGCCTCAAAGGTTTCATGAGCACTGAAGTTCACGACCTTCTGATGAAAAAAGTCCATTATATGTTCATCTTGTGCAAGATCAAGAAAGCAAGCCCCTGCCAACGTACAAGAGTAATGACCAACAGCCATGGATGAATGATCGTCATGGTAACTCTGTCCTAAATTAGTAGCAGCTTCCCCACCTATAATTTTCCTCTGCCGATATGTATCCTTCAACTCGGTTTCAATAACTTCTATGCTACCATTGGGTTTGTCAAATACTGGTTCTGTATTAAGATCTTCTGAAAGTGAGATAAGCTCTCTCTTAAGCTTCCATTTACCCCTCCGTTTCTCAATTCCACCAACTTCCTGACTTGCAATATGCTCAAGACCATAACCACCATCATTAGAAATATCACGTACAGAGGATGGTTTATCCTCATTGATCGATATGTTTTCACCTATATCTGACACATGTCCTATAGAATTGTCAGTATCACACCTTCTGTCAGCATGACCCATATTGAGTGACACCCATGAGTAGTCACTGAATTCTTGCTTTGTGCATGTTTGAATCAGTAGACTGTCTAGGTCCGAAGCAGTGGAACTTAACTCACATGAAGCATCACCATTGGAACTCGTTTCACTATCTGATGACCCCATAGAAAGTAAATCAACTGATTGTTGCAAGAATTCTTCCTCTAAGTAAAGTCTATGATGGAGGATATCCTCTCTATAGTGAGGAGGTGAGCTAGGATACATGGGAGAGGGCTGTGATCCTGGTCATGTCATTACTTTAATCCTGAATTTGTTTCAATCAATGAAACACTGCCACCATTAACCACTGAAGGTTTCATCCTTGTCATGTCATTACTGCAACGGTCACCAATATAGGCATCATCAGATGACTCTGATATGCCTGACCTAGTCCCACCTTCTGCAGTTTTTGCAGGGTTTGTAACATATTCTGAGCTACTTCCAGATGTTTTGTGACCTTTTCTTTGTCTTATATTTTGATGAGATAAACTGATCTCTGTTAAGTCATTCTTAATCTCTACTTCCTCAGGAGTCTGATCAATATACTCCTTAAATTCTCTTAACCAAAAAACAGACTGATCGTTCTTCATGTATTTAGCTCTATTGACCAAACCAGCAATTCTTGATTCATTGTCAGAAATAAGTTCTTTTCTCAAACTGTCACCATCACAGGACACCGATTCTTGATCAGAGCAGATAAATATTCTCTGCTCCTCGTCCTCAATACGAGCTAGACGAGAATGTTTCTTCTACAATGGAAAACACAGATTTAAAGAGTATGTCATGGTCAAGGACTATGAATCCTATTTTTCTTGAAAAAAAAATATATAACTTTGCCTTATTTCAAAGGACAAAAAAGGTGAAAAATTTTGCATGGAAATTATTACGTGTATCACTCTACAATGTACTAACCTTTTTCATAATTTTGGTACAGTCATCTTCAGCAGGAAAATAGAATCCATAACCAGCAGGCTTCTTTTGTCTGCATGCAAATATCACATGCCCTTCCCAATACTCTCTAGTGCTAATTCCTTTTTCATCTAACGTCAACTAAGGCAGATACACAGCAAAATCATAACCAACAATTTGTGCCAAGAAGACATGGAAACAAGAATACAAATATTTCAGGATCCCAAGTAAAGAACGAAACTGAAGGAAAAGGAAGCCACAGCTTACTTTCTCTGGATTGGAGAAGAAACTGAAAACACGTGATCTGTACCGTTGAGAACAACAAATTGGATTCCCTTCGAGCCATAGATTATGTAGTGATGAAAGGCTTGCAAGGATCTCCACATCTGTAAAAGTGCATATGATATTGTAGGAAAGATCAACCTCTTCAAGCGACTTCAAATTTTGAATTCCATGCAATGAAGTCAGGGCATTATTCCTTAGAACAAGCTTCACTAACCGACAAGAAACCTGGATAACGGTAAGGAAACATGTAGAAATTTTTGTTTTTCTGGTAAGACCATCGTACATAAGGCCATGACTGCAGGAAGAGAACAAGATAATACAGATTCTGAAGTATGTCTAATAATGTATGTAATGATCATATTTTCTGGACCCGTAAGGTTCCATATCAAAGTATATGCATATATCACAATTGTAAAAAGGCTCATCAGTTCCATAAGACAAGTTATTAAAGAGTGATGTAATATTCAGTTGCAAGTAAGGTCCAAAGAAGTACCTGATCTTTTTAGAAGTTTAAGTGTCTCAAACCATACCAAAACAGAGGGGGATGCTATTTTTCAAAGAACACCAACCTGTGTCCTCATTTCTCAAGCCCTCTCAAAAGCTCTTTCTCTTTGATCCTTAAGAGTCCCTTTCTCCTACAAAAGGCAGGAGAAAGTCTACACCTTGATCCAAAGAGGTACACCTTATTTACACCCCAACCCAAAAAAAATTAAAAAAAAAACACACCCCCATCACAGGTACTAAACATACAGGATTATGAAAATCCCAGGTGAGTTACAATAATGTAAGAATTAAGACAAATAGACCTAAATCTTAAACAATCAAATCCCAAAACTATATATTTATTAAACTGACCATAATCATCATTTACTGCCTCAATCAGCTTCAATTTGATATATTATCCTCAAAATACCCCAACTAGACCCAAATTCAGGTGGCTGTGGTTGGACAATAAAGAAGCTGAAGCTTGATATGCTGAAATGTAAGAATAAAACCAAATGAGGAAAGCCTATGTGACTACTGATAATACCAATGATATTTCTATTCTATAGGAAGCTGCTCTTTAATCCCTTTCTAGAGAGAGAAGCTCTGGTCTTTCGTGACTCCCTTCTTCAACAGACTGTTCTTTTCTCCAAAATAATTCTTATATAATTAATTAGCATTTCTTGCATGATTAATTAATTAGCATTGCTCTGGTCTTGCAAGAACATATAATTAATTAGCATTCCTTGCATGATTTTGTACAGTTATGAACAGATATGTCCTCTATCTATAAGCTTGAATACCACCAACCTCTTTGCTAAAAGGTGATCAGTGTTGTTTCTTGACCGATTCATATAACCAAGTCACAAGGAATGCTGAACTGCAATCATCAAATAAGCAGATCAAGACTTCTCTAGTATAAACTGTTAAGGCCCTTTTATTTTTTGAGCTTTTGAATAATGTTTATTGAGTTTGTTTAGTTCAGTTAGAGTCGGGTAGAGGTTTATTTAATATTTATTTATTATTAAGAGTCCAAGTCTTGGTGGACTCTAGGTGGAACTCCATAAATAGTGATGTAATCATTTCTTTTCGACAAACAATGAAATATTATTCAGTCTTTTGACTAATCCCAAGAGGCCGATCCCCTCGAAGTGATCATTCCTTTTCCTCTCTTTCTTCTATGATAAAGCCCTAGGGTCTTATCATTTGATATCAGAGCAGCAATCCTCGACGTTCTCGTTGCAATTATCATCGTCTATAAATAATAAAAAATAATAAAAAAGAAGGGAGAGAGAGAAAAGGCCGGCAGCCCGCACCCCTGCTTCCCTTCTCCACCACCGCCGCTACAAGGCAACTCGTTCTCCACCGTCGCCGCCGCTGCTCCCCGGCCACCAACCTCCCCCTCTCCATCACCGCTGCTGCCTTTCGGACAGGGCGACTCACCCCTGCTTCAACCGCACCCCTGCTTCCCTTCTCCACCACCGTCGCTGCTGGGCAACTCGTTTCTCCGCCGTCGTCGCCGCTCCCCGGCCACCAACCAACACCCCTCGTTCCTCCGCAGCCGCCCTCCAGCAGCGCACGCAGCAACCGCAACAAATCCTTGCACGGCCTTGCCTCAACCCCCGTAACGCACGCACCACCAACTCCTCTTCTCAACCTCGGCCGCTTCAACGCCGCCCTCCTCCCGTCGCTGCTCCCGGCTAGCAACTAGCCTCCCTCGTTCCGCCACAGCTGCCCTCCAGCAACGCACGCAATAACCACAGCAAGTTCTTGCGCTACCCTGCCTCAACCCCAATAGTGCATGCACCACCGATTCCTCTTCTCGACCTCGACCGCTTTAACGCCACCTCGTCGCTTCTATCGACGACGACACTGCCCCACCCTTGCTCCGCATCCTCTGCCGCAGCCGTCGATTGCCATCACCGTAGCCTCAACCCCGGCTGCTCGGTGATCGCTCCCTTGGGTCGTAGCAGCTGCAGCCACATCGACGTCGTCGCCTTCCCACCCTCGGCGCTCTCACCCCACGCAGCGACAGAAATAGGGCAGCAACTCTTCCTCCTTGCAACGATCGCAGCACTGCCCTTGGCGTTCGCTTCGTCGGTAGCTTCACGTCGACCATGCTGATGCCCTTGACCAGACATCAGAAACAAGAACTGGGGATTACAGATTTGCAATCTTATGCAATGGCTACTGATAACTCAGTGAAAGCACAAACGGAAGTATTGGAAATCAGAATTGAGAACCGACTATAAGAAACACTTGATGATTTCAAAAAGAGCCTACTGGAGAGCCTCGGCAAATTTCAACAAGATGAGAGCTCAAATTCTACATTGAACATATCTGGAAAAGGGCCCCAAGATTGTGACACAAACTATCCACGCATTAAGGTAGAATTTTCGAGATGGGAAGATGGGGATCCGACCAGTTGGATCTCTAGGGCAGAAAAAAAATTTCGCTTTTACAGGACCCCAGAAGAATCTAAGATAGAAATAGCCTCAATCCAGCTAGACGGAGATGCAATCCAGTGGTATGATTGGTATGAAACTTGCCACGGAGTTCCTTCGTGGGAGCAATTCAAGAGAGGGTTTCTTGTTCGCTTTGGCTCATCTGAATACGAGAATGTTGATGGACAGCTCACTAAAATTCGTCAGACTTCTACAGTGTTGGAATATCAGAGTAGGTTTGAAAGATTGTCAAATCAAGCTAGAGATTGGTCTGAACGACAACTCGTGGGTACATTTATCGAAAGACTTAATCTAGATATCCGATGTGAAGTTAAAGCTCGTCAACCCCGTACTATGATCGCTGCGATATCATTTGCACGTTTATATAAGGAAAAAATCAACAGGGAAAATCGTCGAAACAGAAGTGACAACAAACAGATGATCAGCAAGCCACCCGCCCCCATCTATTCCCAACCGGAACCCTAACACTCGAAGACTAATCCGAGAAGAACTCAAGGAAAGATCAGCGAAGGGTTTGTGCTGGCACTGTGATGAAAAGTGGAGAAGGGATCACCGATGTAAACAGGGCAACTTCTTATGATTGAACCAATTGAGGCGGAACCAAAAGCTAACAATGTAGACTCCGATCATGAAGGTATGGATTCTGATGACGATGTTGGACCTATTATACATACAGTGCATGCATTAGCCGGCTATTCTAACCCACAAACTATGAAAGTTGGAGGAACTTTGGAACATCAATATGTTATAGTTTTGATTGATGTTGGTAGCATTAACAATTTTATGGACAGTAAAGTTGCCGACTGATTAGCCTACCACATTAAAGACTGTAACAAATTTGAAGTAAAGGTCGTCGATGGATGGATTTTAACCTGTGATAGCAAGTGCTCAAAGATTAAACTGACTTTGCAGGACCAAGAGTTGCTTGTGGACTTCGTTTTGCTACCCTTGGAAGACTTCAAAGTGGTGCTCGAAATTGAATGGCTATTAACTTTGGGTGATGTTTCATGGGATTTTTCTAAACTAATCATGAAGCTTTTTATTAATAGAAAGCAAACGATCCCAAAAAGAAGACGTGGAAGTAAGGTCACAACTGTCACTAGCCATCGGATGGAGAGGGTTTTTCAAAAGATTGCAACACCAAAAGACCAACCTATTGCTTATACTATCAAGAAGTGGAGACTGTACTTACTCGATCAACGGATTGTGATGCGTCGCAGATACCCTGTGACTGAAGTGTTAAAAGAGAAACTCCCTGAGTTTGATGCTGCTCAGCCTTGAGGACAAAGCTGATTTGAAGAGGGAGGAATTGTTAGGACCCTTTTATTTTCTGAGTTTTTGAATAATGTTTATTGAGTATGTTTAGTTCAGTTAGAGTCGGGTAGATGTTTATTTAATATTTATTTATTATTAAGAGTCCAAGTCCTGGTGGACTCCAAGTAGAACTCTATAAATAGTAATATAATCGTTTCTTTTCGATAGACAATGAAATATTATTCAGTCTTTTGACTAACCTCAGGAGGTTGATCCTCTTGAAGTGATAATCCCTTTTCCCCTCTTTTTTTACGATAAAACCTTAGGGTCTTATCATAAACACAAGATATAAAACATATTTTACAATGACTATCAAGATAAGAGGGGTGTTACGAAAATCATGCATATACTCTGGACAGTGACATGCCTAAATCATATAGACTAGCAACAATTATAAGGAAGCAATGAAGTCATAGAAGCTTCTAAGAAGTAATATGTTTAATACTAAGCATACAGTGACCAATCTCACCTCACTCAATGACCCTATTGTTCGTAGATGATTAAAACCAAGATCCAGGTACTGCAGCTTTGTACACCTTTGAATGTAATCCACCTTTGCAATCCGGTTCCGACTCAGATCCAAAGTCTCAACGACAGGTAGTAATTGCAAGGACTCATCCATCAGAACCAAGCCATTGCAAGCACTTGACAAATAACTCAACTTGTTCCAAAGTGGAGAGTCCTTTATGTCCACAATTCTACTGGCAAACACATGTCTGAGTGCATCCTGAGTTTTCACAACAAATAATAGAGAATACAAGAATAATTAATACCCTTTTAGTATGACATAAGAAACAATCAGCAGACACGTGAAGCATTAGAATTGGAGTATCAATTTCAAATTTGTGCATGTTGTGCTTGAAATTCTATCATCAACCCTGCAAAATTAAGGAGAACCTGCAATAGAAAATACTGCATATTGCTATAGAAGAAATTAAAAAAGAACAAATCATAATATAAAAGACGAAAAAAAACAAAGAAAATAAAGTCGCTGTCCTGAAAGCACCAAATACACACTCTAACTAGCGTATGATTAGCCAAACAATGTTGCACACAATTGGAATTCAGCAAGCAGAACTTCATTAATCAGGAACAAGTAATGGAAGAATAAAAAGAACAACCATCTTACAGTGGAATTATGACAAATGAGCTTCTCGAGCGTACGGTGAAGCTCGAGCAGACCCTTGGCGGCCGAAGTGGATAGATCGCACCCCCGGAGCTCGAGGACCTTCAACCTGCCGAATGGGAGCAGCGAGATGGGCATCGGATCCCTGCCCGGAGGCGGCAGCACGGAGACCACCTTGAGCGCGGTCAGCAGCCCCAGGATCCTGCGCAGCTGCTCGAGAGCCCGGTGGTCGCCGAGGTCGGAAACGTAGGCCCGGAGGTAGTCGATGGGAGCGCCGGAAAGGAGGCCCTCGAGCTCCTGCATCGCCTCCAACCGCGTGTGCACGTAGTGGAGCCCCACGGGGTTCAGCTTCAGGGTCACGGCGCCTTCGAGGAGCGACCCGGCGTTGCGCTCCACGAATCGTACCAGGCGATCGAGGTATCGATCCCCCGTGACGATCGCCATCCCGCCACCACGCCGAGAAGCGAATCCCCAGCGATTAGGGTTCTAAGAAAACCACCATTGATCAAAGATCATGGTGAACAAGGAGGATTCCGAGTTCCAACCAAGGGAATTAGGGTTCCTTCGGGCCAAAAAGAGGTTGGATTCGGTAGGAGGGGCGGCGTAGTGGCAGAAGAACCGCCTCACCATCGAAGAAGAACACGAAGAGGAGATCAGAGTGAGGGAGAGACTTAACGGTCGCCCTCCCTGAATCGCGTGAAACGAAGAAGTCAGCAGAGGAATGCGTTTCCGGCATCCGTTGTCCGGACATGGCATTCGTGAAAATGTCAAAAATAATTTTCACCCCCCATGTTTGTTACTCTGCGGTATACCTTCTTTTTCATTGCACTAATGGATGCAATCGCAGGTAGGCTCCACATGAGTAAAGAAGCAGATAAGCCAGAGCGGGTAGCAAAAGCATAGGCCCGGCGATGCTCGCTTCGGCAACGAAAACGAACCACACACTCACGACCATCCTCGACCTCCTTTCATTGGGAGCGACGTGGGCCCCGTGGACCCCATAAGTCAAATCCAATAGACGGAGGGGTGAATTGGCGGAAGTCACGTCGCGGACTGCCGTCGGCAGGTGAATGTTCGAGTCTCGTGCCAAATAAGCCCAATTAATGCGTCTTATGAGTACTCGGGTCCGCACGTCGTGACCAATAAGTCGGTATTCCGGTCGTGGAAGCATGTGTCGTGTAACTGCGTCGGAATTGGTTCAATGTCCGACCGATCCGGCTTGTAATTGCCGGCAGATCGGCGGGTTAAGCACGTGAAATGTCCGTGATTGAACCCGTGTTTATTTCTTGCATGTTGTGATGTGATAATGTCGATGTTCTGATGGTAAATAAATATAATTTTACACCTATTAAGCCAACGGTTAAATGTGCATGTTGATTTGGATTTAATTGATGTGTGTCTACCTAAGATGAAATGGCATCATGTGAGATAAGTGTTCTGAGCTGAAATCCTGTAAGACTAGGTTGGGAGAATGTTAGATAAAACTTCTCCAATGCTAAATTACTTTCTTGTTTGAAAATTTTGATAAGGTGTCCAAAGTCTACACAATGATATTTTAACTCAAAATCTCATAAATAATTATTTCAATAAATATTTAATATAATAAATAATGTAAATTACAAAGGATCCATATTACGATCAAAAGTCTACATAACTGCTCATATGATATTATTACGTAACAAAACAATGAATCAATCTTAACCACTTTTTTAAAAATTCATTCAATCATATGTCACTTGAGTATCTTTTTGGTGCTACATAATTATTTGGATAGTTTGTTTCTATGTAACTTTATCTTTGCATAATAACTATATACAACATATATTTATAAGTCTAAAATAATCATAAAGTTAATTAAAATATGATTATGAAGCCTATTACAAATCATCTACGTGTTGTGCAAAATATGAATAAAATAAAAAAATATAAATATATAAAAATATTACTTCAAGCATCTTGTTTATAGTTTTACGATGGAACACAGGTTATATTAATATACTAAATACAATATAATAAAACAAAAAAGGGATAGAGTATTACTAATTCCAATCTACTAAATAAAATTCATGCTTATATTAATCTTAATCCAAGTGTTTTTTTTCTCCACTTATCTTGAAATTGATTAATGGATACCTTAATTCAACTAAATATTTAAGGAAAGAAACTCTCTTAAGCCCAGAAAAGAATGACTTCTTTTTCTTTGCACGTTGGTTGTAAAACTCTATCAAGTTTTCACATAAGCAATTTAATTCCCGATATTTAGATCACAGTTTCTCAAATCCATTAAATTTCGTAAAGCATGTTTAAGTCTAACAAAATAAAATAGGTGATTAATACTACCATGTCCGTTATTTTTTTATCCTTAAACATTGTTTTTGTGGTATTTGTCCATGTAAATTATACATGTCTATTATTATATCATTGTCCTCTCCAAAGGATTGTTTTATCCCAAACAGTGTTTTTAATGTCACTCCTCGATTTGATTTAGACCAAAACGTTAAAAAAAAATCCCTTATGCTAATTATATATAAAAAAAAAGGATGATGAATGATCAACAAAACACTATTCTTATCAGCTTCCAAGACACATGAAATGGTATTATATAGATCAAAAGAAGTGCTCAATGCAACATTAAGCACGTCAGGAGTGATCTCTACGTCGCAGTTTGGATGACACAGACATGGAGATGGTTAGTAGAGGGTTGAGATCAGTAAACACCCTACTATATTCTCCAGCAACTCTGCAACTGTTCATGGCTGAGGCGATTGGCTACCGAGCCTTGTAGATCTTGAACTAAAGAATAGCTACATTACCTGTTCATGGAATCTTTGCATGCATTCAGTGCTCGACAGTCGATGTCATTGGCACTCCAGCAAAGCTACCGTAGCATCCAATCTTACTATATAATCCCTCAGCGTCTCCCCTGCGCCTCAATCAAAACATGCTTCCAAAGGCCGTCTTCTTCACGTGCTTCTTCTTCTTCTTCCTCTTCCTCCTTCACTTCGTCACATGCACGTTCGGGCCGATGCCGGCCCCGGAGCCCGCAATTACCCCCGACGAGAGGGCCAGGGAGTTCATCCCACCAGCTCTCCCGTGTGGCCGCCGACATCACTCTCGCCCGCCTCAGCATCCTCCATTCCCGCGTATCCACCCTCCGCGGCGCCACCGGGCTCGTAGCGGCGGCGCTGGTTGACTGCACGGAGTTGGTGGGCGACGCGGCGGAACAGGTGAGCCGGACCGTCGAGGAGCTGGGGCGGCTCGAGTTGTTGGACGGGTCGGAGGTGGAGTGGCGGGTCGCCAACTCCCTGACGGACGAGGAAACGTGCCCAACTACCTCCAGAACACAGCCGAGGCGGGCGGCAGCGTCATAGCCGACGTAGATCGCTAGGTCGGGAGCGTGAAGGAGTACACCGACAACGCCCTCGCCCTCGTCAACGGCCTCGTCGACGGCCGATGATCTATTCTCGCCGTCAGTCTGCCAACTGTTCGATCATCAAACTAAACCCGTCTCATCTTTCTTATTGATGTTGTCCTCCCAAGAAAAAAACATAGACGTAAGGTGTTCGACGCAGTCATACATGTTTTGTTTGAGAACAACCGATCGAGTTGCTTGCAAAAGGCACTCTTTTCTGTGGTGGTTCCTGTTGTCACTTCTCTGCTGGAGCAGAAACTTAAAGAACTCCATTCAAATTGTTTAGATCGATATGAACGCAGTGGCCGTTTGCACCACAATGGCGTCTTATATTGTGTAGTTAAGTCATACACTATATTGAAAGATTAGGCCGGTCCGGTCCGGTCCGGTTCGGTTCGATCTAGCCTACGGCTCCATGACAGTTAGCCCGGTGGGAATGTATGCGTGCCTATATATACCCATCTTCTTACCCCGAACCTGCCTTCTTTCCCGGCCTTTGCTGACGCACTTATTTGTCGTTCTCGAAACCCTTTGTCTCCTCGTAGAAGCGTCCCCATCGTCTCCCAACCTCCGATACGCCTGCGGCTGGAATCGGAGCTTCCCTCCCTCCAAATTCGCTGCCGTCTGACTGCTTCCCGTTAGAATCGCGGCCGTCAACTCAGATGCGCCCTGATTAGGGCTAAGGCGGCTGATTAGTACACGAGGCTCCGCCTCATTAGGAAGTCGAGGAGGTCAATGACGCCCGCGCTCGAAGGTAACCAATTTTAATCTTCAAATACTCTTCTTCCAAAAAAGTATTAGTGCCGTGATTTGCTTTTATATATATTATTTGGGGAACCCTTGTTTTTTTGATTCAACATGAATGCAAGAGTCGGTTTAATATTTAAGATCTCAATTGGGATTTAGTGGATATCCTATAATTAAGATAGGGAGAATATGTTTATGAGCATATTAGCATGAATTTGGAAGCAGCGAGTACTGCATACTACATTTGCGTGCGACACATTTAGGATGGAAAACAATTGTACATGATCATTCTTGAATGTAGTCTGCATCAGTATCTTAAGATGACACCAATTGAAAACCTTACATTTTACTGATATCTACGGACACACACACGTATGACACACATGATCCTACCATCAGTTATCACCGACATATTGGGTAAATTTGGTAATAGAATGTGTATGAGGTGAAGATTCTCTTGCATCTCCTGAGCTATGTTCAACAATGTCCTTAGTTAGGGTCATAGCAGTACCGGTTGATCTCAAATTTGTGAGAAATGCTCGATGCATGAAGTAAATTGATAGAAAGGAATTTATGGTATTCTACACTTTATCTCACTTCTCCAATTAATCATGATATACACCAGGAAAAAGAATAAAACACTGTTTCATTCATCTGGGTAGTGTTCAAGACTGCAATGAGACCCAAATTTCAATGTGCTGCTTCACTAAGTTTATAAATGTTTGTCAACTCCACAACTTTTATATGGTTTTTCTTTCTTTTAAACTGTCGAATATTACAAACTAGTTGATTTGGTTTCACTCAATTACATAAGCTGTTCAAGTTGATCGGTCCCTATATACATACTGGTTATTGAGAATTCGGAAGTGTGTATTTAATTACTGAGGTGGCATTTGGTTGGCATTAGAATCACAATTCAAATCCGCTGGAATCTGAAATGTAATAGATAAATTGCCTAACATGTTTGATTCCACTACGGTAATTGATCTAATTCTTATTTTTGGTTACTTGTATTCAATATAGTTTTATTTTTATATAGTATTTTATTAATATTATACTATGTTTTGGATTAGTTCTTGTTTTATATTTGTTTGTGGGAGTAGTGCATTCTGAGGTGGAGGTGTAGCTCATCCATGATTGAGTAGGGGAACTAACTTCTCACTGTGATGCCTTCTGACTAATACAGACGCACATGTTGTCAAGCTTAAAGAAACTATAAAGAGGTGAAGTAATCGAGTTAGAAGCAAGATCCAGAAGCCAAATCAGCCAATATCAGGACGTAGCATTGTAGATCTATTCCTTCTATGACTGGTGGTACGTCCCCTTCTACCGCAGTACTGAATTAATTGTTCAACTTTAGATGAATCACTTGTCTCTTTAGACAAGTAAATCCTGTGAGATCTGGTATTGTATGTAGCAGAGGAATGATGAATAGGAGCATGGTTATGGAATCTCTGCTCTCTACAGTTCTGTGAAACAGTGAAAAGGCCGACTCTTCAGCTACTGTGGTGTAAGTAATCAAAACAATGGAGGTCACGAGAGTTCCTGCTATAGGGTTATGTTTAGATGGCATGCCTTCAATTGTCTCCTGGACCATGCTGAGATTCTACTTGAGATGGCCTGCATTATCTAAGTTTAGTCAAGCTACCAGCTTTTTACTTGCTGAGCTTCATTATTTATTCTTGTCATTACAAGCAGACGCTTTTCTTGTCTGATCTTTTAAACCTTGGTAAATGCAGGAGTTGCTTACGATCATTTCTCTATCATTAAGTAAATACGTTTGAGCAATGCAGAATCTAAGGAGAACAATGCACACCGTTCCAACCCCTATAAATGGAGATACTATTTTCATGACTTCAATCTTGGTCGCTCAGGTTATAAGATTTGTCTTTAAACTAAATTGTCTGGTAGTAAAAGTACACAATATTGCTTCCATGATTGATTGCATTGGATTTTAGATGCAGACTTACTCTCTCAGCGTTGCTAAGAACATAGATGTTTGTGTTAGCCTCATCCAAGGTTGCTCACATTTTAATGGAGGAGATTGTTCTTAGTCTAAACTTCACAGCGACCTTTTGAATCTCTTCATCTAATAACCTTTACGTTTCTTCCATTAGTATTTTGCTAACTGCCCAAAAGTGAAGTTACATGATCATGACGAAATTATCATTAATGTGTCCTATCAGCAAAATGAAAGACATTCTAGGGATGATAGATTTGAGGGCTCTAATAGTCTGCTACATATTTTGTTTGAGTTAATATATTGTTTTCTTTTATGACCTATGCTGTTGTCACATGTTTATCCTGTTTGATCTCTTGGACGACTTATTTCTCGTGGTGCTGTTGCTTGATGTTACTTGACATGGCTAAAAGTAGTTCCCCATGATTTATCGTCATGTGGATTGGGTCTACCTATTGTCGCACGCTTATGCATGTGAAGGTACGAAGTTGTCTGGCCTTTCATCCAGTTAGTCCCCATCTATGTCAATCATTATCCAAATAAACCTTTTTTTTTTCTTTTTTCTTTTTTCTTTTTTGAGGGTTTTTGTGTGTGTCTACTGAGCTTGGAGTTGGTAGATTACCGAGTCAAAATTGCGTAAATTAAATGGATATATGTACGGGCAACACTTTTAAGATGATAATAACTTTTGCATCACAGATATGAAACAGCACACATGTATCTAATTCATATTTATATGGTTTCTTTATCCATGTGCAATTAATGAATTCATCGGTATCGTCTCTACCCTTTTAGAGTGACCATTATGTCGCACAGCTACTCCTCTCATCATCAATTTATACACATTCTTTTAAGAAAACTTTCTTGTTAGCCTAAATTTTCACTTGTTGATTATGTAGCACATTAGTTAGGTTCGTATGTGTCAAAGCGAATATTGTAAACCTTTTGTATCTAAAATATGACTACATTGTATGATAGACATCAACGATTAAGAGTTACAGATTACTTGCCACAATAAAATTGTGGTTTCTGTAAAATAGAAAATAATAGGAGTTTCGTGTCAATTGCAAAAAATCATTCGGACTACCAATTAGGAGGAGGACAGCAAAGATTCGATTCTTTACTTGGGTTGTCCTCTTCTTCGAAAAAGAAACCTGTGGGTTGCCTGCTTTGATGGGATGATCGAGCAACAACATGTATGTACATGTATATGGTCAGCATTATTATTTCTTATCAGAGGGAAGGAAAAGAAAAGAAAGTCGTTGATAGTGTGGTGCTTTATAGGAGCTGATGAATACACGAGTTTTTCGTATGTATATATATATTGCGGAGGATCCCTACCACATGCTTGGAAGAACGGTGCACTGTGGAGGCCGAGAAACTATGAATGAGAGAGAAGATGGGCGAAGGCAATTGGTGTTAGATTAAGTTCGATTAAATTAAAAGCGGAAGCCATCATGGCCGTCGGAGATTGATTCCGTTGACAGCTGTCCACATGGGGGCTGGTGGGGTCCGCTGCCATCAGAGTGAGGCGCGTCATGGTTGGTTGGCCGGTCGCGGCCAGTTGTTCCCACGTCCCATTAGCCCTCCTCCCCCATCCGACGGTCGCTGCTTCCTCCCTCGATCCGACGGTCACTGTCAGTCGATGCGTGTCGGAGGGTGATGTCATCTACACGTGTGGTGGCATGCGGGAGCCAGCGGTCCGAATCCTGTGTCGGCCGCGTCACGGAACACGGACTTGTCCTGTGCGAATCCCGTGTGCCGCGCCTCGACCCGGGCAGGCGATCCGGCGGGTCCTCTCGTCGGCGTTAGTGAGCGGAGGTTAGGGGAGGGCCGCGGGGGGTTGGTGGGGGACCACCGTGAAGCCTACCGTTTCGCTGCCGTTAGCGTCAAGCAAAAGGTATGCCGGCGGCAGTGCCCCCTGCATCTCGTCAGCCAATGGATGTCTGCCGCGTCACATCGAGGGGCTGGAGGACAACGACAGCATCGTAAGAGTACGTCCCCCATTAACGGCGAAGCTGACCTGGCCCGACCCGTTCTCCTTCCCGGTCCTCAATGCGAAGGGTGTGACGCTGACGTCCCGGTTCGTGATCCAGCAATGAGTGGGGCCCGCTCAAAGGATTGGAACTCAACCTGCGAGGTGGCGTTTCGAGTTTGGAGATCTAATTGTAGAAGCGGCAATTTCCACTTTCCTACCAACACCTGACTAAACTGAATCACACTATTTGGCAGACAGTATAGCGCTTCTCCACCTTCCGACGACCACATTATTATTTCACGAAAATCTGCAAAATTTGCCACTTGCTGCTTAATTTAAGGAGAAAGGAAGATTAAGACAACCTGTGATCGCTAAGCTCCCATGCTTTTTTATTTTGTAGTGAGAGATGCGTTGGGTTCCCGATCAAATTACCTTCCACTATAATCTCCTTGCTTTCGAAGCCACATAATAGTTTCCCTTTCTGCATTGCTTTACAACCAAATAGGCCTAATAATTATCGCTTAATGAAATCATTAAACTGGTACAGCTAGGGTTTTATACCCCCCGCTCCACTCTTCTGCTCCTCTGTGTTCCTTCTCAGTCTTCCCCTTTTTCCTATTCTCTTTCTTTTCTAAAAGAAACAAAGGAGATGGCGCAGAGCGCACGGAAATAGGCAGTGTGTGTGCGCCGGGTGCGCGCTTGATGGGTTTGCTTTAGTTCTTGGGCACTGTGACAGCGTGTCGTTGCGGTGAGTACGGTCACCGGCTCCTCCCATGGCTTCGCCGCTATTGCTCCGCCTCGTCGCCGGAGCACTCTTGCTGCTGGCCTCCCTCCCCGGCGGGGCCCCAGATCTGGCGTCCGACGCCGCAGCCCTCCTCGCATTCCGCGCTGCCGTCGGCCGGTACGCGCTGACCACGTGGAACTCCTCCGCTCCCGGGGCGCCCTGCTCCTGGCTGGGGGTCTCGTGCGAGTCCAGCCGAGTCAACGTGCTCCGCCTCCCCGGGGCCGGCCTCATTGGACAGATCCCTGCCGCCGTCGGTAACCTCACCGCCTTACGGACCCTCAGCCTCCGCTTCAACGTCCTCTCCGGTCCTCTCCCCTCGGAGCTCGCCGGCCTTGCCGAGCTCCGCAACCTCTACCTCCAGGGCAACCGCCTCTCCGGCGAGATCCCGGCCTTCCTCTCCTCCATGAAGAACCTCGTCCGCCTAAATCTTGCCGGCAACCAGTTCACTGGCGGGATCCCTCTGGGGCTGAACAACCTCTCTCGGCTTGGTACGCTTTACCTCGAGAACAATCGGCTCACCGGCGAGATTCCGGCCCTCGACCTCGCCAACCTGGTCCAGTTCAACGTGTCCTACAACCAACTCAACGGATCCATTCCGGCCAAGCTCCGCTCGCAGCCGGCAACGGCGTTCCTGGCCACGGGTCTCTGCGGCGGCCCCCTCGGGCTGTGCCCCGGCGAGATCGCGCCGTCTCCATCGCCGGAGGGTTCCGGCTCCGTGAATCCCATTGGAGGGGCTGAGAGCAACCACAAGAAGAAGAAACTCTCCGGCGGGGCGATCGCCGGGATCGCGATCGGCGCCGCAGCCTTCTTGCTGATCGCGCTCGTCGTGCTGATCCTTCTCTGCCGCGGGAGGAAGGCGCGGTCGTCGGCCGTGGGCGGGAAGCAGATGGAGATGGGAGCCGCAGCAGAGCAGAGGGACAACGGTCTAGGCGCAGGTGGAGCGAACGTGAACGGTGGGTCGGCGGCTCCAGCGGCGGCCGCGGGCAAGGCCGTGGCGACCGCCGCTGCCTCTGCGGGGGCCAAGAAGCTGGTGTTCTTCGGGGGAGGGCCGAGGGCGTTCGACCTGGAGGACCTGCTGCGGGCGTCGGCGGAGGTGCTGGGGAAGGGCACGTTCGGGACGGCGTACAAGGCGGTGCTCGAGACGGGGGTGACGGTGGCGGTGAAGCGGCTCAAGGACGTGAACTTAGAGGAGAGGGAGTTCAAGGAGAAGATCGAGACCATCGGCGCAATGGACCACCCCAACCTTGTGCCCCTCATGGCCTACTACTTCAACAAGGATGAGAAGCTCCTGGTCTACGATTACATGCCAATGGGCAGCCTCTCCGCCCTCTTGCACGGTATGTCCATCCTTCCTGTGAATGCTTCACCTTCTTTTGCTGGAATCCAAGCGCAGGGACGATGAATTGCGTATGCAACTCACATCCATATCAAATGCCCAGGTAATAGAGGATCCGGTCGAACACCTCTCAACTGGGAAACGAGAACGAGCATCGCGCTCGCAGCTGCGCAGGGTATCCAGTACATCCACTCCACGGGCCCTTCCGCCTCACACGGCAACATCAAGTCCTCCAACATCCTCCTCACCAAGTCGTACGACGCCCGTGTGTCGGACCACGGCCTTGCCCTTCTCGCGGGCGCAACGTCCGCCCCTACCCGCGTCGCAGGATACCGGGCTCCGGAGGTCACCGACCCCCGCAAGGTTTCCCAGAAGGCCGACGTGTACAGCTTCGGCGTCCTCCTCCTCGAGCTGCTCACGGGCAAAGCCCCTGCGCAGGCGCTTCTGAACGAGGAAGGCGTCGACCTCCCCCGATGGGTGCAGTCGGTCGTGAAGGAGGAATGGACCGCCGAGGTATTCGACGTGGAGCTGCTGAGGTACCAGAACGTGGAGGAGGACATGGTGCAGCTCCTGCAGCTCGCCATCGACTGCGTGGCGCAGTATCCGGACAAGCGGCCCTCGATGCCCGAGGTGGTGGTCCGCATCGACGAGATCTCGAGGTCAAGCCCAGCTTCCTCCTACCGGGACCAGCAGAGCACCCCGCGGAGCGTCGGTGACGACCAGTCCTCCAAGCAGAACGACTCGACGGCCGGATCGAATCCTCCCGGTGCCGATCTCTGAGTCACGCCGGGGAGCAACTACGTACTCGGAGGCCGCATTCGATCGATCCCAAGCATTATTTCCCGTTCGTTTCTTGTGATTAAGCAAATTATTACAACCTGTTTGTTCCATTTCCTTTTCCCCGATGTATGTTCCTCTTTCACAAGTTTTAGGAGGGTTGGATGCTGTGTGTAGGATAGATGACTGGTGTCAAGTCAAGTCCATTCATAGCGTTGCTTATCACATCTATTATTCTGTCCTTTTTCTCTCATGTAGGATTTGCAATGGCTGCTGGTGGATTGCTGATGTGAGAGTCTTCCTCTTGCCCGGAAGAGCTGGAGAAGATTACATTCGATGATGGAAGGGTGGTTCCATGCTCTTCCCATGAGCTCAATAATGTAGTAGTTGTTGTGGGGAATGAGCTGTGTGCCTGTCTTTCTTTAACATTAATTCTCTCTGCTTCGCTGTGTTGGTATCCAACGACGTTTCGCATGCATGCAGCGTTGTGGATGAGCTGTGACGGTGGAGGCAAAAGCCGAGAACGAAGCGTATGGCAGAAGATATGCTGATTTGATTGCATGATCCGCTGTCTTTGGGACAGACGGTATGATGCGGAGTCTCGTGCGGTGTACTGCTTTCAATAATTGCAGTGGTGGTCGGCTGTGCAACGCCACGTTTTCTTGCCTACCTACCTCAGCTTTGCGAAGCACTGCAGGTTTACTTCTCTACTGGTTTTTCTTGGCTTGGTTACCACGAGGAGTACACTGCAGCGGCGTTCAACTTCTCTGCTGGTTTCCCAGTGGCTGTTATCCGCCGGGAAGAGACGTAAAGGACACGCGCAAAGGACGAACACAGGAGCAGCTCTGGTTTGCATAATTTGCCCAATTATGTTGGCATTTCAAATAACAATGCCAATTGGTAGGCGCCGTCACTAATAACAAATGCCGGGCGGACTAATTATATATATTTCTTATATAATTAATTATCTTTAGTATTTTAATTTTTTTTATTTTTTAATTTAATTATATTAAAAATTTATAATTATAAAAATAAAATATTTAATTTCGAATATTTTCATGTTGTGATTTTATTGACAAAAATATCATAGGGTTTGTTATCGAATATGTATTGATTCTATCTCACTTCCATTTATTACTGTATTTTTAAGAAACGTAATTAAATGTTTTACTTTCGTAAATATAGAATTCTCAATATAATTTTTAAAAATATATAAATCAAAATGTTAAAGATAATTAATTATCTTTAGTATTTTAATTTTTTTTATTTTTTAATTATATTAAAAATTTATAATTATAAAAATAAAATATTTAATTTCGAATATTTTCATGTTGTGATTTTATTGACAAAAATATCATAGGGTTTGTTATCGAATATGTATTGATTCTATCTCACTTCCATTTATTACTGTATTTTTAAGAAACGTAATTAAATGTTTTACTTTCGTAAATATAGAATTCTCAATATAATTTTTAAAAATATATAAATCAAAATGTTAAAGATAATTAATTATCTTTAGTATTTTAATTTTTTTTATTTTTTAATTATATTAAAAATTTATAATTATAAAAATAAAATATTTAATTTCGAATATTTTCATGTTGTGATTTTATTGACAAAAATATCATAGGGTTTGTTATCGAATATGTATTGATTCTATCTCACTTCCATTTATTACTGTATTTTTAAGAAACGTAATTAAATGTTTTACTTTCGTAAATATAGAATTCTCAATATAATTTTTAAAAATATATAAATCAAAATGTTAAAGATAATTAATTATCTTTAGTATTTTAATTTTTTTTATTTTTTAATTATATTAAAAATTTATAATTATAAAAATAAAATATTTAATTTCGAATATTTTCATGTTGTGATTTTATTGACAAAAATATCATAGGGTTTGTTATCGAATATGTATTGATTCTATCTCACTTCCATTTATTACTGTATTTTTAAGAAACGTAATTAAATGTTTTACTTTCGTAAATATAGAATTCCCTCGTTTATTTTAATTTTCATACTATATTTATTTTTATTTATTTATATTGCATGCATGTGTTTCACTTTTCAGAATTTATTTAAGGCACTTATAGAACAACGAGAGGATAATTAATGAAACCATTATATATTTTTCTTATTTGGTACATTGAAATATTAAGGCGCACTGAATAAATTTTATAATGTTACTCTCAGTTATATCAATTAAGATGGAATAAAAAAACACTACATCACATAATAAGTTTTACCCAACTTATATTATACTTTAACCATCGAAGAAAACTATGATATGGCTAATTGCTCAATTGATTTTTTTCTTCTTCTAATCTCTATTGTTTTTAAGTGGTTTGATGTCTAGTTTAGTACATCTTTCATCTTGATTCTAAAATGAGCGTAACAGTTTTTTTTGGGATTCACCTCAATCAAACTCTCATGATTGAATAACAAATATAATATAAGTAATTATTCAATTAGTTTTTCTAATTTTTACTATTTTAGGGACTTAGCAAGTCCAATTTGGATTGATGCATCCAAAGTGTATTTTTCTAAACAGGTAGTCTTATATATCTGGTGACCTTACTAGTTATATGTTATTTATTAATGATATTGACTTGGTGTGAGCCTACATATAATTAATTATAAACTTAACATGGAGGTAAGCAACTAAGGGTCTTAGATTAAGTATGATTAAGACTAAATATATAAGATATAATCTTAATGATTCTAGAAATAAATAGGAAAATATAGTTAATTTGGATAGACAATAAGTTTCTTTAAATAAAAGTCTTACGTATTTTGTATCAATTATTCAACAAGATAGAAAGATTAATAAAAATATTATTTATATAGTAAAAACATGATGATTAAGATGATAAAAGACATCATGAGTTTTATGTGATCATCAAATACCTTTTGAGATAAAAAATATTATAAAATAATTATGAGATGAAGAATACTTTATGAATACGAGCATTAGATAATTAAGAAATAATATGTACAAAAAATTTGTGTTACTATGATAAGAATATTGAGATGTGTAGAGTTACTGGATAAAATGAGAAAAATTATTTAAAATGATATGAATATGTGCTTAGGAGATATTCGAATGTAATAATTAAAAGAGATTAAATGATTTATATAAGTAGTATGAGGAGAGATGGAAGAAGATCTAAAAAGATTTTAATAAAAAATTAAGTATTTTAAATCTAATTAAACATACATATAACTTTTATGGATTTTAATGATGATAAAAGATTCATGAAGCTCACTCTAAATAATTGAAACTTATGATGTATAAGTTAGTAGTCATCCTATGTATAGATTTATATTGTAGAATTGATTTGACCCTAATAAATGTAAAGCATGCTCGGATGGATGATGGGAATGGATTACTATTTCGAGAAGAATCAAAATTGGGGTTCAAAGTGGAGCCCACTCCATGTATACAAAATTCTGCATACGCGTACGTATATATACATGTGAAAACAAAAGGCTTAACTAAGCTTAGCTCCTTCAAATGGGCTCCCACGGTAGAATGTTGTACTATAAGCCCAAGATTGATACGAGGACCAAAGCCCGCAGCCCACATCACCATTCCGTGCCTCTCCCTCCTCCACGCCGACTCGGGCGGGACTCACGGTGGTCTCCATTTGCTTCGTCTCTCGTTCTCACCGGTTTCCAAGATTTGCATGAATCTGTATAAATCGTGGGTCTCAGCGCGGTCTCCCTTCGCTTCAGCCGAGTCGTAGGGTTTCTTGCTGGGCCTCATGTGGATCCGCCGGGCTTCCGCGCTCCTCCGCGGAATCCGATGCCCTCCTCGATTCGCCGCCCCTCGGATGCTTCTTCGTGCGGGATCGGCTCCGTCGTCGAGTAATCTCTTCTGCTTCCTTCTCCATTTCTGCATCTTAGTTTCTTGGGAGACATCATGCATTACGCGCGACACGGGATCTTGATATTGATAAATATCTACGGGCTTAAGTTTTTGGATCGAATGACGTTGATAGAAAATATTAAGATGCCTCAATCATGGTCTAATTTGAATACTGATTTCTGCGGAGGGATATCTGAAGTCATACAATTTATTTTTAATGTGCTTCAAGAGAAATTTGGCTTCTCTACTTGTGTTCATATGACGCTCATAATTGTGTCGCCATGCTTGTAGGTTTAACTTCGTATTGTGGCTCCGATTCTGGTTTTAGCTGGAACAAGCATCGGTTAGATTTGATGTTGGGAATTATCATCTCTGGACAAACTGGTACATCTTTTAATACCTTCGATGCGTATTTTCTCAGTGTCAAGTGAATCAGTATCTCATTATTCCAAGCAAGGAATAAAAATACTGATCGGTACTGGACCGAACGGGTCAGATACTACTCAATGTCCAATTTAATATTATTTTTTCCTGTGATGCCAGGTGGTTTTGGTCGGTGATTTAAATTCTTGCTTCCTCTATTTTCTTGTTTCATATGCTTGGAATTTTTTTTTGTGCTGTTGTATTTTTGGCTCTTCACATCAAGGTTCATCATACCGCAGCATATTGCTCCGTACAGGCAGTACATATCGGTCTGACAGGGAATCGGTATGTTCGGTATATCGGAACACCCACATGTACCATGTGTTGCTACACTTGGTATGTCTCAGTACAGTTCGGTACATATTATACTGACATCTGGTTGGTAGTATGGACCGTTAAGACGAACCATATTTCACATACATTTGTATGTTCTATTATACGCCAAGAGGTATTTAAGAATTGTGTTTATCCAAACTGATGTACTATTCTTTTTCGTTATCTAGATTAGCAATTGCCTTGTTGTATATCAACTATGATTTACTATTACTTGTTTTTTTTCCTTATTCTGATTTTTATATAAATTTGCGTTCTCATCTATGAGTGCCCTTTTCTATCCTGGTTTGTGGTACAACAGTAATTATTCTCGGGTCCAATCAGAACTCTGTCTTTGCTCAAGATGCTTCTGTAGCTGAACAGGCTACTGAAAATGATCAAGGACAAGTTTATGTTACTGGTTTGCGCAAAATCGAAGATGGTTCTGTGATTTCAAATGTGCATACATCTAAGTGGAGAATATTTACAGATAATGGAAGGGATTTATTTCTGAAGGCATGTAATGGATTCTTCTTTCTTTTTTGGTTAACCTGCTTTTGTTTAAGAAGAAATTGACATTTGATGGTGAAGTCATATTAAGCATTAAGTTTTTGTGTTCAACCCAAATCTTATTTGAGTTGAGCAGCGTAGCAGGCTGGACCGTGAAATGGCCATGCCAGCACATGTCATGTCATGATCATGAGCTTAAACCTATATGAATGAGGTGCTGGTGCTAAACAAGAAATAACATGCACATTAGCATACCACCAATCTGTTGGCTTGGTAAAACTAACACCTTGGTCCCTCGTAGATAGAGACTAGGAATTCATTCAAGTAGCATGCACATATTTTGCTCCTGCACCTTGCTTTAAGGTCTGCATAAATGGCTGCAACCTGTCTGTTAATAAGTTTGTTGCCTCCATCATAAGTTAACCAGCCTCTGGTCTGTAAACTTTGATATCATGCCCATTCACTAGAATTTAGAGTCTATCAAGTCATGGGCAATTTGTCAACGTCCCAATATCAAGTTGATTATTATCTTTGACTTTTTTAAAAATCTTCTTCAAAAGCATAACAATTGTCTAAACATCCAATCCATGAAAGTCTGATGTCACATATGAGCCCAAATTTTCAGTTAATTATAGATTATCTAATTTCCATTGTGTTGTTACCGGTAGCATTGGAACAACAACACATTTAAGTAGCCTGCACTCAGATACTGCCATTGTCAGGCATTAATCATTACATCAGTGCCTGCCTGAGGCTATGTGCTTGACCTGCTCTGCAGTGTCAACAATGTCCTTCCTTGGGTTTGGTGCAGTCCTAAGTCAAGTTGTAATTGAACACCATTGACTCAATTTCTTTTCTTGAATTTATTTTGAATCTTATGAGTCTTCTATTGCTGATAGGGTAAACTAGATGAGGCTGAGAAGTTCTTCCAAGCTGCTTTAGATGAGGCTACGAAGGGATTTGGAGCCAAGGATCCACATGTGGCATCATCATGCAACAATCTGGTATATTAGTTGCTGATTTTCATTCTTTATTAGAACTATGGTTTGTCTAGTATTGTATTGTGCATAGTGAAATAGTCATGGTCCAGTTTTACAGGTTGAGATAGTTTTATGAAATGTTGCTACTAAAAATTTCAATAAGCTTAAGAAGGGCATAATCCATAATTAGAAAATTATTTCACATAAAATGTTTGTTTAATATCAACCTCATGTCGACTTCCGACAAGGATTCCTTGAGAACCCTCATTCTGGCTGGCCATTGAATAGTTCATTTGTACCTTGACACCTGGTTTGGTCGGTATGCCATCAGATGGGTGAACACTGATTTGCCACTGCAATTTGGTCATGAAATTGTATGTATTTATAGTGCATTACTTGGTATTGACTTGAGAATGTCTAGTTAGTAGTGGCATGTTATTGCTCCCATCTTTTCAAGAAAATTACCTGACATAGGAATGTTTAACATGTTTTATCAAATGTATTGCTTTATTTTATCCTCTTCAATATAATGCATTTTTGCTATCTGCTTATCTGGATGGTTTTCTAATCAAGTTTACTCTGCTTATTCCTGCAGGCAGAACTTTACAGGGTTAAAAAGGCATATGAGAAAGCTGAGCCATTATATCTGGAAGCAATTAATATTCTGGAGGACACTTTTGGGGCTGATGATGTACGGTATGGTCATGTGTTCTATTTTGTTTGCAGTTAGCAATATTTTTGATGTGCAAAAAGATCTCCTGCAAGTTTATCATCCTGGGCACAAGCCACTGTAAATGGCAAGAAAGGAAAAATTATCCTACTTTGTTTTTGATATTTGAAATATCTGAATTTGGAAGTATCTCTTTCTATTTTTAGAATTCATCTGTTCTCTAAGATCAAAGCGGGAGGTGGCAGCTTTGAAGTGCTTATAAATTCTTAGCGACAGTAATGCTTGCTTCATTCCTAGAGCCTGTAATTTGTACATTCAAGTTCACTTATTTTATTTTCACCTACCCGCTGTGTTTCTTGTAAAAAAATTGTGTTATTTAACTTTTTGATCGTGGTATTCACCAACGCAAATCTGAAACTATTTTTGTTATGAGTTTGAAATACTTCTCTGATCACACCAATCCAAAACAGTGCAAGAATTTGGCTTCAAAACAAATAATGTGTGAGACCCGTTTGTTACTCCCTAGCACAGTTATTGACGTGAGAAAATGGTTTCCAGGTGACTTAGTATCACTCTTTTTCTCAAAGCATCCTGTGGTGGAGATGCTCGAAATTATGATCTAACACTATTCTGTACTTGACAGTTGACACATTTCCATATTCATCTGTTTAATATTTTGATCTATCTAAAACAGATTGACAATATGAACCTCAAGCAAAGTTGTAAATACATGTACAAATATACAAAGGATATCTAGCTTCAATTTAACTAGATATGATATTGGAATAAGTTGTAAACTCATATCGCAAAACCTATTAGTTTCAAGACCAAAATTGGTCAACTAAACCAAGCAAGTATTATTTTACTCCTGTAGATGTTGATATGCAAACTCTAGAGCTTATACCTCATTTTTCAGAGAGTAAAATAATATGCTTTTTCCAGTGTAGGAGCTGCCCTTCACAACCTTGGGCAGTTTTACCTTGCATTACGAAAACTTGAGCAAGCTCGGAAATGTTATGAGGTAAGAGAATTGGTATCTCAATGTTGCTTGTTTTAGCTGTAACGGAACTTTACTTGTATACATTTTTCTCTTAGGAGTATTAGCTTTTAGAGTTTGGTATTATGTTCATATATTTTTTGCTTATGTTATTTTGTATTTCATATATGTAAAAGATAGATTTCTCCGAGTAAGACCTGAAAAACAATGGAATTTCTCATGTGAAAAGTAAGCATCGTGTGAGAGAAGTGAGTTCTGTTAGTGGCTGTGGTGGTGGTGGTGTTTTCTTATGTTGCTTCTATTTCTAATTATTTGATTTTTGATGCCCTGAGTTCTCGTTTGCACAAATAGGATGTTTCTGTATGTGATTTCTCAAATTTGTATATGGTTTTGTTGTAGTTTGGAAGATGTTAGAAGTAAAAACATATAATAAAATGAAAAAAAAATCGTATACCTAGTATTTTACAATATAACAAAATGCTAACATTATTATCTTGGGCTGGACTCATCAGCAGAAAATTTCCAGATGGTTGCTAGAGTTCATGTGACCACCTGATTCCAGATTATGAACAATCTTGCACCGTTTTTCTCTTGTTGTTTCAAATTTGGATTCAATTTTGTTTTGTCATCTTATGACTTCTGTGAGAAACATTCCCAAATAACTATATTTCCAGAGTACCATTGGAGTACGACTGAAATTTATACTAGCTTATCATTCATAAGACTAGTACAGTAGAAATAAAAAGGGCTATGAGTACCAATAAATGGTTTCTTGTTGGTATGTTCTACTATGTATTTATGGAGGATGAAGAGACTTGAAGCGCAGGCAGAAATGTAATCTGTTGCACAAATAGCATTCTTATTCTTTGATTTGTTATATTTTCATGCACAAATAGCACAACAATGTCATGGAGTTGTTGCTTCTGTAGTCATTCACATGTAGGGAAAAAAAAGTCATAAATCTATTTGAGCTATTGGCTTTTTGGCATAGTAGTTTTTTTCTAATTAGACAAGTTTATCGACAGCATGTATACATTGATAAAACTTCACTGACAAATTTTCTTCTTTTTTCCTGTTCATCATTTCATGCTTCTTTTGGCAGCGAGCTTTAAAGGTATGTAGTTAGCGTTTTGATTTGTTTGATCATTTATGTTTCTCCAGCCATTAACTCTGAGGTGATTCATTGAGACCATGTAGATACTGACCGCTTTCATTTGTGTAATTTTGACTAAGAACCTATTTTTTAGTATAGATAAAGGGACGTGTTCTTGGCTATGGTCACACAGAGTATGCAGATACAATGTATCATCTTGGAAGGGTAATGCATACTGGTTCTGATTTATGATTTAAGCTTGCTCTACTTTATTACCTGCTATAGCTATAACGCCAACCTTCTATTTCAATGAGAAAAAAGTAGGAATCGCTAATCAAATACATTTAGAAAGGACAATAGAGACGTGTTTTTCACCATTATTGAGATGATATGAATTGCTAGAGTATCTGCTTATTTCATTATGCAATTTATATGGTATTTGGACTTTTGAATCATTTTCTTAATGAATTAATGTCTTTCGGGCCTTGTCCTATTAAGGAAAAACACTACTTTGTGACAAGGAATTCATTTATTTCGTCTCTGTTATCTTTCAAATTCTATTGATTGATCTTCATGAATGAATTATTCTTGTAATAACTATTTATTATATATTGAGAGACCCTCTGAACAGTTTTGTGACTTAAATTTAGCTAGGATTTTTTAATTATGCTTGATTTTTTAAGTGACTTATTGACCATTTTTTTTCTAAACAGTGTATTCCTGTTTTGGTTGACCTTTTTTCTATTCTCTTTTGTTTCAGGTTCTGCATCTCCAAGGAAAAGAGAAAGAAGCTGAGGACCTAATACGGGAGTCTATTAGGATTCTAGAGGTTGCTTTATCAAGTACTTATAGTTGATATAACTTTCAGCATGCACATTACAGCTTTGACTGCAGAACACTTGCAACATTCCAGGAAGCTGGTTTGGGGGAATCAGCAACATGTATACGGAGGATGAGATACCTGACTCAGGTAGTTAATAATTATACCTTTGTTCTGTCTCCTATTTTTCACAATATCAACTTTTTGTTCTTAGCAAAGCTATACAAATAGGATGCTGTACCACCAAGACATGTTATGAGCTGACATTGAACGAACAACCTCCTGTCCATGTTCGGCTCAACTGAATTAGGGGAGCTCTTGTTCTGCTTGAGTTTTATGGATGTTGTAACATCATTGTTTGATTCTGTTTGGACTGAACATGAACAATTTGTCTTCTGCCTGGTATGAGATTGAACTGTCATGACAAAGTTTCTTGTAGAGGCCAGGGCGGGAAGATGTAGAGGTCAGGGAGGAGACCTTCACAAGACAAGACATCTGGGGAAGGAAGTGCTTAATGGCTTAGACGTGGAGGCATAGGGCATGACAGTGTCTTAGTGTGGACAAAGTTGGAGTTGATGTAGGTATCTAGCAAAGCTAGGTGGGAGAATAAGAAGAGATTAGAGGAATGGAGGATACAGAGGCAGGAGACAAGGGCATTAGGAAGGGAGGGAGTTGGGATGAGGCGGTGTATAAGATTTTAGGGTTTCCAATCTAAATCATAAATTATATATGGATTACTTGCATCTCAACCATTCAAACTAGATCAACGATTGATGGTAAAGCATATTAAATTATAATGCATGGCAACCATTGGCATCTTCTTGTTCCATTAAATGTCAGTTTCAAATTCCTCTTGTTCTCTTCTCTTGCAGATTCTACTGAATTCTAATCGTCTTGCTGAGACAGAAAATTTTCAAAGAAAGATCTTGCATATATTGGAACTTTCAAAGGTCTATTACCCAGAAATTTGTCTTTTGTTTATGTGCACAACCACCAGGTTAATGATTTGCTCATGATTGTGATGATAATGCGTATGTTATTTAAGCATTCTTATAGTATTTTTAATGTTTTGTAAACAATATGCAATTGTTTAAGCATTCTTATAGTATTTTTAATGTTTTGTAAACAATATGCAATTGTTTAAGCATTCTTATAGTATTTTTAATGTTTTGTAAACAATATGCAATTGTTTAAGCATTCTTATAGTATTTTTAATGTTTTGTAAACAATATGCAATTGTTTAAGCATTCTTATAGTATTTTTAATGTTTTGTAAACAATATGCAATTGTTTAAGCATTCTTATAGTATTTTTAATGTTTTGTAAACAATATGCAATTGTTTAAGCATTCTTATAGTATTTTTAATGTTTTGTAAACAATATGCAATTGTTTAAGCATTCTTATAGTATTTTTAATGTTTTGTAAACAATATGCAATTGTTTAAGCATTCTTATAGTATTTTTAATGTTTTGTAAACAATATGCAATTGTTTAAGCATTCTTATAGTATTTTTAATGTTTTGTAAACAATATGCAATTGTTCAATTGTTTAAGCATTCTTATAGTATTTTTAATGTTTTGTAAACAATATGCAATTGTTTAAGCATTCTCATGGTTTAAGCAGACCGATCCTTTATGGATGGATATTGTAAGGGTGTCGTACGAATTAGACAAAACTAACTAAATCCACAGTTGGTATTAGAGTGAGCCAAGCACATTAACAAACATTGGACCTACAACATGAGATCTAGTGGGGTTGCATGGAGGGTAGTTTACACGCATGATCGGTTGAGAAAAACAAATAAAGATGTGGGAAATGGAGTCACTCAGTGGAGTGAGCATCCAAAATTGGCTTTCAAAGGACTGACTACTCATGCGAGAGGCACCATACAGACAAGCTAAGGAGAACACATGTCCACAAATTGGTTAGGATGACTGAGTTTGAGCTACGACTCAAGGTCGTCAACACAAAGGATGAGACCTTGCAAATCAAAGAATGGTTGATTTGCGATTAAAAGTGTACATGCAAGGACTCACAAAGATGCAAAAATTGATGACTCAATGAATTCGATACTCATGCAAGGGCTTTGGATGCAAACAACGACTTGTTCGCAGCAATCCCAAGGGGATCGAAACTCGATCACATGATAACTTTCTTTTATGCATAAGTGAAGTATACAAAGATGAAAGTACTCCAGTTAAACAAGTTTCCAAAGGACAAGTCTCGCCGCACATGAAGAGGGAGATGCCTTCGAGAAGCAAGTCTACTTAACCTTATGGTCGTCTCTTTTAAGCTGAAGGACACGTGCAATAAAGATAAATGCTCTATAAAGCTCAAAAGAGGTTGAAATCAATCAATCAACAAGGAGTCATAAGATCTTACATGCGGTGATATGTCATTGGATACATTGCGAGATCAAGTAGGAAAGCAACCGAAGGCAATGTGAAAAACACGTAAAAACAAAGGCACACGTCGAGTCGCTGAAAAGAACATTGAGCTTATCCGAGAGCTCACTCGTGCAACAAGGGGCGCGAGGGCTACCATTACCTCGATATATGAAGGGCTTGAGCCCCATGAATGGAGTCTATTTAGATTACGAAACATGAGCGAAAGTCCTAACTTTGTGGAGCTCTCATTATATGAGGGTTAAGGATATGACACTTGCAAAGGTGAAGTTGGAGTTAGAAGGACGTGGCACGGAGCATGAGGCTATAGAGACGGGCTTTCTTGAAGAACATGCCAATTTTTGTGTTGCCATTCAACTTATCGTAAGAGCAAGGTTTGCAATATCGAATGATATCGCCCATCAGCAGACCGGTACATGGATGTCCACTATCGAGTGGTACCATTGATTAACGCCGTTATCGTCGACGGTGATTGAAGGAGAAGAAAGAGGGAGAAGTTGAAAGAAGAGGCAAAAGGGGAAGAAAGAAATAGGAAAGAAAAAAAGAGAACCTAAGATTGGCGCTGCTCTCCTTATCTGTGGCGACTTCTTATTCGCGCGCTGGGAGAAGAGTATCGACGTCGCCAGGCGAAGAGAGGTGATGCCTTAGCGAAATATTTTTTCTTTTTTGCGACGTCGCTCGAGGCGATGTTGTAATTTTTTTTTGTGACGTCGTCGCAAATTTTTTTTTTTTTTGTGACATTGCCTCGGCGATGTCGCCCGAGAAGAGAGGCGGCGTCGCCCTGCATGGGGAGAAGAGAGGTATACTAAGCGATTTACCTCTCTATATATATATATATATATATATATATATATATATATACACTGAGCGGTACCGTATCGAGCAAATCTCGAAATTCCGGTACGATACAAAATTTCTATCCTTGCGTAAGAGAACGAACAATGAAGATTGAAGATTGTGCTAGAGGTATAATCCTAATATTCAAATAATGGCACACTAGTTTTTAATAAAATTAGTGGACTTCGAGAGTTACTGAGTGACCTAGAGCTAAGCTTCATCCTTTGAAGGCCTAAGATTGGATGGATGAAGGTTGATTGCCAATAGAGTAAACACAATTAGAAGTGGTGGACTTATAACATGTTTGATGATAGAGGAAGTGAAATTTAGTAACTAACTCTATGCAGGGAGTGCAACACTTCTAGTGTTTTAGAAGTGTGAGCAAAAAGTTAGTAGCCAGCTTGATGCATTGAATACAACACTCAAGGAGGCTAGCGAAGTCAAGTAACTATGGCTTTCTCAAGTTTTAAGAGAATTGATTAGAACTGAGTATCCCATTTCTCTTACTTGTTTGAGCTTTTAAAGTTCCTTCAAAGATTGTTTAGAAGAAGATAACAACTATCAAATTCTCATTAGAGGTGATAGGTTCTATCGAAAGTAGCTTGTCCTCTTCATCAAACAAGAACCTACTTGGAGGTAATAGCTAAGCAAAAGTGGAAATAAGCAAATTTTGTTGAGGAGAAGACCTTAAAACTTTAAATTTTGCAAGGTGATGCTCAATAAAGTTCCAACATACATCCATCTAGTTCAATTGGCGTAAAACATTTGCGGGAGTGGCACACAAAAGTGAGGATCTTTTTCCTTCATTAATGTGATCCACTGGTACTAACAAAGATCAACACAACTCAATCAACGCCATATTAGAGTCATTGGTGGGTTGAGGCGGTGTTGTAGATTAAAGTTTGATAACTCAATAACAGCGTGTATGCTGCAGCCAAAGAAGGATTGAAAATGCAACAAATGAGTATGTCCTCTGGTAGTATTCGGCCTATGATGGGTATAAGTCTTGGACTACATGACTCACATCGGACCCCGACTCATATGGTATGCCATTACATATTGGACCCACACCAGTCCAGCCTGTGACTGGTATGAATCTCAGATTGAAAATTGAAATCTTGGTTGTAATTGACATGGCTGGTTCATTGCATTCATGATCTACTCTAACATGCAAAATCATGTACTAGATGAGAGATGACAGCACACTGTTGGTTTAACCCTGTAAGTGAGGTGCTAGTCAGCTTCTAACTCTAGGAGTTGTAGCTTAATATACTCCTTAGTCCTTAGGTTGCTCCCAATTATATTTTTGGCGTAACTTGATCCCATTATGACTACCAGTTCAAATAAATTTTAAAATTGTGCAAATTTCATAACTAAATTCGAGTCTTGAGCATTGACTAAATTACACTAGCTCAATGTGGAAGCTATTACTTGGAAATTTCTTGTCTTTTAGAAATTCAACTCTTGGATTTTCCTGGTCATTTTTATGTTTGTTTAAAATTTATCAGCATTCTTGCTACCAAAGAATGTGTTTATGTAAAGATTGGACTGTAGTGGTTTTTTTATTCCTTGCATTTCATGAATGTGCATATCATCTTTCTGTTATATTAGTTTGTCGTCTTTTTTGTAGGGTTGGGATTCTATTGACACTGTAATTGCAGCTGAAAACTTGGCATTGACTCTTCAATCTCTTGGGAATTTAATTGAAGCCAAGGAGCTTTTAGAACGGTTATTGACTTGTTATTTATTTACTTTATCTCATTTGAGTTTTTGTTCACCAATGTATATGTTTATTCCTGCAGATGTCTTGCTGCCAGACAAAAGATTTTTCCTCAAAATCATGTTCAGGTCTAACCGCACTTTTTAATGAAATTCATTTCATTCTATAACAGATGTTAAATTCCTGTTATCGGTTTTTTGTCTCACCAGCTATCTGATAAACCTGATAATCAATAATGTGTTTCATATGGTTAGCATTTGTTACCATTCTGCTTCACCTGGGTTTCTTATAGAGAATATGCACAGGAAATGACATCTTAAATACCAATTGATGGGATGCATTTGAATTAGTACATAATTGTAATCTTCTGTACATTAATCTTTGGGCTTGATAGTTGCATTGGCTCAAGGTACCTGCAAGTTCAACAGTGTTTGAAACAAAGGGTTCTAAAATGCAAAGCAACAGACCACGATACTTATTGCATATGCAGTCTTCAAAGACCAATCTAGATCATAATAAAACAAGATTAATGTAGGGGTGTGTGTGGCTAGTAATATAGAAGAGAATGAAAAATTCCTTTGCAAGCTGATAGGAAGGTTGAAGGCTGAGGAATTAGATTCTGGGCACCTGGAATGCTGCATCACATTCTGTGAGAAATTGTTTGCTCTGTAATCTGTATCTAAACCATCAAGATGTCCTTGGATGTGATGTTTCTTTGGATGACTCTTTTGTCGGCACTTAATCTCTATTCTTAGGATGTTGGCTACTATAGTTGGTTAGCTACATGAAGCTGTTATGAAAAGGGGCCATAAGATATTATTACAATAGGATTTGTACTTTTTAAAACTAGAAGGATAAGAACCAACCACATATGCTAGTTTCATATCTTTTTAGTTTTGATAAGTTTGTTTTGAGCTTCCAACATTGCACGAAGCTGCCGCCTTCCAAGAATTGCACTGTAATGTATTGCATTCACATAAATGGGTTCTTCAGCAGCAGGTTCTCTAAGAAGCAGTATTTGAGCATAGGATGCCATTCCAGACATTTGAGGATGAATTTAAAATAAACGAGCACAACAAAGTAGGCACAGCACATACAAGTAAAAGATGCTGGATCATAGAAAACTCGTCTCCTGCAGTTACTAAGATGACTTATTTGATGGCTGGAATTCAAGATGTTCTGCAATTCTTCATAATTATGTAAATCTCTAAATGGATAATAACTGAACAAATCTGCTTTGGTAATAGTTGCTAATACTAGTGCATTGCTGTTGACCCATATGGTTGCACTTGCACATTTCTTTTCATAAATGTGTTTTGTGTAATTGCAAAATATTATAATGAATTAATTTTGGGAAAGCGTAAAAAAAAGTTGACTAGATGTATTTGGGTAGCTGAT
This sequence comes from Musa balbisiana, assembly GCA_004837865.1. Taxonomy (NCBI): domain Eukaryota; kingdom Viridiplantae; phylum Streptophyta; class Magnoliopsida; order Zingiberales; family Musaceae; genus Musa; species Musa balbisiana. The sequence goes on along the minus strand of CM017194.1, from coordinate 28,009,496 downwards.
AACATTGTTTTTTCTATATTTTAGGTTGCTGCTAATATGCTTCATCTGGCAAGAGTAGCTATGCTCAATTCAAACAACCTGCGGAAGTTGAAAGTATCTGAAGCAAGCAGCGAACTAGATAACGCCAAGCTGCTTCTGAATACCTCAGTCAGGTTCATAAAAGTTGCTCTAAAGTCATGATGAATGTTTACCACTCTACCTGTCCTACTTTATTTGCCATAAACAACTAAGTTGGTACAATCTGCTTTGGTAATAGTTGCTAATACTAGTGCATTGCTGTTGCTAATTGCTTCAGCCTGGCAGAGTAGCTATGCTCATTACCTGCGGAAGTTAGTATCTGGAAGCAAGCAGCGAACTAGATAACGCCAAGCTGCTCTGAATACCTCAGTCAGGTTCATAAAAGTTGGCTCTAAAGTCTGATGAATGTTACCCTCTACCTGTCCCTACTTATATTTGCCATAAACCACTACAGTTTGGTACAATCTGCTGCTTTGTTTTGTTCTTTACTTTGCTATACATGTTTGAGGAAGCATCAACTGATTAGTGATTAGTTTGTTTCTCATGTTATGTATTGGAGCAGTATATAATACCTGTGGGTGACAAGTTTGCTTAGGATATCAGTAAGTCGTTCAGTTGTTTCTCATGCTGGGTAGCTGAGCAGTATACTTCTCATGGATGTAAATTGATTTTGACAAATTTGCTTCTTTGTTTGTTAATATTGAAATTTTACAATAAATTTTTGAAAGAAAAGAGCCAAAGATACTGTGTGATTTTGTGCTGTACTTGTTGGCACACTTCTATGCTGGTTGACATGTCAAAAATTGTCTTGCTGTTAATTGGAAATTACAACTTTGATCAAAAAAGCATAGCTATACTGTTACGGCATGATATGTTTCAGCCCATACTGGCAAGTCCTGAACAATATAACAATTCTTGTCTATAAAAGTTTATTCTTTATTATACTCTCCCCCTTTAGAATAATGAGGGGGGATCCTCCACTAAAACAAATGCATAGGTTAAATACTTCTATATACTCTCCCCCTTTAGAATGTCGTTACTGGTCTGTACTGAACGAGACAACTGGTTTTTATTTCTTGCTGAAGGCCATTGTTAGTCTTGGGAAGAAAAACAGGGTTTAAACTTTCAACCAAGAATTCAAGTTTTCCCTGACATGAAGTGCTGAGCTGTGTTGACTTGTGCCATGATAGATCTGGCTAATTTATACTATAGATTGTTGGCAGGATTTTGTGGAGCCTTATCATGCTGACAAAATACTGAAACCTTACACTGCTGATCTTTGGAAACTTTGTTTGTACTGTTATAATGGGTTACTTGATAACACCTCCTTTTGTTCATATGCTCATAAACGACTGCAGCAATACATACAGGTAAATGTTTCATATGTCTCAGATTGTGGTAACGACATACCTAGGTTTTGGTACATTAATTGGCAGAATGATGTATATTGGGCAACAACTGATAAATTGTTGACCACATATCATAATTTAAAACAACATGTAAGTTCATATAAGCTGTTATATCCTGATCTTTCTTTTTAGATTGTGGCACATTATGCCTCCTATGTGTCATTGGCTTTATTGTTTTGAACTACTAAGTTTCTTTTTTAAATTTGTTTGTTATGATTTAGCGCTTCAACTTGAAATTTGTTTTAAATGATTCTGGCTTTTGTTGGATATTTTCCTTACAGGATTGCGAAGGACATTTTGGGGTCATCAGGTATGAACCAGAACAGTTTCAAGAGTAGCCATTCTGAAGGTGAGAAAGATCGACATGTTGCATTGATTATACAGGTCAGCTTGTATTGGCTATATAATGATGAATTTCTTATGTACAACTTCTCGTTATTATTTGTATTGATTCATTTGGTATGTTTATCCCAGAAGATATACTTCCATTCTTTTGAAGTTGACTTGAATCATATATGTACAGAATAAATGATTAATATTAGGTTCATTAGTCTGTATGATTTGATTTGGTTTCTCCAAGGCAAATCAGATACATACTTGTGGATTATAAAGTTTCTTGGTTAAGATGATATAATTGCATTTAATCATCAATTATGAGCATATATTATTGCATACTTCTTTATATTTGAAGCTGAGTCAAAGAATTTGTGCAGTTACAGTCGCTGGATTCTCTTGGCCTTCTGGATGTCCAAAGGCGAGAATTAGTAGAAGCTAGGGTCTGTTTCTAAGCCATTGCCTTCTTTATTTATAATATCAATTGTAATTAATATGAGTTGAATATTCTGTTTATGAATCTCCGAAAGGAATGTCTAGCATTCAGAAAGTTGGTACTGCTTTTAATTTTACTTGGAATTCCAATGTACACTATATATATGCTTGGTCACAACATTTCAGCATTTGATTTTATCAGTTATTTTTTGGCCAAGAAAGGAAATAATTGCTCCAGCATCCAATATCATCGACTTCAAAACATGACTCTAGATTTTTTCTTTTAGGTGCTGAGGTATAAACAGTCCATAATTTGCAGGTTGAATCCATGAAACAAGTTTCTTATTTTTGTCTACCTTTAATATGTTTTGTTTCTAGAGTTAAGAAATCCTTTACCTTATGATTAAGACAACAAGTTTATCTTGCAAGCTTGCTGGATTTCACCAGTTTTTCTGTTGTAATCTTTTCTTTGGTTAGCTAATTGCCTGGTAGATGTTGAATGGAAATGTCTGGTATTGTGTTGATGAAAGTAGTTTCCATCTTTGAAGAAAGTACCTTCATCACTATGATGAAAAAAGTAGTGAGAAATGTTCATTTTTGCATCTCAAGTCACAGTATAGCTTGAAAAACCATATTTACTATCTATGGACTCCATTTCAGAGCACCTATATCTTGATTTTTCAGGAAATTCATTTTCCTCAAATAGCCAACACAGAGAAATTTCCGTAAATTGCAACAAAAATCTAGTTAACATTATTCCCATTACCGCTGATTATTGAATGTGAAATTTCCTTGTGCCTCAATCTTTGTGCTGCTTTCTAATAATCATGTCTGAGAAATAAAAACAAGTCATGGGATAAAAATGTGATATTAGTTCGGGGTTGAAATTCTACTACTATTCTAATTCTCTTTTTTATATATATATATATATATATGCACACACACATGATAATGCATTTTGGAAATAAGTTTATCTAAAATGAGATGAAGTTCATCTCTCCATCGGGAGCAGGGACATGAAGTATCTAAATTGAAGATCTTTTGGAATGATAGTCAATTATTTTAGTGAACTGTAGTTACAAAACTGTAAATATTGGTATAGTTAGATAAATGGTGGGGCAATGAATTATATTGCTCACTATCTTAATCAACATGGTGTATATCATATATGGTAACTTTTTTGCTGAGTAAATAACAAGTTTAATGAAAATCTTACAATTTAACTAGTCCCTGTAAATTTGTGCCATTTCTAGCTCAGACAAGATTGCTGCTACTAGATTAGATTTACATATATTTGTAGTAGTTGTGCAATATAGCCACTGCTATTAGACTAGAAAACCTTAGAAACAAAGGAGACATGAAAGTAACAGTTTTAAGTTACCCTAAAAATTTGACCCTTGGGAATTCAATGTGGTTTCTAAATTTTCTTCCTAATGTTTTACAATGCCAACACTCTTTTTAAATTATTTGTATTTATTCTTAACATTAGTTTGCATTGCTGAATTTGACTTGTAATGATATGTTTTTAAACTCAGGAAACATTCGAATATCCTTTTGAAGTAGAACATGCTCTTCGTGATTGTATTTCAATATTCACAGAGGTATGTATATATGAATTATAGGTTTTTTCATTTCAAATCTTCGTCATTTATTGTGTACCTCTTTCAGATTTTGCAATGCTTGTTTTTTCATTTTTAATGAAAATGTAAACTCAAGATAGTACTTCTCAAGTCTTTTGTGTTAGCCAAAATTTTGCAATGAGCTTATTACTTGTTTGTATTTAAAATTTATGTTTATATGGAACTTAGATCCCAAAAAGATTCATGTAGCCGACCTTAAATAGTTAGGACTTACGCTTTGTTATTGTTGTATAACTACGATCCCAGAAGAGATATATTACTTGTCAGTCCTTTCATATCAGCTCTTTGACTCAGTAAATATCTGTTTGGCTTTGCGAATATCAATCACATATGTTGATTCAAATGTGCAAGGCAAGGTTCAAGCATAGTGCATTTTCTGATGCTTAAAGGTTTAAGAGATTTCTCTGTACTAATATCTTATATTGTCAAACCTTGAGCTTAGAGTGTGAAGAATGTCATAGAACAGCGAAACCTGGACACCTGTTTTGATGTATTTGTCTAGTGAAGGAAGCTGAAACCAAACTCATAGTATCATGTGACCTACATAGCTGATAATTTTTGTGGAGGGACATGTTTGAAAGTATGTGCAATTCACCTGTGAAAAATGCAGATGTGTATCCATTCATTGAACAACCCTGCTTAATTGAAATTCCAACGTAGTTGACATTTAGTCTGTCCTTGAGAGAGTCATATATGGATTGAGTTTTGACTCAATTAGTCATTATCTATCAGTTTCGCTACCACTTGATGTTTGTACGAGGTGTGACCATTTGAAATAGGTGTAGTGCTGGTAATCATAAATGTCTAGTTATGATTGCTTCTTTGTATGTATGTTTTTCCTTGTTAATGGTATCTCATGAGTGGCTTGTTAAACTGATATCGTCTAAAACCTCAATCACATATGTAATTGTTTACTGTACTATTTGATTTACGTGAATGATCTCTGCTCATTCTAATGAGGCTTCTTATGTATAGCCGTGTACACGCAGCATGGTGTTGGATGCTCCCAATGTTAAGAAAGAGTATCTGTCATGCTTGAAACATCTTCGCAATCTGGCAACCACAACCATGGAGGAGTCACAGAAGTCTATAGTGCTACAGGAGCTGATAGATGAAGCCCAGCGTATAGTAGCTGAGCTCTTGCCGAGGCGACATTAGAATCGCATGCATCACCACACTGCTCTATTGGAACACCCGCAAATGGTGGAGCTCCATTTTTATTTTCTCAGCCACGGTCGAAAATCGTAATTTTAATGTTCTCTTCTACTAGCCTTCCGTAGCAATTGTGATCCTTTTGAATGAAGCATTGTTGAATAATTGCTTCAAATTTGTTGTTCAAAGAACATCATTTGCTAGCCTTTGAGGTGTGGCTCGTTGCTACTGCAGCCCTGTGAGAAGCCGAACCTGGGGCTCGGGGATCTCCCGACTCACGCCGACAACCTCGGACGCACCCCGTCACTTAGTTTTCTACTGCTACTGACACCTACGTGGTGATCTCGAACATGGCTGCCGCACGCCATTCAGACAACTCCCTGTACTACTAACCACGTCTCCCTACAGGCACGCGCGCCTCCTGCTATAGCTGTGACCGTCGCCGACACCAGCGAGCGATCGGATGGACAAGCCTGGGTGCTCTCATTGTGGTCTCCAGTCGCTCCAATAAGACGATGTGGACAGCAGCAGCTTCATCATCATGATTTGACGTTTCAGCGATCAGCGACATGGTATCCTTCAATTTAAGCGCGCTCATCGGAACGGACGGCCAGGATCCATCGCAACTACTCGACACGTCTATTTAAATGGAAACACGCTACGGGGAATCCCTGGAAGCCATTCCTCTTTTTCTTTTTTCGTTTGCATTTTATTTTTATTCCCATCTCTCTCGGATCTCGCCTTCTCTGCTTCTTCTCCGTGGCAATGGCGACCATGGAGAGCCTGATCGGCCTCGTGAATCGGATCCAGAGGGCGTGCACCGTCTTGGGCGATCATGGCGGCGAGGGCTCCCTGTGGGAAGCTCTCCCCTCCGTCGCCGTCGTCGGCGGCCAGGTAGCCCCAGTCCTCGCGTAATAGCATTCTTTGCTTCCCAGATCGCTCGTAGCTGGCATCTTTCGTCAACTCTTGATCATCCTTTTTTTGGGATCTCAGAGCTCAGGGAAGTCGTCCGTGCTGGAGAGCATCGTGGGGAGGGACTTCTTGCCTCGTGGATCTGGTAACGTCCCAATGCGGATCTCTTTCGATCCATCCTCTGGGGTTCTTGTTTCCTTGGTTATGGTTTGAGATCTATTCGTCTGGATCAGGTATCGTGACCCGGAGGCCGTTGGTGTTGCAACTTCACAAGATGGAGAGTGGGTCGGAGTACGCGGAGTTCCTTCATGCCCCTAGGAGAAAGTATGCCGACTTTGGTAGGATCTGATTGATTAGAGCTTAGATTTTCTGTTCTGTTCTTTTTTCAAGGCACTTGGTCGCTTTATTTTTGATACATTTTGTCTCGAAGTTAACAACTTTCTCTTTTTTCTTGTTAGCATCATATTTTTTACGTTTAGATCTTTTCATCATATCCTTGTTTGGAACGCATACACGCACTTATGAAGGAAAAAATTCTTAATTTCTCAGATTAGTTTGGAGTTTTTCTTCTGGGCTTAGTTTCCGTGATTTCTATGATTTTACTGGCTTGCTGGTAGGATGCTGGACCGATGCCCATGATCTGTTAATGAACTTTGGCACTCTCCAACAATGAATAGTTTCTTAAACCCTCGGTGCTATGATCCTGCTGTGCTACTGTTTGTTTCATGTGAATGCCATGCTTTTTCAAGTATCAAATTGTTGGTCCTCAAGTTTATGTTTCTACCAGCTTTGTTAGACCTATTTGCAGAGCAGATTTTCCTAAATAAAAAAATTTGGAGCCATTGAAAAATCTTGATATTTAACTCAGAGAATTATTAAATAACTCCACTTATAATTAAAAAAACATTTTCAGAAATTATACTTGCCAGGACTCCACAAGACTAAAACCAAGATTAAGCTAATAAAAAGTACTGCAGTTCAGGACTCCACAAGACTAAAACCAAGATTAAGCTAATAAAAAAGTACTGCAGTTTTGAAAGAAAAAAAGGGAAAAAGGTTTAATCAATTGACTAATAAATTATAAGGTTAAGTTGGTCTGAACCTAACCTATCGTGACATTTTAAAACTAGGCCATTCAAAGCTAGTACCAACTCTTTCAAGTGTATCTACAAGATTGTCCCGAAAGTAAGGCAGTTGATGTCAATACACGATTAACAACCATGAATTAGTAAGATATATAAAACTGTATTTTAAGTGTTGGATTGATGGCTTCTGCTGAATCTTATTTCTAAATCTGCCAGAAGTATACGAATATCTATATATTAGATGGTTAATCATTGTACTTTTATTAGATTCATGCAGATAACTATGGTTAATGAAGTATGTTTTGAATTTTATGCATTTGCAGCTGCTGTTAGAAAGGAGATTGCTGATGAAACTGATCGGATAACTGGAAAATCAAAACAAATATCCAATGTTTACTCGCCACATGGTCCGTATGCTTATATAATGTTCCAATCCATCTTTATAGTACTTTTCATGTAAGGATTATTCTTATTTCATAGTCATATGTTTGAGGTTATTTTCCATCCTTACATCCGTCACAACAATTTTTTCTTGTTTCTTTCATGTTTCCATCACATAAAAGTGGGATATAATATCTACATAAGCTTTGTAATGTTAAAGTCCAATTATAAATCCTGTCTGTTGTGGGGTAATTCAATTAAAAAGATTTAAGATGTACTCGAATTTTGAACATGTTGACAATTATGGTGATTCATTGCTTAGATCCAGGATGAAATGGATGAACTAAAGTAAAAAAAAAATACACATCTCTCGTTTGAAAATGTTTGAGCATTTGTTCTTAAATGTCTCTCAGTCAGTGGACCTATGCACGTATGTACCGGAGGGCAAAACTTGTTTGGAAGCGAGAAGCAAGTGTATCATTAGACAGACAAAATCACCAACAATAGTAGTGGTATTGACGACCTCTAACAACTTTACTGGGATGGCTATTGATGTAAGTTGGCAAGGGTGTGAGACAACAATGTTAGTGCTGATGATGTGGTCCCTAATGAGAACATCTCGAGAGGAGGATAAGTTTAGTTAAATGAAAAGAAAGTGAGTCAAATAAAGAGGTGAACAATATAGTTTTGATTGATACACGTGGAAACATGGCATTGCACAGAAAGGTATGTGATAGCCAGCCTATTTTGGTTTAGCCATGATGTAAATCCATGCAAATTAACCTTAAGTTGAGATATAGAGACAACATTTGGAATCTAAGCAGTTCATATTAAGAATAAAATTTAGGGATGTTGTCTAGTATTGGGAAAAAGCATAAACTGGATGTTGAGAGGGTCCATCCAACCTAGTGCACTTACTGTACCAGAAGGTCCACCCAATTTTAAAATAGCACTCATAGGCCATAGCCTTATTACTGATCAGTTTTCCGACCTCGCCCACCCTTCCCTTCAAGCAGAAGCTCTCTTCTCTCCGCTCATTCTTTTACCAACCGAAAGCCTCAGTCTTCTCTGATTACTTCATTTACTATTTGTGAATCAACAAATCAAGTTTGTATTTTATGAAACTTTGCATTGTTTCCCATATCAAGATAATTCTAAAGATGTTTCTTTAGTTTATTTGCTTCTTTTGCTCTTGAATGACTTGTTTCTTGCTTAAATTCCATTTGTGGACACATATTTTAGTTCAATGTTCAATTCAAATGCATATTTGTCATTCAATCGAGCTTTGCTCTACACATTTCAAGCATATATTAGTTGAACCTGAGCTTGATTCAACCTAATCCACATAGATTTGGGCTAGATTCTAGTAGATTTCAAGCAGATTGATACAAATTTAACATAAATTTTTGCTGATGTAGTTTAGATCCATGAAACTAGGTTCAGCCTAGATATTCTTGACATATTTATTTAGATAACTCTGTCAAGATGATGAGACTTTTATTTATCTAATTTCAGTCTCCATGAGGTCCATAATGTCATAATTGTTGTATGATAGCATGTTTGTTGATGATGATGGCCAGGGTAAAGGGTCTCATGTTTCCAGTACAAAGACAGAGAGGAGGGTGAACTAAGGAGCAGTTACTAGTACCAACCAAGATGACACATCATCTACCAGATTAATTTATGGCTGGAAAGACGAGCGCAATGAGGTGGCAATGACTTAAAGTATATGGGAAAAAGCTTAGCTGAGTTTGAGTCAGACGAGGTTCTCATGGTCAACCATTTCACTAGCATGGTTGTCATGTACCACAATAAGATGTCAATAATTGGTCCTAGTTTGTTGAATCTGAGGCTTTATGTGGTTTCTAGTGGCAGTATATTGATGACAATTTTACTGCTGAACAATTATTATGGTTGCACAACTTTAGATTTGTTTCACATCAACAGTCACAAGACTCACAACAATCGGACTTGCTTGACTATGCCAACATAGTGGTTAGTAATCCAGTTACACATAATGACCATTAGTTTGATTCAGTTATACTATATCAGTATCAGATGCCGTGCGAATAGTATCATGTACGAGTTCTTCAATTATAATATTGATTTTCAACAGACTCACATGGCAGATCTTAACCATCTCTTGCCCCAGAATGATGATCCTTTTGGTGGTGTAAGGCATGGTTTGTATAGTTTTAAGTAAACAGATTTACAAGTTTTCCAATTATTTACTTGTAATACATGTATCATGTTTTAACATAAATGTATTGTGGTTGACCGTAAAAGGTTATGTTTACACATGCCCATTCATGCATTGACATCAAGAGAGAGGTGGCAGAGAACATGCAATCATTTGTAGAATTTGACTTAATGAGTTTTAAATTCAGAAGTCGAAGTCTTCCTTGTTTTCAGTGCTTATTATTGCAAGAGTTTCTAGCGAATATACAAGATATTATATCTGTAAAATGTTTGCTGAAATCTTGTAATCTTGTTGTTTCACATTAATGCACTGGTTTTATGTTTGGAACATATTGGATTTCTTCAGATTTCCTGGTTAATATTTTACATAACATTTGTTGCATTGTTGTATTATGCAGTTGTTAACTTAACACTTATAGATCTTCCTGGGTTGACAAAGGTTGCAGTAGGTAAATATCTCAGGTCATTTAATTATCTGTTATGTTCTGCAAACAATTCTCTTTTTACAATGAACTTACTGGATGTTTTTGTTTTTGCAGAGGGACAGCCTGAATCAATAGTCAGAGATATTGAAGATATGGTGCGGTCTTATGTTGAAAAGGTAAACAAAATATCTCTATGTTTTTCTTCTTTTTGTTGTTCCAGGAATTTAATTGTCTGCAGTGAATGATGACATATTTTTAGTTATATCTTTCTTTTATGTTATAGGAATTAAATTGACACAATGAACATTTTTACTAAACAACACATCTTTAGGTTTCTCTTCTTTTCGATGTTACAGAAGTTAAATGTTTCCAATTATATTGAATTTAATTATCATGAAATGCATGCTATGGGACATTTTTTTATTCTCCTTGTTCTCATTCATTTTATTTAGCTTTCTTTAGCATGAAATCTGTATCCATGCTCCTCTACCCCCATGATACATGCCCCAGCTTGGGGTCTGTTCCAGCTGGCATTCCTTTTTTTATTTTTCCCACCTATATATTAGAATGTGCCAGGTTGCATGAAATAGTGCTGCTAGCATATGCAATCCACGTTTGATGTTATCTTGTCAAGGATAATTGTCATATCTATTTAAAGTTTGACACTAGCCCACTTATTTTACTGATGATGATTTTTTAATGCTTGTAGCCTAATTGTATCATACTGGCCATATCTCCTGCGAATCAAGACATTGCCACCTCAGATGCCATCAAGCTTGCAAGGGAAGTAGATCCTTCAGGTAGAAAATTTGTTTTATTTCTTCCTATAAGTATTACAAGAAGTTTGAGTAGGAGTTTCTTTCTATGGTCAAGGTTTTGATCACAGTCAAATGCAAACAATAGCTTTACATTTTTTGTTCTTTTATGTAGGTGAGCGAACTTTTGGTGTCGTAACAAAGCTTGATCTTATGGACAAGGGCACCAACGCTTTAGATGTAGGCTATCCTTGCTTATTATCTGTGATTATGCATTTATGCATCAAAGTGAAGTTTGTGATTTTATATTCCTAAGGGGGAACCTGCCTTTGAGACCTTACTTTGCCTCTTCTTGTCCCAGGTGCTTGAAGGAAGATCATATCGGTTACAACATCCTTGGGTAGGAATTGTTAATCGGTCACAAGCTGATATTAACAAGAATGTAGATATGATTGCAGCACGACGTAAAGAACAAGAATATTTTGCAAATAGCCCTGATTATGGACATCTGGCACATAAAATGGGTTCTGAGTATCTCGCAAAACTATTATCCAAGGTGGCCATCCATGTCTCATTTTTGGCTTCTTGCTTTTTTCCTTTCGGTTGGAAAACTTCAAATCACTGAAAAACTTCTCAATGACTTCTTTTGTCTAGCATCTGGAGAGTGCAATCAGAGCACGAATACCAAGTATAGTAGCTTTAATTAATAAAACAATTGATGAGCTTGAGGCTGAGTTGGACCGTCTTGGCAGACCTATTGGAGCTGATGGAGGGGTAAGATTGGGAACAATCTATCATATTTTTAGGTATGATCTTCGTATCTGTAATTTCATAATTGCCTTGCTTTGAATATGCAGGCACAGCTTTACACAATATTGGAGATGTGTCGTGCATTTGATCGAATTTTTAAAGAGCACTTAGATGGAGGGTAATGCAATCTTTATCTCTTTTTTTTTATGCTTTGTGGTCGGGGAATCACTTATCTTCTAATTTTCTTTTGGACAGACTGTTATTAATTCATTTCATTGCCAAAAATCTATTAAAGAAGAAGCAACTTCTGGTAAAATAATATCTTGCAAAGAATTCAGAGATTTGTCTTTATTTCACTTAATATAGTGGTTCAAGAAGGAAAAGGTCACGGGTGCAATTTCTTCCAATACTCTTCTTTGGCTCTTTGAACTCCTCTTAGACGGTGGTCATAAGAGAAGCCACTCATTTGCTATTGTTCTCAGAAAGTTATTTATGTTTATAGTCCTAGTCTCCTAGATTGTTCCTCTGATGACCATTAATTCTATAGAAATAAGCAAGGTATTGGTGGATGGTAATCATTTGTTCACTTCAACAATTCACCTGACTTCTTTACATCACCAGCTGAGGTTCTGCATGTACCTTGGATTATTGAAGGCAAGTAGGCCATGGTGGTTCAAAGAAGTCCTATATCAGAATGGGAAAAAAAAAATCAAAACTACTCACCTATAAAGCAAAAGACATAGGTTGTTTACTTGACATGCTGCTGTGATTTTGCTGTTGTGAGGTTTTCTATGTACTGATATATTGCTTGTTGTCTTAGACGACCTGGTGGAGATCGGATATATGGGGTTTTCGACAACCAACTACCTGCAGCTCTGAAGAAACTCCCATTTGATAGACATCTTTCTTTACAAAATGTTCGAAAGGTTATTTCTGAAGCAGATGGTTACCAGCCTCATCTGATTGCGCCTGAGCAAGGATATAGAAGGCTTATAGATAGCTCTCTAGGCTATTTCAAGGGTCCGGCAGAAGCATCCGTGGATGCTGTAAAATTCCTTCACTCACTTTTTCTCTCACATTATTTTGTGTAGTATACTATCCTTGCATTGCTTAACATCATGATGTGTCATTCCTACTGTGTCTGATATACTTGCTGTATTATTGTGTATTCTTTGAAGTTTACAAAGAGATCAATTAGATAGAGTTGTTCCAATAGCGAAAAAATAAGGGGATTAGTGAAAGAAATGAATTAGATAATAGAAGGAAAAGACTTGAATAAGGCCTTTGGCTGAGAAGAATTTTATCTCAACTTCAAGGAGTTGAAGATCCTGTATCAATAATTAAATTTCATGCGATTACGGCAGTAAGGACTCAAATAAGCTTTTAATTTTTCAAACTAATTTTATTACATGATGTCCTTTTGTGAAGAAATAAGAGTAGAACATAATAATCTTTCCCTTACAAAGATTTTGATGATATTAGAGTTGCAAGAAAAAAATTTGATGTAATTTGTTTGTGTACTTTAGCCAATAGTAATAGTTTTTAATGTCATTGTTACTTTTCAGGTGCACTTTGTTTTGAAAGAACTTGTTCGGAAATCTATTGGTGAAACAGAGGTAACAACTCTTATAGAAATAAACTTATTTAGAAAGTAACTAAATGTATATCTCACATGCCTTATGTTCTTTTGTTTGCTTATATTTCTTGTTATTTCAAATGCTCTTTCTATGTCCATGTAACCTACTGCAAATAGTTCGGACATTATGACTGATTGTTGTTGATGTTGTTGTATAACTGGGAGCAGCCAGCAGCATGATTTTGCCTATAGATGTGTGCAATAAACAACAAAAAATGGTACATCTATAATAAGTTCAAGCTACAAAAGCAAATATTATCTTGGAACTTGGTAGGCCTGTGTGTGCAGCCAAAGATTAACATGTATGCACTCTTTTTTCTTTTTACATATTTAAGATCCTAATATTCCAAGCATTATGATGGGTGAAACTGGACACTTGTTCTGTCAGTCATCTGTTGTTTTTTGAATACTTGTGCACAGATTTCTTGATGATACTTCCTAACTCTTTACACTAACAAAACGTTGCCAAATTGCATCTAAGGTTTCATAACTGTGCTCAAATTGTCGATCCTCGAAAATTTTCATACCAGATATCATTGTTCTTGCAAAAGGGAAAAAGAATTGTATCCAGAGAACTATTCAGTAGCAGGTTGGGCTTATGTTACACTTGTCCATCAATTAGACTTCTTAGGGCTCATCAGTCTAATTCATTGAATAGCAGCATTCTGGCTTCCTCATTCGACATCTTGGAAACTTTCTTATATGGGTTTTAATGGTGACATTTTGGTGGTTGAGGAATTCCTCTTAGAAGTTTCAGTGAGCATTATACTTTCTGAGATATCTTGTGCTAGTATGGTTCTGATTTCTGAGTATTGTTTTCAGTTCATTCAATTAAAAGATTGTGTTTCTACTGGTCATTCTAGAAAAACAACTCAAAAATTAAATTGCAGAAATCTGGAGACATCTTTTTGGTTCTCCAACTCCTATAATCAGCTTTTACAGACCACGGCCATCCATCATCATTTGTTTTTTAAAACATTTTTATATTGTTATTTTCATCATATTGTTTACTTATGATTAACTAGCAACAGCTTTCTATACATGTTCTTGTAATTAATCCGAGAAAACATATGATGCTAGTGATGAGTATGTTAGTGTCTTTCCAATACTTAAAAGTTTATTTTAATATAATGTATCTTTTTATTTTTTATTTTAACTAATATTAGTTGTTTTAGTTTATTAATTTTATTTATAAGGATAACAAGGATATTCAAAATTGTTCTAGTTATAAAGAATCAAACTTATGAGTTACACTATGAAAATATATAAGATACGAAACAAATATATTTGAAAATTAATTTGGTTTTATGTTTGTTGGGAAGGTGAATTATATAAGTTATTTATTTATTAAGACAAATAATAAAAAAGTATAGAGAGCAAAAGTAAGATTTGCATATGATTTTTATTGATTCTAAAAAGTCTGATAAAATTTGTTGAGATCTATATTCCACTAATCATGTTGATGCCATGAAAAGAATATTTATGATAGTGTGGTCACTAGTTTTAAAACTATGAGGGGTGTCTAATAAGTTTCTTAGGAGTATAGGTTTACATCAGGGATCAACTTTACATCCTTACATTTTTATATTGGTAATGGACGAACGGACGAACTTGATAGTTAAAGTAGATGAAAGTTTAAATGAAATTAATTACAAACCTGAGTTTTGTAGATAATCCCTGGAAACTAGGATTTTAAATTAAGTAGGATTCAAACTAAATATATGAGATATAATCTAAATAATATAAAGAGAAGAACTGAGGTTGAATGGACAGTAAGTTCGAGTAAGTAAAAGTTTTAGGTTTGAGTTGATTATGGAGAGATCATAGAAGTGTCATGAGTTTTGCACGATCACCATTTATGTTCTTAGGCCAGTAGGCCAGTGATGTTTTATGAATATGTGGAGCTAGTAGGAAGTATAGAAAAATAAATGTTTTCATATGTAGACAATTACATCCAGATTTGGCAGAGGATAAAATGAGGGACAATTGTTTAAGATGATATGAAAAGATCTATAGGGAGATCAGTTGTAGATTGATAGCTAGAGGGAGGCCTAAGATGACCTTACTGGAAACTATAAATAGGATATTACTTTATCCATTGTTCAATTGTGGCAAAAGTTTTTTGTGCCTAATTCCAAATAGTTGGGTCATTAACAATTTGGATTCATTGTTGGTATATATTTCATCCAGACTTGTTGGAGTAAGACAAAATAGAGTGAGCCACTCAAAATTCCATATTAATGGGTGTCTTATGCTTTGGGTTTGACTTTCTTTAATGATTGTTTTGTTTAATGTTTATCCTAATTAAGTAATATTGTACAAGTTTCTATATCTTTGTTTTTTATGCATATACATATCTAAATACATATTTTAACTTTACTGTAAATATTATTAATGGAATATGTTAGCGGATTTTAAATTTCTGTGCGTTCTTAATGAATTTTTTTTCTGCATCCTCTAAGCGATACACTGGTCATCTTGATATTTTAATTACACTCTTGTTCTTGTTTGGTCCAATATTGTTCATTTCATCACGAATGATTTAAAAACCTTGTTGATGTTACTCCCGATGCAGGTTTTGTAAATTGCTACTGATGAGTGTAACAGAATTGCAATTAGTTTTAATTTTAGTTTGCTATTTTACTCAGTTATATGTGCTTTGTTATGTTATAGTCTTCACATGAATATTATTAGTGCATAATTTGTTTTTTTATCAGAAAGTGGTATATTGGATGTCTTCTCAATGAAGGGACTGGCTTATCAATTATCTCTGTGAGATACCCATGTATCACAAACTGTTTTGGAGTAGCTGCAAGGTCCTGAAGCTTATTGCTTACTTGATTATGCTGATGTGGTGGTGTTGTGTTGCATTGGTAGGAACTGAAGCGCTTCCCAACTCTTCAGAGTGATATAGCAGCTGCAGCAAATGAAGCTTTGGAAAGGTTCCGGGATGACAGCCGGAAAACAGTTCTTCGTCTAGTTGAAATGGAGTCAGCCTACCTCACAGTGGACTTCTTCAGAAAACTCTCTCATGAACCTGATAAAGGTTCAAATCCTGGTTCAACTCCCAATACTCCAGCACCCGACAGATATGGTGATCACCACCTGAGGAAAATTGGTAAATCCATACATCTGTACTTGTAAAGCATGCATTTGCTCAAGTTCAATTTGGTAGTCTTCAAGTTTCATACCTGCAGCATGTCTGAAACAAGATTTCCTTGTATTTTTTTTATCCTACTTATGTATAAGTATGATGATGTGATATTGCCTTAGCCATGCTCATGACGTCTATTTTTGGCGTTCTAATCGATTCCGATTTCAGGTTCCAATGTGTCGGCTTATGTTGGCATGGTATGCGACACACTGAAGAATACTATACCAAAGGCTGTTGTTCATTGTCAAGTCCGTGAAGCAAAGAGGTCGCTGCTTAATTATTTTTACGCACAAGTTGGGGGGAGGGAGGTTTGTCTTTCAGCAACTTACTCTTGCTGTAGTTTTTAGTTTCACGCCCATTCTATTGATGATGCATGCAATTCTGAAGCAGATATGATATAGGCTATCAGCCCAATTAGCCATTTCTCCAATTACTTGATACTTAGTGTTTACCATTCTGTATCCAGTTTAAAAAGAGCCTTCAATCACAAAATGTGTTTCATGCAATAATTTATGGTAAATGGTTCATTGGCTTGGTGATTGCCAATTGCTTGGAATGATTGACAGACTTGTATTGTGGCACAATGCCTTTTTTTTCCTTTTTGTCTTCTTGCCTGAACCATTCTCATTTCCTTCGATCTATATAGACCTAAATTTTATGACTCAGCTTACTAAGATAATGAATCTGAAAGAGTAAGAATAATACTCAAAAATTTGTGGCTGATGGCATACTACATATCTTGAAATAAGATTTGATGTTCCTTTTTTGACCCACCAGACAATCAAACAGGTTGATGTTGCTATTGTTTGAATGCTCGTTTATTTCGTGATTAATTGATGGTAAATTGTGTTTAATCTCAAAACTTTTAAATATATACGCAAGCCAAAACTGATTCAATTGACACGTTTGCTTTTATTGCTGCAGAAGAAGCAGCTTAGTGCTATGTTGGACGAGGACCCAACTCTCATGGAGAAGAGAAACACCATAGCTAAGAGACTGGAGCTCTACAAACATGCAAGAGATGAGATTGATTCTGTTGGCTGGAAATGATAGTCTAAACAGACAGGATATGAGATCTGCTTTATTACAACAATTATAATGGCTACCAAAGGAAAGGTTCCATTTCGACACTTCCACATTTTCATACTTCCGAATGTCAACAAGCAAAATGCCTTCAAACATCATGAAGAGCAGCAGTCTATTGATCATTTTATCTCTTTTATTCTTTGTAACATTTGAACTGTAACTACAATTGCCATTGATTGGTCTTCAACATGAAGAGTCTGCTATACGGTTAGATATTTGGTTCTCATTGGTGATTTCTACACAGCATACTATTCATGTTGTTAGCTACAGTTACATTGTTTTTCCTATTGGAATTTTATGCATAAGGTGTTCACACAAGAAAGCAAAAATCTTGTTGGTTCATAATCTAACTGGGTTTGTGCTCGTGTTACATTCTGTTGTTTGTGTGTGTGTGAGAATGTCGAAGGAGGGATGTCAATGGATCGCATCGACTTGGTTTGGAGTCCGACCAACTTGAAGTTTGATTTGTAGGCAGACTGGGAGCATGATGAGTTGACTAGTACGGATCTTTCCAAGGCAAAATGGCTGCGACGCGTTCCATCCATTAAACCAAATAGAGATCAATTTTGTGATAAATTATTATTATTTTTTTGAAGCGCTTTGTGATAGATCATGGGACGCGGTAAGTCGATCGGACGGTCGTCAGGCATCGCACAGCTGAGTGGGTTCTGAACACTGCGAGTGATAATAAGAACCTGGGATTCTGACCAACATGTGCCCAAATATATTTTTTGAGGCTATTTTGATGTCCTACTGATGGGAGATAACCGCACCTTCAGGTCTTTGGATTCCAGCAGTGCGGTGCATTCCGAGCACTGCGGTGAGAATACCGATTTGGAAGTCGGACCTTTTTTGCTCCAAAAATTTTTTTTTGGGTCCTTCTCGAGATCAGATTGAAGGGAGATAAGCGCACCTGTGGGATTCTAGTGGTGCGGTGCATTCCGAGCACTGCGGTGAGAATACCTATTTGGAAGTCGGTCCTTTTTTGCTCCAAAAATTTTTTGGGGCCTTTTCGAGATCAGATTGAAGGGAGGTAAGCACACCTATCGTGTTTTGATCTCACTGCTGTGGAAGTGGGTTCCGATCACCGCAAGACAGCATAAAGACGTGGAAGTCGAACCATTTTGGTTCGGAAAATTGTTTTTTGCGGCCATTTCGAAGTAAACTGGTGGGTGGTAAGCACACCAGGTCTTTGGATCTCTTTGCCACGTGAGTCGGTTCCGATCATATCGGTGAGAATACCGATGTGGAAGTCGGGACCATTTTTGCTCAAAATTTTTTTTTGGACCTTTTCGAGATCAGATTGAAGGGAGGTAAGCTCACTGCAGTGTTTGGATCTCACTGCTGTGGAAGTGGGTTCCGATCACCGCGAGGGAGCATAAAGAAGTGGAAGTTGAACCATTTTGGCTCGGAAATTTTTTTTGGCGGCCATTTCGAAGTTAGACTGGTGGGAGGTAAGCACACCTCTCAGTCTTTGGATCTCCCTGCTCCGACCACCGCAGGTACGAACAACGATATGGAATTGGAACCATTTAGCACCCAAAAAAATTTTCCGAGGCCATTTTGAGGTCCAACCGACGGAGGGTAAGCACTCCTTTTCATCTTTGGATCCATATCTGAATATTTCATGAATAGAAAAAGAAAACCAATTAGGCAAAAATGCAGAAACCTTCTTTGTTCGATCAGCACCCAACACACTCCAACAAACATTTTCTTGGTCGCATTGACCGATATCTTCGAGTTTCGTCATTGATCCATCATCACCCAATGCTCAGAGAAGCAAGAAGTATTGCATTTTGTAGGTCACATCCACTGATATCCTCATCAAGCAGTAGTGGCAGTACATAAAGGGAACTCTGAGATTTCAACTGCTCTGACATTCTTGCAAGAAGACCAGTTTGAAGATGAGATCACTCGGGAGACTTTGGAAATCAAAATTGCTTAGGTGAGGTAGCACAAAGAAAGTTTGTCATTTTGGCAACCTGAGATTGACATCAGCTGAATCAGTATAAATACATCAGTTAATTATCCGATGTAAAGTTTATGTACAGCAGATTTAGATGTAGCTGAAGGTGGGGATGATACAAGACAATGAAGAGCAAGACTCCCACAGAAACAAACAAGGAAAATTGAGGCAAATACTGAAACATATGGTAACTGAGAAGAACTCTTTTTTCACTCCAATGAACATCTAAAACATAATGATCGAGATCATGGATCTCCTTCGGGTCTGCTAGCCAAGCATAGCTCATGCAGCTCATTCAGAATCCACTCTTCCCCGGTGTGACCACCGAGCACAAGAACTCGTGTCCCTCCAACGACACAAGTGCTATGTCCCCATGCAAACTTTGGGGGCTGACCAGGGACATTGAGGATCCTCCATGTTGGTTCATCTTCTAATGGGTCCAAGAGGAAGAGCTGCGACGGTGAGTGAAGGCCTGCGATCGATCCACCGAAGATGATAATCCTTCCACAAGGCAAACTGACAGCCACATGATCCAATCTTGGTGGCGGACCTGTACCAGGAAAGCCGGTGGTCGCTAGCTGCCTCCACTGAGGCTCATCATCTTCCAAGTCGATACTGAATGTATCGCATGACCGCAGCCTTAGTGAGCCACTCTTAGCCAGTCCTCCAAACATCAGAATCTTAGTCTTGTCATAAGCTGAAAGTGTGTGACCAAGCCTAGGAGGCACCCACGGGGAGGGTATCTCCCTCCATGTCGGCTTCTCCCTAGTCAAATCCAGTAGAAAAGTGTCACTTAGAAGGACACCGGCACTGGTGCACCCACCTGATACAACAAGTTTGGATCCACCAACAGTGCAAGAGCTGTGCCAGGATCTTGGAAGAGGAGGGGCTTCACCGAAGACTTCTTTCCAACCTGGCTGCTGGGCATCCAAGTCCAACACAAACACATCGTTCAGCAATCCTTGCCTGCCATATCCACCAAAGACAACCAGCCATGAACCACTTAGGCATGAAAGGGTGTGGCCCCAGCGTCCTGGAGGCGATGAGGTGACCTTCACACGGTGCCATTCTGGATTTGCTGACTCGAGATTGAGTACAAAAGTATCATCCATTGGTTGCATATTGATGCCTTCTCCTCCGAAGAGAACCAACCGATTACCAACAGCACAGGCGCTAAAATTACAACGGGAAGGCTCTACTCTGCCACCAACTGTGAACTTCTTCCACGAGGCAGCCTCCAGTGTGGTTAGCTCCCTTGCTAGCCTGCCCCATCCTAATCTTTTGGTGCTCAGCTCCAATCTTATGGTCACCTCTCTTCCCCATGCATTTTGGCAAACCATCTTCCTCAAATGCTCATTTTTAGTTAGTTGACGCATTCTAATGCATACTGATCCAATAGAAGCTACATCTCGAGGTGTCAAGCGTGACAAGATGTTATGTGCCAGGACTTCATCTGAGAGCTGAAGGATCCCACAGTAGTCCCGGTTTTGGTTATTAGAATTGGTTTCAGGCATGGAGAATTTTGGATCCTGATGGTAGGACTTGATGTAGGAGGTCTGTTTGAAAACTGGGTACGACAAACGGTTGAGATCAATGTTTGCTTCAGAAAACAGCTGGATGCCTATGATGTGGGTAACGAAGCCGTCATCGCCGTATATAGGCGTGAGCCTTAATCTGTTCACCAGCGGAGTGCCATCCTTCCTAAAATTGAGAAGCTCGCCTTGAAACTCTATCCCTTCCTGCAGACATCTATGAATTTCAGCGACAACCATTGGGTCCACCAAGGGATGCCGTCTTTGTGCTCGCGGATCACGAAACTGCAAGAATCGGCTGAAACAGGGTTCTGAAATGAATCAATCAAGCTTGCAGATCTTCCTACTCAAAAGGAAATGACAGGCATAGAGAGCAAAAGAATTTTGGGGGCAAAGCACAACCAATGATTATAATGCTTACACTTACGGTAACAAAACAAAGCAGATGATAGAAAATAAAAAGAGGGACCATGTATATGCTGAGGACAGAGCAGGACCACAAGGTAGGTGACCTAAATGCTTCTGCTATTTGTGCAGTGTGGCTAATGATGGCAACGGCATAAAGGACGACAACCACCATAAGAGAACATGAATGAAGCTTCAAAGCAACTATCAGAATAACTATACCAAGATTGCACTCCAACTAGCACGTTCCCTATATCGCTGGAGTTGGAAGTATTGAATAGCTACGTCCAATTAACAGATTCAACACATTCCCTATATCGCTAAGTTGTATGAATTTTTTCAAGGAAAAGAAAAGAACTTGGAAAGAAAGTTGGAGCACCAGAACAAGAGAAGATAAACCTCTTTGATTGTTGCATTTGGTTCTGAGAAAATACTTTGGCCAACATGTAGCCTGCAGATCTTGCAATTACTTTGCTGTTAAGATAATTCTACTCATGTAAAAAGGTATATAAATCCAGTCAAATCAAGCAATAGGTGAAGAACCTAATCATATTAGCCATGCAACTGTAATTAATTGTAATCTTATATGATGAACAATATCATCACTAGTTGTAAATTACTTGATTGACATAGATAAATGTTGTCCATGGAATGCATACAAATCCAGCATTTCATATTGCAGAAAACCCTAAATCCCAAACCAGAGAGTCTCTATCATTCTACTTACTGTGAGTGCTTTTACGGCAACAATATCTCAATTTGCTACAACTCAAAAGGGAATATATCATCTTAAAGTGTTCCTTCTTCACAAGGTCCCATGGTAATTGCACAAAAAATGCACTCGACCCAAATTATCCATCCATTGGTTTGGTAAATTTGTCGAGTATAAAAATGAAAGAATAACCAAAAAATATTGTGCATTTACCAAATCTCATGGAGATTCCTTCAACTACCTAACAATTAATTCGGAACAAAAGCGAGTTAAGCTCTGAAATAGGAGAGAGAACCATGAGACGCATATGAAGCAAGAAAAAAGGGAGAATGAAGTAGGATAACTAGCTCGACCATATACACATTATTATTCCAAGATATCAGGCATAGAGGCAAAACAAAGGAGAAAGGGAAAGATCGATCGATCAGAAGAATAAGGAATTGATTTCGATTCGGATGGCATGAAAACATCTTTTTATTGTGATGTCAATCGTTTCATTCAATCCTGGAGCGTAAAGCATGGTTTTGCTGTAGACAAGGGCGACAAGAGTAGCTCCCTTCAATCAAGGATGTGGCTGTAGTAGAACGTCCACTGGACTTGAAGAATCCTTCTTCCCAGAATGAAACAAGATGATGGGGCTACCAACACACGGTACCAATCAGAACTTTCGAAATTAACCAATCAAATAAATACCCGGAAAAGATGAAATTTTGACGTCAAATCTTTTGACTCATCGCAAGGGTTATAACTCGATCGGAATCATCCAAAGGTTAGGGGGGGGGAGAGAATCACCAGTTCCGTCCGAGGACCTCGTCGGCGCGGTATCCGGTGGCGTTCTCGAAGACGGTGTTAACGTAGATGAGCGGGAAGTCGGGCTCGACGGCGTCGGAGACGACGAAAGCCGAAGGGCAGACCGGGTAGTAGAACCGGCCAAGGCCCGGCATCTCTTCCTCCTCTTCCTCGAGCTCCATTTCGTCCTCCTGCGACCACTTGAGTCGCTTCAGCGGGTTCCCGTCCCCGCCGGCTCCTCCTCTCCCTCGCTCTACTCCTGCTGCCATTCTCTTCTCTTCTCTTCTCTTCCTTCGCTGCTGCTGTTGTAAATGAATCTGCCTACCGTCCTCCTATTACTGCTACGACCACCGCTGCTTCCGTATGAGATGGGAGGGTTGAACAGAGGTGATAAAAGGAGATCGGAGAGGAGGAAGTGGCTGTGAGGTGGTGACGGAACTACAAATATCTGTTTGGGGGAGAGAGAGAAAATGGGCTGCCAACAAATCTACTTTGGATCGTAATTGATGCTTCGCTTTGACAAGCCATAAAAATAGTACAAAGGACCGCGTGGGCCCACCACGGCTACGATATTTTTTTTTCTTTCCATTTTTCTTTTTTCTTTTTTGACTTCTTAGGACTTTCAAAAATAGCTCATATATTTATAATTATAATTATAATAATTATTATTTACTAAATCACCTATACATTCATCACATCATTGATTTGTAGTAAGAAAAGCTGCGTTGTGGTTTGAAGCGGTGGATGCCACTCCTGCCTAAAAATATCTATGGGTGGGCTGTCTTTTCTTGGGTCGGTGAGTGCGCCGGCAAAGTTCTCCTTCCCCTCACGGCAGCTCTCTCTCTCTCTCAAACCCAAACATCATCACCCAACTGTCGTCAACTCTCCATCAAACATCATCGCCCAACGTCTGTCAACTCCTACTCGTCTCAGATATTTATTCGACCTTCTCTCTCTCTCTCTCTCTCTCTCTCTCTCTCTCTCTCTCTCTCTATAATATATATATAATAATAATAATAATACTATCTTTCATAAAAATAAAAAAAGGATAAATCCAATGAAAGAACTGTAAAGTTCGTTCTGAGCTTTTACAGTTGAATTCCTCTTTTTCAAAAGTTTTATTTTGCAATTCTTGAAAAAAGTTTTCAATTATTATAATTAAAGGATGCTTTATTTATGGAAAAACTATTTTCTTTTCTGCCAATAAAAAAGGTTCTCTGGTGGCATACTTCAATAAATTTAAGTTATTTTTATAATTAGGATTGTTCTACAGACAAAAAAAAAACACACACAATTTTCATCTCCATCTCTTCAAACAAATATCACTTACTATGAACCTTTGGACTTTTGTTTCTTTACAAATTATTTTGACTTTGACTTGAGGTCGTAATCTACAAATACTAAATAATATATAACTGTTGCGATCTATTTCTTTTATTTCTTTTCGAAGATAATAAAACATCGGCCGAACAAGTCGGTCAAGTTGTACATGCAACGCACCGCCCCATGTCGTCATCAGCACCGTTCGGTTTCTTCTCGCCAAACTCACCTCAAAGCTGATGCTTCTTCCAAGTTCGGCAGCCATCATTTCCGCCTTCCGAACCGACGATTTCGATCGAAATCTTTATTATTTGTGTTATATATATATATGTATATAAAATCTTAATTTTGAATAAATATAATTTTCATAATTTGACATGTAATATCCTAAGATAGATCGGTTAATTTTGATTATTAACTATTTATTTTTTTTAATTTTAATCATTTGGAATTTGAAAGTCTATGCCTCTTGTTATGATGGCTTGGGTGCAGCAGCTGCAGCAGCAGAAGTAGAAAAGGCTCTTCTTCCTGATGATGATGATGATGATGGAACACAGGAGTGGATGTATGTCAACTCGATGAAAGCGAACTGTGCCGGAGTCCATCACAGTTGCATGCGTAAGGAAATACCTTCGTGTGGCACACCAACACCTGCACAAAAGATGCCAAATGGCAGCAACCGTAGCTGAGATGTTTCGGGCTCATGCCATGCCCTCTTCTACGGCAGCGCACTGTCGGATACCTTCGCTGCTTCTTTTTGTTCTCCTCCGTTGCTTCCGCTTCTTTTTTATTGGACTTTCTGAAAGATCAGAGGCATCTTTGATGGCATATCTGCACGATGACTCTGTGAACGAGAACAAGAGCTCGGAATGCAGCCTTCAGCCCGGTTGTGTTCGGAGATATTTTGCCCTGTGATCTCCAGCATCTGTGGCTGCTGCACAATGCCATGGCCACAGGTTTTGCCAATGGGAGAATGTTCATAGTTTATTCCTTTCGTAAGAACAGAGAGAAAAAGACAGACATATGAGAATTTTGTTGTATTTCATTGAGCTTCGCGCACAACTAAGCATTGGAGGACAGAGAATTATGCAAAACAGTGAGAAAATAATATTACTATTGTCATGGAAATAAAATTCTATCAAGTTTATATAAGCTCATGAATAATTTTCCAAAAGTTTCATTGTCTGAAAGCAGTCCAGTAGAAAACAGATGTTTACAATCACTCAATTGTCTGCTGGCGTGGTGTCACTTCAGCTTCAGTTGATGGGTTCCAAACCCTTTTCTTGTCCAAGGAAATGTTACAGTAGGATTTTAAGATGTTTATGATAACTATGCTTTGTGTTTGGATTAGTTATACTTAATCATGAATTGCATGCAGTTTGAGAGAAAAGGTTTGTGTGCTTACAGTTTTAGTGCCTCTATTGAGCTATTATTTGAATTTGGAATGTCTACGGCAATCGGGATTAATATTTCATATGTTGTCGATGTCCATTCAACGGAGTTGCAATCTCGGCATTCGATACATACAGTTTGTGTTGCATCCCACAGCCACACAGCATTGTAAGGAGGACAAGAAGAAGAAGTAATGGTTGATGAACCATTTCATCAGTTGTTGGTTTGCAGACGAGTCTTGAATGCCTCCCATGTCAAGTCCTTCTCCAAGTACTCCACGTTGGAGGGATCGAATGGCCCTCTCACCACATCTATGCATTCGATGACTGCTCTCGCTGGAAGAACACTCTTGGATGGATCATATGAGGTCCTGGAGCTCAAACAAGAAGAGAAACCCTGCAGTCACTGAACTCCTTAATATAGAGAGCTGATAGGAGGAAGCAAGATTGTGTCTTCGATGATTACCTTAAAGACGAGCACAGTCTCTTCTTCGCCATCCACTGTTGCCCGGACAACGAGAGCCACATCTCTGACTGCTTCGCTGTAAGCTTCCATCAACGAGATCTCCGAGTTCTGCGCATGCTCCGCGGTGTCCTCATCATCATTTTCTTCTTCTTCTTCTTCTTCTTCGTACCTCACCCTTCGCCTCGCTTTACAGAGGCCGTGGCTTGTCTTGAGGCTGCGCAACTGCGGCGTGCCGAGGCGGCAGGAGATG
This sequence comes from Musa balbisiana, assembly GCA_004837865.1. Taxonomy (NCBI): domain Eukaryota; kingdom Viridiplantae; phylum Streptophyta; class Magnoliopsida; order Zingiberales; family Musaceae; genus Musa; species Musa balbisiana. Next base: position 27,983,295 of record CM017194.1, on the reverse strand, counting down.
GCCGCCGGTGGCACCTTCTGAACGACGGCAAGGGCGGGGGCAATGGGCGGAGGCAGCCATGGGTGGTGGACTTGTGGGACTGCGGCACGGATCAGCATCGGGGAAGCTGAGAATGGCTATGAAAGGTGGAGGATGGGATAAGATAGCGTTTGTGGTGTTGGCTTCTCAGAGATGCCATTAGGAAGTATGACTACATATTTCACGGATTCATCCAAAAACATGTAATTTTTACGACTCGGAGAGGTCGTATCAGTGAAGGCCAACGATGAAAGTTCTTCCGGGGGGAGGTGACCAAACTGGTTTTGGAAGCCATGACAGATCACGTAGGACGGTGTTACCCACACACAAATGACAACGGACCATTGGGCAAGAAAGATGGTGATGGCTAAGAATGGACCATTCCTTATGTATACTTGCCATGCCATGCCAAGGTAGTAGACTCTCAAAAGCCTTTCTATGGGTTTGGGATCCCTCGATTGCCATTTTCTTGTAATTTAAAGAGATGTTGGAGTTAGCAATGCCATGAATAGACCTCCAGAGAAAGAAATCCTGCCATTACTAGTACTCACAGCAGGACATGGAGGAAGTGAGAAGTCTCGTGTGGGGGAAGACTATCACAAGTGGATGTCACAGTTGGTAAGGAAAAGATGCTTGATCCAAAACCCAGCACATTTTAACGTAAGGTAAACTTGCAGATCATTGTGCTGGATGATGAAGTTGGCAGCATCGTCTCCTGTCTCAACTCTGTCGATATGAAATCCTGGAGCATCTCAGAATTTGGAGGGAAGTCACAGAGAAGCACATCTCTCTATAGTTTTCAGAAGACAGCACATCTAACTTAGAACAAGAGAAACCAAGGTAGAGAGAACAAATCACACTTCAACCATGATCCGATTACGTCTAATGAGAGCTAGCGTAGTTTCGAAAGAGAAACCAAAACTTGGTTCAGATCTCAGAGGTTGCATAAGTAAATTGAGGCATCATCAGAATTAAATCACAATGCTTTCACACCACTGAATCTGTAATCCCAGCAAGAACATGGAGTGGGGGAAGCAAGAGCATGGGCATGCATACCAACCGTACAAGTCCTCTTGGCCTCTAAAATGGAGATCAAACAGCAATCTGCGTTGTCACTCGAGAAAATTGTTCAAAGATCTTATGTACACTGCAGTGAGGAAAAAGCAGGAGAAAAGAGACTGTTGAGCTACCTAGAAGAGAGTCAGATCATGCAGAAGAAAGAATGAACCTTCCGACTTCCTTTTTATAGCTCAAAGACCATTCTGCAGAGATTGCTGGGTCCTGAGTGCTTGTTCTGAGACAGTTGCTAGTCCTTGCATTAGCCTCACAATCTCAGCTGTATCGTCCAGATAGTATTTAGCCTTGCTGGGTTTCTGACCAACTGTGCATGCAAATACTTCGGTTGTCGGGGTAAGAGAAGTGCTTGCTATAGAAGTACTGATAACCTCAAACATGTCTTCATCTGATCTGTCATCTCCGATACATAGTACAAAGTCTGACGATAAGCCCCTCTCCTGCATAATGGAAAGAAGGCGCCGGGCTACCAGGCCCTTGCTCACTCCCTGCAAGCATAACATCACTATCAGTAGCCTCATCCATGACCCATGAGGAAGCATAGCATAAAAGCAGTGACACCTTACCTGCGGTTTAACCTCCACAATGTGCTGACCACTCTTCACTGAAACTGGTTCGTTCGCGAGGACACTCTCCAGATGATCAAGAAGCTCCTTGGCTTGGCAAGATCCAAAATCAGGATCAGCGTCTTCATATGACCACACAAGCGTTGTCTCCTTGTCTTCGATCGTCGAACCATCAGTTGTTTCAGTGTACAAGTTCATTACAGGCTCTGCAATCTGCTTCCAGCTGCAATCTGCCACAGGGACACATGTTTCCCACTCTGCATCCCTCTTTAACCTGAAACCAAATAAATATAAATGCTCATCACATATCGACTCGAAGGACCAGAAATAGCATCAAACATGAACCATTTACGATTTTTTTGTCATCGCAAAGAAGCTGAGGACGGCTAACCTCAGAAAGTAACCATGTTCTGCAGCTACCCCCAGGTTCTCACAAGCAGAAAACCAGTCACTGAGAGTGGCTCGGGTTCTGGCACTAACAAGGAACACTAGGTTGTTCTTATCACGACACAAGCTGTTCAAGATCTCGATCGATTTAGCGTTAGGGCTCTTATCGATCGATGCTTGTGGCATCAACGTGCCGTCGTAATCCAAAAGGATGGCACGAGTTCTCGTTCTCTTGTATGCTGAAACAATGTGCTCCATTGCAAGCTTCCTAAAGTTTGTATCAAGAGAAACCACCCTAAATCCCAATCCGAAGCCGATTCCCCAGCACCTCCTCCTCGAGTGATCCCTGCATGTCCTTTCCAGGTCTTGCACGAAACTGTTTGCCCAGTACCCTACATCGTGTGTGCTGACATACTTGTAGTGCTTCTCGTGCCGGAACTGCTTCTCCTGCTCTGACATCTCCAGAGCATTGATCATGGCGTCGGCGACGGCTTCTATGTTCCATGGATTCACCCTGATGGCTCCGCTCAGGGATGGAGAGCATCCGATGAACTCGGAGAGCACCAACATGCTCTTCTTCTGCGCCGATGTGCCTAAGCCCAAGACACGATCCAATTTCTCGTTCCCTTGTCTGGAAATGATGTACTCGTAGGGGATGAGGTTCATGCCATCCCTGACTGCTGTGACCAAGCAACACTCCGCCACCACGTAGTAAGCGATTCGGTGAAAGAAGGGGAGAGGCTCGTCGATCAGGACGATGGGCTCATACCCGGGCTTGCCGTAGGCCTCGTTGATCCTCTTCATCGTCGCAAAGCTCTCGGCCTGGACCTCCTTCACGCCCTTCCCCCGCCCTCTCGCCGGATTCGCGATCTGGACCAGGACCACCTTCCCCCGCCACTCAGGGTGCTGCTTGAGCAGCTCCTCCATGGCTAGCAGCTTCAAGCTGATCCCCTTGAAGATGTCCATATCGTCTACCCCGAGCATCATCACCCTCCCCTTCTCCAAGAACTGCTCCCTGAGCTCCTGGACCTTCGTCTCGGTCTCCGGAAGGCCGAGCACAGACTTGAGCTGGCCCAAGTGGATGCCCACCGGCAGAATCTTGATGCTGACCGTGCGGCCGTAGTACTCCAACCCGATGTAGCCCCGCTTCGACTCGTACGATAGCCCGAGCATCCGGCCGCAGCAGGAGAGGAAATGGCGGGCGTAGTCGAAGGTGTGGAACCCGATTAAGTCGGAATTGAGCAGCGCACGGAGGAGCTCCTCGCGGACCGGCAGCGTCTTGTAGATTTCCGAGGAGGGGAAGGGGCTGTGGAGGAAGAACCCGAGCTTGATGCGGTTGAACCGCTTCCGGAGGAAGGTGGGGAGGACCATGAGATGGTAGTCGTGGACCCAGACGAAGTCGTCGTCGGGGTTGATCACCTCCAGGATCTTGTCGGCGAAGATCTTGTTCACGGAGACGTAGGCCTGCCACAGGGAGCGGTCGAAGCGTCCGCCGAGGTCGGGGGACATGGGAAGCATGTAGTGGAACAGGGGCCAGAGCTGCTGCTTGCAGAAGCCGTGGTAGTAGCGGGCGAGGAGGTCGGGTGGCAGGAAGGCCGGCACGCACTTGAAGGACTCGAGCAGGACCTGGCCGACGTCGTCCTGGTCGGCCGGCGGGATCTCGTCGCGAAGGCAGCCCACGTAGAAGAACTCCATGTCGGCGCCGCGGTCGCCGATGGCGTCCTTGAGCTGGAGGAGGAGGGAGTCCTCGTCCCAGGAGAAGTCCCAGCCGCGGCCGTCCTGGCGGCGGCGGGCGCGGATGGGGAGTTGGTTGGCGACGACGATGGTGCGGTCGCGGGTGGTGGAAGAGGGGCCGGTGGCGGAGCCGTCGGAGTCGGAGTCGGAGTCAAGGTCGGAGATGATGCCGGCGACAGTCATCACGCGGGGGATCCGCCGGCGGATCTGGCTGATAGAGGGAGGCTCGCCGGAGGCTAGCTCGAGGAGGTTTGAGTAAGACCGCGACACCATTTTTTCCGGCGATTAGAGATCAAAGAAAGGATCTTTCCGGCTCAGCAAAGCCTCAACCGAATCAAACAGCCAGTACTCATCGAAATCCCAGCTCAGAACATATCAAAGCGAGAGAAAAAGGATTTCTAGACATCCACAAGAGGTAGCAGAGGGAGCTCGACATGGTAAAAAAGTAACAAATTTCCGAGCAAAATCCGCTCTTTTCAAGGAAAAAGAGCAAAAAAGGTGGCAAATCTAAGCCGGTATTCTCACAATGTATGAGAAAATCAACGGAATCAAAAGGAGCAGAAGAGCATAAAGCGACAAAGAAGCGATTTTTCCAAAGAAGAAAAATGGAGGATTACCAAAACCCCAACATGGTCGAGAGATTTTCCTTGTCGGCGTTGAATCTTGAGAGGTCCAGAAACAAGCAAAAGGGAGAAAAGGGGGGGATAATCTGGAGGAAAAGAGAAAAAAATTCTACGGTGTTTCGGCTGCAGCTCGGAGCAGCTTTCGCTTTTTATACTGACTCAAGAGAGCAAGAAAGTGAGAGAGGAGGAAGAAAACCACTGAGGGACAAAAGAGACGTCGCTTCCGTTCCTATGCCCGCTACAAGAGGCTGCGGATAACGCGTCTGTCCAATATCAACGCGGGTGCACAGCGGGTGGGGGAATCGAGGTGTGAAGACAAGCGGAAGAGTATTTGAGCTGTCGATAAGGACACCCCCATTTTGTTTCTCCGTGTACGCGCTCGCTCGTCCCTATCGAGTATCAATTCGACAAGCCAATTGTTAAACGGAAGCGAATAATTGAAGAGGATCAAATGACATGCATACCCCTCAGCAGCCACGGAATGCCGGCGACAGCCCGGACGAGGGCAGCCCCGACGGACACGCCCGACGAAACGTGGCGAAAGCGGAGCCGTCGTGCCGGGCGGGGCAACCGCAGCTGTTTGCCTCGCACGTGCCGGCCTGCTTCCGGGGCCCACGCCGGTGAGCCCTCCCGATTGGAGGACCTTCGAATGTGGCCACGACACAATCGGGGACCACGAGGGCCGCCGTGAAAAGAAGGAAAGGGATGGCTGCTGCCTACTGCTCCCAGGTTGAGTTGGAGGAGTTTGGTCAACATGGTGAGTGATGAGATGAGGTCTAACCCCTTCCTTTTTGTCTTGGATGCAGTGAGAGTGGAGCAGAGAACATGGTGTCTGAGCTGGAACTTTTATGAGAATTAGCCTCGATGGAAGATGCCAATTAGCCTGCATCAAAACATGAACATGAACATGAACATGCACATTTATGGGAATGAGAGAGAAGGTTGACCCTTTTCCTTCTGTTGGTTCTTCTTATCATCTTGGATGCAGTGAAGAAGAAGATCAGGAAGAACTCAACTCCTTCAGACCGCATGATCACACAAAGTAATCTATTCACAAAAAGATTGGATGCACTGTGGAACTGTTGATCCTTCAAATCATGTCATTACTCTTCTATTTCATCATGATGGATGGTTTAATCATGGAAAAAATGGTTGAAATGATAATCTAAGGAAGATATTCAGTCATTGTGCAAGAGAAAACTAAACTGGTTCATCAGATATGACAGAAAAAAGACCTGTTTGATTTCTTGCGGTTGATCATGATGCAGCTCCTAACACTTGCTGAATCTTCCAATCTCTAATTTCCAGTTAACAATCTTGTGCTGCAGCCAAATAGGTACACAGATGAGCAGTAAGAGTCTTGAGATACACAAAATGTCTGTATGTAAAAGCATCAGCGAGAATTATTACCATTCTGAACACACATTGTAAGATCAATCATCAACTATCTTGACTATTTGGAGCAAGATAATTCAATCATCGCCAGAGATAATTTTGAATTCATTGGATTGAAACAACCTGTGACCAAATAGGAGCTACATTGACAGCCAAGGAATATGCTTTCTTCTCATGGTAGGTGCCACTTGACATATTGGTTGTCCATCTCGGATCAGGAAAGCCAAGTCATATGCTTTCTTCCCCATCCAAGACAAGATTGCTTAGGCAATGCTGACAAAGTGGTGATCCATCGTGCAAGTCTGCATGATTTTATTTCTGATAAATGTTTGGATCAGATCACACTTCACAAGCTCAAGCAATTTTGTACCTTCAGATTTGCAGCAACCACAAAGGAGCTTTGAGAGGGAACAAGGTACAAAGGAGCTATTTCTCTAAATGGTTTTCCACTCAGAAACAAGTTTGGATTGGAACCTGAGGAATCAACTGAATGAAAAGTCCTCAACTTAGATATTGCACAATGAGTTGAATGGTTTACAATATATGGACTTCATAATTATTGCACATAAGGTAGGTATTCCATTAAATTTATTTATTGCAGGGAAGAACTTCAACAGATATGAGGTGTTTTCCTACTTTTTGTCTTTAACTAATTAATGGTCTGTTTATAAATCACAAGATCAGAAATAATCAGTTGTCACCAGTTATTATTATTTTAATCCAACTTTGCTCCTTGTGGATAAGATTCTTTTAGTAGTGAGCTGATTCTTTGTTGTATTTAATTGATAGCTTAAAAACCAAGCAGCTTCTTAGTAAGCCCACCAGAAGGTGCCTTTACACTTTTATCTATACTAAAAAGCACTGAGTTACAAGTGTTCACCACTACAGTTTGTGTATGTAAAATAAGCACCTGATATGCAACCCTCATTTGTCAGATCTCCACCTGTGTTTGCTGAAGACTATTTTCACTAAAAATCAATTTTGGTTCCATTTGTTACAGTTGATTCTTCAGGGGGTTGAAGTGAATTTGGTTTAGGTATCTCAACAGCCACCAATAACTCTTTTTATTAAAGAGCTTTAATTCCACTTCTTGTAGGTATATTTGCAGATCCTAAGATGAATCTGTTTTAAATACGTCAAAATGATTCCCTTTTTTTCTATAAAAAACTACAATTACTTGTTTTTTCCTTTCCTGCAAAAAGATAAGGCATTTTGCCATACCCTTGTTGATTTCTGTAGTTTGAGCCAGACCTACTAATCCAACTTGTGCCCAGTACACTGCAGTGCTTTGCAGCACCCAGCTGCTTCAACAGGGACCATCATCACATGCACATAGATATGGTACAAAGGAGTTGGCAGACAATGACCCAAATGGAAACAGAGCTCCCACCACTTGCCTAGAGCATCCTTTGGGCAATGGTTTTGCAGAACTTTTGACACTAATAACTCCTACATTGCAGAGGTGAAAAAAGTAGTTCAATTACTTGGATTCTGGCACTCTACCTACCCATCACACTTGGGCTGCTACAATGACTCTTTCAGCACCCAGAACTTGAATCAGAGTAGAATTATAATTACTTGCATTCCAATAGATTTGATGAATTGCTTTGTTCTTTAACAATCTAAATTAGAGGCAGTGAACAGAAAGCTGAGTGTGTTAATCAAAAGCCAACCACAGTTAAAGGAAGGTTAGAAAGCATACAAGTTCTAAGCTATGCACACCCCACAGCATGTGCGAATATTTTTATTTCTCCAATACGAAATGATCATTTATGGTTCAAAGCAAGACAAAAACAGCATCAGTTATAGCATTTTGACCTGTTACTTGGAGTCTTCAAAAGGAAGATGAGAAGGGATATTGATGGCTGGCACATGCATACAGCATAAAAAAATACTAAGACAGTTAGGTTGGGTTTCAGATAAAGATAAGATTAGCAAGGATTCAAGGATGAGAGAATGCCTAACCATTATAGTGGTACCACCATCTGATGATCTCATAAAAAAGTTACCCACATCCACAGGAATACGCTGACTCCAGTGGCAAGCTGGGAAGCAACAAACACCAAGATTAAGTAAGGTTAAACTAGAGAACAGCTGCATGAGAAATTAACTGTGTTATGTCTACATTGGATCTAAGATCAACAAAGTAATACTGCATATTGAATTGTAGATACAGCTGGATTTTGTCTTCCTTTATCAAGTTGTCCAGTCCTCTGTTTTATTTAGCATGATCATAGGGCCCATAATCGATAACTATAATTCTGGCACACATTTATGTCAGGTGTAGGATGAGGACAAAAATGAATCAGACAAGAAGAAACAGGAATCCCAGATATTGAGACATGTACAAGTACAGGAGGGAGACAATCTGTGGATAAGAGAAATCTCTCTACAGTCCTTGTGGACCAGAAATGTTGTGTATATAATTTTTTGTATATACACAAAAAACAAAAAAATACTGTATATATAACTATGATCAGTTGACTACAAAGTCACAAAATATGCCCATGTACAAGATAAGTTTTGTAATATTACCATGACCTACTCAGCCTAAATCCAACATGCCAAGATGATTTATGACTAGGTATTTACATGGAGTTCCAAATTCATACATCAAGCAAGATATGAGTGAATTGGTGTTCCATCATGCCAAGCCACTGTTTTTTCCAAATGTGAAATCAGACTCTGCTCAAATGCCAAAAGATGTTGTGTGCCCATGTTCAAGAAGTCGATTACTGCATGTTTTCTGGGGTACACTTAGCTACAACTTCTGTAAACATCAAGAGTACCCAGAGATTGAAGGTTCTTATTCTTAAATGCAACTTCTCCTACAGATTTGTCAAAAAGAATAAAAGAAGCACATAGTCATTTGCTGAACGATGATCATGTGCACCTCAGTACTGTTCACAGTTCAGATATCATTTTCATGCATTCAACTATGATCCCCCACTTGGCAGCTTTAGGGATATTGGCATGTTTGAGGAGAAGATATGCATTTTAGGCTTCCTGCTCCTGCAGATAAACTTCTTGCCATTTATCAGTAACTGGTGGAATCACTTGACACTGGTTGATTCAACCAAAAGCCATCCAATTTTACATAGCTATCACATCAGGCTGCCTCAAAACATTGTTTGAATAGCATTTTGCACTAACCATCCTTTCTTTAATCATACAGTCACTATCCAACAATCCCTCTCTGTTTGAAAGCTTCCACCCTTTTGCATCACTTATTCAGGGTCTGTGACACTGAAATAGAAAGGGACTCTAAACCATACTTACAAAAAGAATTCTTTTATTTGTATTGTTTACCACAGATCACAATTGCTGGCAATGAGTGTCCAAAGGTAAACAAAACTAAAGCATGAAGAACTGTTGGCTTAAGTATGTGACTTCTTGTCTCACATTTAAATCCTTGTCCTCAGGTTCCACTTGCACTTCTAAAACTATGGATGTAATGAAGCATAAATCTAACCAAAAGACATCTACTTCCTTTTGGTAACTCGGTGACAAGGTGGAAAGGTTGAACAAGGACAGCTGCAACCTAATGCATTCAAGAAAATTTGGTGTTACACCAATGACACAATTCCAGACATTATGAGAACAATGAATGTAGTCATGCCCGGTTGTGGTCAGTTCTTTTCATCGGCCTATTGATATGTCAGTGGCTGAACCATATGAATCACCTTCGAGACTGCCCATCACACTCATTGTTCATCCTCACAATTCAGAAGTTTGTGATCTGCTTTCGAGAGAGACCTGACCAGGAGAGGAAGAGATCAGCCATTCACATTCTTCAAGTACTAAACCTACTCATAAATGGAATTCACAGCAAGCATTTGTAGTTTTCCAGATGCCAAATGCAAGCAACATTAAATTGTTAGTCCTAAAGACCAATGAGGCAATGATCATAGTATTGTTTGTACTTGGGAGTAAAAAACTTGAAGGATTTGACGGCAGAGGTGACCAACACTAGCAAAAAAATCATTCAGCAATCTACATATGTCAACCTTCATTTGACTGAAAGTAAATCACTATGATTTATTTGAGGTTGATGTGAGGCCTCCCTCATGGACATGTTGAATCAGTTTCGGCTACAAGACAGGCTGCTAAGATTGCTCATTGTTGTGACTACACAACCCTTGAAGAAACAAACCAAGAGACCAAGTCACTTGATTCACATTCTTCTTCTTAATGGGAGTACATTTTACATGAAATAAGTAGAGAAAAAGTGTTGCTCCAATTTGATTACCCTCTCCAACAGCAGCTGGGGTCAAGATTGCCCATGAGCCAATGAACTGACATCATGAATCATAATTGGGCCTTGTGAGATCAGGTCCAAGCATCAATTTCTCTGGGTTACAACACCCAATGCCCACTGTTTTCCTCTTCTTTTTCTTTCTTGTAAGAACTTAACTGAATGTTTTTTCTTTGGTTTGGCTAATCACTAATTTGATCCAATGTTTGTCTAACCGAAGTCTCCAATGATGATATATTGTATCACATGTAATGAAAAAATATCAGTAAGAAGGATTTTGCAACGTTGAAGAGATGAGAAGACATGAAGCATACGACTCATTCACATTTGACACAGAGTAAATGAACGAAGGAGGATAGACAAATAGATCATAACATAAAGATGATGACGAATGTGGAACATGCGAATAATTTAGAGGCATAAAAATGGGTTAATTTCTTTGGAGTTATTTATGATTAGAAAGTTAACTCTCATACTCACACCTGCTTAGAAAAAACAAAGAAGAAAGAAAAATGGAAAAAATCGATTCTTAACCGATAAATAGGATGATAGAAAAAAATGATAATCGAAGAAGGAAGACCGGTGAAGTCCGTACACCGCCGAGCCGCCAAAATTTCGACCTTTAATCCATCGTTTGCGAAATAAACGAGAAAAGAAACGAGCTCGACGACGCGCGATTTCCGCCCGGCGAAGCGGCGCCGGCCAAATCAGAGAGGGATGCGCGTGGGCCCGGGTGGCGAGCCGCACGGCGCACATCGCACGGCTCCCGCGGCCCCGACTGCCCTATCGAACGGCCGTCGTCGTCCCCTAGATCTCGACTCCGCTCCCTATCCCGTCTGACTACGTGGGCCCCTCTGTTCCTCCAATTGGAATGTAGGTGGTGCAAGGGTCCCGAATCTTTAATTGCTCAGGGGAAGGAGAAAAAGATTACCTGCCTAATAAAATCCACCCAGCTGTTGGTATAAAAGATTCGGTAATGTTCCCCAAAATTTCCTAATATATTCAGTATTATTTGCTCACAATTCACGGATTCTTGAGTCGCTCCTATCAACATGGTAAGAGAATTATTCGATCTCATCTGTTCTTGTTGATTTCGAGACTTGCAATAGGAATTGCTCTTCGAAATTCTCTTCAATGGTTTGGTTTCTTCCTTAGTGAACGTCTCGATGTAATCTTGTTAACGAAATCTTGGGTTTTTTGCAAGGTGGGGTATGCGTTCCATTACAAGAAGAAGAGTGTCATCAAGAGAGAGGAGGAAAGCTGCTTACTTGGTAAGATAAGGGGGAGGGGGAGGGGGCGGCGGAGGAGCGTGGCGGAGGCGGGGGGATCGGGATGGGTGGAGTTACTGCTGCGGAGCAAGTTCTTCGGGGTGTGCGAGGAGCACAAGGAGACGCGGAAGAGCGAGGAGAACATCTACTGCGTCGACTGCGGGCGCCGCATGTGCCCCCACTGTGTCGCTGGGCCTGCTTGCCCCCACGGCGCCCACCGCCTCCTCCAGATCCGCCGCTACGTCTACCAGGACGTCGTCCGCGTCCACGACATGCAGAAGCTCCTCGACTGCTCCCGAGTCCAGGTAGACACATACCTTCGTCTTCTTCTTCTTCTTCCCTATCGTTGTACAGCGCATAAACTTGAAAGCATTTACCGGAACTCAATTTATCTCTTTTTGTTGAATTATATTAGTAATTTAAATTTTTTTACCGGTTTGGATTAAGAAGAAAAAGGTAATTCTTTGCTTCGATTGGGCTTTGATTACTACAATTCTCTTAATTCTCTTGTTAATTTAAGGAACTTTCTCTATTTATTTTGGTCACCAGCCTTACACCGTGAACGGTGCCAAAGTGGTGCTGCTGAATCCCAGGACGCAATCAAAGCCGTCCAAGTCGAACGCGGGCGGGTCCGCCTGCGAGCTCTGCCGTCGATCCATCTCGGAGCCCAATCGATACTGCTCCATCGCTTGCATGGCCGACGTGGAAGGAGCCGCGGCGCCCGGGCCCATCGGATGCAACCCATCGGAGCCGTTCCTTCCGACTCTGACGGCAGGGCTCGAGGGGCCGCAGTCCCCGTCGTGCTCGTTCTCGCCTCAGCCGCCCGATGCGTGCCGAGACGATTTCCACCCTTGGATCACCGAGCCCCCCTGTCCGAAGGTCCACAGAAGGAAAGGACGCCCTCGCCGGGCCCCACTTTTGTGAGCTTCTACTTTAATCTTTAGGAGTTCGATCAAAACGTTGAATTACATGATATGCTTAAAAGAAATAACAGAAATGGCGGCAATGAGTTGACATACCGCAAGGAATTCTCTCTGCAATATGTTGTCTTCGTCTTGGGAAACTTAACCCTTCCTGTGAAAGTAAGTAATATAAAAGAAATGTCACGAGACTAAATGATCATTAAGAACATTTCTAGGTAGTAGACTGGTAACGAAGACAAATTAAATGCCAGAATCCTATTAACTACTCGCAGATCAAGCGGAGTAATCCAATAACAAATACATTAACCAATGAAACAATATTTTCGTTCAGAAAGCCCAACGCCCGAAACCACCTCACGGATCACAAACTGTACAACAGGGAGAGGGAATGCAAACCTCACTGTGTCATATCAATCCAAGAAGTCTGACACTCTTAAATCAAGAACATGGCACTCTTATTGATCCCAATACCCATTACATGTAAGATGAGAAGTAGCTGACTGGTGAGCACTGCACAGGTTTTCCCAGCACTTCCCAAGATATATATATATATATATAGTTCACGGACTATGTCATAGTGACAATCTCATGTGGACTCTGGAACTTTGATTGCTTGGAGAAGGAATGTATAAAAACTGAGCTCACTTGGAGAACACCATTAGTGAAAACCAAAATCAGAACCATAATCCTTCCTAGGTCCATAAGTCATATGCTTGCTTCAGAGCTGAAAAGGAAAGAAGATTAACTTGTCACTTTGAAGATTTATAATTTTTTAATATAAGCTATAGAGCATGACTGGAACCTGAATATCAATTCCAACTACAAAGAAAAATGCAAAACCACTCTTTCTTATGGCAAATAAGGCAGAAAACAAATCCAAGGTCAAAATAATTTTTTATTATTTTTTGGTAAACATGTTATAATAAGCAAGCATTGGTGCAACAGAGGAATTGTTCAAGCAATAGGATGCTGTTCACATTAAATTATTTTATCACAAATATCAGTTTCCTTCAACAACAGAACTTTCACTATGTATACATAGTATGTAACTATGTATACCACATTTCCTTCTACTTCTCTACCTGGAAGCCTGCATCTCATGCACAAGTTGTGTATGCAAGTATACATGTTGGTTTCTGAAACTGACTTTTGCAGAGTTGAGACAAATACTAAAAACTAGCATAACCAATACATTGATAACCAAAGAAACTTTGTGGCCACACTAAATTTATACAATGGACTTAACCTATTCAACATGTAGAAGGTAGCACATTTGTTTTTCAAGCTAAGCCTATGTGACCTACTTAGTCCGAGTTAGGATAGCCATTAACCATGTCAAGGTCTAACCAGATCTAATGATGGAATAATTGACTTATTAAGTTTTTTTTAGCGCAATCCATTGGTCCTTAATGCCTAAGCTCAAATTAATAGTAATACACTCATTATACCCTAAGCCAATCTAAGTATTAATGTGGTGCCCGAGTCTTACACACTTTGAATTATGACTAGTATGTCAATAGAAACACAAATAATATGTATATGTTACTATCACTTCATGATATGATTTGTAATTCCTATGTTTCATAAATATGATAAATGACATGTTCATGTTTTCGACTTTTAAGATTGAAGTATATGTTTTTCAAAAATATTATTTTCAGTATTCTACAAAATATTGGCTGAGCATGTATAAACATTAATGTTTACGATAAGCATAGTACAACAAGCCAAAATGTGCTAGCGAACTTGAATATAAAGTTAAGTTATGATAATAAATATACATATAGTGACTAGAAGTTGTAATTGAATTTTAATCGGTTTTAAGTGAATCTTAAGGCTTGAATGAATTTAAACACGATTAAAGTAAGAAAATTTAAGTTTTAAACTTCATGTATATGAAGGATAATAAGCTACTTAGGCATAGATGGAATAATGAAAAATTAAATGGAGATGCAAATAAAAAGAAGTATTATACTAAATATTGAGATACATAAGTGAGATTGAAGGATGAGTTTAGATTAAGAATATTATTTTTACCAAACTAAATCAAACTCAATTAAAGTTCCTGCGATATTAAAATTATACTAGTAAAAGAAGAAAAGAAAAAGAAAACTTGAAATGAGGTCTAATGGGATTGAACCCTATACCTCAAGATAACCTAAGTACCTCTCCATTAATTTTGGCCTCATCCTCTTTACCCAATTGATAACCCACGACTCTTTCTCTTCTTCTTTAGTCATTCTCTTAGTTTTTCTCAAGGAGGCCATGAAACCTGAGCTCTGAGGAAGATTGAGGTAAGAAAAACTGAACTCTTCCCTTGCTATGCCTAGGGATTTAGTTTTACATATTATAGGTTGATCTTTTTAGCTGCTTTTGAATCACCTAGACTTCAAATTTATTTTTGAGTTTTGGATATGTTTTGAATGATTCTTTTATGGTTCTAAGGCCACTAGTATGATATTAATATGATATTGGTGCATAGAGTTATTATGGTCCCAATTTAAGGTACTCAGAATCCCTTGTTTTTTAAGAAGGAATTCTATTTGAGTTGAATTAGCCCCGTTAAGGATATGATTAGGCTTTGGCTTTTTGATATGTTTTAAAATGTTCCCTTAGGGTTATGTGAGATTTGGAATAGAGTGACTACCACCTCTGTGCACCAAGATATGAGGTCTATAAGTTCAGACAGTCCTAACCTAGTTTCAACAAAACATAATAAGTGTTAGTAATTGAATTAGGAGGATAGTTTTGCCTCCAAATGATTTTGTTTTAAGCTAAAATTTGGTGTGTACTTAGTTTTATACGTCTCATAGTCTTCTATAAAATTTCATGATAATTCAATATCATTTGGTCAACTAGAATAGCTAAGTAAATTTCTTTCGTAGAATAGTGCGATGGTTTAATTGATACCATCGAGTTTATTTGATTATAGAGTGAATTGTTAGAAAATTTGGTGGTGAAATCTAGATAAATTTTTAGGCTAAGTATAGTTTATTTTATCAAGCTTTTTCTATGGATTATTGCACTGAATTATTATAAATCGACAATTCAAGAGGTAGGGTTCTTAATTAACGTATCTTATGACCCTATGCTCCTAATTTGATAGGTGTATCGCTCAATAGCACACTTGATCAATAAGGAACGTGGTCTTTCATTGGTACCATCATTTTTTAGTTCAATTAAGTAAATTTAATTTATTGCAAAATAGTGATTGTATAAATTATTGTATGCATAATATATTTTGGAAAGTATATTTTGAATTATATGATCATCATGAGTTCGTCATGAGCTAAATGTGGATGTATATATTTTGTAAGCATAAAAATATATGAATTGTGATAAAAATGTCTTGTATGCATGCATATATGATGATGTAGTGTGGGAATACACGGATATATTACAACATGCTATGCACGTATATGTTATGACATGCGGTATGGGAGTGGACGTATATGTTATGACGTGTGATGTGGGAGTGCACGTATATGTCATGACATGCGATGTGGGAGTGTATGTATATATTAAGACATGTGGTATGAGAATGCACATATATATTATCACGTACAATGTGGGAGTGCATATAAATGTTATTGTACGATGTGGGAGTGCACGTATATATTATTATATAAGGCATTAAAGTCCAAGCATTTGCTATGTTCCCTACATGTGCATATAAGCATTTTGAATTTATTTCAACGTAGAACTTTACATCTTTATTGTGCATATACTATGTTGTAGAGTTATACTTACTAAATAAGTCATAAGATAATATGTTTACCATTAAATATCTTATGCCCATGATTTTGAAATGTTGTATATATGACATGATACATGATCACCTGAATAAAGTTATAAAGACTTATACTTACTGAGTGATTACTTATTATAGACCTTATTTTGCAGGTAAGGATACTAGTACCCTATCCAAGTGATTGGGTAGGAAAATGAACACGTGCAAGTCCATGTCAGTGCATATATGGACGATAACCTGTGGGCATTTTGTGTATATAAATTTTAAATATGTTATGTTTATATTTTTCTTTAGTTAAATGGTATAAGTATGTAGTTAAATGGTACAGGGGAACCTTATCATTTTGTTTAGTAATTAGCATATTTTAATTTTAAGATTACCTACTTTCCGTTGATCCCCTATCGATAAAAGTAATGAAAATTAAAATGTGGCATCCTACTTTAATCATGCATATAAAGTATGGGTGGGACTAGGAATAGGGTGTCACAATTAACACATCACACTTCTGATGTGGAACTAAATCAATGCATTACAATCTTGCACACTAAAGTCACTTAAGGACTTGGCGTCTCGTTAAGGCTTCAACAAATTCCAAAATTAATTTGACCTTAGTATGACACATGTGAGACACGACCCAATGGTGGATCCATGCAGTGACAAGTTAATCTTCTTTTATTTAATCTAAGGCCTAGCCCAATGGCAAAGCCCCATCCATAGGTAGTGATTTTCGACTCGAGTCCCTCGACATGCCTAATACTAGGTCGGTTTTGGTTAGTTACTAACTTGATGAGATAACTTGACCCATGACCTTAATTAAGCTGAAACTAGAGACTCAACATTTAAGCTAAGTTAAAAATAATACAATTATCAGCCCCTTATAAATCAGTCTAAATCTTTAGACACACCAGATATGAGACTAAATCAAGGTGTTACAGATCAGATTTAGGATAAATTTGGACAATTTGGTGTTTAGTTAGGTTTAGCAATGTGTTAGATGAGATTTGTGAGCACCCTACCAGTCAAATGTAGTAATCAATAGGTTCAGCAATGTGTAGGTTCAGCAATACCTGTTGTTGCTCCTAGTTAATGTAGTAATGATAGTGGGTCGGTAATTTTGGGCCTCGCACCTACCGGAACGCCTTAAGCCAGATTAGGGTATCCGTGAAATGGGTTTAGGAAGAGTCGAAGTGAAAAAGAAAAAAAACACTCGAAACAAGTTTAGTATGAGTTTCAGAACCTGTATAATTAATCATATTCGGAACAGGTAGGGTGAAATTTGCAAGTACTCTACCTGATGTCCTTCCTAATCCCACCTAGCTCAAGAAAAATAGATATGAAGTTCGGTATAGTTGATTCAATCAACAACACAGAACAATGACCATTTCAAACCAATATTGAAGGTCAACTCTTTGACCAAGAAAACTTGCTTTGCCAGGATGACTGATTGATGGAGGACAAAGACAGAAAACAAAGCAGTTGATTTTTGGATACTGTATCAAACCAAGGCATAAGAACAATGATATGATGCTGCACAAATAGTAAGAATGAGATGTCAAATGACTAAGCATCAAAAGTATATATTATTTATCTGTTCAATCACTAAGATTTTATTTTTGTGCAAAACATGTTACTAGTTAAGCAAAAAAAATAAAACATGCATTCAATTCTAACAACCAGATGGCAAAAAGAAAGAAGAGATAGGTAAGCACAACAACAAAAAGGGAAATCATATCAATTTAGACTCATGCCTGTAGGTATCACCCATCAGTGCCTCTCTGGCATGATTCTTGGACATACTATATAACATTATAACTGATAGGTGAGAACCTTAAACAATCTGATATTTTCTTATTTTCTTCATCAATACATGATAGAAGCATCCTATGAATGCAAAAAGCCAATAAATATTTACCATATTTATAGAGAGTTAGGGAGCAAAATGAGCAACTCATACTTGAAAATGGGGTTGGATTATGTGCGCCTCACTGTTGCTGGACCTCTAACAGCCTTAATACTTTGGGAATCTCTAAAGCAAACAAAATGCACAAGTGTCTTTCCATTGGGGTATACTGCAAAAACACTGCTCCCAATCCGCTTATGGCAAAGAGAACACATGCTATCAGCATCAACCTTCACTATTGCTCGACGACAATTATAAAGCTCTTCTTTGACCTGATAAAGTACAAAAGATCAATAGGGCAACAAAGCAGGTGTTATCAAACCTTGCAGATATGCCATTATAGAGAAGTGTGGACATGATTTATTTAGCAAGCTAACCAACCCAGCTGATAAAAGAGTTTCTAAAGGCATGTCTAGAATAAAGGTTCCACTCACTTTGTCTAGAATAAAGACTAACCTTCCTATGCTAGCAAAAGTTATCTTCGAAGCAAATATAAGTAAAACCTAGTCACCATGTTTATGAAAAAATTACCTGCAAATTCTCATTGGATGTCAAGCTCTTGATAACTGAATAGTTCCGGCTGCCTTCAGTAGATTTCCTCAGAAGGGGCTTGAGGAAAGGAAGCAGATCCTGACAAAATTGAATTAATGGTTTAAGTTTAATGAAAATTTTCAAAAGCTGCAAATAAGTGGTAAGGAAATTATATTGAGTTACCATTATTGATAAGACCACTGTGCCCTTCTCCAACGAATTGTTGGATTTTAAATAGCAGTCTCTCATTGACATATCAATATTTAACTTCCTCATAATTTGTTGAACTCTAGACTACTATTTTTAACAAACTGCCAGCAGTGATTATAAAATATTAAATATTAATTAATTAGTTTTCAGATTTTCCAATATCACATTAGAGTACACCCTAATTTAGCTTTACCAAATCAACCCTTATATCAGATTTCCTATATGTGCAGTACGATGGAAAGTTACAGATAGCACTAATTGAGTATATGATGAGGGCTAATCATGTAAGGTGTCCAGATTTGTCCTTGCAAAATCTATAAGCCCATTAGTGTAGAAAGATGAGTTTATTCAAGTCAACAGTTCCAAAACTTAAAGTGAAAGACCAAACAAGAGTCAATTGAAAACATACTAAAGGAATTTAGATTACCAAAGGGATCTTGCTTGTCACAAAGCAAAATGAAGGAAAAATATATATATGTAGCTAAAACCTAAACCAAAATAGTTGGTAAAAGATTCACGTAATAAAAACGTTATGAATTGATGTCACTCAGAAACCTAGTAAATCATCAATAGACTTCACCTAGTAGCAATAATTGCTACTGCAATATAAGCAAAAGCATAGTAGGCAAATGAAAATCTTTTGAAGTGTTCCAAAAGAAACAAGCAAGAAACTAACAGAATATGATTATGGCAAACAAATAATCCATCTTTCACCCAGTAGTGTGTCTCATGTTCGTCTCATACACGAACCTGACCTAACTTTTCATTAGAGGACCTCTAGTTATCTCTGTCACTCAATTTTTTAACAAACCAGTGGACATTAGGAATCATTAGCTTGTATGAAAATAACTGCATACACCTGTAATAAATAGACTCATGAAACAGATCTACAATATGCAATATGTCAAATGAACTACCAGTAGATCAATTATTTTACAACTTGCAATTACATATCTTGAAAGAGTGACTTTAGATCAGCTTATCATCCAAGGTGTTCACCATGCCACATGTAACTGCATAACTGATCATTTGCTTTGGGATTATAATTCAAGATTGATTTTCACAACTATTCTTCCTCTTGTATCTTAATGAGAACCCACAAAATAATATAATATGATTATTATAACAATAATATCAGCATTAATGGAGGGTACACACAACACATGTACCTGTTGATTATTTATGATCGCATTATCTACCTACCAGCAACAACAGTAATAATTTTGCAGAGCCGAGAAGCTCCGAGCAGGATCAAAGTTTGAGTTAGGAACAGTTGTACCTGGAGCTTTACGTCTCTGGGTAATATTCTCAATGCCTGAGCACCATTTATCCTGTCCCATCTCTGGCTTAAAAGATCAAGTGCTTGACTCAACATTATTGAATCACCCTCATCGGTCATCTCATCTGCATCACCATCACTTCGTCCACTGTCAGTGCTACTGAGGCTGATACGCATATCATCTGCCCCTTCAATTTCAGCAATCTTCTTAGACTGGCGGCCCCCCTTAACTTTAATAAAACCAGATTTTTGGACTCCAGTGCTCTGTGCAACTACTGCAAATGAGTTTTCAGTTCTTTGTTCAAGTTCCTTAATTGCCCTCCTTGGATTAAGATAAATTTGCAGAAGAGTTAGATAAATATTAGCATATGATCTTGAAGGTTGATGAAGTGCAGCCTCGTAAACCCGGTCACAGTAGACAAGTGCTAACTCTGGTAAATGAAGCTGCATATGCCCACAGTAACTTATCTTTTATTTGGCAACATAGGAATCCAAAAGGTAAAATAACTTGCAGGGTTACTTGTGCAGCCTTCTCTGAAAATACAGAAACTAGTTTGTTTAAGGGAACATACCTTGTGAACATATAGAGCTAATGAAAGCTGGTGCTGATTCATTCGCCCAAGCAAATTTGCACGCTCCTCAAATAAACCATCTAGTGGAAGCCGCTTTAACAAATCAGCTGCATTGTAGCCTGAAATACCATCCAGAGCAGACAACAATTTCCTACGAGTTGGTGAATAAGTTTTCTCATCCCATTTTTTTTGTTCCTTGAGATCTTTGAACCAATCAATTACTTCTGAGAGGTATAGATGGACCTGACGTGTAGTATTAAGAACAAATCAGTCAAGAACAATGTAGGTACTAAACAATTTTAATAAATATGAAGAAAGTTCAATACCAGCTCATTTTGAAGCTTTGGATTTATCCCATTTTCACTCATAGAAAGCATAAGCTCTAAATATGTTGACTGCATGTTTGGTGCATGCTGCTTCAAATATGAATTCACCAGTTCCGCTGGAACATTTCCAGACAAAAAGAGTTCGATAGTTTCACTTGGGCAGCTCTCCAGAACATTCATTGAAAACTCTAATACAAGCATGGGATCAGTCCTACAAAGAGGCTACAAAAAAACAATGCTCAACAAAACTTGTGCTAGGATTAGGAGTGCACAAGATAAAAGGTAGGGTACCTTAATACATCAAGTCTAGAGCACTTGTAAGATACCGCCAATTCTTAATAAGCAAATTTCAAACTTGGGAGACAGCATTACACTAGAGAAGTATCTTATACTGCATAAACTAGCATTAATAGACATTTTGTATTATGGTATAACACTTCCAAATTATGCTCTTAAGCCACTTTTCATTGAACATTCAAATAAAGAATACAAAAGAAATTCTTAGAAAATGTCAAATGCACAGTATGACCTAGGACTTGGCTATGCTTTTGCATTTAACTTGAAACCTAAGAGTATTTAACTTAGATCTTAGAAAAGATTTACACATCACAAATTCACTTTTATATTTATTAATAAGATAAGCATGACAATAAGTACAGAAAGTAGAGAATAAATCACAGCAGAATAATGATCAAGCAACTGCAGAGCTCTTTTTCACATGCAGAAAGAAACAAGAAGGTAAAATAGCAAAAGAGAGACTACAAAACTTACAACAGTTGTGACTTAATAATGTCCAAAGCTGGTGGAATATCAATCAGCAATCCTTTTTTTTCCAAATACTTTTATATCAATGATAAATCGGAAACTAAAAGGATAGATGATATGCAATTAATGCTCATAGCAAGGAACTCCTTTTCCCCCAGACCGAGTCACTTGCTGGACACTCAAAAGGCATCAAGATCAAATGAAATAATAATAATAATAATAAGAATCAAGCATAAAAAATGATCTTATGTATGTTATAATTGTTTATGCTTCTTTTATTGAGTTGATGAAGCTCAGAATATAAACAACTTTTTACCTTGAGAGAAATGCTGTGAATTAGCATCGTACCTTAAGATACTCAATAATCATATTTGGCCTGATTTTCTGAGTTAGCTCGGAGTGCGTTTCACCAGAATTTGATTCCTGAACCAGTTGATCAAGAAGTTTGAGTGCATCACGGTGCATTCCATTATACTTGTAAAGCTCCAACAGTAATGTGTGCTGATTTCTTTCCATCAAAAACTTCTCACATGTCTTTAAATCACAAAAATTGGGACCTTTCAACAACTCTAACACAGATGAAGATTGTCCAGTAAGAATCAGGGCTTGAAGAAGAGCAGTGTCAAGTATGGTTGCCATTTCCCTGGCTACCGAGCTGATATGGGTATAACCACCACCTTTCTGAGATCACAAAATATATCCTTCTCAGATATCAGGAAAAAAACATCAAACTTAGAGTCAAGTTACTGCTTCTAATAACCAAAGAGAAGTACCATGTATTCTCTGGAAATATGAATCTTTTAAAAAAAAATGCAGTAACTTGGGTCATGATGAAACTGCTTTAGTGAGTTCATGGATATCTGAAAGCACGCTACTAGTTATCTTCCCATTGGGTAAACAAAAATGTTCCTAGATGTTAAAATTATAGTGATATGGCATCTTGAAGTGGCAACGGATATTGGCCATTAGTAGCAATCATTTACTCGAGAATAATCCAACTACAAAGCTGGCAGAGATTTGAAGGGTTATAGCTAAACCCTACATGTCATTTGCATGTGATGATAAGGTAAATAATTGGAAGGCTGTCATCCGATTAAGATTGGATCACAGCTGATCCTAACTGATACCATTAGGGATTCTCTTATCAAATCATTAAATAAAAGAAAGAAAGAAAGAAGAGAAATAGGAGACGATGAAGAAAGGGAAGAGAGAGAAGGGAGAAGGATGAGAGGAGAAAGAGAACAGGAGGTGCATAATGGAGGATGGGGGAAGGAGCAGAGAAAGAGGAATGGAAGGGAGTGAAGGGATCTGGCTGACTAGGTTTAAGTGGTTGACTTGCCATGTCTTCTGTGGATCCACGGACTGATTTCCCCTTAATAGTCAACCATTCATGCTCACTACTCGGTTGCATTTTTGCATTGCTTCTTCTGCCACTTGTGTTGGCAATCCCACAGGACCTACAGTAAAGCTAGTCAAGGATATATTTTTTACAGAATACAATAAATATATTTCTATATGTTACTTGTTTTAAATGCTTTTGAAATTTTCTAGTACTTTTCCTTTTTTTCTTATTTTATGATTTTGAATTTTAAAATATTTTCTCAACCAATTTCGATCCCAATAATCCACTCCGGCCAATCCAACTGAACTTGTTTGTATTGCTGCTAACAGATACAAATCCCAATTCCAGCTATGCAACCTATATGTCAAACCACAGAAAAACCACAAAAACATACATACAGGTACATATTGTTTTAAATGCTTTTGAAATTTTCTAGTACTTTTCCTTTTTTTCTTATTTTTATGATTTTTGAATTTTAAAATATTTTCTCAACCAATTTCGATCCCAATAATCCACTCCGGCCAATCCAACTGAACTTGTTTGTATTGCTGCTAACAGATACAAATCCCAATTCCAGCTATGCAACCTATATGTCAAACCACAGAAAAACCACCAAAACATACATACATGTATACATATACATATGTATATATATATATACGTACATATTAGGATTCTCAATTTCGATGTGTATTGCCCAGTACGGGTGGTACATACCGATCCGAGAGGATACCAATATGTGAACCGTCCTCTACGGGGCAGTACCAGTGTTTTGATCAGTACTGAGGCATATGACCG
Organism: Musa balbisiana; assembly: GCA_004837865.1. Classification (NCBI taxonomy): domain Eukaryota; kingdom Viridiplantae; phylum Streptophyta; class Magnoliopsida; order Zingiberales; family Musaceae; genus Musa; species Musa balbisiana. The sequence goes on along the minus strand of CM017194.1, from coordinate 27,959,578 downwards.
GTACCGAGATGTACCGACTGGTACCGCCCCGGATTTCAATCGTTACCGAGGCATACCGATTGGTACGCCCTGGCATGATAGGTGAAAGTATTTTTAAGATTTTAGGGTGTACCATTGGTATGTCCTAATGTACCGACAATATATACCGGTACGTACCGTACCGAGCAGAGCTCGATACGGACCGATATTCAAAACCTTGGTGTATATATATATATATATAATTCAGCGACGTTGCCTCTCTCTTCTCCCATGCGAGGCGACATCGCCTCGTTTATATATATGTATATATATATATGTATATATATATATGTATATATATATATATGTATATATATATGTATATGTATATATATGTATATATATATATTCCGTCCGGTGACGGACGGTCCGTGTACCGACCAACAGATGGACCGGTACGTATCGCCCAGTACGGATGGTATTATTCGAAATTGCATACCTTGCACACACACACATATATGCTAAAATGTTGGTCTCTCAAAGATATAACTTTGTGTTTGTTGGTTTGTTCATTGGTTGGAAATTTGACATCCATGCTAATATAAAATCCAATACTAGCGAAAACTAGCATGGAGCTTTAAGAAACATATGGTGTCATTATCTATATTTGCATTTTTATAATTTAAAATTACACAGATTTGATTCAAGTCTTACCAGGAATTTCTCTAAATACAAAACTTATATCCATCACAACATGCCATAACTAATCTAAGCAATTAAACAGTTGTTAGCATTGCTCAAGAAAAGGGTAAAGAAAAGAGAAAAAAACAAGTGTCTACCTTATTGGAGTTCTTTGACCTATACGGCTCATAAGATGATATACTGTCTTGCACAACCTCCTCTGTTACCTCAGCCGTAGCCCTTTCAAATATACCTTGTCTTTTCTTCTGCAAGAACTTTACAAGAGCCATAAGAGCATTATGGCTCATTTTTTTAATCTCAAGCATTGATTTATCATCAGATTCATAGTGCTGGGACAAAGATGATTCTGTCTCATCTGAGGCATCAGATGAAACTCTCGAGAGATGTAATTCATCATTAGCATCTGCAAATTTCTCAGGTACAGAAACGGTTTGCAGCTTGGGAAGAATGATTGATGGATATAAGGATAAAATATAGGTGATCTCCTCTTGGGAAGCTAGAAATTGCTCCATCGCCTCCTCATAGTTCCCATTATTAAATAAATGATGTGCATATCTGAAACATACAAAAATAGGTAGAAAGTTTGATAAAAGACAATAATCACAGAATACATTACTATATGATGCTGGAAATTATTTTTAGCTACATGTGTAGCTTATAAAAGTGTACCACCTTTAGGGTAAAAGTACTTCTATATGAAACTGCGTAAATTACATATTATAACCTAATTCAAAATAACAAGTAATAGAGCCTCAAGCATTAGAGCCTCAAGTTCTCATACATGATTATGGATCCAAAACCTGACTTATTTCTTCTTAATCATAAAATCATGCATATATTTATGATAAAGAACAACTAGGACATGGCGACATTGCAAACCATCTGCAAGTATTTTCTTCCAAATGATCAAAAAGTTGGCAAGAAAATTCTATAACTCAGATTGTTGAAGTCTTGGAAATGATGCAAAAAACACATTAATTTATTATTTTTCAAAAGGATAGGCATTCCAAACTAAAATTCTAATGTTGTCAATTCACCATCTAAGATGCATATTCTTTAGGAAAACGATTACCTTATGTGTATTAAGCTTTCCTTAGAAGCTCGAAGTGATGAGTCCTCAGGAGGAATTAGCTTACACAAAGACAATGCCTCCTCAAAATCTCCAGAAGCAGTTAATTGTACAATCTGTAAGATAATGAAGAGATAAGAAAGATGATAAGTAACATTAAAATATAACCCTAGGTTAGGTAAATTAATCTTAAAGAACTCTTTCCCCTTCTAGATGAGCAAAGGCATAAATTCCAGAAATAAAAGATCTAGACAACTTATTCAGATTCCAATGCCCCTAAAAATCTAAAAGAGATTATGTGTCGGAGTTTATCTAGAAAGTTGAGCATGCAAATTAGGCTTTCTCAATGGAAAATGCAGCCTTTAACTTGCAAAAGATACAACCAATCTCTTGACTTCATTTGTTCAAGCAAAAAAAATATGAGTCTAATAAAAACCATATGCAACCATAGGTTGTCTTAGCAACTTGAAATAATAAACAAATGAACCAGAATTTTCATGTTGTTCTGGCCACAAAGTATCCAAATTTTCATATGCAAATAGATAAAGTTGTTGCAACTTAATATATATACACTGGCAAGAACAATTATTTTTAAAGTGGACCATTGCTTTTTTTGTGATTATTAACATTTTTTACTTTGCAATTGAACAAAGCCTACATGTTCAGATTATTCCCCACTTAAGAAAAGAGTGATTCTTGGTCCATGACGCTAATATATTATGCAGATGACCAACCAGGTATATGGAATTTTATAATCAGATAAATAAGGCATACCTGTGCAATAAGAGGTACAGGTAACAGACCATAAACAGCATTGCTTAATGTGGCAATTAAAGAATTGTTGCTTTGGAGAAGAAGATGAACATCACGAAGACCAACTGTCTGTACTAGTGGATAAGGAGCTCGAAGGGACCGTATCTGCAGAGCTTTCACACATGAGAATTTACATCATAAAAAACTTGATTTTGTTTGTTGTGGGAAATCTTAACTATCATTCACTTACCTCGATATGCCTTGGTAGGCGACCTACAGCATATGGCCTTTGGACAACAACGGAAGCAGGGGCTTCGGACCAGCATATCCTGCCATCTTGTAAAAGCTTTCCATTTTGATCAACAAATACTCCTATGTTGTCCTAAAAGGAAAATGAAAGTGAAATTAAAATTTGCAGGAAAATCTTTGTTGGTAAACCAATTTGAACTTTTGAAGGGAAAATGAAATGTATCTACATAATGTTGAATAAAAAAGACATTCATTGAGTACTAGAAGCCTGATGAGGATGAGCAATAATTCATTATTTGATATCTTGCTATAAATTAAACTTGCTACCTTTTCAACACTAATCTTCATGTAGCTTATTAGAGATCATCATAAGAACCAATGCAACCTGAGGAGCAAGCAATGGGAAAGAAACTGGAGCATGTTGCACTTTGTCATCCTTGCTCTTTCTATGACTGTTGTATGATATTTGATTGGTTTGATCAGCATGAACTACAGCTTTAAGGTTTCATAAGTTTGGTTGCAGATGCATTCCCAAATTGTGCTCCTATATACTCTAATGACTGATATTTAACTCATAATCGAACATAAGAAATTCCATCTTTCTGGAGAAGCCAAGAAAGCAAAAGGAGTGCCAATCATTAAAACATGGAATATCATTAAGCAAGCAAGGAATCTACTGGATTAGTTAGCCAACCCTCGGAATAACCAAGACATGCATAAATTCTAGATAATTTTATTAATAAAAGGGTTTTGTCTGCATCTTGGAGGCAAAAATCAAGAAGAAAACTGAGGAATTAATCATAGGTATTCTTTAATAACAATCACAAAGATTTCCAAACTTCCTGACAAATATTAGATAAAGTCAGAAAAGAAGAAAAATTACAAGTTTTCCTTCTGCAATTTCCCACGATCTAACTTATTGCCTAATAAGTTTATATAAAAATTGCTTGATCATCACAAGTATCAGCAGTTGTGTGTCCAATTTCAAATGGGTTAATGATCAGCACGTGTTGTATATCAAAGAAAGCTGAAAGCAGGTAAAGAGTAGTAAGATGAATTAGAACTTGGCAAAATGAATCAATAAAAAAACAAAATTGTTAGGGTTAAAAGCTTATGTTTCTAGGACTAATTGAAGGAATATGTCTTTTGTCATTATTGAATGCTTTGTCGACCTAAGATATTGTTGAGATCCCCTTTTATAATTTTCATAGTATCATTTAAGTCATGACTTGTTTAGCTTCACCAATAATTGACATAGAGAAGCCACTAAATTTTGGGATTTAAGTGCACATGCAACTTTGAAAGTGTGCAGAGTGAAGATGAGCTATCTTATACTTAATTGCTTATATCTAGTTACTTCATATTTACTCTAACTTACAGACAGACAGTTATTTGATCTCTCTTTAATGAAGCACAAGAGTTAATATGTTGAACAAGACAGACCAAATAAATGATTTACATTAACGGCAACAGGACACTAGTGAGGTTGCTTTAACAAATAATAATATGTAATGTCACTCTCCAAATAACAGATACCAGAATTGGAACAAAAAAATTACAAAGAGCAAAAGCATTTTCATTTCCCACCTTATAATTTCTCAATACCACACTTCACACTTATCAATAATTTTATTCTTCACCCTATTAGTATTCAGTATAATTGCATCCCATCCCTGTAGTAAACATTCTAGCCAACTGTTTGAATATATTTGTTCGAGATTAAATAACAGAAACACCCCACCTCCTTTCATCTTCTTCCTCGCTTCAACAACCTCCAGCCGACAGCACTGCATCCTCTTCAGCCCCTTGGACTTAACATCTAATCCTTTCTTGTGGTGAGAAGCAACCTTGAAGGTAATTTTGTCAATCTGTTGCTTGTGTTAATTTAACTTAAAGGTGGGTTCATAAATTTATGTAATAAACATTAATGACAAAGGGAGATGTAATTAGATTGGCAAACACAGGATGGACATGTTTATCAATAAGGAGTGTGTAAATTGTAAATAAAGGACAAGGTATAAACAAAATATTATTTTACATAAATCATAGCATATTAAAATGAGCAAACATACTCATGTGTGTCTTAAGAAACCAAACAATTGTAAAGAAGCCCAATGTCATGAATGAAGCAAAAGTACCTTTCCAAGAAGAAGCTCTCCCGAGGGAAGAGGAACAACCAAAGAAGGAGCAATCCTTCCAGAAGAAAATATCTCTGACAATGCACCAGTTGTACTATTCATTATCATGTATTCCCTTCTAACACCAACACATATGTTTTCTCCACACCAAGCCATAGATTTCACCACATCAGGAACACCAAATTCCTTGACCTCCACAAATTCTCGACCACCTTTTCAACAAGTTAGAATAACTTGATTATTTGTTGCAGAAATAACTTTTCATAAGATAACACTGGATATTATCAGACAACAACAAGAAGTACTTGAAAATCAGAATGCCTAGAAAAACAAAATGTATGAAAAAACAAGTTGCCAGGTGTATTTTTCCTAGTGAAGGCAAAATATAAGTTTGCCATGCTATACTAACCACACCAAGAAAGTTTTCAGGTTATCTTAATAGGACACTGTCATCTTGTTGACTAAGGTTCTCTATGAACCACTATGACCAAGTAAATTCTGATGTAATGACAGTTTACAAATAGAAAGGGTTTGTGAGATAAGAAAACAGTGAAACAGAAAAGATCACAATAGAAAGGCCAATTTTGTAAGAAAAGACTGTAAATTTACAACAATCTCTCACTGAATATTGAACAACAGACAGTTGCTGACACGGAGTCTGATCCCGTATCCTCTTTCTTCAACTTCAACTACTTCTTCTTTACTTTAGCTACCCCTTTGACTCTTAATTCAATTAGAATAAGGTATTCTTATAGCGCATGTTCCATTCCCTTGCTAATCGTTCCACTCGCTAACGCTATTTATTGTGTGCTTTATAGCTCTTTCCTAAGATATCTTCTTTCTCTATCTATGCGCTTAGTACAGAGAGGTACCGTTACTCTACAACACTCCTAAACTCGCTTACGCTTATAATGTTCTGGCGGGGTGCTGTGCTTGGGTCGTGGAAGCCTCCCTTTATCAGGAGGAAGACAGTTTGAAGCTTAAAAGTTTGTGAAGTATACATGGCATAACATATGTCAGGTTCCACAAATAGGACACAGAAATATGTGTCACCATTTACTTTTCACATAAGCTTTTCTCCAAGTTCTTACTTAAGCTTCAGTAATTATAAATGAAAAGTAAACACAAAAATGTCTTATAGGAGAAACTAAATCCTGAGAGCAAATAAACCTGCAGTATGAAAGTTGTGCAGCAAAAAAAATCTAAACCAACACTCTACCAGTGAGGCTACTTTATTCTGTAACTTAGACTCAAGAGATATGATCTGTCTATCATAGATAAATATCATATTAATATGCATTAGTAGAATCGCACCTACAAGGTCCTTTGATTGAAGTAGCATAGCAAAAATAAAATATTATACATAAAGACGAAAGGCAAGTCTATATTCTAGCACTCCACCATTTATTCTGCAAAGAGAAAAGTTTTGTATAAGAAGTCTACTAAAATATGGATCGCCTCTCAAAATTGAGCATGTGAGAGACAGGCATGAGGAGTTATAATGATCTTTCCGAATAATGCCAATCTCTCTCTCTCTCTCTCTCTCTCTCTCTCTCTCTCTCTCTCTCTCTCTCTCTCTCTCTCTCTCTCTCTCTCTCTCTCTCTCTCTCTCTCTCTCTCTCTCTCTCTCTCTCTCTCTCTCTCTCTCTCTCTCTCTCTCTCTCTCTCTCTCTCTCTCTCTCTCTCTCTCTCTCTCTCTCTCTCTCTCTCTCTCTCTCTCTCTCTCTCTCTCTCTCTCTCTCTCTCTCTCTCTCTCTCTCTCTCTCTCTCTCTCTCTCTCTCTCTCTCTCTCTCTCTCTCTCTCTCTCTCTCTCTCTCTCTCTCTCTCTCTCTCTCTCTCTCTCTCTCTCTCTCTCTCTCTCTCTCTCTCTCTCTCTCTCTCTCTCTCTCTCTCTCTCTCTCTCTCTCTCTCTCTCTCTCTCTCTCTCTCTCTCTCTCTCTCTCTCTCTCTCTCTCTCTCTCTCTCTCTCTCTCTCTCTCTCTCTCTCTCTCTCTCTCTCTCTCTCTCTCTCTCTCTCTCTCTCTCTCTCTCTCTCTCTCTCTCTCTCTCTCTCTCTCTCTCTCTCTCTCTCTCTCTCTCTCTCTCTCTCTCTCTCTCTCTCTCTCTCTCTCTCTCTCTCTCTCTCTCTCTCTCTCTCTCTCTCTCTCTCTCTCTCTCTCTCTCTCTCTCTCTCTCTCTCTCTCTCTCTCTCTCTCTCTCTCTCTCTCTCTCTCTCTCTCTCTCTCTCTCTCTCTCTCTCTCTCTCTCTCTCTCTCTCTCTCTCTCTCTCTCTCTCTCTCTCTCTCTCTCTCTCTCTCTCTCTCTCTCTCTCTCTCTCTCTCTCTCTCTCTCTCTCTCTCTCTCTCTCTCTCTCTCTCTCTCTCTCTCTCTCTCTCTCTCTCTCTCTCTCTCTCTCTCTCTCTCTCTCTCTCTCTCTCTCTCTCTCTCTCTCTCTCTCTCTCTCTCTCTCTCTCTCTCTCTCTCTCTCTCTCTCTCTCTCTCTCTCTCTCTCTCTCTCTCTCTCTCTCTCTCTCTCTCTCTCTCTCTCTCTCTCTCTCTCTCTCTCTCTCTCTCTCTCTCTCTCTCTCTCTCTCTCTCTCTCTCTCTCTCTCTCTCTCTCTCTCTCTCTCTCTCTCTCTCTCTCTCTCTCTCTCTCTCTCTCTCTCTCTCTCTCTCTCTCTCTCTCTCTCTCTCTCTCTCTCTCTCTCTCTCTCTCTCTCTCTCTCTCTCTCTCTCTCTCTCTCTCTCTCTCTCTCTCTCTCTCTCTCTCTCTCTCTCTCTCTCTCTCTCTCTCTCTCTCTCTCTCTCTCTCTCTCTCTCTCTCTCTCTCTCTCTCTCTCTCTCTCTCTCTCTCTCTCTCTCTCTCTCTCTCTCTCTCTCTCTCTCTCTCTCTCTCTCTCTCTCTCTCTCTCTCTCTCTCTCTCTCTCTCTCTCTCTCTCTCTCTCTCTCTCTCTCTCTCTCTCTCTCTCTCTCTCTCTCTCTCTCTCTCTCTCTCTCTCTCTCTCTCTCTCTCTCTCTCTCTCTCTCTCTCTCTCTCTCTCTCTCTCTCTCTCTCTCTCTCTCTCTCTCTCTCTCTCTCTCTCTCTCTCTCTCTCTCTCTCTCTCTCTCTCTCTCTCTCTCTCTCTCTCTCTCTCTCTCTCTCTCTCTCTCTCTCTCTCTCTCTCTCTCTCTCTCTCTCTCTCTCTATCAGAATGCCTAGAAAAACAAAATGTATGAAAAAAACAAGTTGCCAGGTGTATTTTCCTAGTGAAGGCAAAATATAAGTTTGCCATGCTATACTAACCACACCAAGAAAGTTTTCAGGTTATCTTAATAGGACACTGTCATCTTGTTGACTAAGGTTCTCTATGAACCACTATGACCAAGTAAATTCTGATGTAATGACAGTTTACAAATAGAAAGGGTTTGTGAGATAAGAAAACAGTGAAACAGAAAAGATCACAATAGAAAGGCCAATTTTGTAAGAAAAGACTGTAAATTTACAACAATCTCTCACTGAATATTGAACAACAGACAGTTGCTGACACGGAGTCTGATCCCGTATCCTCTTTCTTCAACTTCAACTACTTCTTCTTTACTTTAGCTACCCCTTTGACTCTAATTCAATTAGAATAAGGTATTCTTATAGCGCATGTTCCATTCCCTTGCTAATCGTTCCACTCGCTAACGCTATTTATTGTGTGCTTTATAGCTCTTTCATAAGATAACACTGGATATTATCAGACAACAACAAGAAGTACTTGAAAATCAGAATGCCTAGAAAAACAAAATGTATGAAAAAAACAAGTTGCCAGGTGTATTTTCCTAGTGAAGGCAAAATATAAGTTTGCCATGCTATACTAACCACACCAAGAAAGTTTTCAGGTTATCTTAATAGGACACTGTCATCTTGTTGACTAAGGTTCTCTATGAACCACTATGACCAAGTAAATTCTGATGTAATGACAGTTTACAAATAGAAAGGGTTTGTGAGATAAGAAAACAGTGAAACAGAAAAGATCACAATAGAAAGGCCAATTTTGTAAGAAAAGACTGTAAATTTACAACAATCTCTCACTGAATATTGAACAACAGACAGTTGCTGACACGGAGTCTGATCCCGTATCCTCTTTCTTCAACTTCAACTACTTCTTCTTTACTTTAGCTACCCCTTTGACTCTTAATTCAATTAGAATAAGGTATTCTTATAGCGCATGTTCCATTCCCTTGCTAATCGTTCCACTCGCTAACGCTATTTATTGTGTGCTTTATAGCTCTTTCCTAAGATATCTTCTTTCTCTATCTATGCGCTTAGTACAGAGAGGTACCGTTACTCTACAACACTCCTAAACTCGCTTACGCTTATAATGTTCTGGCGGGGTGCTGTGCTTGGGTCGTGGAAGCCTCCCTTTATCAGGAGGAAGACAGTTTGAAGCTTAAAAGTTTGTGAAGTATACATGGCATAACATATGTCAGGTTCCACAAATAGGACACAGAAATATGTGTCACCATTTACTTTTCACATAAGCTTTTCTCCAAGTTCTTACTTAAGCTTCAGTAATTATAAATGAAAAGTAAACACAAAAATGTCTTATAGGAGAAACTAAATCCTGAGAGCAAATAAACCTGCAGTATGAAAGTTGTGCAGCAAAAAAAATCTAAACCAACACTCTACCAGTGAGGCTACTTTATTCTGTAACTTAGACTCAGAGATATGATCTGTCTATCATAGATAAATATCATATTAATATGCATTAAATGTAGATCGCACCACAAGTCTTTGATTGAATAGCATAGCAAAAAATAAAATATTATACATAAAAGAGAAAGGCAGTCTATATTCTAGCACTCCACCATTTATTCTGCAAAGAGAAAATTTTGATAAGAAGTCTACTAAAATATGGATCGCCTCTCAAAATTGAGCATGTGAAGACAGGCATGATGAGTTATAAGGATTCTTTTCCGAATAAATGCAATAAAATTACCCAATTTTTTATCCTGAGAACAGATGAGACATATAATTTCTCCCTTTCTGATTCACTACTAGTTTGTTTAGGAACATGTACATATCAATTAACTAGCAAATAGGAGGTAATACAATTAAAGAAAAGAACTACTTTCTTAAAATAACCACGAATTCAGAATGCCAAATTGGTAAATGAGGACCCTATCAGAATTCCATAGATTCCATCAAAAGGGATGGTGATCGTATACGTACCATCAAGACGATAAATTGCAACCCTCTTCTGCCTCCCGACGCAGAGGAACCCCCTCCTATCGTCCCAGCTGTAAACATGAGCGCCCTTCGTCTTCCCGATCGCCACCACTGTCTCCAGATTCGGGAACCGGTGGACGGCGACCCACTCCGACAGGGAGAGGAGGAGATCCCGCGACCGGCACACTTCCATGGCCAACGGAGCCCGCTTCCAGAACCCGGACACCGTCCTCTCCGGCAGGTAAGGCTCCCTCCGGATCTCGACGTCGGGTGGCGGGGGGCCATCATCGCCCCCTCCGCCTCCGCTGGCGAGGGGAGCGGGGGGGGCGGAGGAGGGGGCGTAGATTCGGAGGGAGGCATCTGAGCAGCCAAGGAGGAGCTTGGAGCCATAGGCGGCGGCGGCGTCGATCCTCACCGGGCACCCCTTTAGGAGCTCTACCGAGTCGTAGGCGCTGTGCACCATCTCTCGCCCTCCCTTCCTTTCCTTCTTTCTTCCCCTTCGTCTCTCTCTCTCTCTCTCTCTCTCTCTCTCTCCGCCCTCCGGCGAAGGACACAGAACCAATAAACAACCCAGATGGATCCTCTCCAAGCTTTGTATATATAATGTTAACGAACGGTGAAATTAAACGTTGGAAAAGATCCCCAATTCAACCGTTCGGATCAGGCCGAACATGTTGGGAATCCGAAAACTTCCAATAGGATCCGGACAGCGAGTGGCGTGTCAATGGACCCGATACCTGCTTACCCGTCAACCCTCTTGTATCGGTTCGGGTGGGTCCTCACCCGTGGGCTTATGTCCCGACATGATGCCATGGCACGCGGGGTCCGTCCTCTTGCCGACGTGGATAAGTGAGGGATACAATTGTCTTTTCGCACAAGCTATTTGAAGGCACGTGCTTCACACGAGCAAAAAATGGTTTGGTCGTCCTGTCATTACCCCTCGGCTCACCTCCTTCCGGTCTTCCCGACCTCTCTCGCTCCTTTGGAAGGAGCAGCGGTGCCGCTGCTGGACCGTAGGTAATTGTCGCCGTCACAATCTCTCCTTACTACGTTTCCTCTTTGGTCTTGTTTGGATGCCTTAATTCTTTGGTAAATTTTGATTTCTTTTCTTTCTCTTTTATTATTGTATCGTGGTTGTGCTGGAAAGTTAGGATAAAAAACAACCATTCCAATCTTACCATCTATTTTTTGGAGATTTTGCATTGAGTGAACATCAAAAGGATGATTTTTTAGTCCTTTTCGGTTGAGAGGGACTAAAGGAACAATTTATATAGGGATGATGGCAGCAAGCCCAAATTTGCTGACGTTTTAGTAAGATACCACCGTGGTTAAGACTTTGTCTGACTAAAATCCCTTTGTAGATATTTTAAGCAAGGAGTTGGTCCGGATGGCAGGGCTTTAGTTTCCATTATCTGACTAAAATCCCATTGTAGATTCCATAGATATTTTAAGCAAGGAGTTGCTCATAAAGATATATGAGGTATTTATGGATTGAAGACTTGAAGGTTCAATAAAGAAAATGTGAGGGATAATGTATTTTAGGCATCAGCTGATGGACTACGATATACTGATATCTTTTTTAGTGGATCGTGGTTTTGATGGAAAACTGTAGAAGAATATGCCGCTTTGTGAGGATGACTTTTTTATTGGAGTAGGATGGGAAAGAGTTGAAGCTAAGGTCAACTGGTAGGAGAATTACTCGTGCTCATGAATGGTGGTTTCTTGCTATTTCATCTCTGAATAACTTTGTTTCCCTGTCACATTGTTGTTCTTCTATTTTTCATAGTTTCTCCCCCACTTGAATCGATCGTACTTTAAAATTGCTACAGTTATCTGGGGCACTTCATAGACGAATAGGAAATATTGCTCTGAGGTTTTGAGTCATTTGAGGGAACAAATGAATAAGTTGGCAGGACCAGATGATTGTTGATAGTCCAAAAGATTTATTTGTTTGGCCATATTTTTTTGTTAACTGAGAATCCCTTGCATGCTTGTTTTCAGCATAGATTCTCACAGTAGTCTGTTAAATGTTGAAGCACCACTGCTGAAAAGTTGAGGAAAAATCAACATCATGTCATCTGCTCACATTTGATTCACCTTGACCAAGATGATCTTGGGATGTGCTGGCACAACTTTCACCTTTATTCCCCATATGTTGCTTTTTTGGTCTTGGTAATGCTCTTTTCCTGAAGTTACACTGTTATAGAATCCTTTGCTTTTTCCGTATGTTAATTTGTCCATATTGTGAGACTGACACTTTGGTAGATTTATAAATTTTGTGCTATTGCTTATCTCTTGGACATTTTAGCTTTGTTGAATTTGATGATGTTCCATGTGTAGCATCGTGTTACTATCAGTCGATATCCCTTGTCTGCCTTACCTTATCATTTATTAAACTCTTCATTCTGCTGTCATGTTAACATCCCTTCATCTGTATTGGAACCCGATGTGGCATTTTGTTTTGATAATATATATGCAGTTCTTCCTTCATTGTGCTTTAATGTGAATACCTGTTCATCTGAATGGGAATCTAATTTTTAAAAATTGAAAAATATTTTCACTATATTAAATAGCATTTATGATGCTCACACGTGAACTCGAATTTGAGACTTACCACTTTGTGTAACAATGTACTAAGCAGCCCGGATGTCTCAACAGAGACAATCTAATTTGGCATTTCATTTTTGAATATATATACAGTTTTTTTCTTTTAGTCAGTATGCTTCATTTTGTACTATTGCAATGTCGGCAGTAGAACGTATTAAGGTAATTAGTTCAATACTAGGGTTTTGTTCTGTTCTTATTCTGAAAGTACTGGAAATGATATGTGTTTGTGCTGCTCATGAGAGTGTTTTTGCTAAATGTTTAAACCATGTATGTTCATTTTTATAATGTCTGTGGGTCTGATGATGCAGTATTACTTTGACACCCTTTTCCACATATTCTTGTTCCCATCATGTGCCAAATTGTTGTCAACCTTGAGAAACTGAAGCTCCCTACCAAGCATTATGGTGTGACTGCAGAGTCTTGTTGTTGGGACTCAAAGGTACTTTCTCAATCTCCTTTGGTCAGGGTGCTCTGGATTGTCCATCCACCGAGAACTCTTCGCTGGACCGGGGGAGATTTTAGGTACTCTTTGTGAAAGAAGTGATGAACTTCAAAGATTCTCCCCAATCATTCATTGCAGTAGCAGCCATGAGCAATCTCATCAAAATTGTTCAAATCATGACTACAACCATTTTCGAGATTATTCCAATCATGAAGACTGTGGCCACAATTGAGACTTGGGATAGCAACCGCAACATGCATGATCCAAGAAATGTACGATGTTAAAGAATACATGCAAGAAATGTTCAAGTACTTTGCAGTGCCAACTTCTATATTTCGTTGAAGGATTCATAGATTTCCTTCTTGCATGTATTGGTCACATTGAGGAAGAAAACTGTACAGCTGAGTGTCTCAAGTGTCTCGCACTTACTAAGTAGCCTGATAGACGCAACCAAAGTAATCACAGAATCAGATGGTGAGAATGACAGAGAATCAAGAGGATGTCAGAGGTGGAGCCTTTTTAACTAATTTGCAGGTACTGCCATGCACATTGATTTTGAACTAATTTGTTCTCCCTGTGAGCTACTTTGCTTGCTGGTCATGTGTTTATGTATCCCGGCCAATAGTTTACACGAAAGAAGAAGAGCTTTTCGACCTGCACCAAGCCGTCATCTGATCTTTAGATCATTAGACCATATAAATTTGGAGTTAAGTCAACAAAGGTAGCATATAATTTCTGATCATCAGCAGTAAACAGCCAGATGAACATTGGTTATTGCGGACTCGGCATGACCTTAATGATAGTTGCTTTTCGCCGGTAGTACATAAGTTTATGTTATGATGTATTTGGTTTGAAGTCAATAATCCTCCTGTTTTTTCTTTTGACATCTAAATGGTGGATTATTTGGTTTATCAAAGGGATGCTCTGGCTGCCTTCAAGAGCTGCTTCCTCCATTCAGGTATACTTGTAATAGAATCAATCCACATCTTTGTTTTTGAGCTTGGTCTAGATTTTGTCCTACACTCTCCTTTGCAGAGTATCAAGAATTGAAAGCCTACAATCACTCTTTCTTTTCCTCTGCAGTGATCATGCAGGAAGAAGAAGTTGTACCAACAAGAAACAAAGGTGATGGACTAAATGAAAGAAGCATTAGGTCTCAAGTTGAAGAGGCTGGACCCTCCCCCACCCAATATTCAAACCCTCTAAGTTCAGCAAATGCCTTCCCTTGTTAGAACTGGGACCAATGGCATCATCCTACTCATCTTTTCTCATTGTCATCTCACTGTCACACTTTTGTCATCATTGTAATCTGATTACTGTTTTGAGTGCAACAGATAATAATGGAATATAATTTAGCATACTCATATGTTCCCTAAATGATCTGTTTTGCCTTGATCAATAACCTCTGGGGGTACCACATGTGTTTGATGATTGAAGGGCATAACAATGTCCACCTTCATTCTCAAGCAAAACATGTATCATAATTAGGGAGATGGAAGAAGATGAGGTCATACCCCTTACTGGAACATGAATGGTCTGTAGATTTCAACTCTCTTAGAATAATATGGTGACAGGTGGTAACCTCAAAATGAAGACCATTATCTTTTGGGAAGATGTTTACTCAAATCACATTAAAGATGCCACCTGTATTACCCAACAAAACCATGCTCACCACCTGATTTGGTGGCCCTGACATGTCCATCCAGAATGAGAATTCCACCACAGCACAACTCATCTGATGCATGGAGACAGTTCCTGAGTAACTATTTGAGGTCTAACCATAAGCCATCAACATCAGTGTCCCAAGACCCTATGGAGCTCATCAAAGCAAAGACAGTTGAAACTGCAGCTAACATTGGACTCGAATAAGAAAAAACATATCACCATATCACGATGCATAGTCATCATTGAGTTGAGCCTCATGTACACCATATAATTTGATTCTAACTTTTATGATGCTTGATGAGTAAGATATTAAACCGTAAATAAAAGAGATTGTAATACCCAGATTTAATTCTTTATAAAAAATTCGGAAAAGATATGAATGTATAGTAAGAACTTGATGAGTATTAGGAAAAAATATCGTTGATATTTGTATCAACACGATGTGGCCTTGATCTGGATGCAAGGAGTGCTTGGAGTAGAGTAAGATTTCTTCGGCCACGTTCCTGTATGAAGATCGAGGTCGTTAAGGATTTTTCGAATCGATCCCTGTGATGCCCAAGTTAGTTTTTAGTTACACCTTTTCCTCTTTCCTTTTTTCTTCTCATTCTATTTAGTTGCATATTTTCTTCTTTTCTTTTTTCTTCTCGTTCTAATTTGAAACTAAGAACATATTTTTATACTAACCTAAAAAAAAAGAAAGAACATCTTGTGAAGTCTCTATAAAGAAGGCGATTCGTAATCTACCTGAACTACTTCTTAGTCTTCCTAGATTATTCCACAAGGGAGCTGGTATGTAATCAGCCCGAACTCCCATTTGGTCTTCTGAAAATATTCTTATAAATATTTCGTAAGGGAGATGATTCGTAATTGGCTCAAACCGCCTCTTAATCTTTTGGGAATATTTCTACGAATATTTTATAAGAAAGATAGTTTGTAATCGACCCAAACTATGTATTGATCTTTCGGGAATATTTACGAATATTTTGTCAAAGAAGTAACTCGATAACTTAGTATCTCGATAATTGACCCAAACTACCTTTTAGGCTTTGCTCTTTGTAGGTACGAGGGTGTTGACTTGACATGACATTTGATATGACGAATGATAGCTAATTGATTTTATATTTCCTATCAACGAGTATAATAATATTATTATCTATGAAAGACCTGCGATATAGTTGACCATTGATTAAACAATATCAAGCTTGGTGGTGCTTGACTATTCGAGCCATTATGAGGTCGATCAAGAGCATCCCATTTTTCTTGTAATATAGGATCTTATCCATCCAACTTGATTCCTCTTCGATCATAATCGTGTCGAGCTTCTCGATTGGTTGTGGTTAATAATGTCTTGATTAATAGACAACTTAGCTTGAGAGTTTGGTGGATGCTAGTCAGATGAGTGCATCTACAGTATTCTCCTCATATGATATTTAGAACACCAAGAACCGGGAAAAGTTGTGAGCTAATCTCTATAACTCAGTAAAGTACTTTGCCATGATTATATCTCTAGCTTCATAACTTTCTCGCACTTGGCTTACGACTAGTTTTGAGTCACCGAATATCATTAGCTCTTGAACATAGAGTTACTGCATGAGCCATAATCCCGAGAGGAGTGCTTCATATTCAACCTCATTATTAGATATCTTGAATTTGAATATGAGAGTTCGCTCATATATCTATTGGTCCAAGCCTTTTAAGATGATACCGACATCGCCTCTGTTGAAGGTGGTTGAATTGTCGACATATATGTCCACATTGTGGGAGCATGATTGTCATCTTCTGGTGAGGAAGTTAATTCCGAGATAAAGTCAACTGAGGCTTAGGCTCTTATAGTAATTCTCGATATATATATTATATATCGAACTCACTTAGGTCTATAGACCATTTGAGTAATCGTCTCAAGTTGTTGAAATAAGATGAAACTTGACGAAGTGATTGGTCAATGATGGCTTGAATAATGTGCATCTAAGTAGGGATGAAGCTTTTAGGTCGTGAGTACTAGTGCAAATGCCAGTCGTTCTATAGGTAGGTATCGTTTTTTGGGTTTGTAAGGATGTAATCGACATAGTATATAGGCCTTTGACTCTCTGTTTGTCTTAAAACAATAGGAGCTGACGGCTAAGTTGGTGGCAGTGAGATAAAGATTGAGAATCACTCCTAAGGTGAAGGTTAATTACGATAGTCAGGCCAGGTGGTATTTTAATTTCTCAAAAGCCTCTTGGCATCTCGGTGTCCACAAAAAGCCTTTCGGAAGGGCTCAGAGAAAAGGTTGACATTTATCGTTGAATCGAGACAAGAACCGGATCAAGGCTACTATTCACCCCATTAGTTGTTAGACTTCCTTTATCGACTGAGGTGGGCACATCTCTAGTATGACTTGTACTTTTTTAGGGTTTGCATCTATCCCTCTCTTATGCATAATGAACTTTAGAAATTTTTCAGACTTGACTTCGAAAGCACACTTGGTCGGATTAAGAGGCATGTTGTATTTCTTAATAATTTGAAAGTTCTTTACTAGGTTTGCTAAGTGTGATTTGATCGTTTTGCTTTTGATTACATATACTTTAACATTCCTCCTAATATAGTGCTTAAAGATCTTGCTCACCATCCTTTGATATATTGCTCTGGCATTCAACCTAAATGGCATAACTTGGTAGCAATATGTCCCTCGATCATTGGTGAAAGAGGTATGTTCTCGATCTTTCGATGTCATTATCTAGTTATACCTTGAAAATGTATCCATGAAAGTAAGGAGCTCATGACTCAAGGTAGCATCAACCAGTTGATCCACCCAAGGGAGTGGATAGCTATCTTTTGGACATGCTTTGTTGAGATCAGTATAGTCGACACACATCCTCCAGTTTCTATTTGATTTTTTAACAAGTACAACGTTAGCAAGCCACTATAGGTATTGCACTTTAGCTATGAATCCTGCTTCTAGTAGTTTGTCGATTTCATTGCTAATAACTTATTGATATTCGAGGGTGAATTTATGAGGTCTTTGTTTGATTGATCGAGCTTCGAGAGAGATGTTCAAATAATGTTGAGATATATTTAGATCGATTCTTGGCATGTCCTTTGGTGACTATGTGAACACTATTAGAAAACCTTGGGTAGCATTATATACACAATGAAAAAATAGAAAAAAATCCTAGATTTCTCGTAGAAAAAAGTTCTCATCATCATACAAACGAAAAATTGTAAAACCAAAAACTGCATGTATGTGAAAGATGTATTACCTAGGGAGATTATATATCCCTGAAAACTTCCAAATCTATAGGAGAAAATGAAGCAGGTGCTAGTCATAGGTGCCCTATAAGCCAATCATGTAAGTGATAACACGTGTGACATGACATGTACTCTTTTTACTTATTATTATTATGATATTTTTTCACTTTATATTGTTTATTGCATATATATATTGTGATGTCCATGAATATATACAATGAGAATTAGATCATGATGAGATCACGACAATGAGATTGATTCGTCTTTAAACACAGACCCTAAATAATCCCGATCATATGTTACTCAAGAGAGACATTGAGATTGTTAGGAAATCTAGGGGCGACATCATATGCGCAGCGGAAGAACATAAAATAAAAATCCTAAATTTCCCAAAAGGTGTTCATCGTCGTGCGAAGATTGGTGCGCAAAACTTCACAAAACTAAAAATTATATATGAGATAGTTATATGGCATAGGGAGATCATATATCCCTAAAATCCTACAGATATGTGGGAGATAATGAAAGAGGTCAAGCGTTTTCCTCTCTAACAGTGATCCACACGGTAGTGCTGTGAAGATGCTCCTCGAATCGCTATCCAAATCTCCACACATGCTATCTGAGGAGGAGAAGAGCAGATGAGAATAGGAGGTGGCAACTAAGAAGCCTTTAGCCATGAGCCTTTAGTTCCCTCCTATTTATAGAGGTCCTTTGTCAATTTATCCCTAATGGATCTTGTAATATTGGATATTAGATCTTCATCTAACTACCTATTAGGAAATCTAGGGGGGGCAACATCACATGCGCAATGAAAAAACAAAAAACAAAATCCTCAATTTCCCAAAAAGATGTTCGTCGTCGTGCAAAGATTGGTGCGCAAAAATTCACGAAACATAAAACTACGTATAAGATAAATTATGTTACCTAGGGAGATCGTATATCCCTGAATCCCTGCAGATATCTAGGAGAGGGTGAAGGAGGTCATGCACTCTCCTCTCTAGCAATAATCCACACAGCAGGGCTATGACAACGCTTCTCAAAACTCTAGGCCTACTCTGAGGTGGAGAGAAGGAGGAGAATAGAAGAGGCAAGCAAAGACTCTAGCCTATGAACCACTGAATCCCTCCTATTTATAGAGGTCCCCTATCAAACTCTAATGGATCATCCAATCCATTGGACTTATCTATCCTCAATTACTATGTACATATAGTCCTTCATCTATCAAATATCCTAGAAACTATATACCGAGCATGGTGCTATCAGACCCAAACGATTTCTACTTGAGTTTCGCTCTAATCGGATTCTCCCGGAGAACTCTTTCTCTCTCAATCCGAATGACCATAACTAGAGATTTATCTGAGCAAGAATACATGAGATGTTTCTCTCATGATACCGAGAGTGGATGATCCTCTATCGACACTCAATAGCCCTCGTAAGGTTGACTACTACTCCCGATGACCGATTGTACTAGATTTGGGACATCACAACCTTTAAGTCTGATATCAAAGAACGGAGCACTCATACAAGACATTCTTGGTGTCTCAAGTCTAAGGACCAGATACACCATTGGGACTACGGAATCGTTGTTTAACAATAAGGCATCATCAATTATCTAGCATTACGTAAACGGATCAATTAGTAAACTCATTCTCCAATGAGCACCTGTACTGCATCCCTAGTGTCCCCACACAAGCAGCTATGAGACCAGCTACATCCATCATATGGATGGGTATACAGCACACTAGTCTGTCCAGTTATCTCGATGTCCCTCTCGAGTAACCTATGACCGAGATTATTTAGGATCTATGTTTAAAGGTGAATCGGTCTCATTATCGTGATCTTATCATAATCCGATTCTCATTGCATAGATCTAAGGACATCATAATATATAAATACATATATGCAATTGTCAATATAAAGTGATAAATGCCAAAATATAATAAGCAAAAAGACTGCGTGTCAAGTCACACGTGTCATCACTCATGTTTGGCTCACAGGGCATATATGACTAGCACTACCCAAGCCTCTTATATTAGTGGATTTCTATCCAACAATCTTTTATTGGATCTTATTAGATCTCATCTATAGGATCTAATAATTCAAGGGCTTAATGAATATCCAATAAGATAGGGGCTCCGACATATATCTTATATCTGAACCTCTATTCATCGCAATGCCTACTATATGTATGTGACCCTCTAGGCCCAATATCGAGCTAGCCGTGAGTCATCTGTCAGAACTCCTTCTGGCTCAATGAATTATTATCTCTATAATAATTCACTCGACTAATCGACTATGGACATACTAGGCCACTATGTCGTAGTCTCCAAACGATATAGGAGAATTCAATCCTTGGATGTACTAGGCTTGGGTAGATATTATCTACTATTGATTCGACTATAGAGGTGGAGTACATTATTTTAACAAAAACAACAAATGAGAAAGTTTTGATAAAAAAGTTCATCACAGATTTGTGAGTCGTGCTAGGCAATGAGGAGCTAATTCTCCTGTATTGCAACAACAATAAGGCGATTGCTCAAGCAAAGGAACCCAGGTTTCATCATAAGTCCAAGCACGTTTTAAGGAGGTTCTACATGATTACAGAGATCGTGGCCCGTGGAGATGTAGTAGTGAAAAAAGTTCTATCCGAAGATAACATCATAGATTCACTAATGAAGTCGTTGTCCTAAATTATTTTTTAGCATCGAGTCTGATGGGAATTTGACATATAGGTGGTTGGCTTTAGGTCAAGTGAGAGATTGTTAGTTATAGGTACCCTACAAGCTAATCATGTGAGTGATGACACATGTGACACGATACATATTCTTTTTGTTTATTATTATTTATTAGTATTTTTCTCACTTTATTTTTCCTGTTACATATATTATGATATCCATGGATTTGTGCAATGAAAATTGAATCATGATGAGACCATGATAATGAAATCGATTCACCTTTAAACATATACCCTAAATAATCTTGGTCGTAGGTTACTTAAGAAGGACATACCCGTCCATATGATGGAGGCGGTTGGTTTCATAACTGCTCGTATGAGGACACTAGGGATAAAGTGCATGTGCTCATTAGAGAATGAGTTCATTGATTGATCCGCTTATGGAATGTTGGATGGTTGATGATACATTATTGTCATACTGTAATTTTGTCATCCCAATTATGTATTTAGTCTTTAGACTTGAAATACCAAGGATATCTTATATGGTACTCTACTCTTTAATATTAGACTTATATGTTTGAAAGTTCCAAACCTAGCATAGTTAATGATTGGGAGTGGCAGCCAACCTCACGAGTGCAATTGATTATCGATAAGAGGATCATCCGCTCTTGGGGTCATGAGAGAAATATCCTTTATGTTCTTGCTCATGCAAATTATTGGCCAGGGTCATTCAGATTGAGAGAGAAAAAATTCTTCGAGAGATTCCAATTAAAGCGAAACTCAAGTAGATTCCGTATGGGCCTGATAGCACCATGCCCAGTATATAGTCTCTAAAATATTATATATATGAGAGATTATAGATATACAGTAATTAAGGACAGATATATCCAATAGATTGGATTCCCTTGTATCGTTTAGGGACTATAGCGTAGTGGCCTAGTACGTCCGTAGTCGATAATACACTAAGTTATAAGGAGGTCTAACATGTATGACTCATGATCAACTCGATATTTGGTCTAGAGGATCACACACATATGGTAGGTGTTGTGACGAGTGGATGTTCAAATATGAGATATCCGATGGAGCCCCTATCTTATTGGATATCCAGTAAGCTCATGAATTATTGGATCTTGTGAATAAGATCCAATAAGAGCTAATGAAAGATTATTGGATAGAAATCTACCAATCCAAGAGGCTCGGATAGTTAGATGGAGATCTAATAACCAATTAAGTAGGATCCATTAGGGTTAAGTTGATATGAATATCTATAAATAAGAAGGAACCAAAGATATCATAGGCTAGACTCAATTTGGCTACCACCTCCTATACTCCTCCCTCCCTCTCCT
Source organism: Musa balbisiana (assembly GCA_004837865.1). Classification (NCBI taxonomy): domain Eukaryota; kingdom Viridiplantae; phylum Streptophyta; class Magnoliopsida; order Zingiberales; family Musaceae; genus Musa; species Musa balbisiana. The sequence continues at coordinate 27,937,574 of CM017194.1, read as the reverse complement.
CCTCAACCAACAACCTCAATTTGAGGCGTGTGGATAGCAAGAAGAGGCAACCCCTTCTTGATTACATGATGTGCATAGAGAGAAAGATCATGTAATTATTTGAGGAGGATAGTTGATCTCCTTCATCCTCTCCTATAGATCTATAGGTTTTTCGTGATATACAATCTCCCTAGGTAACACATCATTTATATATATATAGTTTTTGGTTTTACGGGTTTTTATGCACCAATCTTCATACGACGAAGAGAAACCTTTTTTTGTAGAAAATTTGATAATTTTATTTTCTGTTCTTCCACTATACGTATGATGGTATACTAGGTTTCCCAACATTCTCCTTGTCTTGTCTTAATCCTAGAAACATTACTGTTGTGGGCCTTAAGTTCATGTTCTCGAGGAAGTAGAGTTTGAACTTATTTATTAATTGAGTAAAAGCACTAATATAAAACTATTTTAGAAAAGCATACCACTCTCTTATCGAATCTCTTAAAGTGGTTAGGAAGGTATGGTATATTAGGGCATTTGAGATATCATATAGCGATATCTAAGTCAGGAAGGCAGCAACGTGCTCTACTGGGTTAGTAGCATCGTTAAAAGTTTCCAACAACGGGAGGTAAAACTTTATAAGGATTAGCTTCTCTTATATGTTTTGAATAAATGGGGACTAACTCGGTGTGGAGTCAACCCACCCCTCACCCCTAGATTCATGAAAGTCATGATGTATTTCTTCTAGGAGCCAATCCATTTGTTGTAATCAGATCCTCAAGAAATTAACTGTTGAGTCAATCAAGTGGGTCTCAGACTCAAGTGGAGTAGAGTAGTGGCGGGGTAGCCTATTGAATTTCACAATTGAGGAGTGAGGAGCCCTCTCAGCTCGTATTTCGATGAGTCACGGATGCTCGAGGGGGGCTATCAGTTTGTCAAGCAGAAGGATACTAATGGATGCTGACATCGATGGTTGTGGAATTATTATTGATGATTGAGACAATGATGCCACTTATTAGTCTGACTATGTTATGAGTGGAGTGATCTCCTATATTATGTCAACCAGTGCTTTCATCTACTATGTGAGATTAAAGAATGTATTAGTAGGAATGAGGAGATGGTCAGCCAACACTCGCGGAGATGAAGGTCTAGGGTCGTTAAGTGAATGCCAGTATTGTAGTGGTACTTGCAGTGAGGTGGATGCATCCATGTAGGGAAAAGGTGGTTGCCATCTTATTTGAGGAAAAACATTATGGTTGGAGGTAGTGCCTCACTCAGATGTTCACGAATATAGTCAACTTACAAATGCTCCTGTAACATCGGGTCCTCTTTTTAGTGTTAAAATATTAGAAAAAATATCATTGATGTCTTTATCGGTACAACGTGGCCTTGATTCAGATACGAGGAGCCGCTCCAGATAGAGTAGGGTTTCTCCAGTCTCGTTTCTATATAAAGACTAAGGTCGGGAGGGGTTTCTTGAATTAATCTCTTCAATACTCAAGTTAGTATTTAGTTACATTTTTTTTTTTCTTCTCCCTCTAATCTAAAGATAAGAAGGAGAGAATATATTATGAAGATCCCGTAGAGAAGAATAAGCTGATTTGAATTGCCTCTTAATTTTCTTAAAATATTTTTGTGAATATTTCATAGAAAAGATGATTCATAATCAATCAAAATCATCTTTTATTTTTCTAAGAATATCCCTATGAATATTTCATCGAAGAGTTAACTTGATAATCAGGTAGCTCGGTAATCGAACAAAGTTATTTTTTGGACTTCGTTATTTATAGGTAGGAGGATGTTCGCTTAATATAATATTTAACATGACGAATAATGATCAGTTGATTTTATACTCTCTATCAATAAGTATAATAATATTAGTAACTATGAACTTAAGTATTTTTATCAATAATTATGGATTAATAAAACTAATAAGCCAATCATCCTATCTAATGGGTGATTACACATCAACACACCACATGCAAGCTTCACTACCTCCTATTAATATTACTTACCCTCACTTCAACCTTGAAGTGGAAGTTTGTCCTCAAAAGCTTGCTTGTACTCTAATGGATGCTTATGTCTCCTAATTTGGCTTTGCAAGTTACCATGCTTGAGAGAGAGGAGCACAAGCTCCACATATATGCTTCCATCACTGTATGTACTGCAGGGAGGCACTCAATGTTCAGAGTGCGCTCAGTGGTTGGTGAGGGATAAGTGTCACCATCAAGATCCTGCACCCTGACAAGGAGATTAGGTCAGAGGAGCAGCCTGTAGAAAATGGAGGAAGGTTTTCCATGGTCCACTCAATGTCTCTGTGTAGAGAAAATGGAGGAAGTGTTTTCTTTTTCTATGGTCCACTCAATGTCTTTGTGACAAAGGCAATATCAAGACCATGTGAGGAGATCACATGTCCCCATTATAGATGTTTCTTTTGCAGATTTCTCCCCTCTCCATGATTCTAGGTGGGAAGAAAGTGACAACAAGGTCTTCATTCATTGCTCTCAAGCATGTCATGTCCTCTTGATTTATGAAGTCTTGGCATCATGCACTGTCTGTCCTCTTGATTTATCAAGTATAACACTGATGTTTTATTTTTTATTTTAATTATTTGATATAATCTGATTCAAGATCATTTTCAATATAAATTCGATGTCGAAAAACAAAAAACAAATTTCGACGAATGACCCGAGGATATCCGATAAATATTCTTTTGAAACTAAAATAATTATGATGCGAGGAATATTTGCCGATGCCTCACATAGCTTAAATATATACAACATTAAGTGTCAAACATTACACCACCACTTAATATTGACACAGGATGTCCAACTTGATATCAGGTCACACAGTTTTGCCATGATTGGAACCAAGGAAGCCTCCAAGCCTCTGAACTCTGTTCTGCATAGCTTTTGAGTCCCAACCTTTGTGGCCTCCAGTGTGATAGATCACTTGTCTTGGTATTGAGCACATCTGAATTGAACTCCTGCAACCTAAACAACATATCATTTTGGTAGCTGAATGACCAACAATTAGAACAACAACACATAATCGCAAATGAGATATAATCAACATTACTTCAGATTCTCCTCATTCATAGCATTCCTTTTCTTATTCTTTTCAGAACATGTCTATTCCAAAACTAATGAAGTTATTGTTCAGATCTCAAACTTTTGTGGAACTCGTGCAAAGCACAGCATAAACTACAACTCAACACATGCACGATCGGCCTGTCAAGTGATTGGTATGTGAAGAAAGTGAATACTTTATATGCCTTTCGATCTTGATCATCCAGAGTTACCCGCAAGCATGAATGAGGCAGAGAAAGAACCAACAGAGGATGAGGACTAGAAATCAAAACATGGAGTTCCTTCATTTGGTTGCAAGGAAAGGAAGGCAGAGGTGAAGAAGAAGAAGACCATGAGGACCATCTCCCCATCACCAAGTACTAATGGTGTCAAAAGGTATCAGATCGGGTGCTAAATCTTGCGTTGCAGAAGAACAGGAATGGCACCATGGCCCTATGTGTCTCCCTAAAGCTTTGACTGATGACATGGAGCTTCATGTTCTTCCATTATCTAGGATTTGAATTAAGAATGTGATCCTACTTTATTTCCCCTCCTTTTTCCCTAAACCCACAACATTTTGTCCCCCCCTCCCTCATCAAATCTTCCACAGTGTTCTGCCGACAATACTCTCACCATCGGGAGTCTTCCATCCATTGATGGCAACTCTCACTTTTGTGTTTCCATTGATCAGCTCCTGAAGCCTCATGAACCTGTGTTTGATGATGAAGAATCATCCATGTTCAACTGAACATAAGCTAAATACTAAACGATTGTGCTGATGGAAAGTAGGCAAAATAATTTCCAGTTCATTGTTCAGATATGTGAGTCTCACCGAGCACTTTTTCAGAAGCAAGCTTCAGCTCAATCTCTTTTTCATATAAACAGATGAATAGTAGATAGATTGAAGCATCAGAGTCTCTTCCATTCATGTCATCCCAATCACCACAGCCATCCAGTTTTCAGCTCTGCATACTGGATTCTGCAAGTGGATCAACTTGGCAAATACAAAATCAAATTCAATCAAGGCTCAAATGTGATGTGCCCTCAGCAGATCTGAGGGAATAATCTCCCAGCTATAAAGCACTGGGGATAGCCAATAAAGTTGCTTCGAGATGTGACTCTGCTGCAACTCAAAAGTCACCTTTATTGCATCAGGTCTCACTTCTGCAGCATCTGCAGTAAGCTGTGACCTGCTGCTACTCCAGCCAAGAAGGAGAAATCATCCTTGGCTGCTTCATCTCTAAGCTTCATGAGAGCTTATATGCAAGTGTAATAAATATATTTTGATGCCCATATAAGTTTTATTTCTTTTTTTGTTTTGTTCTGGGAGAAAAACAACAAAAATGTTCATCGTGATCATGAATAGGAATACAAAGGAAAAGACCAAGATGCAAATTGAGATCATATTTGTCTTCGATCAAACAAAAGGAAGAACAGCAGTGAAGGGTACATGCGGTGGACCTGCGGTTCAGCTTAACAAACTTTGCTCCCTCTTAGGTGCGGGAATGAAACCGAGACGGGCCCCGGTGGCCGCAACGTGGTCTCTCGCGCATGCCGACACCCGCGAGTGAGCAGACCAGAGGCCCTGGTCGCGTCGCGTTGCGCCGCACCCATCATTTCCCGTAATTACCATCCGGTTCAACAACGCTGCATAGGAAATAGGGGTAAAATCGTCATTTGGAGGATAAAGGGCGTGCAAAGATTGGTGGTCGATCCCCTGTCTCGTACGGGCCACCGACATGGAACGATCGATTCCCATTGGTAGAACGAGCGGGTCCCGCACTTCCGACGAGCGGAGCCGCAACTTGGCGTCGCCTAGAGGACAACTTAAATGACAAGAATACCCTCGACGGGCGAGAGAGGGCCATTGAAGTGGGGGTATTATAGTAAATAGAGTCGACGCTTTTCGGGGGCATAGCTGCCATTGTGTCCCGGCATCAAAGGGCAAATCCGTCCGCGAAAAAGGCGTGCCCGGGATCTGCGAGGGGCACCTGTCTCAGACAACCATCGAACAGAGAAACAACGCTGTACCATTGACTGCAGAAGCGGGCCCCACGTCTCGCAAGAACAATGGCATCTCGCTTTCTGAAGTTTCCTGGTTGGTGTTCTTTCGAGAGACCAGTGACGTCAATCGTGCGAAGTAGGAGAAAGATTCGATGACGAATGTACCCTTAGAACGGAAGCATAATCCTCGGACGATGGCAGTTGAGGTGAGGCTAGTTTGGTAATTGAGCGACCGGTTCGATCTCTCCCAAACGTGGCGTCGTCGTCCGAAATCTTTTGGACAGCGATATGTATGGTTTTTGTTTCGTTTCTTTCCCTTCTTTCCGTGGGCGGAATAACAAACCCCTAATAGCCCTAATAATCGAGACAAAGGAACCCTAATAACCCCTTATTGTAGATCCCACGGAGGGAGCTCGATTCCCTCCCCGCCATTAATGGGTAGTCGTGTACAGACCGGAAGGCTCTGTCCGGATGCCGCCCTCCCCTCCGTTGCCACGCATCACTGAATGACGCCTAGTGATTCGAGTTCGCTCGGCGCTGGCCGATGGTAGGACTTGAAACCTAAGGAAAATGGCAGATGGAGGAGCCCTTTCCGCTTGTTCCGGAGCTGCTGTTAGTTGCGGGCAAGCTCGGAAGGTCTCGTGTTTGAGCTGAACCGGAGCTTGGTGGATGAGCTTGGAGAATTTCTCGGCTGATGGTTTGGTTTTCTGATGCTGGGTTGGCGCCCAAGAATCGAGAACAAACGTTGCAGCTTGACTTCGAATCGGTGAAAAAGGAGTATCTCTTCTGATCGATGTAGAGAATGCCAAAGGAGGAGGCTTGGTACTGTTTGAGCTCCCGAATCTTCCCCGTCCGCTGACTCGGGGAAGAGAACTAAGGCAAGGGGGGGAAGGAAGAAGGGAGACGAAGGCGACCAGAGATCGATAAAGAAATCGGTGGGCCAAACGGATGAGATTTAGGGAATATAATACCGAGGTAATCCAGAAAGTAAAGCTTTATTTTAATTGCTGCATATCTCGTGAAAATCCAGGAATTCGATTCAGTTGTTGCTTCGAGAAAGGGGCTTGTCTCGAATCATCGCCTCCGTTGCATTGCACTCCACCAGAGAGTTCTCTTCCTGCTCTGCTTCGCTGTTAACCTCGCCGGGTATTCTTTGTTTATTGATGTCACAACTGATGAGCTGCCTCTGTTTTGTCCTTAATCCCCAACCAATTCCTTTAAAGATTGGAAGAGGTAGGTGCATTCTTTTCTTGGTTCTGTAAGGTTGTTTTCCCATCTCTTCTCTTCATCTCCCCTTTTTGGTTTCTGTGAGCTACTCTTCCCTCCAATGATGTTTGTAGTTGGAGGAATTAGAGCATGGTGAAGAAGTCGCTGGGCTGCCTTATTTTCACCCTCCATCAAAAAGGAAAGAAAAGGGTATAAAAAGCTGGGGTTTTTACCTCTTCGTACGAACTGGCGGCAGAAAAAGAAGAAGAAAGGGGGAGGCGAGGCTGGGTGTTGGTTCCTGGTGGTATGGGTCTGAAGACGGGGGCGGGTGGTGAAAAGAGGTGGTGGTGGAACCGAAATGTGATCATGGTGCTCTGGGTGATGCTTTCGGTAGGCTTTTGCATAGGTTTGCATTGCCATATGAGGACAGAAAGCATGAGGAAGGCAGAGGAGACATTGACGAGCATGTGTGAGGAGAGGGCAAGAATGCTGCAGGAGCAGTTTGCTGTAAGTGTCAACCACGTGCATGCTCTAGCGATCCTTGTGTCGACCTTTCACTACCAGAAAAGCCCACCCGCCCTCGATCAGGTCAGAGTAATTGCACTATGTCTTGGTATACGGTTTATCGATCTCATGGTTGATACTGTAGCCTGTTGGTATTGCTGATATTGCTTGGATTGGTTGGGTAAGGTGCCAAGGAATATATTTATTATGTTAGTGATGATTAGTATCTCAACCATCATATATCTTTTAGTTTAGTTCTTGAAGTTTTCTTCTTGCTTGGTTTCGTTCTTGAAAGTTAGTAAACATTTTCTTTTACTTGTTTGTGACTTAAAGCTTCTATCATCCATTTTAAGTAGTTTTCCCCTGTTGTTGCTCAGATACAGATGTTTACAAATTGCACTATTTGATTTTATTGATATGGTTCTCTAATTTTTCTCAATCTTATTTTAGGTTCTTGGTGTTCCTATCTTTATTTTCTTGAGCATGTCTCTTCTTTGTATCTTTCCCTTCATTACTTTATCTTTTACATTAAACAATCTGTTTTGTATCATTTCAAATCATGCTATAGGGTTTCGGATTGTGTGCTGATTAGAATTTGCTTTCAGGAGACTTTTGCAGATTACACAGCAAGTACAGCTTTTGAGAGGCCATTGTTGAATGGTGTGGCTTATGCGCAACGGGTTGTCCATGCTGAAAGACAACTGTTTGAGAATCAGCAGGGCTGGATGATCAAGACTATGAAACGGGATCCATCTCCTGTACAAGATGAGTATGCCCCTGTGATTTACTCTCAGGAGACTGTCTCCTACATTGAAGCCCTTGATATGATGTCCGGAGAGGTTGTGCACTGCAATCAAATCTGTCTAGTTTCTTGTTTAATTTCTTCAATATTGTTCCTTCCAGCGATGAATATTTTTCTCCTAACTGTAGGAAGATCGTGAAAATATCTTAAGGGCTAGAGCAACCGGAAAAGCTGTTCTTACAAGGCCCTTCAGACTTTTGGAGTCTAACCATCTGGGTGTGGTTCTAACATTTCCTGTATATTTGTTAGATCTTCCTGATGATGCTACAGCTGAAGAGCGTGTGAGAGCAACTGCAGGGTGAGATAACCTACTTCTGTCTATATCACTTCACGGTTGTTTATTGCTCATTTGTAGATGATCATTACTAAACTAGATTATGAACACATGCGACTGGATCATTCAAACCTGGACAATTTGTTGGTAAGTTTGTTAAATGAGAATATGTTATACTGGCATAGATGATTTTGAGTTGGGCTGTATGACAATATGTATCTCTGCTGGAAGAGCCTTACCATCATTCATGGTTTTTTATTTTGTCTGTGCAAACAATTGTTTGAATTTCATAGTGACACAGTAAGGTACATGTTCACTGATACTGTAATTATTTACCATAGTCAAAACTATTATTGTACTTTGTCACGCACTGGATCATTCAAACCTGGACAATTTGTTGGTAAGTTTGTTAAATGAGAATATGTTATACTGGCATAGACGATTTTGAGTTGGGCTGTATGACAATATGTATCTCTGCTGGAAGAGCCTTACCATCATTCATGGTTTTTTATTTTGTCTGTGCAAACAATTGTTTGAATTTCATAGTGACACAGTAAGGTACATGTTCACTGATACTGTAATTATTTACCATAGTCAAAACTATTATTGTACTTTGTCACGCTCTTGAGGTTAACTTCAGAGGAAATGCAGTTCACTCGTATATATAGAAGTTATTATAACTGTGGGTTGATGACCTCCTAAAATTTATCAGTCATTTAATTGGCCAAACTTCGAAACCAATGCTAGCAGTGAATAATTGCTGCAGGCTATATATATATATATATACCATCCAAGTACATATATCGGGAATGTATGTCATGTCCATATTTGTTTTGGTGGAATTTACATAATGCAGTAACGCCTAAACTCAGTATGAAGAGCTAGAAAGCTAACATGTCGGTACATTAGTAACCTTGTGGATGGTGTAATTTTTGCTACAATTTCTATTTAAGAATACCCATAAATTATATATGCATACAAGGTTGTCAAAGAGATATGGGCTTCTTGTTGTAAGCCTTTTAAAAAGAATTTACTAAGAGCCTCTTATGGTTTTGGCTTCCCTAACATTCTAATAACAGGAAAGAACTGACAAACCAAAATTCATAGTTTGCTCTTTGCTGGTTTCTTTATTATATATTTTCTGTATTGGGATATTCTTTATCTCTTTGATCATCTTTCTTTATCAAGTTTGATAACCTTTGGAAAACAGGTACCTTGGAGGAGCTTTTGATGTTGAGTCTCTCGTGGAAAATCTATTACGCCAGCTTGCTGGCAATCAGGAAATCATGGTCAATGTATATGATGTCACAAATGCATCTGAACCATTAATAATGTATGGAACCAATCCTCCTGATGATCACATGTTACTTTCACATGTCAGTATGCTTGACTTTGGAGATCCATTCAGGAAACACCAAATGAAGTGCAGGTAATGTTGTCTTCATGTTTAGTGGTAGATCACCATCTTGAGATATTCTAATTTTAGATCTTACTTAGGTAAGGCTAATATCTTGAGGTTCCCTTGGCAGATACCGTGAGAAGCCTCCCGTTTCACTATCATCAATTACTACGCCATCTGGTATTTTTGTGATCTGTATGCTGGTAGGTTACATAGGTTATGCTGCTTGGAGTCACTATGATAATGTTAAAGAAGATTTTCGTAAAATGGAAGAGCTAAAGAAGCAAGCAGAAGCTGCAGATGTTGCTAAATCTCAGGTTATATTTTTTACATTCTTTGTGAATTTCAAGGTCTACGTTTAGTTTATCTAAACAACAGTTGTTGTTCCAACAGTTTCTTGCTACTGTCTCTCATGAAATCAGAACACCTATGAATGGAGTCCTTGGTATTCTCTAGTCCCCATTAAATTGTTAAAAACTTAGAGTAAAGCCTTCGCAATGTGAAAGCTGATCACTGCTTTTTTCATTTGTAGGAATGCTCGATATGCTTTTGGACACAAACCTGAATTTAACTCAGAAGGATTATGCACAAACTGCTCAAGTCTGTGGAAGGGCACTGATATCGTTGATTAATGAAGTACTTGACCGAGCAAAAATTGAAGCTGGCAAGTTAGAGATAGAGTCGGTTCCATTTGACCTGCGATCTATCCTAGATGATGTGATATCATTGTTTTCTGCAAAATCAAGAGAAAAAGGAATTGAGGTGAATAATAACCTCTTTTCTCATTGCAAAATATTGGACACATATTCTGTTTGATTATTGCTGTAATATGTGTGGCATCTTAATGAAATTTTGGTATGGATCTGAGCATTTGAATATGTGTTAATCTCTTTTCTGCTTTATTCTGCTCAAAACATGCTACTGCAACATGATTCATTTTAAGTGGATTCTGCATTCTATATTTTGACCTTCCCAATATTTGTTATGTTGTATTGGCAAGTGCAGCTAGCTGTTTATGTTTCTGAGAGAGTTCCTAGTATTCTCATGGGTGATCCTGGGAGATTTCGGCAAATTATTACAAATCTTGTTGGGAACTCAGTCAAAGTGAGTACACTCTTTTTCTTGAGGCACAAATTGTATTCTTTTCTCTGTAGTAGAATTTTCAGATGGTTGTACCAAGATGAATATTGTCCTTATTGGACACTATAAAGTTCAGCATAATCATACAGTATGTTGAAGTCCTTAGACTGAGCTACAAATTAGTTTACGTTAATTGAAGTGTCCTTGATCTTCTATCTTTGATCTGTCACAGTTTACAGAGAGAGGTCATGTTTTCATCCAAGTTCATTTGGTTGAGCATGTGAAAATGGCGATGAATGCAACAGCCGAAACAGGTTTAAATGGACATGTCAATGAAGTGAACAAGAAATCAGCCACTACTGTGTTCAATACATTAAGTGGTCTAGAAGTTGCTGATTCTAGAAATACATGTGAAAGTTTTAAGTTGTTGCTCTCACATGGGGCATCTCTATCCTGCACATTTGGAGGTGGCTCAGTTCCTGAAAGTATTGCTGATAAAGTAACTCTAATGGTTAGTGTTGAAGACACAGGGATAGGCATCCCGGTTCATGCCCAAGATCGAGTTTTCACACCTTTTATGCAGGCTGACAGCTCAACTTCCAGGAATTATGGTGGAACCGGTATTGGCTTGAGCATCAGCAAATGTCTGGTTGAACTTATGGGTGGGAAAATAAATTTCATTAGTCAGCCTCATGTTGGAAGCACATTTATGTTCACTGCAGTCCTCCAGAAATGTGGAAAAAGTGCTGGTGTTGATACAAAGAGATCTCTTTCTGAAGTTCTGCCTACCTGTTTTAGAGGAATGAGAGTAAGTCTAGTTGACAGGAGAGCAGTCAGAGCTGCCGTAACAAAATACCATCTACAAAGGTTGGGCATAATCATTGAAGATGTTAGTACTGTCAATGAAGTTCTATGTGCACTATCTGGACAAAATGATTGTTTAAACTCTAGGTGAGCCTTGTGTATGCCTATCTTCGTTTCTTGTTGTGACAATTTTTTATAATTGGTATTCTTGAAGTTCTCAACATTTTATGAAATGCTCTACGTGGAAATGGTTTTTGTGTTGCATCTAAATTGGACTTTAAAAAAGAAATTTGGTTAGAATTGTGTCCTGACAATGGTGATATACAAAACTATTAACTTGCATAGGGCCTTTCTGTTTTCTGGTATAAACACAAAAGTTCTTGTGTATCATGTATGCCCAACAGTTTGAGGGGCATGCATTTATTTATATATATGTTGCTTGTTTTTGTTGAAAATGCTGAAATTTTAAAATTTAAATTATGAAAAAAATAACATATTATTTTATCATATCTTATTATGTTATTGTTTTGTCTGTATTTTACAGCCATCAGATCCAGTTATTGATTAGCAGTAGCAAGTTGGCTTTTGGCAATATGAATCAACATATAATACATATATTTGGTACTTTCATATTAAAATTCTGATGTTGATGAGATTAATAAGAATTTATGTGTTGTTTCTATGCTTCCATTGATTTGTTTTCACCATTATTTATGCTATTGGTGTCTCACTATTATTTTTTGCTATTACTGCAGTCAACCTGGGAAACAACCATCCATATTGTTAATTGAGAAAGATTCATGGGATCCAAAGGTCGACGTTCATATTCAGAATCAACTCTTGGAATACAAAGAAGCTGGTCTCATACAAGTTGTGCCGAAAGTTGTTCTTCTATTGACCATTGAATCTGATAAAACAAGGGCTGGATCTCATGTTGATGCTATAATTGTGAAGCCTCTGCGGGCAAGCACCATAGTAACATGCTTTCAACAGATGCTGGGGATGGGAAAATGTCAAAATAAAGATACACTTAATGGTTCAACTTCCCTCCGTGGCTTGTTGGATGGGAAGAACATATTGGTGGTTGATGATAATAAGGTGAATCTTAGGGTTGCTGCTGCTGCACTGAAAAAGTATGGCGCAAAGGTTGTGTGCGTTGAAAGTGGCAAAAGTGCTCTTTCCTTGCTTCAACCCCCACATAAGTTTGATGCTTGCTTCATGGATGTGCAGATGCCAGAGATGGATGGGTATGTATATTAGGCATAATTCAATTGATAAATTTGCATTGTTGCAAAAGTTTCTATTCTATTGATGAAATTGCATAGTTACATGTCTTTAAGTTTTCTTGTGCTTAATGTCATATTTTGTTGTGCAAAAATTCTATTTATGAAATTGCATCGATCATAATTATCTTTAACCAAGTTATGACTCAAGTAGGAGGGGTCAGGTTTGAGGCACCTGGAGCATGCTTTGGGTTCTGCACCTGCTCTTAGCCCAGCCCAAGCCTGACCAGCTGTCCTCAAAACTTCACCCTCAGTGCTTGTCTTATGTACTAAGGATGAGTTTGCCTCTGTCATTGACCTAGAAAGCTTCTGGTCCTGTCAGGACCATCTTTTGTTGTCATTGGGGTTGGGAGAAGTCCAGTGGTGGCTAGGTCTTGGTTGAGAAGCATCCAATGATAGACTCTGCGATGCTAGTATCAGTGACCGGCTCACTACTGTAAGAATGGATAGCTAAGGCAAAATTCTAGATCAGGATTGGTTAGAGTGGACATTTGTTAGACTGTTGACCAAGACCCAACTTAACTTGGTCTGGTGGTGGGGTATTAGGTTCTCTTACCAAAGGTGGAAGATTCAAAACCTCATCCAATATATTTTACACCTTAAACATTGGTCTAGTGGTGGTATACCAGACTCTCTTACCAAAGATTGAGAGTTCAAGACGTCATCCGACATATTTTACACCTTAAACATTGGTCTGATGGTGGTGTACCAGACTCTCTTACCAAAAGTTGAGGGTTCAAAACCTCAACTAATATTATTTACACTTTAAACATTGGTCTAGTGGTAGTGTACCAGATCCTCTTACCAAGGGTTGAGGGTTTGAAATCTCATCTGATATATTTTTAAAGGCGTCAGCTAGTTTAGTTGGTAATGACCTTGTTGGTTTATTGCAAGGTTCTGAGTTCAAATCCTGCCTTCACTACTTATCCTTTGCCAAAAAAACAAAAAAGAAAGGACCCAACCTAACCTGCTTCTCAAACACCATAGCTTGTCTAAAACTGAGTTTAATTATTTTTGGACAAATTCAATCCAACCTCTCTTGACCCAAATTTCCACTAAATGTATAAACTATAAAGCAATACCAAATAGGATGGAACCTGTAAACAATTATTTTGCCACTAGCTACCACCCATTCTTGATAAGATTACTATGATCATAAGCCGAAAAGATTCATACGTGATATCTGAGGTTCCCCTCAATCCTTTGTCATCTTCTTAAGTGTGGAATTTTATGCTTTACACTCTCTTTTACATGTGAAAGAAAAGGAAATAAACAGATTCCTATATGATATCTGAGGTTCCCCTCAATCCTTTGCCATCTTCACAAGTGTGGAATTTTATGCATTACAGTCTCTTTTACAAGTGAAAGAAAAGGATATAAAAATGCTCTAGTGTGGTTTAAGAAGTTACAATTGACTGACTGATACATTACAAACTGTAGAACCTTTTGTTACCAATCTATATAGAAGCACCTTTGCTTACCATTGCACTGCACAATCAGCAACCTTTACTCATCAGCAATTAGGTCACTTCTCTTTGTAATTAATTCGCATGAGTTGAACGGTTAAAGGTTTTAGTGGAAGTATAAAATTAGGAACACATAAGAGAGTGTGTGTATATTTAAGCTTTGGATTTGCTAGATAACATGCATCCATCTGTTATCACTCAAGAAAGATGGGAAATTCATTGTACAATTGTATGTTCTTAAATATCAGGTTTGAGGCAACACGCCAGATACGCCTAATGGAGAACAAGGCAAATGAAGAAGCTCCTCTGGAAGAAGGTTCGGTGAAGGCTAAATGGCGCTTACCTATCTTGGCAATGACTGCTGATGTTATCCAAGCAACACACGAGGAGTGTGTGAAATGCGGAATGGACGGGTATGTCTCCAAGCCTTTCGAGGAAGCTCAGCTATATCAAGCAGTTGCCAGATTTGTGGTTTCCCAACCCATTCCAGACTCTTGACAGCATCCACATCGGCACATGTTCTGCATCCGAAGAGCGCAATTCTCCACCCTAGCACGTGAGGTAGTCCTTGCCCAAAGTTCCTTGCATCTTGGAAATTGGCAGGATCAAGGCAACTTGATTTTGAGATTTAATCTCCCTCGAGGGTAATTCATCTTGGCAGTTTCACAGAGCCACTGGATCAAGCTGTTGTAGATTTGAAACTAGCAGCAGATATCAGAGGTTTAATACACTGAGCAGCAAGGTATAGTATAGATGTTGTGTGGCAATGTAAAATCTGAGACCATACCATTTCAGTGGTGTAAATTGCGATGTTCATGCTGATTTTTTGTTGGGAGCTCTATTGAGCATAATTTTGCTCTTCAAGCTCTGACAAGTACATTAAATGAATCATTCAATGACAGATGAGTTTCATATATCAGTGGTGAAGATCCAATTTTGGCTTAATCTATCGTCTCCAGTTTCTCTGTTTTTTCTTATTTATTGTTGGACGATCCTTCTATCGATGTTCTCTAGTTTGGTGCAGTCTCTTGTATGGGTTATTAGAGCGTATTCTCAGTTTTTTAGCTCATAGAAAATTGGAATCATTTTGTACTGTGTAATTTTTCGCAACAAAAAACCTTGTAATGTGTTAGAATGAGCTATGCTTAGAGTTCAATCCAGTTTTTTGTGTTTCCTTTCATTGTGTATTAACGGTTTTTATTAGAATTATGTGTTGTACCATAAATTAATTCGGTATGGTATGTTGTATGTCTCTGGTGTATTTTTTAAGTTAATAATTTATAAATGTCTCTACAGAAGTTATGATCCAAATAATTTAGCAAAGAGGATATTACTAGTTTGATCCTAAGTAGAAATCAAATTGTTTGGATAATTTAGTTGTTTGAAGGAAAAGGAATTCAAGTATCAAAATGTTTTTGGTCCTTAAAATTAGTATTTGATTGTTTTATAAATATTTTATTTATTTTAAATTTTTTATGAAGGAAGATATAAAAAATATTTTTTTTTTGGAGAAATGCAATTACAATAACAAAATCATAGTTTTTGGATAAATATAGAGGAAAAATATTTATAGTGGATTTAAGATATTAATGGAGCAAAAATATCTCAAGTGTTCAAATAATATCTTTTTTATATTTTATTATTCTCACATTCTAAACTATTTAAAAAATTTCTCGGGATAATTTATCCAATCATGACTTGCAGACCCAACCTGTTAATTTCACTTTTCATTTCAATCCTACCTTTGGAGAGATCAAGTCGGGCATCCACTCACCTTGATCTTCTTGTAGGTTGGCTCTCCGACAAACACTCGAATCATCTACTCAATCATCTTTAAACTCTTACACATACTCTTAGTTTGAATTGAACTGACAAAGATATCACCAATAATTACATTGCCATCTCTATCTTTTATTTTTTTAAAAAACTAATAGGGACTATAAATCAACTGACCAATATTCGTCACACTAACGTCATATCAAGCCAACACCCTCTTGTCCACAACGATACAAGCCCAAAAGATAGCTTAGGTCAGTTATCAAGTTGTCGAGCTGCCTTCCCTACAAAATATTAATAGGAATATTTTTGAAATATTAGAAGGCAATTTGGGCTGGTTACAAACATTCCCTATGGAATATTCACAAGAATATTCTTGAAATACTAGAAGGTAATTCAAGTTGGTTATGAATCAGCTCTCCTTGAAATATTCATAAGAATATTCTCAAAATATTGGAAGACAATTCAAGTCGGTTATAAATCAACTTCCTATTGAAATATTCATAAGAATATTCTTGAAATATCAAAAGATAGTTCAGGTCAGTTATGTGCTAGTTATAGGTGTCTTGCAAATCAATCATGTGAGTAATGACATATGTGACATGCTGCATATTATTATTATTATTATTATTATTATTATTATTATTATTATTATTATTATTATTATTAAATGATGAATATATTGTGATATCCTTACATCTGTGCAATGGGAGTTTGATCATGATGAAATCATGATAATAAGACTAATTCACCTATAAACACATACCCTAGATATTCTCGATCATAGGTTACTCGAGAGGGATATTAAGATAACTGGATAAATTAGTGTACTATATACCCGTCCATATGATAGAGACAATTGGTCTCATAACTGCTTATGTATGGACTAGGGATATAGTACAGGTGCTTATTAGAGAATGAGTTTACTAAACAATCCGCTTACGGAATGTTGGTTGATTAATGATGCCTCATAGTTAGAGAATGATTCTTTAGTCCCAATTGTGTGTCTGGCCCTTAAACGTAAGATACCAAAGATGTCCTGAATGAGTACTCTATTCTTTGATATCGGATTTATGTCTAGGAGTTCCAGATCTAGCACAATCGGTCATCGGGAGTAGTAGCCAATCTTACGAGGGCAATGGCAATTGGGTGTCAATAGAGAATCATCCATTCTTGGTATCATGAGAAGAATATCCAATGCATTTTCACTCAGGCAAATCCCTGACCAAGGTCGATCGGATCATGATGAATCCAATAAGGGTGAGATTTGGATTGAGAGAGGAGTTCTTCGAGAGAATCCGATTAGAGTGGGACTCAGATAGATTTCGTATATGCTTAACAGTATCATGCCCGGTATATAATCTTTGAGATATTAGATAGATGAAGGACTATAGATACATGGTAATTGAGGGTAGACAAGTCTAATAGATTGAATTCCCCTGTACCATTTGAGAACCATGGCGTAGTGGCCTAGTATATTTATAGTCGATGAGTTAAGTGAATTATTATAGGAAAAATAATTTACTGAATCAGAAAGAGTTATAATAGGTGCAGCTCACAACCAACTCGGTATTAGACTTAGAGGTCACACACATATGGTGGATGACATGAAGAATAAAGGATTGAATATGTGATATCCAATAAACTTATATTTTATTGAATATGTTGGGTGAAACCCAATAAAAGCCTAGAATGGATATTTGGATACAGATCAAATTTTCATTAAGCTAGAGATAATTAGATAAAGATCCAGTATCCAATATGCCAGGGTAATTGGATAAAGATTCAATACCCAATAGAGTAAGATTCATTAGAGTTAAGTTAAGAGATTTCTCTATAAATAGGAAGAGGGGGCCAAAGGATTATGGGCTAGACTCTTTGGTCACCCACCTCGTATTCTCCTCCCTCCCTTTCCTCCCCTACCATCAGCCCTATTTGGGATGTGAGAATAGCAAAAAGGGTTGGCCCTTTCTTGTGCTTATTACTATATGATGGTGCGCGAAGGTAAGGAAAGAACGCGTCACGAGAGGAGGTTTGTCGCTGCTTTATCCATCGTGTGAATCACCACTAGAGAGGAGTTTGCGAAAGCTCCTTCATCCATGGATTGGGATATGCAAATTGGGGATATACGATCTCCCATAGGTGAGAACGTCTCACACATGTTATGCAGTTTTCAATTTCATAAGTTTTTCGCTTCTAATTGTTGCACAAAAATCAGATATGATTCTTTTAGTAAATTATTTTTGTTTTATTTTTTTGTTGTGCACATGATGCTCTTTGAGGTTTCCCAGCATTATGAACCACTCTTTTGTGGAATATTCAAAGTAATATTTTCGAAAGACTAGAAAGCAGTTCAGGTTAGTTATGAACTGTCTTCCCTACAGGATCTTTACGAGATATTCTTCCTCCCTAAGTTTAGCATAAAAATACATCCGTAGCTCTAGATTAGATGAGAAAATGAAATGTAAAACTCAATGCTAACTTAAGCGTTAGAGGGACCAACTCGAGAGACCTCTCGATCTCGGTCTTTGTGCAGGAAACGAGTTTAGAGAAACTACACTCTACCTCGGACAACTCCTCGCATATGGATCAAGGCCACGTTGTGATTATATAGATGTCAATAATATTATTTCCTAATATTTTGACACTAGAAGGAAGGCCCAATGTCGTAGGAGCATCTACGGGCCGACCCTGTTCGTGAACATTTAAGTCAGGTTCTACCTTCGACCTACGACACTTTCATTTAGACAGGACAGCAGTCACCCTTTCCCCACATAGATACGTCCACCTCGCTGTAAGTACTACTATAGTACTAACAATCGTTTAATGACCCTAAACCCTCATCCCAAGAGTGTCAGTTAATCATCTACTCGTTCTTGCTCAGGTGTTCTTGAATCTTACCTAGTAAATGCAAGCATTAGCCGACATAATACAAGCAGTTGCTCAGCTCCTACCTTGGTTAAACTAGTAGGTGACATCATCGCCTCAACCATTGATGCCAATTCAGTAGCTATTGGCATCGACATCCGCTAGGGTCCTTTTGCCTAATGAATTGCTAGCCTCTCTTGAGCATCCATGACCTATCAAACCACAGTTGAGAGAGCACCCCACTCTATGATCGCAAAATTCAATAGGCTACCTTGTCACCTTTCCACTCTGCTTATGTCTATGACCCATTCGATCAACTCAATGGACAACTATTTGAGGATCCAATTGCAGCAAATGGATTGACGCTTAAAAGAAATGCATCACGACTTTCACTAATCCAAGGGTGAGAGGCAAATCAAATCCATATCTAATCGATCTCCATTTATTTAGGATATCCAAGAGGAGCCAATCCCCACTAACTTCCACCCATCATTGAAAATCTTTGATAGCGCTACCGACCTAATGGTGCATGTCGCTACCTTTTGGACTTAGATGTCACTATATAGCACCTCGAACGCTCTGATATGTTGCACCTTCCCAACCACCTTTAGGGGTTCAGTAAGAGAGTTGTATGCTCATCCAAAAATACTTTCTATCAACTCCTTTACTCAACTAACAAAGGAGTTCAAACTCCACTTCCTAAATAATGTGCACTTGAGACCCATAATGACGATGCTTCTTAGATTAAAACAAGGCGAGGAGGAGATAGTTTGGAACTTTGTTCACCGATTCACCAACGAGATTCGAGGCATAGATAACATTCACCCCTCGCTCATAATTCAGTCCTTTATGATGAGACTAAAGCTCTCTCATCTCTTTTGGCTATTGGTAGAAAGAACACCAACAATGATGCCCGAAGTACTTCAGAAAGCCAACTAGTACATTGTCGCTAATGCAATGGTCTCGAGCAAGCATTGGGAACCCCATAAGAGATTGAGATAAGAGCAACCATAATCCACCCCTGCCCTAAGGTCACCACGGTGGAGGAGAAATGAATGACTCGACTTGCCTTGCCCAAGGTCTAAATTAACCCCCTTGAACCTGACTAGAATAAAAATTTCCTTGCAGATAAGGGAAAAAGGCTGGTTGAGAGACCTCGAATCGATGAGGACTCCACTCGAAAAGAGAAACAAATCCAAGTATTATCGCTTCCACCATGATTACGATCATGATATGGAGGATTGTTATGTTACGAAGGAATAGATCAATGAGCTCATACGACTTTTCTGATGCTATGGTATATTTTTTAGCCCATAATGTTGCCTCATAGTTTTCAACTCAGCCCACTCAAATATAATAGCTCATGAGCATATTCTTTGGATAAAGTTATAATTGTTTCAAGGTGCTTTTCTTTATGACCAAGGAATATATTAAAGAAGTTAGTTACCAGCTATAAAACACTTAATTTTGAAATTTCTTATGCATAAAGGGTTGTTTCATGTACTAGTACTTATTTCAGTATTTATGAGTTAGAAAAAACTTTAGAAACTGATGATATTGGTAAAAGCTCTCTTAAAATGCTTTCTTAAACTTTGTATCTCTTGGATGCATTCTTGAGTGGTGAGTCTTTATTTTTAGTTATGTATTCTTGTTTATTATCCTTGGGGTGGTGATCTTTCGGTATCCCTTTGTGCTTTTAAACTAAGTAGTGAGCTTTCTTTTTGATCTTATTAAAATTTTATCATGAGTTCGTTCCTTTTCTACTATCGGTTTTCTTCCAAAATCCATTCTGCATTATCCCCCAATATCAGTTTGGTATCAAAGCTAAAGGTTAGAGATCATAGCAAGGTGGAATGGAAAAGATATAGTTGGTGAAAGTAATAGCTAAGAAGATGATGTTGAGTCGTTGATGCTGCAGCTATGAAGATTGCTATATAGTTTATAAGAAAAAAAAAATAATTGAAGAACTTCGAAGTAGAAACAACCAGCATGAAATTGATGTCCAATAGTTTATTTTTGATGATGATACACCTTCTCATCTAAGGGAGTCAAGAAGATTTTGGGCAAGACATGGAGTCCACGACGAGTGGTAGAGCAGATACAACCCAAGATTGAATATTCTAGAGTTTAAAGGTAAAGTAAATATTGATGACTTTATCGATTAGCTTAATACAGTAGAAAGAATTTTTTATTTTCATAGACTATCAGAACAAAAGAAGGTAAAACTTATGGCACTCAAACTCAGATGGAATGCATCATTTTGGTGGGAAAATCTGAAGAAACAAAGAGAACATGAGGGGAAGAATAAGATCATGATATAGGAAAATGAAAATGGAGCTGAAGGGAAAATATTTACTTGACAATTATATGCAAGAGATCTTTCTCAAAATCCATGATTTTAAGCAAAAAGATCTTAGTGTGGAGGAGTACACAACATAATTCAAAAATCTTATGTTAAAATGAGAGCTTATGGAACCAGAAGAGCAAACCATTGCAAGATACTTAAGAGGTCTAAAGTATGAGATTGCTAAAGTTGTTCAACTATAGCCATATTGGTCTTTAAATGATGTGAGCAAGTTGACATTAAAAGTTGAAACACAATAGAAATTTGAAAAGAGTTCTCAGTACGGTTCAAAAGAAGGCTATCTAAAAGGAGAAAATTCTAAGCCTATTATCTAAAGAAAGGTGATATCGAAGATGCAAGACAAGGGTGAAGAATTTGGTGGCAACAAAAAAATACCTAATTCTTCTATCCCAAGTAGCCAAAAATGCTTCAAATGTTATGGTTTTGGATATATTGCTTCAGATTGTTCAAATAAAATAATTGTCACTCTGGTTAAAAATCATAGTGATAGAGGAGAATATGAAAATCGACAACAAATCAAAATACAATGATGATGAAGAAGAGGTTACTTATGTTGATCATGGTTTGTCTATTGTTTCACACTAAATACACTTCTCATGGCAAGGTGTGCTTGGTGATCATCAATAGTAGCAGCTTTGAGAATGTGATATCTTTGGAGATGGTGCAGAAGCTAACGTTGGATATAATCCCTCATCCACATCCTTACCAATTATGTTGGCTGCAAAAAGAAAATGACATCAAGGTAACTAAAAGAAGTTTAGTTTCATTTTCTATTGACAAGTAATATAAAGATGAAGTATGGTGTGATGTTGCTCGCTTGTAATTTGCTATTGGGTAGACCTTGGCATTATAATAAAAGGGTGTTATATGATTGCTACAAACATACTTATTCTTTTAAGATAAATAAAAAGAAGATTATTTTAGCTCCATTACAACCTTCTAAAATCAATGCATCAAAGAAAGAAGTTAGCGCTTTTATGTCATATGGTAAATGAAAAGGTGAATTAGATAGGAGTAGTCATGTTTTGGCTCTAGTGATAGTAGAGAAGATTGAATAACACAAGGAGATACCAGCAATTATGAAACCAATCCTAGAGGAGTTTCAAGATGTTGTACTGGAAGAGATTCCACATGGCCGTCCATCTTTAAGAGACATCCAGCATCATATTGATCTTATGTCGGGAGCTATTCTACCTAACAAGAGCCTACAGAATGAGTCCCAAGGAGCATGAAGAATTTCAAAGGCAAGTGGATGAATTGGTGAAAAATGAGTTAATTCGGGAGAGTATGAGTCCTTTTATGGTTTCAGCCTTATTGGTGCGTAAGAAGGATGGTTCTTGGAGAATGTGTGGACAACCGCATCATCAACAAAATCACAGTGGATTATCAATTTTCTATTCTAAGATTAGATGACGTACTTGATCAATTGTGTGGTACTTCTATTTTCTGTAAAATTGATTTAAGGAGTGACTATTACCAAAATAAGAATAAGGTCTGGAGATGAGTAGAAAACATTATTTAAAACTAGAGAATGCTTATATGAATAGTTGGTTATACTATTTGGGCTATCTAATACTCCTAGCACTTTTATGAGATTTATGAATCACATACTTAAGCCTTACATTGGAACTTATATTGTGGTTTAATTTGACAATATATTGGTGTACAACAAGAGCAAATAGGAGCATATGAATCATCTTAAAGAGATATTTTTTTTTATTTTGAGACAGCAAAAGCTTTATGCTAATATAAAAAATTATGATTTTTTTACTCAATGTGATATTTTTTTGGGTATGTTGTTTCGGAAAATGAAATCATGATAGATCAAAGCAAAGTAGAACCTATTCTCAATTGGCCAACATCTGCTTCATTACATGATGTGAGGAGTTTTCATGGCTTAATTACTGGTTATAGGTGTCCTACAAGCCAATCATATGAGTGATGACACGTGTAACATGATATGCATTCTTTCTACATATTATATGATTTAGCATTTTATCACTTTATATTGCATGATGTATATATATTATGTGATGCTAATAGATCGGTGCAATGGGAATTAGATTGTGATGAGATCATGATAATAAGACTGATTCGCTTTTAAACACATATCCTAAATTATCTCGATCATAGGTTACTCGAGAGTGACATCGAGATAACTAAACAGACTGATGTACTATATACCTGTACATATGATGGAGGCAGCTAATCTCATAGCTACTCATGTGGGGACACTAGGGATATAGTACACGTACTCATTGGAGAATGAGTTCACTAATTGATCTGCTTATGTAATACTAGATGGTTGATGACACATTATTATTAGACAATGATTTCGTAGTTAGACTTGAGATGCCAAGGATGTCCTGTATAAATATTCCACTCTTTGATACCATACTTATAGGTTTGGAGGTTCCAAATTTAGCACAACCGATCATTAGAAGTGGTAGCCAACCTTACGAGGGCTATTGAGTGTCGATAGAGGATCATCCGCTCTTGGTGTCATGAGAGGAATATCCCATGTGTTCTTGCTTAGATAAATCTTTAGCTAAGGTCATTCAGATTGAGAGAGAAAGAGTTCTCCAAAAAAATCTGACTAGAGTAAGACTCGAGTAGAAATTGTATGGGCCTAACAGTATCATGCCTGGTATACGGTCTCTGGGGTATTAGATGGATAAGAGACTATAAATACATGGTAATTTAGGATAAATACATCTAATGGATTGGATTCTCCTATATCGTCTAGGGACTACGACGTAGCGGCCTAATACGTTCGTAGTCGATGTTCGAGTGAATTATTATGGAGATAATAATTCACTAAGTCAAAAGAAGTTCTAACATGTATGACTCACGACTTGCTCGATATTGGACCTAGAAGGTCACACACATTTGGTAGGCATTGCGATAAGTAGATATTCGAATATAAGATATCCACCAGAGCCCCTATCTTATTGGATATCTAATAAGCCCATGAATTATTGGATCCTATGGATGATATCCAATAAGAGCCAATGAGAGATTATTGGATAGAGATCTACTAATCTAATAGGCTTGGGTAGTTGGATGAAGATCTAATACCCAAAAGGGCATGATCCAATAGGATTAAGTTAATATGGAGTCTCTATAAATAAGAGAAAACCAAATGTTCATAGGCTAGAGCTTCTCATAGTTGTCATCTCCTATTCCTCTCTCCCTTTCTCCTTCATAGTAGGCCTCGAGATTTGAACATAAAGAACTTTTATCCTTGAGGTTCCCCTAGTTCGATCAAGGGACACTTTAAGTTCACAAAAAGTATATTTTTTATTTTCTAAAAAAAAAGAGATTATAGTAGATAAACCAGGTCTTCACAAACAAATTTAGACATCGATCTACAAAAGGTATAAGAACATATCGCAAAATGGCTTGACAAATTAAGCACCCAAGCGAGGTAGCGGGTTAGGGTTATCGTCAAAAGTTATCTTACTTTCCATCTGAACACCTTGGCCCTTAGGGTAGGCGATGAATGGGTCCTCATCGAACTCTAATCCCGAATATTATGCCTTATAACGAGCTAAGGTGATTAAGTATCCAAACTCATATGATGTGACCCTCGACCTTTCCTCCAAATGCTTGTCTTTCTCTTCCTCTCTTCTCCCTTCATTATTAAAATGCTAGTCGAGGAGGATATGAAAAGATACTCCTAGAGCCATTTGTGAGAATCCAACCCACAACCACATAGCGCCAATCATGGAGAAGTATTCTTTCACTCCCTCGCGAAGTCACCTTTTGCAACCAAGTTAAAGTACCTTCTAGGGATTATTCTGACAAGACGTATGAGTTGAGCAAACCTAACCCTTATAAGAAGAAATTCACTATAATGGTAAATTAAGCTATAAAGGTGCCCAAGACATATGAGTTGGGCAAACCCAACCCACATAAAAAGAAATCCACTATGATGGTAAATTGGTTCAGGGAAAGCTCTCAAGACGCATGAGTTAGGTAAACTCGACATACATAAGAAGAAATCTGCTAAGGTGATAAATTGGGCTAGGAAGGGCACCCAGGACGTGTGAGTCGAGCAAACCTGACCCGCATAAGAAGAAATCTGCTACGAACGATAAATTAGGCCTAGAAGGCACCCACGATGCGTGAGTTCCTACACTAGCATAAGAAGAAATATACTACAGCGGTAAATCAAGCCAGGAAGACACTTGAGATGCATGAGTTGGGCAAACCTAACCAGCATAAGAAGAAATCTGCTATGACGGTAAATTAGGCCAGGATGAGACCCAAGACGTGTGAGTTGGGCAAACTTGACCCGTGTAAGAAGAAATATGTTACGATAGTAAATTTGACAAGGAAGGCGTCCAAGGCGCATGAGTCAAGCAAACCCGACCCGCATAAAAAGAAATCTGCTATAGTAGTAAATTGGGCTAGGAAGGCGCCCAAGATATGTGAATCGGGCAAACTCAACCCACATAAGAAGAAATCCACTACGATCATAAATTAGACTAAGAAGGCGCCCAAGACGCGTGAGTCAGGCAAACTTGATTCGTGTAAAAAGAAATATACTACGACGATAAATCGAGCTAGGAAGATGCCCAAGACACATGAGTCGAGCAAACCCGACCCACGTAAAAAGAAACTAGCTACGACGAAAGATCAAACTAGAGAAGTACCCGAGACGCACGAAATACAGAAACCTGACTCACGCTTGATAAAGCCCGCTATGGTGGGGGCATAAGGCGAAGAATGCCCAAAACATGTAAAAATCAAAAAGAGTTCTTCGAACCTTAAAAACCTCGAAGTACGTAAAAATCTTAGCCACCATTTGTCATGCTAATGACATATTAGGCTAACACCCTCCTGTCCATAAAGATAGAAACCCAAAAAGCAACTCAGGTTAGTTATCAAGTTGCCGAGCTACATTCTCTACAAAATATTCATAGGAATATTTTTGAAATATCAAAAGGTAATTCGAGTCAATTACGAACCTTCCTTATAGAATATTCATAAGAATATTCCTAAAATACTAAAAGATAGTTTGAGTCGATTACGAATTGACTCGCCTACGAAATATTCATTGGAATATTTCTAAAATACCATAAGGCAATTTGGGTCGATTATGAATCGGCTCTCCTATGAAATATTCTCGGAATACCAAAAGGCAATTCAAGTCGGTTACAAACCGACTCCCCTATGAAATATTTATAGAATTTTTGGAAGACCAGAATGCAATTCGAGTCGATTACAAATTGTCTTCCTTACAAAATCTTTACGAGATATTCTTCCTTCTCAAAGTTAGTATAAAAATACGTCCTTAGCTCTAAATTAGAGGAGAAAAAAAGAGATAAAACTCAGTTCTAACTTAAGCATCAGAGGGATCGACTCGGGATACCCCTCGACCTCGATCATTAGGTAGAAAACAAGTCTAAAAAATCATACTCTACCCTGAATGATTTCTGGATATGTTGACATAAAAGTCAACTATCCTAATCTTCATCCATTTTTTACTGTTTTGAACCATACCATCCGGTGGCCATACCGAACGGGTCGGATTCTTCTTGTCGGACCAAATTAACTCGGTATTTGCATCACGTGATGTATCGAGTTAAGCGGATCGGGTTCTTCTTCTTTTCGGACTAACCCGATCATTCCATTGCTAATGCTACTGCCACGTCGCAACAAAGCCGGGTAGGGAGAACCGGACGCCCACTGCTTCTTCGCTGAGGGCGCCGCACGAAGCGGACCCCCGCTTGCTCGCTTCGACCCCTTCGCCCCTTTAAATACCCATCGGCTATCGATAGAGAAGAAACAGAGGAGCGGGGAAGAAGACGGACAGACCGATAGCCTTCTTCTCCCTCTTCTCACTCCATCTAATCGTCTACGACCCCTTTTGGTACTCGTTTCTTTCTCCATGACACAAACGCGTTCTGCATATATTCTTTCTTCATCACATAACTCTGTTGCTGGCACAGGAGCTCTTCTCTTAGTAAACGATGGCAGAGGGTGAGGACATCCAACCTCTGGTGTGCGACAATGGAACCGGGATGGTTAAGGTACCAACCAACACGGTCATACGTTTGATTCACAGCCATGATTTCTAGGAACTCAAACCTCTCTCTCTCTCTCTCTCTCTCTCTCTCTCTCTCTCTCTCTCTCTCTTTGCGCACGTGTGTGTGTTTAGGCTGGGTTCGCCGGAGACGATGCTCCAAGAGCCGTCTTCCCGAGCATCGTCGGCCGCCCCCGCCACACCGGCGTGATGGTCGGCATGGGGCAGAAGGACGCCTACGTCGGGGACGAGGCTCAATCCAAGAGAGGCATCTTGACGCTCAAGTACCCCATCGAGCACGGCATCGTCAACAACTGGGACGACATGGAGAAGATATGGCATCACACCTTCTACAACGAGCTCCGCATCGCTCCCGAAGAGCACCCCGTCCTCCTCACCGAGGCCCCCCTCAACCCTAAAGCCAACCGCGAGAAGATGACCCAGATCATGTTCGAGACCTTCAATGCTCCCGCCATGTACGTCGCCATCCAAGCCGTCCTCTCCCTCTACGCCAGTGGACGCACAACAGGTACGTCCGTCGTTGTGCACTGCGTTTGCCCTCGCGTTGCACTAGGATGACCGGAGCAACGCTGGTGGGCGCGGCGCAGGGATTGTGCTGGATTCCGGTGATGGCGTTAGCCACACCGTCCCGATCTACGAAGGCTACGCCCTCCCGCACGCGATCCTTCGGCTGGACTTGGCAGGCCGCGACCTGACCGACCACCTCATGAAGATCCTGACGGAGCGCGGCTACTCCTTCACCACCACCGCGGAGCGCGAGATCGTGAGGGACATGAAGGAGAAGCTGGCGTACATCGCCCTCGACTACGAGCAGGAGATGGAGGCCGCCAAGACCCCCGCGGCGGTGGAGAAGACCTACGAGCTCCCCGACGGGCAGGTGATCACCATCGGCGCCGAGCGGTTCCGCTGCCCGGAGGTGCTCTTCCAGCCGTCCCTGATCGGGATGGAAGCCGCCGGCATCCACGAGACGACCTACAACTCCATCATGAAGTGCGACGTGGACATCAGGAAGGACCTGTACGGGAACATCGTCCTCAGCGGCGGGACCACCATGTTCACCGGCATCGGCGACAGGATGAGCAAGGAGATCACGGCGTTGGCACCCAGCAGCATGAAGATAAAGGTGGTGGCTCCGCCGGAGAGGAAGTACAGCGTTTGGATCGGAGGCTCCATCCTGGCATCGCTCAGCACTTTCCAACAGGTCATCCATCGATCCATCTCTCTCTCTCTCTCTCTCTCTCTCTCTCTCTCTCTCTCCTAATCCAACATTTCATTCTCGGATAGAATTGCTCATCACAGTCCAAACTTGGTTGCAGATGTGGATTGCCAAGGCCGAGTACGATGAGTCTGGTCCATCCATCGTGCACAGGAAATGCTTCTGATTTCTCCCATCTAGGAAACAAGGCATCGACAATGTGTTGTGTAGTTGGTGTGAAGCTTTGAGTTGGCATATAATTCACCACAGACACTTACTGCCAAACCTACTACTCTCTTGTTGAGCTTAACGCCAATGCTCCCGCATGCTTCAACCTACCCCTGAAAAGAAGTCTCGTTTCATTAGCTACGTGTTGGTTTGCTTTGGTCGGCCCTTATCCTTGATTGGGTTCGAATCGAGCTAAAATCGAAACTGAATCAATCTATCGGTGAAACGTGTTGGTTTGCTTTGGTCGGCCCTTATCCTTGATTGGGTTCGAATCGAGCTAAAATCAAAACTGAATCAATCTATCAGTAAAATGTGTTGGTTTGCTTTGGTCGGCCCTTATCCTTGATTGGGTTCGAATCGAGCTAAAATCGAAAATGAATCAACCTATCGATGAAACGTGTTGGTTTGCTTTGGTCGGCTCTTATCCTTGATTGGGTTCGAATCGAGCTAAAATCGAAACTGAATCAATCTATCAGTAAAACGTGTTGGTTTGCTTTGGTCGGCCCTTATCCTTGATTGGGTTCAAATCGAGCTAAAATCAAAAATGAATCAACCTATCCATGAAACGTGTTGGTTTGCTTTGGTCGGCTCTTATCCTTAATTGGGTTCGAATCGAGCTAAAATTGAAACTGAATCAACCTAACGATTCACCGATTTCGAATTGAACCGAGATTCGGTTTCAATTCATAAACTTTGAAAATCGATACTGAAATTAGATTCAACTCTGTTTTTTTTTTAATATAAAAAATTAAAATCTTTGATTTCAAATTTAGGTTTAGTAGAATGATTAATGTTGAGTCGAATTGATGTCTTACTTGATATATATGTTAATCTCGATTAGTATGACTCAGATTCATTGTTAATTAATAAAAATCAAACATAATAGAGTAAAAAAAATTTAAAAAAATCTTATATTAACAATCGAAAAAATTGAGTAACAAATAGTGATATAGTGATTGATGATTGATTCTATAATGATGCATTCTCTATTGCAGAAACTTCTTTCTCTCTCCAAATTCTATTGGTCGCAGGTGTCCACGACCTCTTTAAAAAAACTTATCTGTCTGGCTTCCATTGGCCACCCTCCCTATCTCTATACAGCCTCCTTTTTTTTTTTTTTTTTTTTTTTTTTTTTTTTTTTTTTTTTTTTTTTTTTTTTAATATAAAAAATTAAAATCTTTGATTTCAAATTTAGGTTTAGTAGAATGATTAATGTTGAGTCGAATTGATGTCTTACTTGATATATATGTTAATCTCGATTAGTATGACTCAGATTCATTGTTAATTAATAAAAATCAAACATAATAGAGTAAAAAAAATTAAAAATCTTTGATTTCAAATTTAGGTTTAGTAGAATGATTAATGTTGAGTCGAATTGATGTCTTACTTGATATATATGTTAATCTCGATTAGTATGACTCAGATTCATTGTTAATTAATAAAAATCAAACATAATAGAGTAATTTAAAAAATCTTATATTAACAATCGAAAAAATTGAGTAACAAATAGTGATATAGTGATTGATGATTGATTCTATAATGATGCATTCTCTATTGCAGAAACTTCTTTCTCTCTCCAAATTCTATTGGTCGCAGGTGTCCACGACCTCTTTAAAAAAACTTATCTGTCTGGCTTCCATTGGCCACCCTCCCTATCTCTATACAGCCTCCTTTGTCTCAGCTCCTACTACCGAGCATGTGTAGCTCTTCCCTGTCGGCCATGGCCAGGCACGGCTTCAGTTGCAGGATCATGGCTGTGGCTCTCGTTCTCTCCCTCGTTTATTCTTCTCTCATCGTTTCTTCCACTGCGGAGCTGCAGAAGCTGGAGCACTCGATCAAGGCCGATGGATCTCTGAGCCTTCTGGTCGTCGGCGACTGGGGCAGAAAAGGAGCCTACAATCAAACACACGTGGCAGCGCAGGTTGGACTCGGCATGCGCGCATGCAGCTAAACCTTCTTCTTCCTCCTCATTCTCAGGAAGTATATCGGTGACCATCTCCGTTTTAAGCACCGCTAATCTTTTGATGCATTGTTAAGCTTTCCATGTGAACGATGATGGTATTGGTAGGTAGAGCATTGATTGTTCTTGGTTAAGGGGGGGGGTGGGGGGGGGGGGGGGGGGGGGTGCATTGATTGCAGATGCATGTATGGCAGCGGTGACAGCTTAGACATAAATGGTGGAATGCCCCCCAAGGCCCCAGCAATGGCAGATGGTGCCCCCATCATGTTTGGTGGTATCTTTTCTTCTTCCTTTTGAAGAAAGATCAAGTGGGCTAAGTTGATGAGCAAGTTGGGTTGTGAATCATTGCAGATCCCCTTTTTTTTTTTATTTGGCTTTACTTGATGTTGATTGGAATATATTAATCCTCATGCCAACTGCATGTTTGGATATGAACAGATGATTCTTTTAGTAGCAGCAGAGCATTTTGTTAGTCTATTCATATCCAAACATGGACTTGGCATGAGGATTAGCATATTCCTTCATCAAGTAAACCCATCTGAAAAATAGGATGAAGAGGATAACAGTTTGTACTCTCTCTCTCTAGTTTTGGGGAATCATGACTACAGGGGAGATGTGTTGGCACAGTTGAGCCCTGTGCTGCAAGGAGTTGATAGCAGATGGCTGTGCTTGAGGTCTTTCGTCCTTAATGCAGGTGAAGATGATCCTCGTCTTGGCTTGGCAAACGGTCTTCAAGCTGTATTAAGTGATTTCACCATTTGTTTCTGCCTTGTGTGTGCTAGAAATTGTGGACTTCTTCTTTGTGGACACGACTCCCTTTGTTGACCATTACTGGATCAATTCCGAGGGTCATCACTATGACTGGAGAGAAGTCACTCCACGCCAAACCTATATCTCAAGTCTTCTAAAGGTATTATTTTATTTTTTTATCCGATCGAATGAGGCGACTAATACATCATGTTGTAATAATCTAATACGTCATGATGTAATAATCTCTGGCCGTATTTATAAGTAGATTTTTCCTACTTTAGCCCTTTACCATGTCACTGATCCTGATATCTATTGGATAACATTTCCATTAACTTGTAAGTCAATTCGTATCTTTACCCTAGACAAGGGTTGTTATATAGGGGGGGGGGGGGGGGGGGGGGGGGGGGGGGGGGGGGGGGGGGGGGGGGGGGGGGGGGGGGGGGGGGGGGGGGGGGGGGGGGGGGGGGGGGGGGGGGGGGGGGGGGGGGGGGGGGGGGGGGGGGGGGGGGGGGGGGGGGGGGGGGGGGGGGGGGGGGGGGGGGGGGGGGGGGGGGGGGGGGGGGGGGGGGGGGGGGGGGGGGGGGGGGGGGGGGGGGGGGGGGGGGGGGGGGGGGGGGGGGGGGGGGGGGGGGGGGGGGGGGGGGGGGGGGGGGGGGGGGGGGGGGGGGGGGGGGGGGGGGGGGGGGGGGGGGGGGGGGGGGGGGGGGGGGGGGGGGGGGGGGGGGGGGGGGGGGGGGGGGGGGGGGGGGGGGGGGGGGGGGGGGGGGGGGGGGGGGGGGGGGGGGGGGGGGGGGGGGGGGGGGGGGGGGGGGGGGGGGGGGGGGGGGGGGGGGGGGGGGGGGGGGGGGGGGGGGGGGGGGGGGGGGGGGGGGGGGGGGGGGGGGGGGGGGGGGGGGGGGGGGGGGGGGGGGGGGGGGGGGGGGGGGGGGGGGGGGGGGGGGGGGGGGGGGGGGGGGGGGGGGGGGGGGGGGGGGGGGGGGGGGGGGGGGGGGGGGGGGGGGGGGGGGGGGGGGGGGGGGGGGGGGGGGGGGGGGGGGGGGGGGGGGGGGGGGGGGGGGGGGGGGGGGGGGGGGGGGGGGGGGGGGGGGGGGGGGGGGGGGGGGGGGGGGGGGGGGGGGGGGGGGGGGGGGGGGGGGGGGGGGGGGGGGGGGGGGGGGGGGGGGGGGGGGGGGGGGGGGGGGGGGGGGGGGGGGGGGGGGGGGGGGGGGGGGGGGGGGGGGGGGGGGGGGGGGGGGGGGGGGGGGGGGGGGGGGGGGGGGGGGGGGGGGGGGGGGGGGGGGGGGGGGGGGGGGGGGGGGGGGGGGGGGGGGGGGGGGGGGGGGGGGGGGGGGGGGGGGGGGGGGGGGGGGGGGGGGGGGGGGGGGGGGGGGGGGGGGGGGGGGGGGGGGGGGGGGGGGGGGGGGGGGGGGGGGGGGGGGGGGGGGGGGGGGGGGGGGGGGGGGGGGGGGGGGGGGGGGGGGGGGGGGGGGGGGGGGGGGGGGGGGGGGGGGGGGGGGGGGGGGGGGGGGGGGGGGGGGGGGGGGGGGGGGGGGGGGGGGGGGGGGGGGGGGGGGGGGGGGGGGGGGGGGGGGGGGGGGGGGGGGGGGGGGGGGGGGGGGGGGGGGGGGGGGGGGGGGGGGGGGGGGGGGGGGGGGGGGGGGGGGGGGGGGGGGGGGGGGGGGGGGGGGGGGGGGGGGGGGGGGGGGGGGGGGGGGGGGGGGGGGGGGGGGGGGGGGGGGGGGGGGGGGGGGGGGGGGGGGGGGGGGGGGGGGGGGGGGGGGGGGGGGGGGGGGGGGGGGGGGGGGGGGGGGGGGGGGGGGGGGGGGGGGGGGGGGGGGGGGGGGGGGGTCATGTCCCTGCAGCTGACCAAGACAGCGGCTGATGTGGTGTTCTATGATGCATTTGGCAGTGTTCTTCACAGATGGAGGGTGACCAAAGAGCTTCACAGCTCAATCTAGGAGGAAGAAAGACTGCGGCATGATCCTTAAAGCTATTCTTAGTGGTTATTAGCCAATTGTGTGTTGTTGCTTGAGATCCTGAAACTAAGCGATTCTATCATTGCTCTAATTCTTCTTTCCCTCTATGTAGATTTCCATATGCCACAGTCCACGGGAAACAGTTGTCTCAAGAGAAGGCAGATATGAAGGTAAGAGAAGGGACCAAGAATCTACAGCTCATAGAGATCCTGCCTGGATCTTGGAAATATTTATTAAGATACCAGACAAGACCTATATTCCATAGCAAAGTAACTAACATTTAGATAACAATGTGCTATGCCCTCAAGCACTAGAACAAGGTCCTAAAAGCATCCTTGCATTTAGGTTTCCCTTTTGATCATATCATGATTCTGATGTTTCTCACAAGTAGTTAATTCATACTTGTGGACTAATTATGAAGATTATTTCCGAACCAAGTTCTTCTTCAATTTGGCCTCTCCCCTTCCATCAAACATTTCCACGCTTTGAATAGAGCATCATCAAGCAAAATTCTTGAAAGTAACCACTGAACCCACTGCAAAAACACCCTCATGTTTTTCTTTTTTTGTGAACAAGAACCTCTCTTCGATCATTCCACACATAGCATCAAAGATGGTATCATCAAGAAGGTCCCTTGGAACTAAGCAAGAGACCATTGCAAGAACGTCTAACCTATCACAAGCAAGTTAATTTCTTGAAAAGAAGTGCAAACACCCCTACGAGAAGTTCCAGATTATTTTCTATTCCATCAACAAGGAAGTCTAAAGATGACGACGGAAGAGAAAAAGAGGTTTTTTGTTTCACCAACGCATCATTCTCTCGATCCTTTTAACTCGAATCCACAATCATACTGCATAAAGATGACAAATTTGCGAAAACCCCACCAAAAGATCGCGTAAAGGCACAAAAAGAATGGATTTGGACAGAGGAATGGCATTATTTTCTTGAGCCACCTAACTCGCACCCACAATCATATCGCATAAAGATGACAAATTTGCGAAAACCTTTTACTCGAATCCACAATCATATTGCATAAAGATGACAAATTTGCGAAAACCTCACATAAATATCGCGTGAAACAAGAAGAAAAAAAGAACGGATTCGGACAGAGGATTGGCAACCGACCTCAGGGGTGGAAGAACCGAAGAAGATCGACGGCAGTCTGTGATGTGTTCTTGAGGGGAGGAAGGGGAGTCTGGCGGTAGCGATGGGAAGCCACGGGCACATGCGCCGCCGACAGTTGCCTCCTCTTTTTGAGTAGGGTGATGAGGTGAAGGTGAGGACGAGAAGAGGGGCGATGATTGGGCTTCCATGGGCTAAATTGGGCTTATTTTGGCCCATCCATCCTCTTCATAGTGTGCATGAATAGCTTACCATGATTTGTATCAACAAAAATAAAAATTTCCTCTGAATTAGTTCTATCTTTTCTTCATGGTCAAATTCTTTAGCTCCATAAAAAACAAAATAAGAAACACCTTTTTATCTCCTCAAGTAGCTCTATCAAAATTAACAATTTGTAGACTAAAAAAATAATAATTATAAGCCACAACTAATAATTAGTAGGACCTCCTACGTCATTGTCATCATACCATTGAATAGTTTGCCTCTGCTTGCCATAAAAGTCAGAAACCATTGGCTTGCAGAGGTTTCTGAAACTGATTGAAAGAAGCACAAGGATTGTTTATCAGATGCTTGTGCTGTGGATGTCCAGGAGAAGAGAGACCACTAACTTCTAAGACTACATTCATCTATAAAATAATCATATAATATATGTTGAAAGAGTTAATTATTTGTTCAGCAATGGAACTGATGATAAGTGACTCAGATTGTGTGAGATCATCAGAATCCTTTTGTTTTTGGGTTCATTCCCATTTCTATGAATCCCCTGTTTGTCTTTGTCCTTTTAGAGGCATTGATAGGTTGCAATTAATGGAGTGTTGGAGCAGAACTGGATTATACTTGAAAGGCAATCTTTAGCCTACCAGAGAAGTATATTCCTAAGAGCAGGTTCATCTGGGGATTGTAGCTGATGACTCTACTAGCTTTCTGGTAGTAGAGGCTTAAACATTGCGGGCTGACAGGATTAGATGACACTGAAATATAATTACCTTGATGTCATCACATCCATGATATCAGATGTTAATCTACTCAAGAACAATACAGAAACTGCTCTCTCTTGCAAGGTAAGTAGGATTAAGATAATAAGGACGGGCATTATCTCTTGCTTCGAGAAAAACTCAAACCATGGACTATATTTGATGGAGCAGCAAAATAATCTCGTATTTGTTGAAGAGTACGGGAACCAAAGACTCGTAAGTTCGTTGGGTCTCTCTTACTCTCTGTCACAAACGGTCATCGTGCACCCGCAACAATTCCGTTTAACGAACCGTTCATCGCTCTCATCTACATCTACAGCTACTTAGTTGCATGTTTTGTCTTGGTTTTGAGTCATTTTGCTTGTAAAAATATAAGTTCGAACAAGTTGTAACATTATAAAGCGACCGCTCACCGAACCGAGCAAAACAGCCCAAAACAGCTCCTTTTTCGTGTGTCACGAGCTATTTTCTGTAATCCGTTTCTGTTTACAAAACGTCAGCCATCTCAACCCTTTGGAACCACCTGGGTGACACAGGGCTAGATGGGGCTTTGGTATAAAACTGGGCATTAAACACTCTTTCGTAAGTTCATACATTACCTTGACAGGGACTTGTTGTCGTGTCCGGTACTCGGTGAGCAGCTATTTGTAGGCTTGCAACTATTCGTTCAACCTTTTAAAGTCATTGTTTTCCCTCTCTCTCTCTTTTCTCTTGTGCATGCAATGTGCTCACTGAATTGCTTGTAAAGCTTTCCCTTTTCACGAGACAGTCGGGACTTGTCTGTCGCTCGTTCTTCGAACTAATCAACTTTCTCTTTTACAGGTCCTTCGGGACCTGCGAGATGTTGTAAGTGGGCTAATCTTTACGGATGCAAATCGCAAGGGCAAAGCGCGACTTAGGCAACGCAAGCTAAGTCTGTGTCTTTGTCGCAAGGGTGCCTCGCGACTTAGGCAACACAAGCTAAGTTCGTGTCTTTACCGTAAGGGTGCCTCACGCCTTAGGCTATTCCAGCTAAGGCCATGACATTGTGGTATCACAGCCGGCAAGCACTTCGAGCGAGTAGCAAAGGAACTTCGCAACTTCGCCATGGCAAAGCATCGTGGCGAATCCAGCAAGACAGGGCAAGCCGGACCCTTACCCCAAGCAGCCGCAGGTAGGCTGCAAGTGCACACTCGCTCTCATGCTATTGGTGCCACTCAAGAGGAGCACAGTAGCGAACATGATGAGCGAGAAGTTGGCTACTCTCTGCGAGCGGAGGAGGTGCTATCTGGAGCGCCAACTAGGAAAAAGAGTCATAAGAAAAGACTCACAGCGGCGAAAACACGTTTGGATGTTCTCGAAGTAAGCTTGGAGGAACTCTACCATGGCCAACGAAGGCTTGTTGGGGTAGAGAGCTCGCAAGAAGAAGCGGAGTCCAGGATCGACAAAGTTGAGGCCTTAGTCGACCGATTGTCAGATGACACCAAAGACTCTGTGCAACACCTGCAGGAAGTTATGGCGGAACTCATTTCGAGGGTGACCATGCTCACAAGGGCACTAAATGCAGGAGGAAGCAACACCTGCATTGCGTCGCCACAAAACTTGAGGGCACCCGAGCCTCATGGTTATGGAGAGGCCAGAGATGCTAAAGAGCTCGAGAATTTTCTATTCGATATGGAATAATACTTTCGAGTTACGAGACCCGATTATGAAGAAACCAAAGTTTCTATAGCGACCATGTATCTGAACGGAGATGCAAAACTTTGGTGGCGAACCTGTTAGGAGGAGATCCAACAAGGTCGGTGTCGAGTTGACACATGGGAGGACTTAAAGCGGGAGTTGAGAACTCAGTTCCTACCGGAGAACATTGAATTTGTCGCAAGAAGGAAGTTGAAACAACTTCGCCAAAATACTTCTATCCGAGACTATGTGAAGTAATTTTCTGCGCTAATACTGGACATATAGGACATGTCCGAGAAGGACAAACTTTTAGCTTCCTTGATGGTTTGAAACCTTGGGCTCAATAAGAACTACATCGAAGGAATGTCGCCGATGTGGTCGGGGCAATTGTTGCTACAGAAAGGCTCATCGACTTTGTTTCATCTGAAGACCCGGGAAGAAGGAAACAATTTTCAAGCAATCGCTCTCTAAAATATTCTTGAGGGAAGGAGCTCGGGGGCGAACAAAAGAAGAAGAGTTTCCACAAAGGGCCAAGCCCAAAAGGCAAGGCCCCGAAACCTAGTGGATGTTTCTTGTGCGGTAGACCACACATGGTGAGGGAGTGTCCACAAAAACAGGCACTCAATGCTTTAACAGCTTCCATCCACCCCCCCAGATCGGACAAGGGCAAGGCTGTTGCTCTTAGTTCGAGCAGTTTTGAATCCAACAGCGACGATGAGGAGTCGCAAGGACCCCGGATGGGAGCAATACATTTGTTGAACATCATGCGGGGTCAAGTGGGGGAGTCCACGAAGACAATGCTATAAAAAGTAGGAAGTGGTGAGCTGATGTATGTAGACATCAAACTCAATGGCCAAACGACCCGTGCAATGGTGGACATGGGCGCTACCCACAACTTTATTGTCGATCGAAAAGCAAAATGACTTGGACTGATCTTAGAGAAGAGCCCAAGTCGAATGAAGGCGATGAACTCAGAGGCCAAGCGAATCTCCGGGTTATAAAGAAAGTTCCCATCAAGATTAGAACATGAAGCGAGAGCACGAACATGATGGCAGTGCTATTGGACAACTTCCAAGTGATCCTTAGAATGAAGTTTATGAACACAATGAAGTTAGTGCCTATGCCATTCCTAAACACCCTATGCATGATGGGGGGTGATGACCCTTGTGTGGTTCCTGTTTCTCAGAGAGGAACCAAAGACCCCCAACAAATATTAGCATTACAATTGAAGAAGGGGGTATGAAAAGGCGAACTAACATTCGTGGCTGCTATGAAGCTAGAGCCACTCGACAAGAAGGCCATTCAAGAACCTGCTGTGGTGGCGAACATCCTAAAAGAGTTCAATGACGTTATGCCACCCGAGTTGCCGAAGACTCTTCCACCATGCAGAGGCATGGATCACAACATCGAGTTGGAGCCAAGAGTGAAGCCTCCAGTGAGACCACCCTACCGCATGCCCCCGCCAGAGTTGGCCAAGCTTAGAAAGCAATTAGATGAACTGCTAAGTGATGGTCTCATCCGTAGTTCCAAGGCACCATTCGGAGCTCCAGTTCTCTTTCAGAAGAAACAAGATGGGAGCCTCCGACTATGCGTCGATTATCGAGCTCTCAATAAAGTAACAGTGAAGAACAAGTATCCCATCCCACTCATTGCAGACTTGTTCGACCAACTAGGCAAAGCCAAATATTTCTCAAAACTTGACCTTCGATCGGGATATTGGCAGATGCGCATTGCTGAAGGCAACGAGGCGAAGACTACCTGTGTGATCAGGTACGGAGCGTTTGAGTTCTTGGTGATGTCTTTTGGCTTAACCAATGCTCCGGCTATATTCTGCACTCTTATGAACCAATTATTCAAAGAGTACTTGGATAAGTTCATATTCATTTACTTGGACGATATTGTCGTCTACAGTCAAACGCTCGAGGAGCATATCAAGTACTTTCGAACAATTTTCAAGGTTCTCAAATAGAACACTTTATTCGTAAAAAGAAAGAAATGCTACTTCGCTCAAACGAAAATCTTATTCTTGGGGTATCGAATTGGTGATGGCTCCATTCGGATGGATAAATCGAAGGTGCAAGAGGTTGCGGAATGGCAAACTCTAAAGAAGGTGCCAGAGTTGAGATCCTTTCTTAGTTTCGTCAGCTACTATCGACGCTTCATAGTAGGGTATTCGAAGCGTGCAACTCTACTGACGAAGTTGTTGAAGAAGGAGCAGCCTTGAAGGTGGTCTGATAAATGTGAAGTTGTATTCCAAGATCTGAATGCTGCTATTTTGGAAGAACCAGTGCTCAAATTGTTGGACTATAGGGAGGAGCCCTTTGAAGTCTATATAGATGCATCAGACTTCGCTATTAGGGGAGTACTCATGCAGGAGGGTCATCAGGTGGCCTACGAGAGCTGCAAGCTCAACGAGACCGAGCAGCGGTATCCAATGCATGAGGAGATGACAATGGTGATCCATTGTCTATGAGTTTGGCGACACTACCTTCTCGGATCGCGATTTGTGCTGAGGATAAACAACATCGCTCTGAGCTACTTCCAAACTCAGAAGAAACTTTCCTCAAAGCAAGCACGATGATAGGACTTCCTGGCTGAATTTGATATGGCAATGGAGTACAAGCCTGAAAAGGCAAATGTCATGACCGATGCATTGAGTCAGAAAGTGGAGCGCGTGAATACTGTACAATTGGAGGGCAGAGGCCAAGCAAGTCAGTTGCACTCCAACTTCCTTTCCAGGATTAGGGATGAACTGTATAGTGATCCCCAAGCAGATACCCTGATGCAGCTCATCAAAGAAGGCAAGGCACGACAATTTTAGGTCCAGGAGGGACTCGTTTACACAAAAAGGAATAGGGTTTATATTCCTCGAGTGGATAATTTAAGGTGTGAACTCTTAAAAGAGTGTCACGATTCCCTTTGGGCTGGACACCCAGGTATTCACCAAACGTTGGCTCTCGTGGAGAGGGCCTTCTACTGGTCGAAGATGGGGACTGATGTGGAGGAATATGTTCGAACGTGCCTTACTTGCCAATAAGAGAAGATAGAGCAGTGGAAGCCGGTGGGACTTTTGGAGCTGTTGCCCATACCAGAAAGGCCGTGGGAGAGCATTTCCTTGGACTTCATATCAAGCTTGCCATTAGTAGGGAGACTTGGATCGATACTCGTTTTCGTGTGCCACGGGCTGTTTTCTGTAGTCCGCTTCCACTCACAAAATGTCAGCCATCTTAACCCCTTAGAACCACCCGAGTGGCACAGGGCTGGATGGGGCTTCGATATAGAACCGGGCATTGAACACTCTTTCGCAAGTTTGCACGTTACCTTGACGGGGACTTGTTATCACGCTCGACACTCGGTGAGCAGTTGTTTGTGGGCTTGCAACTGTTCGTTCAACCTTTTAAAATCCTTATTCCCCCTCTCCCTCTTTTCTCTTATACACGCAAGATGCTCGTTGAATTGCTTGTAAAGCTTCCCCTTTTCGTGAGACGTCGGGACTTGTCCATCGCTCGTTCTTCGAACTAATCAACTTTCTCTTTTATAGGTTCTTCGGGACCTGCAAGTGGTTGTAAGTGGGCTGATCTTTACAGACGCAAATCACAAGGGCGAAGCATGACTTAGGCAACACAAGCTAAGTTCGCGTCTTTATCGTAAGAGTGCCTCGCGACTTAGGCAACACAAGCTAAGTTCGCGTCTTTGCCGCAATGGTACCTCACACCTTAGGTAATTCCAGCTAAAGCCGTGATATCTCGGAGGTATTTTTTTGGAGCTCACATATTATAAAAGGAAAAAATCGTGCGGGTATACTTATCGCCTAAAGCAGACAATTCTTCATGAGCTTATGAGCCATACCAAATCACTATAGTGATTGTTTGGTTAGAGGGAAAGAAAGAATTGGTGATTTGAGTGGTTCATAACACAGCTCAATTATTTTCAGATACGCTACTATGGTTCATTAGGTGATTGAGTTTACACACAGGAATATACAAGTTGGATAAGTATGCTAAAGAAATTTGGAGAAGAAAAGATTGGAACTTAATGGCCTCCAAAAGAAGCCTTCTCTATCAAAGGGAAACAAAATTGGAGGAAAAAGTCATGGTTAATGCAAGTTTACCTATACTTGCTCCTGAAAGGATCGCAAAAATCCGATAACCGAGACGAGAAAGGTAAGATTCGATCGAACACCTTAATTATTTGAATTCGGTGATGATACTGTGGGTGAGAAGTCTACGAGGTTGCAGTGGTGGAGAGTCTGCTGAACATTGACAGTGAGAGCCATGGCGGAATGTTTTCTCCACTTTGTGCACTTTTGCTGCCCCACAAGCATACCTAAAGGAGTGTTGCGTGTCTTGAATCAGTGAAGCTTCCCATGCAGCATCATCATCATCCTGTACTGGTCCAATCACCGCTGCCTTATCCACCCTTTCCAACTTGTCACACCCTCCATCTTTTTAGCTCTTCCAGGCTTACACATGCAGCTTCACCTCTCCATCTCTTCTCCTTGCCCACAACAAAGAGCAGGCGGTGAGTGAGCTTCTCTTCTTCCTCCCCTTCAATTGTGTCATGTGGCCAAGACTGGTGGCGAGCAAGCTGCTCCACAGGTTGTCGAGCAGCAACTCTTCTGCTGCTGCAGACTTTCCCACCACCACCACCGCTACATCAAACTGGGACGAGATCATCAACTTACAAAGATCATGCGACGATGGGAAGGAAACACGAAA
Organism: Musa balbisiana; assembly: GCA_004837865.1. Lineage (NCBI taxonomy): Eukaryota > Viridiplantae > Streptophyta > Magnoliopsida > Zingiberales > Musaceae > Musa > Musa balbisiana. The sequence continues at coordinate 27,896,080 of CM017194.1, read as the reverse complement.
TTACAAGTATGTTTCGGATCAATCAATCTCATCTTCCTTCTCAAGTACATGCTGGCTTTCGATCACTGATGGATGCGGATGCTTTCTCTCTTCTCCTTCCAAGGCTGTTTGCTAGTACTTGGAACGTCGGCGGCATGGCGCCACCATCGGATGATCTGAACCTGGAGGATTGGTTGCACACAAGAAATGAGTCCTATGACATCTACGTTCTCGGGTAACCAATTCGCCAATTCGTTCGACAACGTGCTTTCCTGCATTAGATGACATCGATCGTTCTCTTCGGAAGGTTCCAAGAGATCGTCCCCCTCAGTGCCAAGAATGTGTTCGGGCCGGAGAAGACCAGAGTCGCTGCAAGGTGGAACTCGCTCATCGGAGCAGCATTGAACAGGTCCTCCTCCTTCTCGGAAGGTCGACGAGAGGCCAAGATGGGGGAGCAGAGAGTGCATCCAGTCGGTGAAGGAACTGCACGAAGCTTCCACTGCATCCTCAGCAAGCAGATGGTGGGAATCCTGGTCTCAGTCTGGGTGAGAGCCGACATCCGCCGCTCCATCCGACATGCCGGTGTCTGCTGCGTTGGCTGTGGCCTCATGGGCTGCCTTGGTAACAAGGTGGGTTGATCTGATCAATCGCATGGATCACGAAATCTGATGCAAAGATCCTACAGTTTCTGGAGATTCTTCTTCTCCTTCTTCAGGGTTCGATCTCGGTGAGATTCTGCTTGCACGAGACGAGCTTCTGCGTCGTGTGCTGCCATTTGGCTTCAGGAGGAAAAGAAGGAGACGAGCTGCACAGGAAATCAGAAACGTGAAATGGAGATGCTTCTCCCGGACATGCTTTCCTCCCGCGTCCCGTCACTTGATCTGCCCACTGAAGATACTAAGACGCAAAGGAGTAAGAACACCAACACGAATCTGTTCTGGCCTAAGATTGCATCGACATCAGCGACGCAAGACTTCCACTATCACGTTGACAGTAAGCCAGTCGGGTCATACTGCTCGGCGAGTTTGAACTGACAGGATCTCCGTTGCCGAGGCCAACTCACACCTGTCATTGGTGGAATCAGAATCAACTGGAAACGTGTTGGCCTGGAGGAAGGAGCAGGTACAAAGAGCATAGCACGTTTCCGAGAGACTAGAACTCTGATACCATCCGTCATATGTCTCAACTCGCCATCTGAACATGCGGCAGCCTAAAGAAACAGACTCTGATACCATCGTCAATATGTCTCAACTCTCTACTGACATGCTGCAGCTAAGAACAGAGGTGTCCGTGGGCCGAGTCTTCGACGGCTGGCACGAAGGCGCCATTACCTTCTCCCCCACGTACAAGTACTACCCGAACTTCCGACGAGTATTACGGGTGCATTCAGAGGAGAAGGGAGAGAAAGGCGCGTTCAGCGTGGTGAGGCCTGAAACTGATTCCCACGGCAGACTGCAGCTCCAAGAACGCCTCATGATATCTGATGGTTTTGCAGGTGCGATCGGATCATCTGGCAGGGGAATGGCATAAAGCAAAAACTGTACGAACGATGCGAATCGAAGCTCTCGGATCATCGTCCGGTGAGATCCATCTTCGTGGTAGAAGTTGAGGTGGTGACAAGCTTGACGTCTCAGACACAGATTTCTGAGTTCCACAGGAAACATATGCATGCCAAGGAGATTTCATCTCAGAGACCAAACGGATACTGATTTCAGACACAGATTTCTGAGTTCCACAGGAAACATATGCATGCCAAGGAGATTTCATCTCAGAGACCAAACGGATACTGATTTCAGACACAGATTTCTGAGTTCCACAGGAAACATATGCATGCCAAGGAGATTTCATCTCAGAGACCAAACGGATACTGATTTCAGACACAGATTTCTGAGTTCCACAGGAAACATATGCATGCCAAAGAGATTTCAACTCAGAGAACAAACGCATACCCGTTTCAGACACAGATTTCTGAGTTCCACAGGAAACATATGCATGCCAAAGAGATTTCAACTCAGAGAACAAACGCATACCCGTTTCAGACACAGATTTCTGAGTTCCACAGGAAACATATGCATGCCAAAGAGATTTCAACTCAGAGAACAAACGCATACCCGTTTCAGACACAGATTTCTGAGTTCCACAGGAAACATATGCATGCCAAGGAGATTTCATCTCAGAGACCAAACGGATACTGATTTCAGACACAGATTTCTGAGTTCCACAGGAAACATATGCATGCCAAGGAGATTTCATCTCAGAGACCAAACGGATACTGATTTCAGACACAGATTTCTGAGTTCCACAGGAAACATATGCATGCCAAAGAGATTTCAACTCAGAGAACAAACGCATACCCGTTTCAGACACAGATTTCTGAGTTCCACAGGAAACATATGCATGCCAAAGAGATTTCAACTCAGAGAACAAACGCATACCCGTTTCAGACACAGATTTCTGAGTTCCACAGGAAACATATGCATGCCAAAGAGATTTCAACTCAGAGAACAAACGCATACCCGTTTCAGACACAGATTTCTGAGTTCCACAGGAAACATATGCATGCCAAAGAGATTTCAACTCAGAGAACAAACGCATACCCGTTTCAGACACAGATTTCTGAGTTCCACAGGAAACATATGCATGCCAAAGAGATTTCAACTCAGAGAACAAACGCATACCCGTTTCAGACACAGATTTCTGAGTTCCACAGGAAACATATGCATGCCAAGGAGATTTCATCTCAGAGACCAAACGGATACTGATTTCAGACACAGATTTCTGAGTTCCACAGGAAACATATGCATGCCAAAGAGATTTCATCTCAGAGACCAAACGGATACTGATTTCAGACACAGATTTCTGAGTTCCACAGGAAACATATGCATGCCAAAGAGATTTCATCTCAGAGACCAAACGGATACTGATTTCAGACACAGATTTCTGAGTTCCACAGGAAACATATGCATGCCAAAGAGATTTCATCTCAGAGACCAAACGGATACTGATTTCAGACACAGATTTCTGAGTTCCACAGGAAACATATGCATGCCAAAGAGATTTCATCTCAGAGACCAAACGGATACTGATTTCAGACACAGATTTCTGAGTTCCACAGGAAACATATGCATGCCAAAGAGATTTCAACTCAGAGAACAAACGCATACCCGTTTCAGACACAGATTTCTGAGTTCCACAGGAAACATATGCATGCCAAAGAGATTTCATCTCAGAGAAGACGATTGAGTTGGATCTTCTGATCCAGATACGTAGAAGCCACAAATTGGTCATCTATCTGACTAAAGGATCAGAACAACTGTGCCCTGGTCAAAGCAAGGTAGCTTCCAATGACGAAGATGCTGTGTGTATGAGGCCAAAGTTGATGGGGGCCAAGAACAAGTTGGTGGACCCTATGACAAGAGTTTGGATGGCAACATTTGGGCCAAGTCAACTCATATTAACTGGATGAAAACTTGGGGAGAAAAGAGGAAGCCATGGATTGAAAGAACATCAACTTATCTGTAAGTGTTACAATCTGAAGAAATTGACTGTAATTTTTGGAAAATGCACTAAGGAGCAATAGTTGACTGAAACTTAAAGAGGAAGCACTGTTTTTGCTAAAAGGAAAATAAACTCTGAATAATAGATATAACCCAACAAATTTCAGAATTTTGTTCAGTTATTTGAACTGAGCTCAATCTAATTAAAGCATCGTTTATATAGTCTGAATAGGATATTAGTCGTTAAACCATCGATTAGCTTACCGAATTTATCAACAAAAAATTAGAAGAAATCAGGGTTGACAAGTTACAAAAATATGGAGATGAACATATCTTTAATGACAAAAGAAATAAGACTATGTTATGATAAATTTGTCACTGTCTTACTCATATACAACCAGAAAATATGTTTTCCTTCATAAAAATAACTTTTAGAAAAAAAAAATTGTAATAATAATTTCTAGTTTGAGAAGTGAATACTTTTTTCATACTAAAGAGCACCATAAATTTAGAAGCTCATGGATACTAGTGGATATTAGATAGGTATACTTAGTGAGTATGATTTGCATGAAGTTTTTAAGTGGATGGATATGGAATTATGTTACAGACACCACAAACCTCAAGGAATTTTAATTTAATGAAGATGGAAGCAGAAGAGCAACATGAAATGGATGTAAAGTTTGAGATATAACAGCAATGAGCCAACATATAACATAGCTTTCTTTGCTATTATGCACTTAGTAAAAGAGTAATGACACTCATGGTTAATTAATATTTGACTTCATCCTCAACTACATTTTTTATGGTCCAAATGATCCTCTATTTTTGGTTTCATAGAACTGATCTTTAAATAATCAAATAATTAAAAAAAGAATTCTTTTCTTTGTAATAGCAGTTTTATCTATAATTTCTCTGCAGTGTCTTATTTTTTTAGCTTCTGATGAGGTGGTTGGAATTCTTGATTATTGCTGACAGTTTCTACCCTAAATAAAATAAATAAAAAGACAAACACCCTTCTCTTTAATTCACAGCATCATCTTTGTTTATATGAAATTAATGAATGGCATAAACTGACTTTGGAAAGTTTATCTTCTTGAAGTTATTCATGAAGTAATCCCCTCCTTGGGGACAGTCTCTAAAAGCTTTTGGTTTCAGGGATAATGCCCTTTTGCTCTGATCCATTCATGAAGATGTGTGTGCTGTAAGCATGAAGAGCCATGGAATCTGTCAGATTTAGATATCCTAGTAGGCTCTTGGCCCCAAATGAAGAACCTCCTACACCACACAAGCACCTCCAGTGGCCTATCTCAACCCATCCTTAAAACTTAAATCTGAAAAGAGGACATGAATATAAAAGGTTTTGTAGTGTCCTCAAATCTTAGTTTGGGATAATCATTAAGACATTCCATTGAAAAATGAAGTCTGATGTATACATCTGAAGAAGAGAGTGGGCTTTCTGAACATGCTTAAAGAAGACTACAAACTAAAGAGGCAACAAAAAGATTTTTTACATGAACTGTTTGGATTCTCCTTCCTGCAAGATTATGCTGTTCACTAACAGTCAGATCCTATTCCATTTGGATTGCCAAAACTTTGATGTGAAGTGAGTCCTTGTGGACCACAAAACTCATTAAAAGAACAGTAATGATAAGGTTGGTTTGGTAGAACAAATTTGCATTGTGATAAATAAGAATTATCTGAATGTATTGTCCTGTGCTTTTGAAGCCATGTTGGAGAAAGTTGACTGCAAAGTAAGCAAAGCTGGATGCACCAAGAACTCAAACCTAACAATTTTGTGATGATCACTGCACACTGATCACTGCATTTACTCATCATATCAACAAACATGTAATGTGCCAAGTCAAATAGCTTGCACATTGCCTCGTGAACAATCAATGAAAATTTTAGACCTTGAAAACTAATGCAGCAGTAGCTGGCTCTTAAAGGGAAGAGGGACCAAAGCACCAGTGCAGACCAAAGAGTACAATTAAAACTAGCACAACTTTTCACTCAAATGAAGTTAACAGAGATAGAATTGCTAACCAGAACCAGAGCAGAGGTAAAGGAGGTGCCCCCACTTCAGCCATATTAATGGTGTCAAGCTTGGAGTAGATTCATCGCATGAAGGGACCACTTAGTCGAAGCTCAAGAACAATGCCCCATCATTTCAAGTTCAAGATTGAGCTGCATCATCCAACTCATTGCTCTGCATTACTGTTGCCAGAGATATCACGATGAATCTAACCATCTACGCCACTTCAAAGTAAATGCTCATTAATAAATGTTCAAGGACAGAAGTCAATACCCGAACCATTACCGCTTGCTGCATGAAGAAAGGAAAGAATGGGATTGAGGTGTGGAGGAGAAGAGAATTAAAGCAAACCTAAAAGAAGAAACCTAAAGTCTAAAGGCCAAGAAGAAGTTATGACAGCAGAAGAGCAGAGGCCGGTATGGTGCGTTCTTGACTTCCTTCATTAAGTACTTGTAAATGTAAAGCCTGATTGATTCCTGTAAGAAAACAAAGGGTTGTCCTGAGACTGGCACCAGCAGCAGCTGCAGCAGCATCATCTTAAAGTTCCAATTCAAGCCTATGATGGAAGCATTCAAAGGCCAACCAACCAACAATAGAAGACCCACTTTAATCCCCATCTTGAATGCTGCATCAAAAGCCTTAAGAGGAGTTCATCAGATCTGAAGAAGTTAAGGGAGGTGGTGGGAAGAGATGAAAAAATAGGCTTTTAATTCTCTTCAGATGCATCAGACGTCAGGACAGTTCAAGGCAGCCTTTATTTGCTGAACTGTGGTGCCGATCAAGTTATTGACCGTTGTTACTGACTCCAAATTGAGTTTTGCTGATGGCAAGCTGCTCATAAGTATTTGAAACGCAACAGTCACCAATGAGCCAGAGGAGCCACCCAATGGATTTGAGCTGGATGATGCGCCTTGTCCCCCAGCAGATCGCCCATCTGGTAATATGGTGAAGCCCGAAGGTAAAATGGGTATGTAGGATGGATCCTCACCGCTCATGACAATATTGATGGCCGGTAAATCAATGGGAGAATACACCACAAGTGAGCCTGACGCATCAGTGCAGCACTCTTGGAGTATCAACATGGTGTTCTGGCCAGAATTTAATCCCTATTTGATGACCAACATAAATAGACAATTAAAAACTTCTGACACAGATTGGCGTTCACTTGCAGGTCAAAATTAATTATAACTCGATTGTACAAAGCATACAAATTCATGGAAAATATGAAAAGAAAATTATTATTGGTGCTGGAAGGCAGACTCTTTGACTAGATTTGCATACTATTCTAATAAATATTTACAAAAAAAGAAAAACCATGACCAGCCACATGGAAGACATTTTCATTCCATAAGATGTCATAAATCTAAATGTCAAGGACAAGGGCAAGAGAAAGAAAGCATACACGAAGAAGAGAGATGCAGTTCCCCGGATGTGATCCATTTGTGATATGAGCCACCTCTTGTACAGTGTTTCCATTTGCAAGAACATCCCACTGAAAGAGATTAAGATGGAGAGTTAATGCTCTTTTTGTAAAAGAAAAAATACAGCGGAAAGAAAGGTATCTTAAAATAGTCATCTCGAGAAGCTGAACAGAAACCTGAGTTCGTGTTCGTTCATCCTTGAAGAAACTAAAGACCCTCTCAGTTGATATGGGAAGCCAGATTGATGTTGCTGCACTGAGAACAACTCCGTTAGGCTGGCCAGCATCTGTGCTTTTGTGAAGTGTAACCCTGACACCAACATCATTTAACCCAGAGAGGGTGGTCCACTTGTGACCATTTGCCGCACCAACATTGGCACAGAAATTGTTAACCATTCTCTGAGCAAGCTTCATCATGCTCTTCTTGCCATCAGGTGTTGGTGTCACTATGTCAACAGTTAAAAACACAATCAAACAGCAATTTAACTAGTTGAATAAAGATTCTGATACCCATGATTGCAACTTTTAAGCAAACCGCAGTTTACCTCCAAGGTCTCTAGCTGGAAGTCCAGTGATGGTTAAACAAGCAAACCTCTCGCACATTCTCTGGAGGGTGGTGAGCCAGCGCTGTGCTCCAAATGCCATTCCACTATTTATCAGATCCCTGAAGAGTATATGAATTGGATTCTTTTCTTCAATTTCCATGTGCTCGACCCAAGTTATCTACAGTAGTATCACCATGGATATTCTGTTATGCAAGCAGAGAGAAACCAGTAACTATGAACATTGTGCAAGCACAAGAACCATATTTTGATCACCTTCGAATAGCCATTTGACATTTCCTCAATCAAGCAGCCAGAAGGAAGCTTCCTTGATCTGGAAGGAGCAAGCTGATTGTCTCTGGGATAGTCCACTGAAACATCAGCTACCGCCCACACATGTGGCTCTATTTGCTGGCAATACCGCAGAAAGCAGAATTCGCGTATCGGAACAACTGGTGAGAGAACCTGTAGCTCCTCATACATCTGCATGCCTTTGGATTTATCAGTATTACAGAGGAGGTTCAAAAGTTTGGATTCATGAAAAGAGCTTAAGAACTGTCATTACCAGGATCAAAGATCCGCTTCTGCTTCCAGCCATTCCAGCTGCAAGGACTTCAATGGTCCTGGCCTTGGAAACAATTGTAGGAAACAGCTCCGCCCACTTGCTCTACAACATAATCCAAATCAATTCAAAAATAGAATAAGGAGCATGCATTTCCTTTTGAGAAGAATGAAACTTTACCGCATCCATGAACATATCGATCAATGTCATAGCATTCATAATAACAAGAGCAGAGTCTCTTGATGCCTCAGTTTGAGTATCTGGGAACCTGAGCTGCCGATTTGACCTTTGGAACATCCTGTCGTAGGTTTCAAGTTGAAGTATGTCCCTTCCGTCACTTCCAGACTTCACCCACAAGGGTTCATCAGCCTGCATAAGCCGGATAACCTCCTCCATTGCACCAGTGGCCATCTCCATCATTAGAGGTTTCTCAAGCTCAGAAACTGCTGCAGGAAATGTATATGGAAAAGCCGAAGAAGAATTCCGGCATAGGAGATCAAGATCAAGCGAAGGGCTTATCCCCGGATTACTGTATCCTCCGACCGATAAGTCTAATGATGAAACAGATAATGGCTGAACCGGGGGAAGCTGAGTGATGGGCCTTCCAAGGTACTTTGATGCAAGACTTGAAACACGATCGAGCTACAAGGAATTACATGGAGTAATGCAATCATTAAGCTTAATTATCACAAGTAGCAATGATTACTCTCCTCAAATGTAAACCAACAACCAATGACCAAGCAACTAACTAGAGTAAAGATACCAGTTTCGTATTAAATGAATTATGTTTAAATAATCTATAATTATGTCAGATTAATGCATGTGTGCTATAGGAAAATAATTATCAGATGACAGCCTTGAAGCCAAAGAATTAAGACAACAGCGGCTTCTTATGATCCACATTTACATGTCACACCAGCAAATAATTGTACTTGGATAAATCAGTGACAAACATAAACCGATCAAAATGATCCATGATCTGCTTCCTCCAAGCATAAGTAGCTAACTAAATGTATATGAAAATGGGATGACTAACTAAACAGATTGTATCAATTGCAGGCTTCATCCATCATGATAAAAGCACACTGGATTGAATTTTTTTCTGATTGCTTTTTTTTATCTCTTCCTAAAAGAAGACTACTACCAAAGTAGATTGATGGCATCAGATATAATCATCTCTTATTATTACAGTATAAATGCTTGAGGCTTCCATTAATTTAGCAATTTATGACACTCGAACAATGATTCAACTGCAACTCTTTGGAGCTATAACAACTATATGACAAATGCATGCGTGAAGAGACTACTAAACAGGATACTTACACACGGGAAGGATCACCACCAACAAACAAATTAGAGGAAAGTGATGTCGACGTTACCTCCTCCTTCAACCTCGCATTCTCCATCCGCAGCTTCTGCTCGTCAAAGTAGGAGTCATCACTGGCCGGAGGGGCGCCGCAGGAAGGGCAGATGACGTTCTTCATAGCCTCCCTCATCGCGATGTTCTCGCACCGGATCTTGTCGTTCTCAGCACGGAGCAAGCAGTTGTCCGCCCTCTCGTGCTGAGCCTGCAAAGCGCCAGGATCGATCAAACAAGGCCAAGGTAGCTCCTTTTTGCTAACAGTAGCATCAAAGTCCAGTCATTCCATCGAGAACACGAACGAAAGAGGAACAAGAACAGTAGGGAGCGGCGAGCGGTTGCCTTCATCTGCGTCCTGCGGTTCTGGAACCAGAACTTGATCTGCCGCGGCTCCAGCCCCAGATCCCGGCTCAGCTGCGCCCTCTGCTTCTCGTCAGGGTGCGGGCAAACCTTGAACATCCTACCAACAAGCTCAGAGAAACCCATCAGGAAGCCGCCACCGAACAGCCCCAAAACACATAACAAAACAGCACCATAACCTCTGCGGACACACCAAACAAACAGAGCGAGAGCGAAGGAGATAGAAGAGAGCAGAGCATACGATTCGAGCTCCTGAATCTGCCGCGGCGTGTGCCGGTGGTAACGCTTCTTCCTCCCCTGTGAGTCGGGCACGTCCTGTTCGTCACCGGAGTCCATTTTCCCGACCTGTGACGCCTCCAAAACCCCCCTCACCGCTCCTCCTCCCACTTATACTGTTAGTACTGTCACTACCGGTACCCACGACAATCTGCTACAGAGGTTAGCCAGTTCATGCTATCTATTTCCGAGGCTTGGCGACGCTATTTCCCCCTATGTTTCGTCCTCAAAGGTGGCGCCTTTCACATCCGGCTGCAAAAACACACATCAGTTTCCCTCTGTGACTCTCGTCGGGGAGCGGGATTTGCGAGCTAAATGAGAAACCGGCGGTGCGCATATCGCAGATATCGGCAGCAATCCGGGCGGATTCGCCCCCCTCTCTCCCCCTTATTAAGATGCACCGAGAATTCTTCTCCCCCTCTCTCTCTGTTCTCTCTCTTTCTCTCTCTGTATTTAAAGCCAACAGTAACTGACGCGATGTAAAAGGTCAGGGCTTTAACAATGTTGGATTTCGCTTCATGGGCTATTCTATCCTCCCCGAACCACATCTTTATACATTTATTACGAGCAGATTACACAATTACATACATCTGAGATTTAGGATTATTCGCTTTTCTCATGCTAGTTTTCTGAATCTGATACTCCTCCCAGCTTTCTTCTTCTCGTTGATTCGCTCTCCGACTTTAATTCTTCTTTCTATTTACGATGCATTTTCGTACGATCTAAAATTTCTAGCAACCACAAGGTGTACTTGAAACAAAGATGAAATTTTGGCAGAAATTCCACGAAAAAGCTTCCATTTTGATTTTGAAACATTGTCTATTGGGATGATTCATCTTCGAGAATTTAAGATGAGACAGCGGAGCAGAGCGAGAGAGAGATGAGGCATGAAGAGTGCCGAGCTTATTACTCTGCCAGCTCTCACCTTCGACCCTTTCTCTCTCACGTGTCCCGCTGATTGCAACACACTGCTGCTTACCATGATAGCATGCGCCCTCTGCTCTAACTCCATGATCGTCATCTACTTGAAGACAGTCTGATCTCTCATGTTGGGTGAGTGAGAAGCGAAGGTGATTCAATCAGCGACTGTGGTGTGCTCCTCCACCTCCTCCTCCCTATGTAGTGAATGCTAGCAATCAAGATTACATGTCAGCTGAGCAGAGCCATAATGGTTGCATGGTGGTACATTTTACCCTTTGCAGCTGAAATTACTGGTGCACAGATTTATGATGTCCACCATGCTGAACTGAAACCAGATGGTTGAAGAGACGCTGCTTCCCTCCCTTCAATGCTGTGAGATCAGAGATCTTTAATACCCGTAGTTGTCTTCCCTCAGTCCATCACTCGGTTGCCATGATCAAACAGTGGAAGAAGGATGAAGGGGAAGGGGAAGGGGAAGGAGAAGGAGATGGTTACCAGGAGTGACCCAGTACCGAAGTGAAATGTTTATGTCAGCAACACAGAACTAAGATTTTGCCTGCCCCCTTATTCCTACTGTCTCCCTAAACCCGGAAATCCAAAGGGGTCAAACCATGCAAGATCTCGAGCTGGATCCTGTGATTTGTGGGCTCCCAGAATGTAAACAAAGGAAACATGTTATTTTATGCTGCTTCTCTTCGACACCATTCTCTGACAATAACCAAGTAAACTACATCAACCACCCCCACCACCTTGGGCACGGTGTGACGGAAGCCTCCAAAGGCTTCTTCTCTTGGCCTGTTCTTGCAGCTTCCTCCCAGCCCAAACTCTACCCGTTCCTGTCGTTGGATTTCTCAGCAGCTTCTCTCCGAGTACAAACTGTGCATGGATGGCGTGGGGATCGGAAGAGAGACGGAAGATGGCAGAGATGGAGGAGGGCTTTCGCTATCTCGGTGTGGCGAGGCCGTACGAGGGCGTCATAAAGCCTTCTTTATGGCCGCCGGACGAGCGTTGGGTGGCTAAAGTTGGACCGCAATTAATGTACGCGCCATGCCAGTCTCTCCCGGCACCCTCGCCCGTGCGGCTCGTCACCGACACGTGCCGCCGCCGGCGACGCCCGCTCCGGAGGCCGTCCCGGTCGGTCGCGCGGCACGTGCCGGTTCCCCAGTCTCCTGCCCCATCGCCAACTACCGGTCCCGACGAATGCCTTGCTGGTTGTGGGACCCAAACTGAACTCTCTCACGTTTCAGGCGGATGCCCGGGTACCGTGAACGTGCGAGCAGGCAAAGCGAGCCACGTAATACGCCTTGCTGGTTTTGGGGCCCATCTCTACCTCGAACGGCAAATCTTCTAACGTTGGGTCCCGTCTTTCGTGTCACGACCACGTTGCAGGTGGCCGCCGGGGTACGACCGAACGGAGAAGAAGCCTGGCTGTCCAAAACACGTGCGAGCAAGCAAAGCGGGCCACGTAATATGCCTTGCTGGTTTCGCGGCCCACCTCAACCTCGAACGGCGACGCTTCTAACGTCGGGTCCCGTCTTTCGTGTCTCAACGACGTTGCAGGTGACCGAGTGAGGACACATAATTTGCGTCGGAATATGATGCGTGATCTTTGAGCGCGGCATTTAAAGACTTGTTGACCTAATCCAATGCGTCAGTTCCTCGCACGTGCGGTGGCAGGTGTGACTTGGGCGCCACATGACCCTCCTCATTACGTACTAAATAGAGTGGGTAGGAGTCAATTTGCATGGCATGATTCATCACCATCAACATCATCACAAGTTGTTTATCGATGGAGATGATGAGCATGCAGTGGAGTGGAGTGGAGTGGAGTGTAGGGAGGATGTAATTGTTGTAATGCCAATGATTGAAGTTTGGAATCAGTGTACATACCTCTTCTTCCATTAACTTTGATCAAAGTAGGTTAACCACCTCCAATTTTGATTGAAATTGACCAAGTTAAGTGTCAAAAATATATTAAAATACCTCTAATATTTTTATCATCAAGATGAGCCTTGTAAATATATTATTATTTAATTATAAGATGAAATACAGAGACATTTAGGTTAGTTAGAGTATTATTACTATACATCATTTAATATTATATATATATATATATATTGAAAGAAAAGCATCCATCATCTTCAATATGTAAAATGAGTGTGACACAAATATTAATGCACTTCCCATGACAAAACAAAACAATGGATGCTTTATATTGTGGATGTGCATTTTTGGAGCATTTATTACACACACATAAACCATTATGTGTGGGTGAATATGAAGGCTCACATCCATGATAACCAATGCACACTTGCGTCACTAACAACAATCATCTTCAAAGTAATGAATGCATGCTCGTCAAAAACAATAATAATGTATAAAAAGAGTAGTACAATTGCAATTACTTATTTTATTATGCTTTGAGTGGATAAATGTATTCCATCTATGTTGAGACAGCAGAGACATGAAATGCGGATGGAATTTGGTGGAAAGAACAAAGGCTTTCCCACCAATCTTTTTATGTTTCATGGGCCAACTATCCTTTCTAACCAATATAAATGTTATATTAATCAGTATGAATATTAATAAAGATCAAGATATTTTTTTTTCTCATATATTAAAGTCATATCTTTGCTAGCTCGACAAGACTCTCGTCAATGCAAGATCAATAATGATCATTATATAAAAAATATTTTCACAAATAAAAAGTTTAGTGTATGAATGACCACTCGGATCACAAAGGAATTATTTTACTAGTATATCATGCCAAATGTATAACAAAAAAAATATAAATTGTATATATATATATATATGATTTGTTATATTATAATAAATTTTGGAACTAATAGTTTTGCCATTATAAGCTTTTATATGTCATATATATATATATATATATATATATATATATATATATTTCTCTATATGTTAAGATCTTATCTACGATTTCTTCAAAGTCTTTCTGAAAATTTTAGGACAAGCAACCAAACAAAAATCAAAGTTTTTAATTATATTTATTAGTTTTTTAGGAAATGAGTATTTAAATAAAAAAAGAACATGACAATAGATCTGATACTAATAAATGTTAAAGAGTATTCATATATGTTAGAGTTAGTATCAACTAATAGTCAGATGATAATAATGATTGAATGACTAATCATTGTGTGCAAGTTTTGTGGTTTTAAAGGAATATTATATGTATATATATATATATATATATATATATATATATATATATATATATATATATATATATGTATATATGTATGTATATATACATACATATACACATATACCCACTCTTACATATACATCTATGAAACACCTTCCGATACGAATCGGAATTGATCAACACATTGTTATATAAATGATAAGTCTCAAGTTTGAATCGTCATGGATGTAATGAATATTTTTTTTATTAAGAAAAAATACACAGTGACCACAAACGAAGAACACACAGTAAGTTGAAATCACACTTCAGCTGTCTGTCTGCAATTAACTTGTGAGAGTGGGTATCATGGCGAGGAGAAGCAGCAAGACATGAAACAAAACCACTCTGCTCGACCATCAGAGTTGGCCATCTTAAAGATCTGACAGGCTTCAAGACACTACAGCAATTTTTGTTTCTTCAAAGCCATAGCAAAGTGTGATATGCATAAAAAAAGAGGAAGTCATGAGAGCAGTAGTTGTTCATCACATGTACAGCTTTTAGGTATGCTGGCATGCAGTACACAAAAGATGAACGATACGATTTTTGAGTGAAATAAAGGATCCAAAAATAGTACACCATGCTCCCTAGTATTGTTTTGTACACAGCTTCTCGAGGATAGCAACTAAAGAATATGGTGAGTGATGGGGGTCGCAAACAACAATGCATACAACCTAAAATATTAATCACATAATATACAACAGGATGGACAAAAGGAAACATAAATAAGTTAGATTACAACACAACTTTGCTCGAAGTTGGGAGGTTGGCACCTACTGTCACATGTGAGACACCCTGAGGAAGAAGCAAACCGGTGGAATCCAAACTTCTTGGCCACTAAAAATTTTGTGGTACGATGATGTAGCCGTGTTTGTGCAATCTGGAATTTCGGATGGACCACAAGGCAGAATCTGTTGGTCATGTGGAAAAGAACACTCTCCAGCAACAAGATTCATTCCATGCATAAGAAATCAAGATGAAATAGGTTCATAAGGATAGGAGAGCCATGGATGTTTGAGCGCCTCTGAAGCACTTGGACGCTTCTTTGGGTTTACTTCGAGAAGGTAAGCAACAAAATAAATAAAACCTTGATCACCCATGGGCAGACGATGTCGTAATGATGTCTTCTTTGGAATCAAGTACTCTAGCCTGTTAGTTTCCTGGAAATTACAAAAGAAAAGTATTAGTAAAATGAGGGTATAGTCGTGTGCCCGATATGGCTGTTCAAAGCTAACTTAAACAAACACCATGAAAATGATAACAGATTTTGGCTATTTCTTATAATCTATTTAAAATAAAAGGAAGATTTTCCCCAAATAATTTAGAATGATATCTTTCTAGAGAATTAGTGATGAAAGCACCACCCAAGAGCATGTTTAAGTTAACAATATCCATAGCGCGAACATCAAGTGGAGTTACAGTTACTGGATATCATGTCTAGAAATTATATATGATTCGTCTGGATTTGTTCTAGTATGTCATTCTCTGTAGATGCATCTATATGAGTAATATTTATTGTACCAAAAACGACTGGCATTATATCTGCTTAAATGAAAAACAAGAGAAGAAATTCAGTCGTTCATTTTTAGCATGAACGAAGGACACAAACCTGATTCCTTTCATATAACATGTGATTTTTTGTGAAATACTTGTATGTATCACATCCCTTTGCAAGCATCTCTTGATCAATGGGGCCAATGATTCCCATTATCTGTGCAAGTAGTGTTGCAGGAGAATCATTTTGAAAAAGAACCTAAGACAAAATGAACAAATTATTCTATTCACCATGGAGTCAAAATAATTGCACAGAAAGTCTACTTAAGCTTACTCCCATAGAATACAATTTTCTATGGATAAAGAATCAAGACTATCTTCTTATCATGAGGAATAATGTGTCAAGGTTGTAACAAGTTACAACAGCAGTATTTGTGGATCTGCTTATGACAGAGTTAAGTTTCTGGAGGCAAGAGAAAAGGAGCTGAAAGGTCCTACCTCTGTACCTCTCTTTTCACAAGCATTCCTCTATAACATTAACATTATAATCAACAAAGAAAAGAGCCAATTGTTACCAAATAAGCTATCCTATGTTCTAGATAAAGGAAATATTGCTAAAGATGAATCTATGGTTCAATGTATGAGGCTATGAGCTGTTGCAGTCACCCACACACTACTGTAGTGAACCCTCTATAAATTGGAATTTCACATTTAAAAAATGACTTAAATGACTTTAATCATTGATTTGGATGAGCTCACTTATTTTCAAATGATTAGCTTCTGCACTTGTTCCATGTATTCTTAATCTCACAGATTTGACCAGTACAAATTCTCACAATGGTGACTGTTAAAGTTATCTTTCTTTCCAAACCTGCTAAGTAGATTATCAAGACCTTTGAAGGAAGCAAAAGGAGCAAAACACTGAACTAGAATTTGTGATAAGCTTAGAAAGAAATGGTAGTTCTTGAATGCATTTTCCAAGATAACTACTACAACTGCCTTGAAGGCTGATGAGGTACTTGCAACCTTGATCTCAGACATGAGATGTGGCTTACCATATCTCTGCATTGCAGTAAACTACATAAACCAACTGTATGATGTGAAAGGGCTACAGCAGCTATATAATGTACGATAATAATATTGTGTGAAGTCAACATGATTAATTGTTTGCTTATCAGAAGAAATATATATTTCTGCTGCAAAACCCTTGAGTTATATAAAGAAAAACATTATATACAACATAAAAACCAGAGAATACAATAGGTGGACTATCGGAAAATAATGCAGCACAACTGTTTGGAGTGGCCTGGTGGCTTTCGATGTGGTCAACTGCACACACCAGCTAATCGAGCAGAGGGTACCAATAAAGTTGATCCAATTCAAGATGTGCACATTTGCAGGATAGGTCAAAGGTCATTGCACTTCAAGAACAAAGGAGGCCAAACAAGGTCAGGTGGGATTGTGTGGGTGTTGCAGTAATAGCCTTTGTTTGAACCTATTATTTTAAGCTTAATTATAACCATGTGGTGTACTTGGCTCAAAGCTAGCAACTAACAACTTTCTAGTATGTAGTTATACACAATGACCAGTAATTGGTAGGTTTGCCTGTTGCATTAGCTTGACAAATTAGGACTCAAAGTTTTAGAAACTGAAATAAAAAAAATTAATGCGAACACATAGATAACTTACATTTCCAGTGCAAAGTTCAGCCAAGATGCATCCTAAGGACCATATGTCTATCTTTTTGTCATATGGCAGACCTAAAATAACCTCTGGTGCACGATATGATCGTGATTGCACATAAGAACATAAATGATCTGTTTCAAAGCAGCTACTACCAAGGTCAATTACTTTAACTTCACATCTACTATAGCTCTTTATCAATATATTCTCAGGCTTCAGATCACAATGAATAAGACCAAGGCCATGCAGAAACTGAAGTGCCTCCAGACATTGAATAGTAATTGACTGCAAGAGGTATGTGAATAGTACATCAATATTCTTGAGAGGAAAAAATAATTGCAACGATAGAATTTTCTGAGATTAGGTATACGATTGTACGGAACATAACCTGCAGCCTTGGCATTGTGAAATAAACCTCTCCACCAGATTCTCTGTTGAACTTGTGGAATTCATATAAGTTGGCTTTGAGAAGTTCGCAAACTATCAACAAATGTTCCTGGACAATTCAGATGTGTCAAACAATCAGCAAGAAGAATATGTTAGTATAGTCGAATGTTTAGAGCAATTTTTTCTTCAGAAATACAAGACAGACGATAGAGGCAAATGTAACTATGATTCTACAAAAGACATTTTGCAGTAATTATACCAGCATACAAGTGATCATGAGACAATGCACATAGCTTGAGACTTTCAACAAGAGAATATATTGGTATTGCTAAAATAAATAATACACAAAAGGAAGCAACAACAAGAAAATATCATGGAAGCTATAAAATAAGAATATAAAGAAGCACAAACTCCTCAAAATCTCAACAACAATGATAAAAACAACAAGCTGTAATATCCTGGCTATTTGGGGATTGCAACATGGACCTCTTTATGTTGTGTAGTGTAACAGCCCTAGTTGAACTAGGAATAGTCAAATACCCTTTAATGGTTTCCAGTGAAGTTTTCTAAGTCTCCCTCTGTCTCTCCTTGTACCATTGATTCTAATCATGTCACAGGAATCCATATGTCTTCTTTAAATATGTTAATTATCTAAAGGGAATTTCCTCATTTTATTCTCTGCTGAGGCTATAACTCATTGTTTGTGAATAAAAATATTTTTATTTTATCTTTTCCAGTAATCTCAGATTCGTAACAACATTTTCTTGTCTATACTAACTTTTTATACATGTTGTTTCCTTACTAACCATCACACTGATCCATAAACCAAGATTAGCAATTATAAATGTCTTGTAAATCTTTTCTTTTAATTTAAGGGCACACTCCAATCACTCAAAAGTACCAATATCCCAGTCCACTTGAACAAATCGTGTTTATTCTATGAACCGTCTTCACTGTTGTCTCATTCCTATTGAAAAGTAGATCCAAGATACCTAGAACTTCTACATACAACAATTTATTATCTATACATCTTAACTATGCTCTTGTCTTTTCTTTTAGCATTATAAAAATTGCATGTCATATGACTGATTTTAGTCCTGCTTGAAACTTTGCTGTGTTGAAAAAGATTTTACACCGGTGAAAGAGAAAATGTGAAATTTAGACCACAGAGAATTCCAAACCACCACAATGATAGACATATTTGATTAGACACTTAGCCAATTGTCACATTTGCATTGGCTCCACAATCTATATTGAACTTGCTTGTTCAATGATGGGAAAAATAGGATTTTGTTTAACAATTTTTTCTCCCTACTCTAACCTCTTTCAATGGTTCTATTTACAATGGTACACTTCCTTTTTCAAATGCATTATTAAGTTCCAAAGTCAATTTTGTTGAACTTCCTACAGTTGTCTTTTCCTCTTTCTAATCCTAGGGTAGCTAACTTTTCATCCTAGTGGCCCAACTACTCCCCTGGAGAAAAAAGGAAAGTAATCACACAAAAAGAAATCTTCATGTCCAACACCTTGCTGCTATAGTGTTCTCCTTTCCCTTTCATACATTTCTGTCGGTACAATACTGAAAAGATGAGTCTCTTCCTAGGAAAATGATCAACTTAAAATTTTTCTATGACAAATAATATATTTATCAGTTACATACCCTCAGCTCTATACTATTTGCAATATAGACAATTTTTAGGGGTTCATGCAATAGTTGGTAGATTTTGTCATGCTATTTGTACATGGTAACTTCAACAAATTTTCTTATATGAAAGTCACATTTTGCATAAGTTAAGCGTAAGACATATCTAGATGCCTAAATATTTAGCTTTGTTTATTTCTAAAACCTTAATTCTTATTATGATTTATTATTTGTTTCCGGGGTATTTTCATACTTTAGCTACTTTTAAAATAATAATAAGGGTCAAGTTATAATCTAACTTCTTAGTCATACAAAAAAATTCTACAACAAGCTTGACATCACAAACCGAAAAAAGAAACTTGAACCCACATTATATCATCAAGTCCATACATACAAATCTGAATTCTCATTATGATGTGCTGTGATTTGGATGAATATTTGCATTTAGCTTCTGCTTTTTAGAACCTTCAACAAATGACAAGTATGTGTAAGATGCAGCTATCGTGAGGCTTAAAAATAATATGACCATATTTCAGAATAGGTAAAACATTACTTTAATTCGACAATGATGCTCACAAAACTGAAAAATAAGAAATTTTCCTTTTTAACATTTAATCAAGGAATAATTAAAACAAAGAAATGCCAGTCTAAAATAAAAGAATTTACTCACCCGATAGTAGAAGTAGTCATACAAACGTAAAATATGGTAGTTGTCAGCAGGATCATGCTTGTTAATAAATTTCAAAAGCTTGATTTCATCAAGGCTCTGATCAAAAAAATCTTTGTTATTCTTTATAATCTTCACACAGACATCCATGCCAGTGTGCAAGTCATGCGCCTGAATAGCCTTGCTGAATGCAGCTGAACCCAGATACTCAGTGACATGATAACGTCCAGCGATCACAGAATTCAGTACAACTTGGAAACTTTTATCTTCTTCAAAGCCAGTTCTGGTAATTTGTAGTTGGAGGAGAAATACGAGGTCAGAACATTAGAATATTTGGAAGTAGAACCACTGGAAATTCTAGAGAATGTTTAAAGTATGAAGGCCTCCAAAGTTCACCTTTAAGACCACTGATGGAGCACATCACATCAAATTGGCATATACACATTCAAGAATGATCTAGTGGTCTAAATTTCCCAGTATCAAGAATTCAGCTTTTCCATAATTTTTTTTTTGTCAATATAGGTGATAGAATATGGAGGGCATATAAACTTATAAACAAAAGATTGTCTTAAACCATAAATTTTGGAAATCCAATATCTAACCATTTTTTTAAAAAAATGATTACATGATATTACAATTTGATCATCCCATATTATGAATTCCCTATACAAATTATAGTTTGATCCTCCCTGTTTACTTATCATAGGAACTCACCTAATCCCTAGACATAATAAACCCATGCAGAAAATCTTGCCCTGATTTAATTAAATAATTGAAGGCCTCTATTACTGTGATATCATGATTCCAATCCCACCTTAAGTTTTCGAAATCCTAAAACCCATCTCCGCAACTCATACATGTCCTTCAGCAAGCCCTTTTAGGGTTGCAACTCATTTCCAACAAACACAAACAATCTTAGATCGCAGCCTCTCATGGTTTAGGAACAAGTCTAGTGGCAGGAGAATCAAAGAAATAGGATCCACTAGCAGTAGATTGAATTGAAGTAGTATCCACCAGCCTTTTCATTGCCTCCAATTGCATAGGTGAGATCTTTGCACTCTGCAGATTCTTCTACCCTGAGATCCTTCACCTTTGATGAGGTGCTCCCCTTTCACTTCAAGACCTATTTAGTTCACCTCGCCAAGCATGGTGAACACTTGTCCTACATCATCAACTGCAGGCAGCCTTTATGACAACTACCACCATTTATCAAGCCAGATCCTCTCTGCCACTGCTTACCCACCTGTGCATGCTACAATCAAGGATGTAAAAATTGTTTGGACCTATATTCGTAGGTTTGATCAGGAAACAGGATGCAGATCGGGCAATTTTGCCAGATCCATTCAGAAACAAGGGCTATCACCAGTTAACCCTACCAGCCAGGGTCAGTGTCGGCTTTTAGTAATTCATTTAGGTGTACCGGATGGTAGGTCTACTGCCCAGGATCCCTATCTTTTTTTCACTTTTTCAATAGTATCCCTTTTTTGTTTGTTTTTCTTTTTTTCCTCCCACAAAACCCTCGCTCTCTTCCTTTTCCCTAGATATCTCTCTCCCCTCCTCCATCTCTTCCTCCCTGCTGTTTTGCCATTTCCGCTCCATCACGTCACTACCACCCACTACATTGTTGCTTCTCCCCCTCCAATGGGCCTCTTCCTCCCTCCTCGCCCTTCTTCTTCTCCTCTTCCTCCCTTGCCTCCCGCTTTCCCTTTGGTTTGTGCTGACCAGTACTCTGGTGTTTATGTGTTGGTATGCTGGTACATACGGGAACATACCAGTCTGATCAGGGTTGGTATGAGTCTCAAATCGAAAATTGAAACCTTGCCTACAACAGGTTCCATATGGCACTAGCTGTAGTAATAAGAAGGGGCAATGAGCTATCTATAGATTGGAAAACCAAGGGCATATTGTCTTTTTATTTTCAACAGTTAGTTGCTAATTAGTAAACCAAATATATTCGATAAGTAGTGCTCCTTTAGCTAATGGAAAGATACCACAAGTTTTAAATTGTAATTAGGTTAAAATTTTGGGGGAGAGGAAAGTTATCTCCGTTGATACAAGATTTGAATCATAATGCTACCTGTTTGGACGAGTTCTAGGCTATAGACCAAGTTAAGATTTTATCTTACTATTGGGTTTGTTAATTTTAGGGCAAATGACGAACAGATAAGTATGATTTTTTTGTTATTAGCAGTCAAGACTCACTAATCATAACTCAACA
This sequence comes from Musa balbisiana, assembly GCA_004837865.1. Taxonomy (NCBI): domain Eukaryota; kingdom Viridiplantae; phylum Streptophyta; class Magnoliopsida; order Zingiberales; family Musaceae; genus Musa; species Musa balbisiana. Next base: position 27,873,835 of record CM017194.1, on the reverse strand, counting down.
GTGCAAATTTACTATCGGAGTACTCCATGTATTTTGAATGGGAAGCATCAACATTTACATATATGTACACATAAAAAAACCAAAATATGCCTACATTTATTTAGCATTGAATAGAAAAAGGTGAGATTATAGAGAGAAGCATGCCTGTTCTTCCGATGAACTATTTTCAGATCAAAAGTCTCAAACTCCTCCTCTTGCGCTTTTATCTGTTTTACTTGATCCTGCAATACCACAGCTTCTTCATCCTCTAATGTAGTCTCTACATCTTCTTCTCCTGCTTCACCTGTTACGTAATTTACTCCACTGTTCACAACCTCTGCTTCTGCAAAATCATCCTTTGAGGCTGATGCACTTGATTTTCTTGATCTAACACCATCAGAAGTTTTATCATCCCTGGAGCTCTGAATAGGAGAAGAATCACTGTTTTTTCTCCTCCATGTACCAAGCATACCTTCTGTAACCATGCCATCTCGACACCCATTCGAACTACCAACCACATTGTTGTCCTTGCTTGACCATAATGGTTTACAAGAATCATCCTTAATCAAATCTGATGTTATTGAAGGCGGTAGGAAAGAAAACCCACTGTCCTGAAAACCAACTCCTGATAAGTACACACTCTTATCAGATGGCAAAATATAACTACCTGGATCTTGCTTACTTCCCTTCAGATTGCCCCTCTTTGACCTGTTCATATTTGTCCTAGTTGTATTACTTTGAGAATGTCTTTTGCCACTCATCCGATCATCATAATCCAGAAAGTAATCTCCTTCACTACTTCCTCCAACCAGGCTTTCATGAACTTCACTGCCAATATCAGCAGCATCACTGTTTATGCCCACACCAATTGACCTAAATGATCCATGTTGATCATCTTCCATAAAAGGATCAGCGCGACATTGTTCACTTTCATTAGAAAATTTCCCATTTCCTAGCATAATGAGGTCACTATTCTGTGTGACAAAGCCCTGCCAAGCAGGTTCTGCACGCATCAAACTCAGCTCTTCAACATCCATCAACTGCCCATCATACTGAGCTAACAGATCATTTTCTTCTATCCTCGTATACAACATTTTATGACCTATGGTTCCCTGAGCAGCAGCAGTTTTTTCCACATTCTTTGCCTGCAAATACTGCTCACTTGACAAGTGAAATTCCTCTTCAGCAAAAGATTGATCATCATCTTCATCCTTTCTTAGAGTATGGTCCTGCCAGGTAGGAACATTATCATGACAGTGTTTTTCATTATCACTTGGATAATCAATTTCATGAGCTAGAAACCAGGTCTCATCTTCAATAGGCTGTCGCATGTATCCAACATCATCATCATCATCATCATCATCAACATCATCATCATCATATTCATCAGAATCCCAATACTCATTTGGATAATCAATCGATTCATCACCAATGGTAGCAAAACCAGATACAAAATCAGAAGTGTCCTCAGCAATTCCTTGACTTACAGAGAGCCAACTACTTCCAATTGTTCGCTTCCCACCTGTTGTGATATGTTACTTATGTAAATTGTGAGAAAAAATTGAAAATAGTAACAAGAAATAACACCACACCAAAAAAAAAAAGAGAGATGATGCACCATAAAATGAGTGCAGCGTATCTTTTACACCGAATTGTCCAAACATTCACCCCAAGTTTTCAAACCTATGAATCACTTCATATGTACTGTGATATCTATGATTATATTTTTACTAAAAAATTTAAAAAAATTAGGACCCTAAACAAGATCCAAAATAGGTATCCTCAAGTTACTGTGTTGGTTGTCTTTTACTTACAGCTATCATGTTCAATATAATTTTCAGATAGGAAGTTAAATGCAAGTTCTCCATATAGTTGGACATTATGGCTTGTTGTCATTGTTATTGTTGTAAGTTAAATGCAAGTTCTTTTTTCCTTTTTTTGGTTCTGTTAGTTCTTAGAACATCATAGATTTAACATAGATACAATGAACCAGTTCTCGTGGACCCTCAAAAGCTGGGGATTAGTTCTGTGATCAACCATGGATAGGAAATTCATAACCAAACCCATCAGTCATATAAAACAGCCGACGCAACCAAACCTATGAAATAGACAAAGAATAAAAAAGAAGGGAGAAGTGAAGAAAAACAAGGACAAAGTTCAAAGAAATAACTTGTGGAAAAGAGATGATTTAAGTTTAAAATGTGATAATATGATAAACAAAACATGTAGAAGAAAAACAAGGACAAAGTTCAAAGAAATAACTTGTGGAAAAGAGATGATTTAAGTTTAAAATGTGATAATATGATAAACAAACATGTAAAGGATAAAAACCTATCACTGACAAAACCTACATTTCAAATTATTAACAAAAGGGAAAGGATGAATGAAAAAGGCTAAAAAATAAAATCTGACAATCAAAATTAATAAGTCAAATACTGAAAGAGTTTTAGAAGACAATCAATACATATTGACATCCAAAATTAAACCAACAACCTTCTAGATCTAAAAACTTACATGATACCCAAGCACAAAGTACATAATTATTTTATTTATTTCATAAACCATATAGTTATCATCTGTTTTTATAATCATTAAAACTTCTTTTAATATTCTAAGTTGTATTGACATCTCAACATATGTTTTCCATTGCAAGCAACATCAACTCAACCCAAGCAACTGTCAATTTGCAACATTGAATGGCAGCAGTCATGCCTATCATCAAAGCCATCAATCCAAGATGATAAAAGTAACTTTGAGTAACAGTTTTTCTTCTCTGTTCCTGTTATATTCTTCTCATCGAGCAATGCCCAAAGCTGAGGCCTAAGTCCTTCAAGATCAACTGGAATGAGCAAGACCAACCTACAATTGTCACATTTTGTTTAGGAAAGACTGATTTTATTGATCCCTTAAAACAATCCAACCCAGATCTTGTGGCATTTGAAGTTTGGATCAAGTTGATTCTGATCTGCAATAAACTAATATATCTTTTGAATCATGATTGCCTTGTAACATGAGCCAAGGCCCCAAAAAGGTGCTCTTTGTAATTTTCTGGTGACATATATAATAACTCAAGCTATAACCCATACATAAAGTGAGACTACTTTTTGCTTCCACTCGAATACATAATGAGGATGTCAGATCTGCAGGAAATTACATCAAGTCCATAGAATTATTAGGATTCCCCAAATGTTATGTAGGGTCCCAATGGAGTCATGGTCCACATCCATTCGTGCAACACCGAAAAGAACAGAGATTCACCTACATGCACAGCAGCACTCAGCATGTCCCAAACAATATGAATGATCATTGTTCTGTTGCAATGTTTACAAATCCAAGCTTGAAACATTATGGGTGATGTTGTGATTTATTTCTGCAATGCAGCATCCTCTTATAAGGTGCATTTTGTAGATGGGTAGTATCATAGTGATTTATAAAATATAAACTATATTAAGTTATACCCCACACCTGTTATGGGACTATTTTCAAGGAGTAGCAGCGCTCATCGAGAAATCTGATACATAAAAATCATCATCGCTCTATCTTTCATTTATTCAGCATATGTCTATGTGCATATAGATTGTTAAATTATTTTAATGAAGATTTCCAATATCCCCTGGTCATCATCTAAAGATGTCATATTCAGCAAAGCAGTACGCTGAAAAATTTTGTTAAAAAGACAGCCCATGTCAACCCCAGCCGAAGCACAAAACCATCGAAATTCAAATACTAGAGGAAGAGAAACGTAGAGGAGGTGTATTATTATAACTGTATCCTGCTATTGTGAAACTTATATATGTAAAAATAGCCATAAAAGACAAAATTCAGTGCTACCAACGGACTACTTCAAATATATTATTTAGAAAACATTAAATCAGTGTCCTTGAGGAATAGACAACAAACCTACCAAATAAGTTTTTCCTATTTAGCCTCATCTATGTAAATTATGAAAGGCAGCTGCCTCTTTGATCTGCAACTAACAACTCATTAAGATCTATAATAAATTATGCTTTACAAGTTTCAATTGATTGAAACAAAAGAGAAATAGGAACCTTATAATGCATAAACAGAACAAAAAAGATGAGCAAGAGTCTAGCACCAAACTGATTCAACATATCTAAAATAGATGGAAAAAAGGAAAAACAAGTTGCTGGCTGCCAATCAAAAAGAAGAAAGAGTCATACTCATGGACAAAAATGCAGAAAGGCAGATACTATCAAGCTTTATGACCAGGCAAATTGAATCCAATATGATAAGGTAAAATAGAGCTCATAATGTTATTCATCATAATGATAGTTACCAGAGAAATTAGCTACTACATACCTGAAGAGTTGAATTCTTGCCCAATAGGTACATCAACAAGAGATCCAAACATGAAGGTCTTCTCCGCATCGGATAGCCTTATCCCAGATTCATGATGACCAGCCTTTTTCTCAATGTTCATGTTTATTGATTTGTCTTCTGATTTAAGCCGCACAGGGCGCAATTTTGGCAGCTCTTCCTTGTGATTCTCACCAATAAATGATAGATCAAGGATTCTAGATTCTTTCATCTTTCGATTTTCTCGAGACTCTCCAGATAAGTGTGACCAGCTCATTCCATCTGGTTGTTCTCTTGTTGCTTCCTTAAAATCATCACTTTCTGCTTTCTTTCTTAGCCCCTTTCTATAATCAAGATGACCTTCAAAACTGGATGTTGTATTATGTGCAGGGAATGGAAAGACTGTTTTAACAGAACAATCTGTTGATAGGTTTTCACTTTGTAACCACAGCTTATCGATAAAATGGTCTTCCGAGAAGGCATTATCATCCTTATGGTCAACAATTTGATTGATCTCAGGATTCACTTCCACCTCATCTTTAACTTTACCCCTTCTGTCGGAAACCCTATTTTGCTCCCCTGATAGATCACTCTTGGTTCCAACAGTCAAGTCCCTCTTTTCTGACATAGAAGAATCATGTTGATGCTTCGGTTCCTTGGATATTAAAAGATCAGCGAAGTTATTGGTGATGTCACGAGTGCTGCTATTGTTGACAACAGAATTGACAGTACTACCAGCAGAACTATAATTCCAAGTGTGTGGATCCACTGGATGGCTCTCTGGACCCCAATTATAACTGCTATTTTTCTTTCTTTTGGATCCATTTCCAGCACCACCTACTTCAATCTCCTTGACGATGAACTCATTTTCCATCTCTCCGCTATATACACTCATGCCTTTCTGCCTCATACCACTAGCCGTTCCGACATGTTCTCCCAAAGCTTCTTTCTCCTCGGCGAGGTGTTTCTGGAGGAACCCATTCAAGTCCGGCCGCGCATTGAGCTCCGCACGCAAAGCAGCCTCAGCGTGCATAAACCTATTCTTCCTTAAGAACTGCAGCACAACATCCACGGAGTCCGTCATCTCGTCTCCCAAATCCACCAGACTGCTAGCAACAAGAGCAAGAACCACCTGCAAATCAATCAACCAACCAACCAAATAAGCAAAACAGTAAAAGAAAACCTCTTTTCTTCTTCATCCGTCTCCTTTCTCGACAACTTAGTCCAAGAAACGCTTTTGCAGCAAAAGGAGCCCGTAAATATCGAAGAAACCCGAAACACTAGCATCAGGAGTCGGAGTCTACTCAAGAAAAGCCCACAGAAGGCAGAATCAGGAAAGAGTCGGTTCCAACTCGACATCGGAACTGCCTGCAAACCCGTTCCAACGCCCGGCTCGAGTGATCCAACCCGAGCAGCGGGAGATCCGAAGGTGAAGAAGGCTGGGACAGGAGACTTACGGAACGACAGCGGCGCTAAGGGGAGACGAGGAGGAGGAGGGGAACTCGAGGCGGCCAAGGGCAGAGGAATCCGGCGGCATCAGTGGGGGAACGGGAGGACGACGGCACCGGGGGGGTCGATGGAGGCCGGCGCTCGGGGGCTCCTAGGATAGCGACAACGGGCAACACCGGAGGCGTACATTATTGTCACGTTGGGGGCTTCCATCTTTCGAATCGGTATGCTAATGGAAGCGAAAAAAGCACCGCCGCAGAAGCCGGCCGGGCCGCATCACCCCTGGAACCTCTCATGAGTGACGTCATCCGACGGAGACTGCGGCGCGGGGCCCACGAGCGCGGAATCCTCGTCACCCGCGATGCGCAGGAGCGACTGAGTCACCTTGGAAGTGCCACCTGGGCCCCGGTGCTTGCGGGTCCCATCCACGAGGCCAGTACAAACGGCGCGTTCCTGAGATGCCATCGGAACAAATAGCGATTTGGGAATATAAATTTTATAAGACGCTCCGACCACAGTACCAAAAATCGTCACCAATAGATTAAAAATAACAATAAATACATTGGGTTCCTCTAATGCTAATTAAATTAAATACTTTTTATATAATTTTAAAAGCCCTTTTTTTTATGATGGCTTGCTTACTCGTGTGGTTTATCCGCTTGTGATTGGATGTTACAGATCAGCAAGGACCCCACAAGTCCCATACGGGCCCACCTTTGCCTCCCATCAGAAGACAGGTTGGTGGGGGAAAGTACTGCTTCCGCCGTATGATAGCCCATTGAACAGTTTGAAGAGCCCTTAGAGAGAGGTTCGGCAAAGTGGGGGTTGACTTATTTTGACTTTTTTTTATGCAAGATTGCGTCCCATTTGGACCAACAAGCTCGTTCCAATTAGATCCTCCAATCATGTGAATCATTTTATAGTTCAATCTATCTTGCAATCATTGGGGTGCTTTTATGGCTGACATTCTGCTCATTATTGTCAAAGGAATTGTAGTTAGTGTTGGTCGTTGTTCCTTCAAGCAGCGAACAGAAACAAAGAACTCATTTCACGAAAGCATTCCCCAGTCTTGACAAACAGTTCTTTCCTTTGTCTGAAGAAAGAAGAAGGATCATTCAACATGATCAAAGCACTTGACAAGCAATCTTTTCTTCACTTGCAGCGAGCAACATCTGAGCTAGTCCTCCTCTAGTCTTACAAACCGTTCTATCCTTCATCTGAAATATATAAGATACTCAAGGCATGATCGTATCAATCGTAAAGCTCGAAAAGTAATTACGAATAGAGTTCGATGTAAATGTGCAAAGTAACTAAGAATGAGAGCTTTAGTACAATGTTTAAATGATAATATGGTATGAAATTGGATGTTTCATATAACAATTTTTAGCCTTGGATTTTCTTAGCCTTTTGTTGACAAGGACAAAGGGACCAATTGGTATGTGCCATTATGTTCTTTTAGGACCACACTCATACAAGGCTGTCAGATGTATGCATCACAAGAAAGCTCACTGTCATACTGATAAATAATCATCATACATTTAGTCATACTGATACATATCTGTATTTGAAGATGACAAATATTTTTCAGGCCTCAACCATCAACTTGAAATAAGCTCTATAAAGACTGCATGGCTTCATTCTTATCAAGAATCTCAACATAATAAGAATATTAATTAATTAATCAAAATAAATTTGGAGACATCATTACTGTCTGCTTAAGGGTGAAACAAAGAAGACCTTGAGAAAAATATTTTTTGGGGGGGAAGAAATAGCTCTGTGTTTGATTGCTCTCAACAATCATTTGGATCATTCTTTGCACTTGGAACTCAGCAGGAAGTGCTGGAGTCACCACCATCAGTAATTCAATCAAGATAAACTTCATTTAGATGTGTATTTTATTCATTAACGTACAAGAACAAGCTCAATGGCCACACAAGATATGTGCTACATGATTTCATAGTTTGTATGCACACTAAACCATCTTATGAGGGACGTCTAATTTCCAAGAAATCGATGAAGGGACCTCCTCTTGTTCTGCTATGCTCGAATGGCACTTGCTGCCGTTAGGCTCGGTGTTTACCTGAAGGAAATCGTGAAACTGGATCGAACATTCTTTACCTGCAATCAATCGCATTTACATAGGTCATTTGATCGTGAGAATCACTTTTATGTAAGATCAAGAAGCGGGACTTCTCAGTTGATTACCACGGATCTTAGAGGAGTATTGATCCGTTGGTAGTGGTTTCTGGTTGATGTTCTTCGACTCGGATCGAGAAGCTGTCTTTGAGAAAGGTCTCGAATTCTCCCGATGCCTGCGAGCCATGATGACGTGCCAGTGGTTCTTCACTGCGTTGTCGGTGCGGCCAGGGAAGAGCCTTGCGATGGCCGCCCATCGGTTCCCATGGACGCGGTGGGAAGCAAGGAGCCGTTCTTCTTCCTCCGCCGTGAAAGGGCTGCGGTTGATCCTCGGGTCCAGTTGATTGAACCACCGCAGCCTGCAACTTTTACCTGGTCCAGGCGTTACCTCACATGACTATTGGCTTTGAATGAAACACCTCATGACAAAATCATAGGAAGAAGAAAGGAGGAGGAGGAGGAGGAGGAGGAGGAGGAGGAGGAGGAAGAAGAGGACTTATTTTTCCTCAAGAAAAATATAGCAAAGGAGCCCTTCTGCATGAGAACAAGAACAAGAAAGGAGCAGCAGGAATCAGAAGACACTATGCAAGAGATGCATGAGTCTCGTTCATATGGTTGCACCTGATCTTCCTTGAAGCTTCTCGGCGAGGGCATTCCAGCTATGAGGACCATACCTAGTGACCAACTCCTTGAGCTTCTCATCCTCCTCCGGCCTCCAATGGCCTCTACTGCACATCGTACCAGGAAACACAAGCGAGAGCTACAGCACGTACAACAAGTTCGGAGAAGATTTGGAAATAGATGCAGGTGGAACTACACGGTGAGGACATATATGTATATTGAGAAGATAAGATGAAGGCAAGAGATCATGAGGAGAAGATGCAAGGATGGCTGCAGAATAAGGAGATGCGCTTTCTCGTGGATGAGATGAGGACAAAGAGTTATAAGACAGTTACTCCATGGATTGATGGTCCGTTTGGCCTAACTCATGGTACGCTAAAGACGTCTGAGAGAGAGAGGTTGTGGGGTCGCTTGGTGAGGTGAACACCGGACTCCTTTCAACATCACTCCATTGTTTCTACACTACGTATGCTAACCAGGTATGTATCATGTATAAATCAGTAATATCTTAGTAGTTGATATCAATCCCATTCGTTGAAGTGAATGAAGGCAAGTCCATCAGAAAAAGGTGCAGTTTAGATTTAATGTGCTCGATAATAAGTTGGAAAGAATAGACACAACATAGAACGATTATGGTCTTGGAAAGGAACCCTGAACCGAAATGAGTAATTAGATTGTTGTCAGCAACCACACATTAACAAGTCAGGCATAGTTGGAAAGAAGAACCCAAAGTTATAATCAAATGTTCTCCCTTTGGCTCTTAGCTCATAAGTTGGGAGTGCCGTGCAATTGAAGAAGAAGAAGAAGAAAAGGTCATTTTGGTAAAACAAAGGCACTCGCAAGCGGAAGTTGTTACAGTTAATTGTGTGTGCGTTGACAGGCTCCGAAAGCAGGCGCGGTGGGCGCATCCAACGGCTCCGGACAAGCGCAAGAATCAATCCGTAGCCGTCGGATGGCCGTGCCCTTGACCGGAAGCAACCAACCTCTCATCCTCGAACGCACGCCCAATGGCCCGCTGATTGGCTACCTTGAGGACCCACTGCTCTCGAGATTCTGGTCCCACAAGCTAGTAGAGCGGTACCGTCGTGGGTCCGATTTAGATGCGCACGGTGGAGTTCTTTTTCTTTAGTGGTTTCAAACGGGCCCGAAACCGCCTTGCCCTATATAAATACGGCGGGATCCTCGAATCGGTGATCGATGGCTGCCATCGAAGAGGTGGAGCAACACTTGTTGGAAGGAGGAGAAAATGTTCATATCGACGTGCAGGTAATAGAGAGAGATGACGAGGTCCGATCTCTTTTCACTCTCGTGATCTGCCGGAGAATCGCTTAGCACTGTGATTTTTCATGGGTTTCCTGATTCCTCCGCTTCCCGATCGCTTGATCGGCCAAGGCTCTATTTTGTGAGCCAGATCCTTTGATTTTTCGATCTCTGTTCTTCGATTAGGTTTTGGGATCTTTGATCTAGTTGTTGGGTATTGTCGCATCCATGGCTTCGAGATCGAGATTGGTTGATACTCTTCCGAAGTATGAAGTGAGGATACTGCTTTCTTCGCTGAAGTAGTTGTAGATTCATATGTAGAAATAACTTGTGACTCATCGAATTAGTCGCTGATACAAATAAAAGCGACATTAACACTTCTTTCTGCCATTATAGCCTTCATTACCTGAAATTTCCTGATAGAATTATACTTCCTTATATTTTCCTGATAACATTTTCCCTCGTTTTTTTCTTGTACAACAAATTTGCCATTGACTTGGTATCTTTAGAATGTTAATGAAACATTACATAGTGGAGATGGATCTGTGGATCTTTGTGGAAACCCTGTTTTGAAGAACAGCACAGGCAACCAGAGAGCTTGCTTTAACATTCTTTGCTACTAACATTAGCTTTGACATAATCAAGTCTCTTCTTTGTGAGATCTCTATAAAGTCACTTCTCGTTTCCAAATCACGAATTACAGGGGATCGGTTCTGTGAACATATAGCCAAATCTTGGCACGCACTTGAAGATTGAGCAGCGGGCGATTACAGAATTCTCAGTCATATACTTCATCTTGATCATTTCCGGTTCATCACTCATTTCTTTTTATGATTTTCCATCTAGTTGCTACTTAGTGCAATGAGTTATGATCTGTGGAAGCTGATTAATGCCTGCTGCATTATGAGCCATTCAGCATCCGTTCCAGGTTCTAAGCCTCCACATTGTACATATAAAAAATGTCAGCATCATTACCGCTGACATTTTTGTATGTGCCTAAATCTGTGCAGATTGTTATTGTGTACATGACGTTGGATTATGCATTGATTATAATTATCTACTGCAGATTCCTTGACGAGGCTGCTATTCTCTTAGATGGTGAGGCACTTTGTTGAGCATTCACGTTACACACTGATATAAACGTCTCTATTCGATGTCTCTGAACAGAGTTGCCTGAGAAGATCTGATGAAATTTCCCTGTTTGGTTCGCAGGATGACTAGCCGATCGGCACATGCTGCAAGAGAGCAGAAGTCGGCATATGGACCAGGGAACATGTTTGAAGAAAGAGGGGATGAAGAAAAAGAAGCCAGTATTGCTTCCAATTAGTCAAAGGGATCGTTGTTCTCGAAAAGAACTCCGTGTGTTCGTACACTCGAAACACAAGTAAGATTGGTTGTTGGCATTAGAAGCTTTGCATGGCCGCAATTTCACACCACCTTTTCCAATCAAATCTAGAGGAAAAGGACATCGCACGTATGGCATCAAAATATTATTCTCAGGTAACAACATGAAGCACTATTATTTTGTTAATAATCAACAAAATGAGCTTGAATCAACTCCTCAGCAGAACTTTTGAGCCAAGATTTTTTAGCTTAGGCATTGAGAATATTTGGTTATTTCATAATCAAGATTGTTGATAGAAGTCTTGAGAAATGTTTCCTTCAAGAAATTTTAAATTGCTTGTGCTTCATGCATATTTTGGTGGATAATTTTCGATTTAACATTGGATACATACTGTTGTATTAGTCGTCCTGTTAATTAGACCACTTGGTCCAATAACATGAGCACCCACTTCATTGGTTCATAGTTTTCGCAGCAACTTCTTGCAGTTCTTATTCGGAGTATACAGTAGCTAAAGTCAACAAACACACACGCACGCACCCCTAGTTGACCTTCTTACAGTCGCTTCTGATCTGTCCGTCGCTCCCGGTCAGTGGATTAATGTTCCCCATGTTGATCATGGAGGAAGCGAAGCTCTGGAAGAAGGTGCTTTCGTCGCCTGCAAAGCTGTTGACGATGGAAATAGTGGAGGCCCCGCTGGTGGAGAACAGCTCCTGGTCGGACTGCAGCAGCCCCTCGTTGCTCTGCAGGTTGGTGAAGTACTTGTTGTCGAAGGTGTCGGGCGTGGTGAGGTCGAGATTGTTGAGGGTTGTGCCGTCCCCTCCCTGGGGGCAGTTCTGCTGCAGAGTTGCCAAGTAGGTGGAGTCCAGCGACGGGTCGGGGCTGCCGGTGCCGCTGTAGTTGTAGAGCCGGCTGCTGAAGAAGCGGCACTGCGCGCGGCCGAACGTGTGAGCTCCTGCGTGCATCCCATGCCATGCCATGCAGAGAAGAACCAGGTGAGAAGGCCGTTTACGTACTTGTTTCTCTGTCCCGACGAGATAGAAAAAAGAGAGTGAAACCGGGATTAAGCTTTACCTGACAAGGCGACCAGATCAGTGTCATCGAGACCTACATCCGAGAACTTTTGCTTGAGGGTGTCCAAGTCATCGAAGGGGCTCGGCATGTTGTTGGCAGCGGTAGGGTTGGCTGTGGTTCCATCCCTCCTTCCCAGTAGTACGTCCCATGTTGGACCTCCTGCCTGTTAACAACACATTGATGTTGAGTTCTGCCACCACCATTCCGCTATCATATTAATTATTTTGACTTATCCTGGTTATACTAATCAACTCATGCATTCATTATCTCATTTTTATATCTGACTACACATGGATGTTCTCTTCCTTGAGATAGGAACACTGTTAACCCCGTGAATCTGTCCAATATGCTGGTCGATGTGTACATATACATACTAAATGAATAATTAGTTGGAGTATATTTGCAATATTGGGTCGGTCTTGTTTGTCAAAGCCTCCAAGTGAAGCAGCCTGCATGTATGTCTACAACAGCACATGCATGTTCTTCGCGAGCTAAGAGAAGGAGAAGCTACACATATTTATGGGGATGAGGACCAAAGCACGAAAGCTGCGATGTGGTAAAGCTTATACCAAGTCGACGGAAGCTTCGGCAGCGAGCGCAAGGATGTCAGCGCAGGAAACGACGCCCGGGCAAACGTTCTCCACCGCGGTCTTGATGTCGTCGACCACATCGAACCCCCGCACCGAGTTCTTGTTGGGCGTCGCGTCCTTCTCGCTCTGTATGCTGTCACTGTTATCCAGCAGAATGGAACCGTCGCAGCCCTACAATACAGCCACCAAGCTGATCATCTGGTGCCCCAGGCACTCAGCATATGACTAATCAAAGCATCATGTTTATGAGTCTTTCAAGATCAAGATGAACTTTGATGACTAGAATTTGTAGCAGAATTAGTCAAGTTTGGAGAAGAACTGAAGGTTACATTCACGAAGCAGTCATGAAAGTGGAGCCGAAGGAGGCTCGCGACGATACGAACATCAGAGCTCTGGGCTTGCTGAACCACGTTTCGGACGACGGCCGACACGTTTGAGCATGAGCTAGCGTAAAATGTGGAGCTCAGCTGAGCTCGAGAGCCATGGAGGAGAAGGGTGAAGAAGAAGAAGAAGAAGAAGGCTAAGCACGCTGAACACAAAGAAGAAGAAGAAGAGTAAGCCATTCTAGTTTTCTTGTGCTGGAACTACTCACGATGCTACTGTATTTATAGGCAATTCGCTGGAGAACTGGGCAGGCAAGATCATCACCATTCATGCATGCACGGTTTAGCTTCGCTGTCGAGCAAATCAAGGTTCTACTTTAGTGTCTGATTAAAGACTTTTCTAGTCAAAGCGACATAATTGAGGGGAGAGATGGCAATAGAAAAGTACTCTTTGACATACCTATCCCAAATATTGTCATTTCATTCTAAGGTCACATGTGGGACACACTGAGATAGTGATCTATGGAGTCTCATTTTGCTCCTCAATGGCAAGACTAATATACATGTATGCATTCTATACCTAAATTACATTAATGCTATGTGAATCGTGTTCTTTCTGTGCATTCATTCCTGGAGTCTTTATGATACAAATCACAAAACATAGTGTCTCGTAAGCCTATCAATCTTCTTATATCATAATTGATTCCTTCCATATTTTTCATATAAATTATGGTTTATTAGCCAATGCAGCCAGCAATCAGTAGAAGATGAGGACAACCTATGTCTCCAGGGAATAGGCACATATGGTGACAACTGGAGGCGGCTCTCATCATATGCATCAAGGCGTAGTCACCATCCATAAGAAGCTTCTCCCATGTCCAAGTCCACAATAGGGGGCGTGACCTCGCCCAAGTTGGGCAGCCTGTCTGCCACCAATTCATGGATCTCGGTTGACTGGTTGTTGTGAGTCGTCATCCTCGGTTTCTCATTTCTCAGCGAGTGTAATGATCAGATACATGAAAAGATAAAGCTAATCCAAAGATCCAGCAAGAAGATGAAGACTGTTGCAAAGTCAACACCCACGGAAACAAGATTTCTTTAAGGAAATCAAAAGCCAGTGATTACTTCCTTAGTAATTAAGGAAATCAAGGAAGCGTGCAGGAATGGAACTACAGCTGTTGGCTACGCCACGAGCAAACGCTATGAGAACATTGCAAGGACGAAGATTCTGCTAGGGAAGTGACATCGGGTCACCGCTGATGGATTTCCTCGCACTCTTCGCTGGTTTGTCGGCGTTTACAGCCGCAGTGCTTGAAACTGACCGCGACTTGGAAGGAAGGTTCGAAGGCCAGTAATCATTGTTTGGCGTATGCTTGCCAAACCTCAGGAAGGAGATGATGCTCTCCAAAAGGTCAAGCGTCAATGCATCGGCGATGGGTGAGCCGAGAAATGAGAGCTCGTGGGATCTCAACTCGATGATATCCGATGATCACGGAGATCATCGTATGACAACGGTGCGTCGTGTGTCATCTTTTTCTTCTTCCTTCGTTCTTTTTCCCATTCTTCAGTGATCTGATGCAATTATTTTTTGTGATCTGATGCAATTATCCTCGATCGGAGGTCAACGCGAGTGGAAACATGTGTTGTTGAGTACTTTATGATCGCTTCGAAGGTGTTTGTGGTGATAATCTACATATATTTTTTTATTGATATCCAATTATTTTTATATTATTTTATTACGATTTTTTTTTTGAACGGGTCAATTTTACTCAACAAATTATTTCAATTTTATAAGATGATTTCTAAAAAAAAAGTCTCTTTTTTTTATTTTCTCATTATAACTTTCTCCTATCATTATAGTGATGACATAATCGAAACACGAGATTTCATGATAATTTGAATATAGTTGAACGAAGATAATCACGATAGAACAATAAAACCTTGTAGATAGGAAGAAGACGGTGATATAATTAAAATGATTAGGCTTTGTGGTTACTAGCAAAGCTCGTATGGAGATTGGTGATGCGATGAGAAAAGATATTTAGGATATTAGAGGAAAAAATAAAAAAAATTAAATTAAATACTTAAAAATGAGTTTTTAAATAAAAGAAATCGTCCAGTTTTATTTAAATTTCAGTAAAATATTTCAAGAACGAAAAACTGAAAATATAAGCCAATATTTTTCCGGTCTCTTCGATCGTTCCATTTGGCTCCCCGTCGCCGTCTCGCATCACTCACCACCGACCTCGATCGATCCCGAGTCTCTTCTCCTTGATCGCTCCAGTAATCCCCACCCCCCGACTCCAGCGAGATCTTCGCCGCGCCTCGATACTCCGGCCTTGATTATGGATGCAGCAGGGGTAATCCTCTCTCTGTCTCTCTCTCTCTCTCTCTTCCTGCTTCTCTTAGGGTTAGGGTTTCCGATCCCTATTGTTGCCGTTCTTGCTTTGACTCGCGGTTGGGTGCAGCCGTGGTCGAAGAGGGTTATTATGTATCGGGAGTGGGAAAGAAGGCTGAAAGATGTCAGGATTAGGGAGGGGGACGTGAACAAACTCGTGATGAACTATCTCGTCACCGAAGGCTACGCTGAGGCCGCGGCGAAGTTCCAGATTGAGTCCGGCACCGAACGTACCCCTCGTTCTTGGCATTTTCGTCGTTCTCGGCTGATTCTTTTTTACACCGATGTTGAATCTCTATCCGCAATGTTGCCTTTGCTTGTCGATGATCAGCCGATATTGATCTTGCTACTGTATTTGAACGCCGGGCGGTGCTAAGGGCTGTGGAATCTTGCTATCTGAAGGAGACGATTGAGAAACTCAATAGCTTGGACCCTATGGTAAGGATCTTTTGCTTCCTCGCCATCTTTACTTCTTATATTGGGTCAAGGAACTAAGCAGACTTATCTCTTGGGTAAGCAAAACGGGCATCTTGTACCAATATAGAGATTTTGAAAATAATGGAAGAATGTCAAGATGATTAGTGCAGATTGTAGAGGGATCAGTCTTGGTTAGAACATGTTTTAAGAAATCAAAATGATCTGATCTTGAGCTTTTTTCTCTATAAATGAACAACAAAAATTAATGCTGGAATTATTATACACTTAGGCTAAGCTTGTTTTAGATGCTAGATTGGTGATGGCTTTTTTTGTGGAACATTTTGCTGACCTAAGTTTGATAGTATCAAACAAACTCCTTTTTTTTTTTTTTCTTTCTGCTGAGTCATCATTTTCCAATTTTTGTGATTCGAAGTAGCTTTTGCCATTTTGTTTAGGGCATTAATAAGTTGTCTACAATTCTAAGTACAATGAGTCTGTCTCTGCTCGATTAGTTCATGAAAATTGTCAACAGCACTTTGTCCCAGTTACTTCATATGATCAACACAGCTTAGTCAGTTTAAAATTGGCAGATCTGATCCATTAACAAATCAGTGTGTGCTTTCTTTAGGAGCATGGTTCCAGGGCATACCCTTGAATGGTGGCAAATCAAGTCTGATATAACATGCAACACAAGTTTATAACAAATGTTATGCATACCGTTGGACTGTTGATTTGGAAATTCATTTTGATACTTCAGCTATCTGTTACAAAAATATGTGACAGGTTCTTTTAGGAGCAAGGCTCTGTACATCGACCTTCCCGACACCCCCACTCTTCTCTTTTAACTTTCAGTAGCTTTACACAAAATCTAATTAATTTAAGATCAGTTACAGGTTCGGTTCGATCCATTTGTGATTATGTACCACAGTTTGAGATCATTGTCATATTTTTATGGTTATATTATTTTGAAATTTGACATCAGGTTTTTAAAATTTGCACAAGGTAGTATGTGGAATTGTTATCCTTCTTATGTTGTTTATACATTCTTGGCAGATACTTGTCATGAACCCCCAAATTGGCTTCCGTCTACAACATCAGAGGATGATTGAGATGATTCGTGCTGGAGAAATGGAAATGGCTCTGCTGTATGCTATAAATGAGATTTTACCAGGGATTGAGAATAATGTGATTCTTTTTAGCATCTCTTCATGCTTGTTTTGTCTAGCCCTTGAAAATTATGTTTTTCTAGTAAGCACTGAATATGGTAGGAGTAACATTTGTACACTTGGCTTGAAACTTATCCTTCTCTAATTGGTTGATTTCATGATATGTAACTTTATTCAACATTCTGAATGTGCTTTTCCTTGAACAATGTTGCAGTTGGGGGCTATATATTGAGGTTACTATGTTTGAAATTTTCCGGATATAGCGTGTGCTCTAATTATTTGCTCAATTGTCGTTGATAAAAAAGAAACTTGGTTTTGGCAGATAGATTTTCTAAAGGAGTTCATACGGACAACAACGCTTTTCCCGCTCCTAGGTCCGTCGCAACGTTTGAAACTTGTGAGCCAGGTTAATGCTGCCATACTAACAAGTCAAAATCATGAGAAAGGTTGGTCTTGCTAATTTTATATATTCCTGTACACAGATCATAATGAGCCAAAGAGTTTCGTTAGGTTGCTGAGAGAGTATAAAAAAGAATAAATGAGTACAATTTTGGTTCCATATACCCATGTCAATTTTAGTTCCAGAGCTCATTTTTGTTTGGCTTAGATGGATTCACTTTGATTATATTATATCCCTTTCTTTTATTGTTGTCCTTGTATGTTTAGCAATGCTTCCCAAATGATTATTTGTTGGAAGTCAGACATCAACATGCTCCATGGGCTCCAAGATAAGTATGGTTGCAGGAGTCACTAATGTTGGAACCGTTTAGTCTCTAAAGCTTTTTTTCCTTCAAATGCATTCCCATTTGTCATATCAGCTGTGCTTATTAATACAAATATGTAGTCTGTATATCTAGCTACAAAAATTTCTGCTTTCTAATTTTTGGGTTTTTTTTTTTCTTTTTCTAAATGCTGTCATAAGGCATCATTCAGGCAGATCAGTGTTGCATATCCCTCATCGAATCTCTGTAATGAATGGGTGCAAAAGATTCCTGATCAAAATTAATCAATATGACAAAAATTGGAACTAGCTAACATGAGAGTTTAAGGTCAAACAAATAATTATATCTATTTTTGAGTTAAAGGCAGACCCAAGTTAATTAAAATGCTTAGGCTTGCCTGATTCAACTAGCCCAACCCTACACACAGACAATGCACACTGGTGCTCAGTATTTATTCTTGATATCTATCATGTATGATTCTCATAACTTTGTTTTGGTTCAGATCTTTGCCACTCCACTCATTTTTCAGCCTTTTGTTGTGCTACTTATTCAACTTCATTATTCAATGCATGAGTCCAAATAAACATATAGTACAATTCCAGCTAGAGCTGGAATGGGTCCATTGAGATGGGATACCAGGGAATATCGGACTGACCCAACAGTGATCCCCATTGGGACCAGGTGAGGTAGGTCGTTTATGGTAATGCTTTGATTTACACCTTGCTACCATGGAATATGTGTATCTCTTTGTAGGTAGATATCTGATAGGAGACTTTCATATTTGTGACACTCATCCTTTTGCTCCTGTAGTACCTCCATGTAGATATTGCCTATCACATATTTCGAATTTCCCTGCCTTCACCTTAGAAACTCTCACTTATGGATTGGTTATGGGTTTCATGAAACTGGAAGTGAACTAGTCAAGAAAAAAGGGTAATCAAGATTATAAGGGCAAGGAAAACATTGCTGTTCAGCCATACAGCTAAATACCATGTGAATGACATTAGAGACTCTGAATTATTCATAAAGCTTCCATACACATTGCTAAATGTGCAAGTACAAGTTAGTCATTTTGTTGATATCATCGATGGTTGTCCATGGGCAGAACCAAAGCTTCCTACCCTGCTGAAGATGCTGATATGCATTCAAAACGAACTGGATGAGAATGCAGCTTTTCCACTCGTCATCGACTTGACGACAACTGAACTTCCAGATACTGCTTGTCCATATCATCTGTCGTTTTAACCAGGCTTATTTCTCTGGTGCTCCTGTATCAATATAACAAAGTCATAGAAAACAGCTTCATCAGATGCTGGAATCTGGACGCTACATGCACTTGGTGAATTGATTTTGCGCATCGAGATTTACATGTAGGGATGTAGTGTTGAAACCACATTTTTCACTGTTGTTCTGCCAGTTCGGCTATATGCCTGCTAGAGATGGAAATATCAACAAGTTTCTGATGGAAAATGTTTTGTCCCCTTTTTTTGAACTGCTGCTGCTGTTGTTGTTGTTGTTGTTTTTGTTATCCTTCTTGAAGACTAAGCTGAGATTCTAGCAGAAAGTCCTGTTCTGGTTGTTGGATTATATTATGGACATATTGTCTGAATCGAACTTTCTTGTGAGGTCTGTTTTCCACAACAATGTAGGCTTACGAACACAAATTTGTCGTAAATCTAACGATTCACCTGCATATGGTCACAGAACTTTGTGAAACTTTATATATACAAGAGTTTTTATTTTCAGAACATGATAGTAAGGACAAAGAATGGTTTCTTTTTCTTCCTCCTCGTATTGGCCATGCAGCTGAAGCTTCCGTTGTTAGTAGATGCTTCGTATCTAGTTTTGCTTAATGTCGAAGCTTGAATGTGAACCAG
Organism: Musa balbisiana; assembly: GCA_004837865.1. NCBI lineage: Eukaryota > Viridiplantae > Streptophyta > Magnoliopsida > Zingiberales > Musaceae > Musa > Musa balbisiana. The sequence continues at coordinate 27,854,164 of CM017194.1, read as the reverse complement.
AGACACCTTAGCTTCCAGGAACATTGACATGCTGAACAACTCTTGCGTAATTTGGGTCACGATTCACGGAGACGCTTTCGAGTCCCGAGTTGAGTTACGGCTCGAGGCCCGACTGACGGACGCCAACGACGACCGCGTCATCCTTGAGATAATCCATCGGCTGCGCACGTGACACGCACGCGGAGGAATCGAGTCTGTTAAGATGGGGGGCCAAACTCGAAAGATGGCCGCAAAGTCTTCTCTGTCGCCTTTTGTTTTTGAACCGACTCTCATCCCCCAAATCTCCCCGCCATGGCGTCCCCCACCACCTCCTCCTCCTCCGCCGCCCCCTCCTCGGCCCCGGAACCCCCCGCGGCGGCCGCCGCCCATCCCCTCCCGAGGCCGTCCTTCGTCTCCCCGCCTCTCCGCCCCCCGCCGCTCTTCTCCCCCCAGCCCCTCCTCGGCAAACCCCTAAACCCTCCCCCTCCTCCGCCCCCTCAGGGCTTCCTCTACCACCACCGCGGCTTCCCGCCGAGGCCCGCTGCCCGGCCTCCCCCGGCCGCCACCGATCAGGCCGTCTCGGTGGCCAGTCCGGCCGGGTACATCCGTAACGCGACCCCCACCGCCGTCATGACCTTTGCTGCCGTCACCCAGGCCAGGCCCTTCGTGTACGGCACCTCCGATCAGATGGTCGCGCAGGTGCACGTGCCGATCCACCACGTGAGGCCGCCTCCCGCGCCTTCAGCTCAGCAGTCCGCGACGCCTCTTGTGGTCCCGAGGCCCGCCGTCGCCGCCGCTGGCCCTCCACAGAGCATTCCAGTAGCCGCCCTACCAAAGGTTTTTAGTGTTTTTTTTTTTCCTCTCTCTCTCTCTCTCTCTTTCTCTCTCTCTCTCTCTCTCTCTCTCTCTCTCTCTCTCTCTCTCTCTCTCTCTCTCTCTCTCTCTTCCTCTCTTTCTTTACAAGTTACGTCAATCTCGCCTTTTCTTTATGTAGTCATCACAACACCTGTGTTGTTCTCTGTAGCGATATTTGCACATCTAATCTTCATTGTGGATATTCGTATCTTCTTGTATAGCAAAGGGATTGACCTCTGATTCCCATTTCATTTGTTTTCATTAAATCTTGATCAGGTAACGCTACTCCCATCAGTATCCTCAACGCAAGAAAACAAAAATGTCAAGGAGAGGTAAGTGGCAATTCCCATGATTTCTTTACGTGTTTGTGTTTCTGCCTGCAAGCACTGATCGGACTGAATTATGCAGGGACAAGATTAGGGAAGATGACATTTTCATGATTAACGATCGAAAAGTAAGCAAGACACAGGGATTTGTTTGATATTTTCATGACTTTGTGTGAATGGGAAAAAAAAATTAAACGTAGTTGCATATATCTTGTTAGTTATGTCTTCAATGTTAACTGCAAAGCTTGATAGATTTAGCATACGAAAGTATTCTTCATGAGTAGTTGGTTTACATAAATTATTATTGAAATTGGCATTGTAAAATAGCCCTGAATTACAAACGAGACAGAGTTTCTATCAACTATAGGCTGTAGCTGGAGTATTACATGTGAAGATTAGTTGAGTGAATATACATGTCTAATGTTATGGAAATTTCATGGATATGCTATGTCAAACTCTTTCTTGATTAACATAGCATTTGATGCATTTTAGAATATTGGAGTTAACACTGTTTGCTTATATTTTTGTAGAATAATATGTTTACTTGAAACCTTTTATGTGAAAACAGCATGTTGTCTTTCATTTTGGAGCATGCACATAATTGATAAGATATGCACATATCTGTTTAATGTTGACTTGGTTTTGCAAGAAGGAATTCTAAGGGCCTATATTAATTTTGGTGGCCAGTTGCAGCCTTTGATTGATAGATCAGAGTTGGTGCAATGTTATTACTGGATTTAGTTCAGTCATCCAATTGTTTGCATAAAGTATTTCTTCATCAGTAAAAACATTTCTGTATTTGTTCATATTTCCAATTAGCATATGGCTTCAATAGTAGTTATTTTCTTGTGGTCATCCTTTATCAATAGATAAGGTCGCATAATAATTGCAAAATAAAATATTTGGGTGTCTTCCAAGCTCTAGAATTTGTAAGAGGACTAGTTAGATAGAATTCCAGTGGACAGGCTGTATCGAAACGGCTATTCTGGATGACTTAAACCGTTGTCATTAATTGTGCTTATTGAATTTCTAGTGCAATGGCCCTGTAAGGAAGTCTGTAATTTTTTAGCAGTTCGTTGTATGTTAAATATGCTAGGGTTCATGTATGATGTAACAGGCATAAATTCAGACCTTAATATCATAATCTATGGGCAGTTGTATATAAATTTTTTTTAAAGCTCATTATTGATGGTACCTTTCTGCTGATTGAAGGTTAGAGTACTGGATGGATGCACGCCCTCTCTCTATTCTCTTTGTAGATCATGGGTGCGGAACGGTCAGTCTCATGAAATTCAGGTTGACATATCCCTCCTGTCACAAATGAGCTTTGCCCCTCAAGCTATAGAAAATTTTTTTGTTCTCTTGCCATATCTATTTGTATGTGAAGTTTTTATGCATTTGGAGCTTCTACGCTTGGTCTATTTATAAGTATTTATTTTGAATGGTAATTACTTGCTCTATCATTTCAAATGGAGTTTGTTTTGTTTTCAAGAAGTCTTGCCTTTTTTTTAAGTTTGGCAGATATAAAATTAGTGCATTGCTTAATTGCTCTAGGTCCTATAGAAATGTTTTATAACATTCAGAGAACAATATATTACTATGTCAATTGTTAACAATCGAGAATTCATTTTTGTTCATGGGGGCATATAGACCACATTTGGCATGTACCAAGGTGAGCAGGGATTGGGATATCATGCCAATAGTTAGAAATTTCTGTTATTTATTCTTTTGCTTCAGTGCTCTATCTACTTTTCGCAGTCAAACTTTGGGGATGCCGAGAAGCTCCTTCCAAGACCTCTGCCTGCATCTATGATTGATTCTCAAGTGATGAAACAACACGAAAATGATGCTGAAGCTGAAGTTATCGAGGAAGAAGAGGTCCTTTTGTACATTTTTGTTAGCCTTGCTATTGGAGTATAACTTATTTGTTTTGCATACATTATGAGCTATTGAAGATACTAGAGTAGTTGGAAATGGGCTCAATGATTAGTCAACAAGAAACAGGCTTGTCTTTAAGCAGTCTATGTTCTCCCAAAATGCTTTGAACTGTCCATTGGAACTAGAGGCCAAACTAATATTCAGTTGAAGCTTCACTTGATTCACTTAGTGAGTTGGTCTAAGCTCTAAACTTATAAAAAGTAAAGGGGAATATTACTAGGAACCATGAACTATGGTCGGATCAGATGAGGTTATTCTCTTTAAAGAGCTTCAAGAAAGAGCACAACGAGATTAATTCTTCTATGGTTGGATTTCTTTTTTTTTCTTTGGTTGGATTACATGTAAAAGCTTCAGTTGGTCTTCTCTCTTTGGTTGGGTTTCATTCTTTTTGGGCTAAATGATTCATGCCTAATCTTTTTTTATGGTTGGTATCAGGAATCTCTCACTGCTTGTTTCTGTAGATTTCTACGGGAATTCTAGATTTTGTTTCAGGTTTTTTCTTTTAATTTCAAATCAATTTCATATGCCTGTCGATGAGAATTGACCAGTGACCAAGTTGGTATGGCTGTCTCCTTTGTCCTAAATCAACGAGTACTCTGTGCATCAACTCCCAGATGGGCTGTAGTGAAATGAGGATGGTGCAATGTTTATTGATCCTCGTGTCACTCAACGAGCTTTTAGTTCATCTTAAGATGGCATAACAATATGAAAAATGCAACTAGAATGGTTGGTTATCCAAAGATAAAGGATGTACTGTTCAAGGAATTAGAACAAAAAAAGTTCTAGTGTTGAAATTGCAGACACTGACAATATGTTAGTTGATTATATGTTCAAACAAGAATAAGCCACAAGAATTCTGAAAGTTCATCATGTTATATATCCTATGAGTTGAACACATGAACAGTGATTACACCATGGTTGTAGATTTAAACAATCATCATCTGCATTCAGAGATTTAAACAATCATTATTGATTTCTATCTAAGCAGTGGTGTAAAGATACATTGCTTTGTTAGGCAGTGATTATTGAAAGGAAAGCAGGAAGTTAGTTTGAGTAATAAAATCGTTGACTTTGTATCTCGTGCCTTGTATTTGTAATCTTGATCAAACATGGTTTACAACCAGATGTTTCAGACAGTTTGATTTTGACAATCGTCTCTGTATATTTGGTAATAAGATGCCAATTTACAAGTGATCAAGAAGCTATATCCCTTGCATTGAAAGTTTTACTTAGATATTCGTAAATCTATTTATTTTAATCTCTTCTTGTAACCATTCCTACTTTTCTTGATAAACCATATTCTTAGGCTCTAGAAAGGAGTGGTTACATGACTAGAAATAAGATAATATACCCTATCCTAAGCAATCTTTTTACTGAACTTGAAATCCGATCCTGTCTTCCTTTTCTTTCCTAGCGCCTTTTTAGCTGCTTTGTTTGTCTGCTTTCATTTTCTTGCTAACTGAATGACTTTTCTTTGCTGTTGACCAGAATTTTGGAATTATAATGTCAAAGGAACTTGTTCTGACATATATGATTAACTTGCAGCCTGTAGGTTCTGTTGAGGAGTTATCTGAACGTGATTTGCTAGAAAGACATATAAAGCATGCAAAAAGTGTTCGGGCACGGTATGCTTCCTATTACACTTTGTTCTATCTATTTATTTTAACCTTCTATGTTTTTGTTATCTGCTGCCAATTTGAGGTTTTCATTCTTATTATTAAATTTGTCAACAAGACTGTTGAAATGGAAAAGTTGTTCCGAGGCAAAGGATTATTTGGAAGAGCCTGTTGGTGTTTTATATGGATGGATTTTGATGTTCAATTATGGTCACGGGAAAGAATCAATGGTCGTGAAATTTTTAATCTTCACGTTATCTCTTAGCCTTTTCTCTTATGGGTTTTATTTACAGAAAATATAAAGTCGAGAAAGCCAGAACTTGTTCAATTTCCATGCAGTGTACATGGAGAAAATGCATATTGCCTTGCAGCGGGACATCCTTGTGTGGCAATTTGACACCCAATATGGCAAGTTGATAACCTATTGTATTTCCTTCTTTTTCATTTGACGCAGATTGCGAAAGGAACGTCTTCGGAGGATTGAACGGTGCAAACAGAGACTCGCTCTACTCCTACCTCCCCCAAGTGAGCTTGGCCGAAATGAGACTGCTCCATGAACTTGGTTGGCAATTTAGGGGTCTGCTATGATCCGAAAATTGGTTTATCCCACGAGCTATATCTTTCCTTTTATCCCACGCCGGCATGAGAGACTCTATAACCAGATAGCTGATCCATGTTGAAGATGTGTAAGTACTTAATTTGAGTTTTAAGCTTGAAGTGGGATGAGGGAGAAGATTTGATGTGTTGTACACTAGTGTTCAAACTTGCTGCTGCGTGCCAGCCCCCATTTAAACTGCCTTCTTCAGATGTATTATCCGAGGATTCTAAAAATTGAAGGGATTGTATGAGAAAAACTTACAGGATTTTTTTTTCCAAAAGAAACGTCTAAGCTTCATAATTTGTTTAAATCATCTCTTTAGTGCTAAGCAATTGGGTTTTGTACTAAATTTCAGGGTCACGTAGCAGTATCTACTCGAATCATCATTCAGTGTATGAAGCTACCACTGGAATACTGCATTCAAGCATGTCGTATTTGCTGTTTGATCCGATGGTAAGTTTCACTCTGCAAGTTTGCCAAGCAGGTGACCGTCACATAACCTGTTTGATGCTTTGTCTTATCCATTTTTTTCGTCTCTTTTGTCACCGGACATCGAAACGATATCGGTCGCCATGGACGAAAGCGTAAACCATCAATGACGAGCCGATGCTGACGAATTCTACTTCTTCTTGGGCCAACACAGAAACATGAGACGGAACACTTGGTCTGCACCGCACGTATTTGGCTATCGATCGAACCACAAAGCGAACCTCTTCTCCAGGAGTCAAGAAGACGGTGGGTGACGTGCCTCGTGAGATTTCAAGCAAGCTGCTCCTCAACGTAACAAACATGCAGGAGGAAATATAAATCATTAGTAATTGTATTTATATTATTATTATTATTATTATTATTATTATCACGACCGTTATTTAAAAGACAAACGTGAAAGCACGTTCTATTTTGGTTTGGGCTCGTTTTTCAAAATTTTAAATGTATTTTCGTTGTCTATTTTAACTGGCCCGCTTTTCCCGCGAAACTCGTCCTCCTCGCCTCACCAACCACGCCATCAACCTCTCCCTCTCCTTCTTCCTCTCGTCCGTTCTGCCTCTCCTTTGCCCCGCTCCTCCCGCCTCATATTCTTCTGTACTCTCCTCTCATCAGGCGGGCGGAGTCTTCCCCTTTACACGTTCCCATCAGGAGATGGCTAACCTTCTTCGCTGATCTTGGATCCCGGTCCGCATCTTTCTTTCTCGTTCCCTCGTTGAAGCATGTTCTCTTCTGTTTTCTTTCTTTCTTCGAACACCATATGAGTTGAATCGGAAAATATTTTAGCTTTGATTCTTGTTTCTCGGGGTTCTTTGATGCTTGCTTGATGATTTTGGAGAACCCTAATTAGATATTTTCTTCGTGTGTTTGTTAGGGGGAGAATTTGGTTCTTCCAGGCCACCCGCTCAGGGAGGATAATTAGCACCCACGCAAGACTCTCTCAATATGCTGTGCTGTGGAGGTGTAGAGGAGGAGTTCTTCGGTCCACCGGCTAGCCAACATGCGGCGCCCCCAAACCGGGCTGCTCCTGGTATAATTGCCCCCTTCTTCTACCCTTTGATTCATCTAGCAGGTCGGTTATTTAGGATTTTGTAGTCATCCGAAGAACACATGTTCAGGTGCCATAGTAGTTTGATCCTGTAATTTTACTCGTTAAAGCATATCGGTTTTCGGCTTTATATTTCCCCACATAGAATTCATAACTCTTGTGCAGCTCTACCATTCAAACAGATGTTATAGCATTATCTTTTGTGATGTTAACATTATATATATATATATATATATATATATATATATATATATATATATATATATATATATATATATATATATATATATATATATATATATATATATATATATATATATATATATATATAATTGTCTAGGCTAACTAATTTGTATAACCACTTAATGGAAACACCAATTTTCAAAAATGAGGCATTAAGGTGGTATTGAAATCAATGGTTCTTAAAATGAGGAACAACATGGCAATTGATTGTTTGTTCTTAGGAGGTTTTCTTAAGTTAACTTGAAAATTATTGAGGTGACACATTATCGGTTTCTGTTTAGTTAGTATCAGAGGACAGCCTTGATATCTAAGAGAAAAGAAAATAAGCAGTGAGGTACCACCCACTGAACATGCTTAGCGATATTTAGTTTGTTGTGGACAACAATTTTCAATAAGCTTATATATTGATCTGTTTGTTCTTGGATTTTGCAACATAAAAGGGTCATCTCAATATGCTCCTTTTAGTCCTTGTTCTTAAGTCTTTCTTGGCACATTCCTATCAGTTGGCAATATGGAGGTTTAGGGTTCTAGCTGTGAACTAGAAATGTGGTAAGTTATCCAACATTCAGTGAATGGCTACCATAATCTGGATGCAACATATGTTACATGACCTAACTGCAAAACCAAAGGTGCATATTGATGGTGAAGGTAAGTTGCCATCTCATATACGATTTGAGAATTGCAATGCAGCCTTACAATAATCTCTTGGAAGTATAGTATGGACAATGAAAGCATCCTCATAGTCAAACCTAATGAGAGGCTTTATGCATCACTCAAAGGACTCATTACTCTTATTCACAAATCAGCCAGATCTACTCATAAGTAACTTCTTTACTGATTCTGAAAGATCAATTTGCTCTTTGGAGTGGCTGTTTGGGGATTTTTTTTTGGGTGCTTGCAGGTAATATCTGCCAGTTGAGTTTACATCTTGTTGTTGCTCTCCCCTGATTTAGGTCAAGGCAGAGATCCAAGGGGACCTGGTACAATGAAAAGTGGGGCACCTGCAAAGGTGCTGCCGATCGAAATACCAGCCATACCATTGGCTGAGCTGAATCGACTGACCAGTAATTTTGGTCAGAAGGCTTTGGTCGGAGAAGGATCTTATGGACAAGTCTACCAAGCAACTCTGAGTACAGGAGAACCTGTTGCGATAAAGAAGCTGGATCCTAGTGCCTCAAATGATCCTGATTCTGATTTTGCTGCTCAGGTATGTACATGAATTAGATAAGCACATATTGTTTGTCTATCCTTAATTGTACAATGATATGATCCTTTCTTCTTCTTAACAATGCTGCTGCTGCAGTTATCGATGGTCTCCAGACTTAAGAATGATTTTTTTCTTGAGTTGTTGGGATACTGTTTGGAAGCAAATAACAGGATATTGGTGTATCAGTTTGCTGCAAAAGGATCTTTACATGACACTTTGCATGGTATACCATGACGATATGTATCCTGTGATCTTTTTCTTGCATATAGTTACTCCTTGGCTAATGTGAGGCTGCATTGTTCCTGAACAGGGAGGAAAGGTGTGCAAGGTGCTGAACCTGGTCCACTCCTTAACTGGAGCCAAAGAGTGAAGATTGCTTATGGTGCAGCAAGAGGCCTCGAGTATCTTCATGAGAAAGTGCAGCCTCCGATTGTTCATCGGGATGTCAGATCCAGCAATGTTCTTCTCTTTGATGATTATGCTTCCAAGATTGCGGATTTTAATCTGACAAACCAGTCTCCTGATACTGCAGCTCGTCTGCATTCTACTCGAGTGTTGGGGACTTTTGGCTATCATGCTCCTGAGTAAGTTCTGCACTCCTATCTCTACTTTAGAATGATGCAAACAGGTGCAAGACAATTAGCAGAAATGTCATTAGTCTTAAAAATGATGATGTGTTGATCACATGATACAGCTGAGTAGTTTTCTGATATATATATATATATATATATATATATATATATATATATATATATATATATATATATATATATATATATATATATATATATATATATATGCTTTTAAATTGAGTTTTGGAATGTGTAGGACATCTCATCTATAGGATCTGTCTTTTTTTTCTTGTAAACATATAAAATAGAAGATCCTTTGTTTGTACTTTCTTATTTCCTTTTAGGCAAAAGTACTAACGTAACCCTCTAAAGTCAGTGATTTTCTTATTCCCCCTCTAAACATCAAGGGTACTTTTGATATTTTATATTTTTGTATACTTGTTGAAATTAAATAAACTAATGTTGATCATGATAAAAAGTGCTTACTTGATTTGGAATTGCTGAATAGATAGATGTTCATGACAATAGTATATGTGAAGAATCTCGACATTTAGAGAGATATATATGCTGCATCAGAATTTGTAATGAGAGATACATATGCTGTCTTCAAACTTTATAAGATTATTATATATTGGCTTCGTTATGTTGCCTTAGAAGCATGGCATGATAACTCAATTCTTAATAATTTTCTGACTTGCAGGTATGCCATGACCGGGCAGCTGACACAGAAGAGTGATGTTTATAGTTTTGGCGTCATCCTTCTGGAGCTGCTAACGGGGAGAAAACCTGTAGACCACACCATGCCAAAGGGACAACAGAGTCTTGTTACTTGGGTAAGTTTTACCGGATGCTGTTTACAAGTAACGGTGACGCTACTACTGCATGTTCCTGAATCTGCTGCATCACACACCTGCAGGCGACTCCAAGGTTGAGCGAAGACAAGGTTAAGCAGTGCGTGGACCCGAAGCTGGAGAACGATTTCCCCCCTAAAGCCGTCGCCAAGGTTTGGCTTCTACATCTTTTTGATTAGCTTCTATTGTGATTTTTCATCATCAGCTACCGATAAAAACTTAGATCGAGTGATGGTTGTCTCGATCTCTGAAACTATTAAGAAATGATGCAATCTATGCTAAAATCCAACATCCCCTTTCACAAGCAAGTTTGATTAGGCTTCAGCATAAATATAATTTAAAATCTGAAAGCTTAGCTTAACGTGATTTATAATTTTATATTTTAATCCATTCCTGGGAAGGGGGGAAGTCAAAAAAGATGAGCAGAAAAAGTATCCGAAAGGTTGTACGCATTTGCATGACTTGCATTCTCTCTGGTGTTCAGCTGGCCGCAGTAGCAGCGTTGTGCGTGCAGTACGAGGCAGACTTCCGGCCGAACATGACGATCGTGGTGAAGGCACTTCAGCCTCTTCTCAACACAAAACCAGGGCAGGACAGCCATCAGTGACCCACCCCTCACGTCGATCGTGGCATAGTTCGTTCATCTCTCCACCTTCATGAGATTTTATTGTATATCGATTTTTTGTGAATTGCGCGCACTCGTCATGTGTCAGAGACTCGGTCTTATTATCTTAGACATGATATTGTTGAGATAATCTAGAAAATTTCTTTGTCGAACGTAGTATTATGATTATATCTTCGATTCTGATGACCCGAAATGGCAAAGCCAGGGTCCATAATTTTGGCATCTTAGGTTGGCTGGCTTGGTCTCTCAGGGCACAGGATAAACGAGGCAGAAGAACGAGTGGCGACATGCATCATGCACCCTATACGTGGAGGCGGCCTCGACGAGGCAGTGAACACCACTTTTCTTTTTCTTTTTTGCCGTCTGGGTGGGTGGATGTGAGGGTGAGATGTCGCTTCCTTACATTTGATGCCCAAAATAATACCTCGAGTAGGAACAAGAAACAGGGTTTTTTACCCATGATGATAGGGCAAACCCATATAGCCAGTGTGTGAGACATGACACATTTAAAAAATAATAAAAGGATAAATTGATCGCAAGACCTTAAAATCATGTGACAGACAGTCGTTGATCCCAAGACCTTGAGATCACATGACCAAGTCTTTTAGCCATATTGTGTTTACGTTAAAGAAGATAAAAAAAAGCACACATTGCAAGCTCAAAACAACCAAGGATGTAAAATATCAATTCACCTACATGCCAAGGCAAACGGCTGTAGAATATGATAAGATACGATTCCACCTCCGAACAGTTCTAAATCTCGGTCATCTAGATCATCACTCGGCTACCAGGGCCAGCCCTAGAATTGGGATCACTCGGCTCTAAATCTGAGTCATCTAGATCATCACTCAGCTACCAGGGCCAGCCCTAGAATTGGGATCACTCGGCTCTAAATCTCGGTCATCTAGATCATCACTCAGCTACCAGGGCCAGCCCTAGAATTGGGATCACTCGACTCTAAATCTCCGGTCATCTAGATCATCTAGATCACGTCCTGGATGCTTATCCCAATCAACCACCCAAGAATATTAAAGTATTTGTTCCACCAGAGCAAGTTTCTTCGGGATGATCAAATTCATATGCCGCCCAAAGCTGTTTTAACATTAGCTACATTGTTTCAAGGTCTTGCAGACAATTATATAATTTACATCCACGTGAAAGATCGAATTGTGAAGTCAAGTAATTCCTCTCAGCGAGGCATCTTCGCCAACATGCCAAATCCACCATCGGTTCGGTCGATTGTGAGTTGTCCTCCTTCGTGATTGCAGAATATAGGTCACGAAAAATCACAAACAAAGTGATGGTGGTAGCAGCAGGCAAACCAACCATACATTAAAATTTTCTCCCTTTGTGTGGCATTTCCTGCTAAGTGATAAAAAAAAAACAAAAAATAAAAGCAAAGTCAGGAATAGGAACAAAACGAAGATGATATTGTTGCAGGGTAATAAAAGATGACCTAAGTTATAATAAGATCATATTTAATCCTTCAGATGGTTGGAGAATTGAAGAGCAAGCACCTGATAATAAGATCATATTTAATCCTTCGATCATATTTAAAAGAGATAAAATGTACAGGACCCACTCTAGAGCGGACAACTCCTAGCGGCTGAAAGGGATCAACCAAGGATGGATGGCTAGTGTGGATATCAGTTGGCACCAAAATCGTGGAGCTCAAACTCACGACCCCAAGTCCTGATTAAGCACTATCATAAACACATGGCTTGAGCAAAGTCGATTTCGTTTTAGCACTTCATTACAAGTTTTTCCATGTACTGCAACAAGACATCAAAGTGTCTATCTGATGCATAAACAGCAAAGCCTCACCCAACTTGTACCGACTATTTAATTATCATTGACAGGTTGAAATACTTATTTCAACTACCAACAAGTTCCAAGTATTATCTGCTTGAGGTAAAATGATGGATGGAAAAAAATCCACTGGAACCAGGTTGTATCAGGGGGTGATCTTTGCTATCTGCAATTTCCTATATGTGAAAAAAAGTTCAAAGCAATGAATTGAGCTACGTTTGTACAGAGACAAATTTGCTACTCTAGTTTATACATAAAAGTTGACCCGAACCGGAAGAACAGAAATTCTCATTCTGATTCAATTCCTTGATCACCTTCAAATGATATTTTCCAGTGTTTTAGAAAATAAAATACATAATAAAATTATGTTGCAGAAAGGATCCTACAGTTTTATATAGACACTATCAAGAGAAGAGGTAAAAAGTGAAGTTGAGGATGTAAAATTTATACTCCGTAACAAAGGTGCAAACCATGATGTAGTTAGTATGAACATCCTTCATGTCAAGGGACTGGATATTTACATCATTTTGATCAGAAGGGAATACATTAGTATATTAAGATTTTAACCATATGTTTACATTTGAATCAATAACCAACCTATAACAATTACTTCTATGCACATGTATAATAGATCTGTATAATCAGCTTGCTAGAGTTCAGGTGCCTTGGGAAGTGGTTTAATTTCTGTTCCAAACCAAAAGGTTAGGAACAAAATTACCCACACACAAGTATATTATATCATTTGTCTCAAGAACTACTAATAGTTGCTTCATGAAATGACCAAAGTTTTCAGGATCATATTCAAGTTTGGGACAGTTTGTAGGGTTTAGGATTAATATTGACCCAAATCAACTGATTTTGATGGTAGAGACTAGCCTCTTTTTTTTTTTTGGCAAACCAATTAACAAATTGGCCAGAATCAGAGGGGGTGGGAAATAAAAAAACAATCAGAACATCCTTCCCTCCATCCATCCCTCCCAGCCACCTCCCACCCTCTCCCTATTTCCCATTTTCTGCTGTCAGCATTGTATTGGCACACCATCCACATGGCACATCGAAATAACACATACAGTGTGCTAGCCATCTAACAGAAATGTGTGTCAAGGAAATGCTTGATCAAAACCATAAACCAAGTATAGGGATATGAAAAAATCATCTGTAACTAATGTAGCGTCAAGGCATATCAAGGACAAAATCACATCAAGAAACTAAAGAATAGGTTGTTTTGGACAAGTTAATATAGTTATATTAGGCAATTATACAGAATGTGATATGCTGCACGTTCATTCAGTACAATTGTCGATCACATCTTGTCCTCGAGGTAAGTGACTTCCAACAGTCAGTTGTGTATATTTTTACCATTGGAAAAGGCTAATATATGTTTTTAAAAGCACATTTATTTTAGCTTGGAGGATGTTTTTAATCATGTACTAGCAGGCTTATATATCAAAAACTGGTGTATGCCTGATCAAAATATTGCATAACTTGAGATTATCAGTCTTCCTACCAGAAAATTGGAACAATTATATGTAGGATAGTACATCAAGTTCCATATGAATCATAATGGAGAGTTAAATTTTGACCATTTGTATGATTTGTTACAAAATTTCATGAAATAAACAATAAATCTTATCAGGCTCAGCCAATAAACGTATATAATAAAAACATATACAGACATGTAACTTCTCTTAACAATAAGAAAACATATTTTTGCTCTAAAATTACTTTTAATTCCAAGTATAGGACAGTAATTTTCTGTGACACGAACTTGAAATTTTAAACAGAATTAAAACTTTTGTCAGAAACGAAAAAGAAGCATCATGTTTTCATAGATGCCATCATACAACTGCAGCAGTGTCATATACTACTTCTTTCCTCCTAATACTTAAACTAATTGATATGAGAAATAAAGTCATGTTAACAACTCCTGCACAAATTGCAGCATCTAAATTTGCAACTGTTTAAAAGATAACCTGAGTATTCAGCTTAGTTTCATTTATAAATAGACCAAATAAATGATGCACTGCAAATAATCCATAACAGACATTCTAATGTACTTAAAAGAAAAAAAAATAGAATAATGAATCAAAAGGTAGAACTAGACAAGTTAACTTACAGGTGGGTAGCTCTGAACATAATAAAATTGTGGATGCTGCCCAACAATCATCTGCTGGCCATACTGCAAAAGATAATGGAGTATAACTAAATGGGCACAATCTTGCAAAAACAACTGGATATTCCTGAAGAAGACTCTTCCTTGCAGACAAAACTAAGTAGATATAAGGAAATTGCATACCACTGGCCCATTAGGATTGATGTATGCTTGTGGTGATTGTATCTGTGCAGCCTGTGGATTGTAAAAGACAGGCTGATGGCTAAATGATGGACCAACCTATAAATATGTGGGCACAAGACATTAAAAAGAATGACCAAGGATATCAAAGGATCAAAAATGAAGAAGCATAAAAAATGGAAAACAATGAAGTTCGCATGCAACTTACACCACTGGTTAAAGTTCAGCGACCATCAACAATAAAAAAAAAATGTGGATGTCTGATATGCATTCTTCCAATTCACTACCAGTTAAAAGTTGGCTGATATAACTGGTGTCTTGACCAACAACTAAACTATAGTGACTTTGTTCATGCTGTAAGTTTTGATTGTCAATTTAAACCAATTTGGCAGCCATCCCAGTTACCTGGAAGACTGAACATAAACCAATTTGGTGACTATTAGTGATTTTGTGCATGTAAGATTTCCGCACAGGATTCAAGAAAATCAGCTAGTACATACCAACTGATATTTACCATTTCGACCTAGTTCCAGTACGGAGACAGTGCAAACTTATCCAATCCGGTTATGAACAGGATATTTTTAATTATTTAAGCTGGACTGAATAAAGTTGTCTTTCAACTGTTGACAGCAGATGTTGGCTGTCAACAGCAGTAAAATCCTCAGTATCCACTCCTCCCATCACTGCCACTGTTTCCTCACGTCGTCACCATCACTGCCCCCATGATACACAGACCCATCACTTCCTCTTCCTGCCGTCTTCTCTCCCTCCTCTTTGGTTCATGTCCTGCATACCAGGACCCACACTGGTCCGTCCAGGAACTAGGATGAATCTTGGACCGGAATGGAAAACCATCCTTCATACATGATAACTAATGACACAAGCCAATTCAAAGTAAAAAAAATACCAACACAAAGACAGCATCAAATTCTAATGACCCTAAGGTTCAGAAGAAAGTAAAGGTGCTATATTATCAATAAGGATACTGCAGCATGAAGGAAGTGCAAAAGAAAAAATAAATTACAAATTAAGCAATTTATCAACATAACCATTTTAACCAAAAAAAAGAAGAAAAACAAGATGAACAAACAGACAACTTTAATCTCTTACCCCCACTCCCATAGGTGGACCATGCATATGCTGAACAGCATTTACATTACTAGCCTGATAAAAGGATCCATCAGGTACTGCTGCATGTAGCCTCACAGAAGATGATGGGGTAAAACTCTTGGCATTTGGATTGAGCTTAAATTCCTGTGCCACAAAAGCAGTAAGTAAACTAGGCTGAAATATAAAAGGAATAATAAATAAATTCGACTTGAAGCATATCAACCAAGCCAGAAACCCATTATATATTATTAAAAAAAAGCCTCTACCAACAAATCACCTTAGCATTTGGGTTCAATGTTGACTTTTCTGAAGATAATGATCCACAGGAAGTGCTTGGTGATAAGAAGGGACGATTTGACTCAGCATGTGCGTACTCAGAAGATGAAGTGGAACTGACTTGTCGTATAGGGGGGTCAACAGATTCACTAGCAGCAGGCAATTTGCCACGTACTGGAGAATCTGAAGATTCAGTAATTATATTTCCTTGACTAGAAGATGAAGGATCATACAAAGGGGCACTTATAGATACTTCCTCCAATTTTAGTGACATATTAACATCTGTGGAATGTAGAGCATTAGTAGGCCATCCTCAGAAAGGTAAAGCAAAACATAAAAACGTAGCAAGAAGAATATTTATGCAACAACCATTCTAGAAAGTAAATTTGTGGCTTAAAATGATAGTTCTAGATGGCAATACTGTGTACTTCAATTATCCAAGCAACTCAGGACACATTCAGAAAATATAAGCTACTACTGGTGCATAATCAAAACCAGGTAGGACAATATGATACTAGAGACATTTGTAGTAATACAAAGAAGTAACAACTGCAGGAGAATTGATTTCCAGTTATACAAATAAGAAATACTAAACAAGATGATAATGCCAAAATATTCAATCGAGTTTAGAATTGTAGTTCGGCAACAGTCTAATCAAACCAATACTTACCATCAGACGTCTGAGAATCCTGAATAGCCTATAAAACAAAATCATGTCAGAAGCAAGCCAAGAGGTATCAGTGGTTGCACAAAATTGTGATAGTAAATATAACTAACCATACGCTCTCTCTTGCCACCTTGATCTTTGATCTGGTTATCATCCACCCTAAATACATTATAGACATCAAATTAATGGAATATAATAATTGTCCAATGAACATCCATTATGAGTATTCTATTTTGTTCTCATTACAACAATTCCATTTGGAAGGGTCAAGTGCAGATTAAAATGATCTGGCAGGCAGCAAACCTGATCTTGTCCTCCAAGGATGAACTCCGTGCAATACAGTTGGACTTTAACTCACTACTAGCATCAACAGAAGAGAGACCTAAGCCCTTATCAGCAAGAGTGTGCAAGCATGCCTCCTCAACCTGCACATTTTATTAAAAACAAACACCATTTACACAAAAGCAGATTTCTTTCAAAGAAACATGACGGGTATAACTTATAGTTTTAGTATTACATTTTGGATGATAAATGTGACAAGATTATAAGCAATACCTAACCTCTTGTGAAGTAATTTGGCTAGTCTTGATACTTGTCAAATAACTCCAAATTATTGCTAGAGCCTGTTTTGGTGTTTATCTTGTGGATTAAAAATCTTACCAAAGTAGTTTAACTTGGCCCTCAGATTGAGTTCAACTATAGCTATAAAACAGGCAGTATGAATTGCAAGTACCAACAGAGACAGCAATGAAGTTCATATTCTTTGCATCCTTAGAGAAGATAAAGAAAAATAATTAGTAAACCAAACTAGTACTTTGGCTTTACAATTATTGTACTGCCTACATGATTGATTCCAGAATACAGTCAAGGTTAGATACAAATATTTGACCATTTCAAATTATAACCCAATGAAGCATGACATAAATCAGAAACCATAAGATTCATTTCTTGACAAGAATACAGTCAAGGTTAGATACAAATATTTGACCATTTCAAATTATAACATAAATCAGAAACCATAAGATTCATTTCTTGACAAGAAGACCACCCATTATGCATTGAACATCAAATGGCACGCCAGAAGCCTAATGTCAGAAACACTAAACATTTTCCTCCAAACTTAAATAAATGGCTATTGACAAAGATTGTGACTTAAATAACTGTACGTGCAACATGTTCAACACAAATAGTATGGTGGATCTTAAAGCCATTTATATCATCAGAATAGAAGACAAAAATTTGTTGGTGTTTGGTGTTTACCACTGATGAACTGGTAGAAGATGCCTGTGTTTCATTACATGATGCTTGTGCTTCATTACCAATTTTTTTGCTTAAAGAATCAGAGCATGATCCAGAAGTCGCAAGACCAAGAGATCCTGCAATGATTCCAGAACCATAGGCTTCCATATCTGAGTTTTCATTGTCTCTTAATCCACTACCATTGACTTCCCGACGGACAGCCGAATATCTACTCTCCTCGTCAAGGTTAAAGTCATCATGGTAAGAAAAGCCTCTTTCCTGTCATGTAAAGCCTTAGAATTGTCAAGACAATTTCAGAAATGCAACCTATTAGAAACCATCAACAAGAAAAGAGAGAGAGAGAGAGAGAGAGAGAGAGAGAGAGAATTACCTCAGCCAGATGAAGATCTTGGGTTTCCTCTCCCTCTATTTCTCTAGCTATTTTTAAAGCTAGCTTTTCAAGATCTCTCATTTGAGGACCTCTTTCAAGCTTCGTAGTGTAGAGTTCCTCATTGAAGGAACTCTTTACTCCAAACAGAGCCTCATTTGTTTCAAACTGATCCCACTTTCTAGATAAGAGAATTTTTAAAAATGGGTCAAATAAGATTCCATTCTAACACCTTAATGACGAAGCACAAAAAAAGACATTGTTTGTAATTTAATGCCACCGAAATTAATGAGCAGTTTGAAATAAGAATGTCTGTAGAACTGAGAAGAATATTTAATTCTCTTGAAAAAATAATTTGGATACCTATACATTTAACTCATAAGCAAGACAAACAGAGAAACTGCAAGTCTGCAATTAATATAACAAAGCTTGAGATAAGATGTTTCGAAAGTACTGAAGGATATATGATTCGAGAATGTTGCAAAACTGTTAAACAATGAATCCAAAGTAGAACATTGAAGAATATGAACAAAAGGGCACATGTTGAAAAGGTGATGCAGACAGATACTAAAGAAATTCCATACTATGCAAGTGAAAAAAGTGGATTTCACCTATCAAATGTTCCATCAAATATATTCTCCAATTCCGGACATTCAGGATCATCTTCGTCAGGCATCCAGGGAGCCAGCTCCCTCTCCGTCTCCAAATGATGGGAGTGAGAAATAACAGAATCTATCATAAGGTCTTTCCGTTTTTCACATGACTGCCCAGGCGTAAATTCATCACTAAGTGACACATCCTGATATGTTGGCACAACAAAAACAGAGTGAATCAGATGCACCATACAACAACCAGTGTATACAATGACACAGGTGTACTTCAGAGTAAAGATAACAAGTACCAATGAATCATCTGATTGGACACTCAGCCAAAGAAGTAAAACATAAGGAAATATTTACTCAGGCATCAAACTGCCCTAATTGTAATGTACACAATGCAAAGGTGCACATCTTATCAATGAAAGACGAATATTGCTCATGCCAGTGAATCCATCATATGCCCACAATTTATTGTGACACTCAACCACAAGGATAATAGCAGATTACAAAACATATTAGCATGGACGACATGATAGTGGTATGGCATAGAATGCCATAACAGAGCATGTGCTCTGCCAGCAGAGTCTACTAAAGACCTAGTATCTGATAATCGAATTCTTGAATTGGCCACCTTAAATGCCAATGAGTTATTTAATTTAAAACCTAAAAGATTATGAACAATAAATCAAGATAACCTTTGCAAGCACTTGAACAAGTTCTCTTGCAGGTATGACCATTGGCTGAGGTTTCTTGATAGAATCGTGGTCCGACTTCCGCTCTCTGACAGAACCATCCTTAATCACTTGAGCCATTTTCAAAACAATTTCTGCAACCAACAAATAGCTATTAAAGATGGAAAATGATGGGGAACAAAGTCATTTTGACCATCCAGATACTGGGCCACTAAATTACAAGCATAGGAAGGGATGGCGACCAAACAACATGCACAAAACACTTGCAGCAGATTCAAGCATAAACCAAGCATGGAAATGTACCAAAATCTCCATCAGCATTTGTTGCATGAAAGATCCCTGAGATAATAGATCCATTTTTCAAATGGACTTCCACGTGGTGACCAACAAGACATGTCAAAACATATATTAGCCGATCACGTGATGGGCTTGTAGGTCTTCCTACCTTGGTGCCATTTGTTGATACTGTGCCAACAAGAATTTATTAAAAGAATTAACAAGGCATCACATTGTAATTAGCATTTAATAAGACAAAAATGTAATTAGCATTACCAAAATTAGGGGAAGCAGACTTCCTCACTTGAGTCTTACTCTCCGTCCTTGTCCCCATCACTGTATCAACTCTGCGACTGCTATATCCATTGGCAAATGGCCTACCTTGTTGCAAATTCATTCTTTGCATTAATTTCTGTGAGGACATGAATTAAGAACACATATATCAGTTTCAGTTTAAATAGTAATAGAAAATCAGTGATTCAGCAATCACAAAAAAATTAAAAATATTTATCTGAAGACCTAAGTACATGATATGGAAGGGAACGAGGTTAGAGTAGCTTTGACAAAGTGACCAAAAGCTTGAAATTTGCATCACAAAGTATATACTATATAGGGCATGATAAGCAGCTACACAGCTCCCATTGCACTCCTAATATGTTACCAAGACTACCAAAACAAATGCATGCAAAAAGGAAAGAAAAAAGCAAACAGCCAGAGATTCAATCACATAACAATATCCAAGCAACAACATACATGGAACCCTTTGTGAAAAGCTGCATAGGTTTGCAATTGCCTCTTTTTGCCAAACTACCAGCAAAATAAAGATAACTAGTCTTGTTAAAATACAAAGAATCAGTAACTGTAGCACCATTTAACCGTTTTAATTTATTTTAGCATGTTGAATCTGTCTTTTGAGTAGGCATTAGTGACCCTCAACCTACAGAAGCTTCCAACCCTTTTCATACCTTACGTTAACAAATGCAGTCGAATGTGTTCCTCTCCATCCAACAAGGCAGAAGAATCAAAGAATGCAAAGATATATAAAAAAGATAGAGGGGATGGCAGTGAGGGTGAGGAGTGGGGGAGAGAAACTCCTTCCCAAGAGGTGGTTCATTGATCATCTCAGTTTGATAAGAAAAATATATGAAAAAATAGGTTTCTTAAACGTTCTATTTCCATGACCAATCTGCAACCTACAAGCATCTTTCCTAAAAAAGTGCCCAGATTTTAAATTTCGCAGTGAAAGATTGACTAGAATGTGGTGATGGATTGCGTGAAATATGAACATTAAAAATTTCCATCAATCCTGAGCTAGATCTGCCACTTCAAATTAATAGAGACAAAAATGCTACTTAAAATAGGAAACAAATATCAGTATCCCCAAAACAATCTCCAGAATCTAGATGGTACTGGGGTAAATAGACCAATTCTTTGAAGGAACAACCAATCAAACCCACCCTTGTCATCATCTTAAGGAGGGCACACTGATGGGAGAAGGCAAGGAGAAAAAAAAGAGTAGGGAAAAAAAGGATAAGAAGGAGCTATGGTGTGGACATCAGAGATAGATGCCTATTATGATGTCAATCAACCTCTACGTCCATGAGGTTCCTCGATTGAGGAAGGAAAAAAAAAAGAGACAAAGGAAGAAAAAGAAAAGATAGCACAAAGCATATTATAGAAACACGTGTAATAAAAAAAGTATATGGTCATTATCTAATCCATGAGTTCAGAGTGACTATTTTTTCCAGGAGAAGTAGACATAAATTCAACAAAGGCACCTTTTTGATGGACACAGTCAATTGGTAGTCTTGAGTTTTTAAGAGGGTGATAAGCTTAAGGCTCTGAGCACCTGCTTCAACATTCTTATGTATTTTTAAGAAGCCAATCATCTTTTTTTTATCTTGCAAAACACTTACCATCATTTAGGTTCACCAACTTCATTGAAACTAGAAACAAAAAAATGAAAAACTTGACTTTACCAAAGCTTAGTTAAGCTAATACCAAATTGGAAGTTAAAACTAAATATAGGAGAAATCACATCAGTTTGCAGAGCATAACACACTCATTTAGATTAGCTAACGATAGTTGGCTAGCTGTCCTATCACTCAAGGTAGAAGAAAGGAATTACAATGTGACCTGAATCGACTATCTCATCAGGCAAGGGCATAGCTGCGCCCTATTTGGCCTAACATTAGCCTTCTTGACCATTTAAAGGGCTCAATATGGCTCAAGTCGGCCTGGTTCAAGCTGGGCTTCCTCAGGAGCCCTTAATGCATCAACCCAGCAGAATCCATTTGCATAAGAGCAGAATCCAGCATGGTAAAAGTTTCACCTGGTTTCATAAGGCGATCTCTCAACCAAATGGGCCAGTGTCACACATAAATCCATCAGTTAAATGAGGTTCCTACATGGTTTTTAAAAAAAAGGGCGCTTGGGGGGGGGCGGGGGGGGTGGGGCGCTCATCCACTTTAATAGGAGTAGACAGTCTCTATCCTAATAAAAATTATGTGGAAAACAGCATTCCTAAACAGGTGACAACTGAATATTCCTGGTGAGAGCAATCCTTAATCTATCCTCCCAGGTAGCACGAGCAAATATTATTGCTGCCCAAAATAAGAACAATGGGATGTTGTGTTTGTAGTTTGTCTAAAAAGTGGGACCATAAGAGCAGCAAACAGATGACGTCTTTCTAAAGCCAAAGATGGCTAACTGCAAAAAACCAGAGTACCTTATTAGATACTCTTCACTTGTCAAACTTCAAATTGATTTGGGTACTACTAAACAGCTTTTGTTAGAGCACAATATAGTAACACAATACAGGTTAAGCCAAAGTGGTTATAGTCGATCAAAAGTCCTTCTATAAACAAAGAGCCTTTTACCTATTAAGAAGGAAGCATAAATTGTCAGATAAGGAAATTTCTGAACCTAGGATCAGTTGAACAAAATCCAAGCAACTAAAACCAGAAACAAACTAACAACCAAGAAGATAGATCGGAACCTCAACGAACGATCCTGTTTCTATGTAACAGGAGACGCATCAAACTTCTCCAAGCTCGTTATTCTGACTACAGCCGTTTCAAATCAATGATTAACAGGAAAGGCAACAAAAGAAACCAAATAGGTCTCAACTTCGAGAGACTATCCAATGCAGATCAAGAAGAAAAACCTAGAACAGGCCTCCAGATCGCAGCGATAAATCAGCGATACCAATAGGAAATAATCGTTGAAAGTTCGTATCTACGAACCGAGGAAGGAAGAAAATTGGTGAAAAGAGGGGGGAATACTCACGGAGCGGGTCGCGATCGATCGGTACTCGCGGATACGATAAGCGACGGCGACGAATCGAGGCGGCAGGGGGTTGGAACGGGGACCTCCTTAAGGCTGAGATCGGAGGGAGAGAGGCAGGGAAGGGGGGTTCTAGGGTTTCGAATTGCGGGAAAGGGGGAGAAGCAGGCGTTTGGAGTCGGCACGCGGTGGGTTCTGTCGGAGGCCGAGACCTCAGCGTGTGATTTCCTCGTGATATAATTTCCTCATCGGCAACGTTTCGAGACGGCGTTTTGATTCTGTTTCGCGAGTTTTTGGCAACAAAAACAAGTTTTGGGGTCTTTCCGCTTGATAGGTAATCTCTTCTACTCCATACGAATCATAAATTATAAATAATTAACTAATATATTAGTATAAATTGGTATGTATTTTTGAAATCATAACAAGATTTGAATTACTTATTTTGAAATATTCTTTTAAAAATAGGATTTTCTTATTCTATAAATAATTTATAATGAGAAGTTATTCTCATTAGAAGACGTATAAGAATAAAACTCCTTTCGGTAATAGAATAGGAAAAGTTAACTTAGGAGTTATTTTATTTCTTATATTTTATTAATTCATATATAATGAAAATTTTAGATTTTTGTCCGTTGATTTTTTTTTTTTTTTTGGTTTGTGGGTTTATATCTATTATTGATGGAAAGAGTATTATTTTAGTATTGAGATCATTTTCCTCATATATGTGAAAAAATAACAATCTAATTAATAAGTTCAAGTCGAATTTACGTGAACGTGGATCAAAGATACACATTCTAATTTAAGCGGGTTAAACGATTGTAAATTCTCATTAAATGAGAGGCTTGGTGAAACATTTTCAATCAATTTGTTTTGTATTCAATAAAAGTAAATATAAAATCGGTAGGTAATTATTGGATCTGTATATATCCTCAAGACATGTTTGACCATTCAACTGATTTGAAAGAAGAAAATAATTAGTATATGTATAGTTCCATTGCAATCCACTATTAAAATAATATTATGATGAATAAAAGTGTTGTGACAATAATGTCGACTCAGGTATTCATACATCACTATAGCATCAACATATATACAAGGAAGCAATCACTATATCATCAACACATATATATAAGGAAGCAATGAGACATCAATTATTTAATGAAAACACGATTATAATAATGGGTCTAAGCTATAATGATTCTAAATGAATGTTAGCATTAAGGCAATCAATTATCATCCTTCATTCGCAAATCAATAGTCTTGATATAATGAGGCAAGATAAAATTCAAGCTTTTATGAGAGGATTTGATATGATTATCAAGATAAAATTAAGACATATTATATTATTAATATTAATCCATAAGTTTGTCCCCATAAATAGTAAAACGAACAATAATTGATTATGCATGTATAAAAAAAAATGAGTAAAATATTGATAAGGCAATAGCAAAATTGTACAAGTTTCATATGATTTTAACAAATATAGTTCAAGGTTCATATTATTAGAGCATAATATCTTCAATCCAAAAGACTAGTATAACGATTCAACCTTGTAGATATATAATGTTTATTTAGATGAGAAGGTAATAAAACTGAAGAATTTGATTAAATCTTTTAAGATATAATGAGACGAGTATGAGATAATACTGATGTGTGATAGTTGGATTGGATCTACCATAATGAGCATAATCAATTTTTTTTATGTATTACAATAGAAGAATTTTATAAGTTGGTTAATGCTTCCGATAAAATTAAAGATATTGAGAATCTAATAGATACTATAGTAAAAGAGATTACACATTACATTGTCTAGATTGTGATCAATAATGGAGTTAAATATTAGGATGCTAATTTGCAACTGATTAGCAAAGAGAAATACTATTTTAGACTATATGTATAGTTCCATCCTATAATGAAGGATATTAATGAGTTATCATCAATACATTAGTTCCATCTTATAATGAAGGATATTAATGAGTTATCATCAATACAAAAATGTGTGGCAAGGGTATAATCGATGATAAAATTTATATATAACCATCATTAGGTTTACTCTTTAACATAAAAATATACAAATGATAAAATACTCTAACTTGATTTCACTTGGTTTGCTACAAACTGTATTACGTTAAAGTCAATCGTATAAAAAGGCACCACTTTAATAAATTAGTGACATCATAGAATTATCAAATTCACGATATTCAAAATCGAGTGACAGAAACAAAGATGATGGAAATTATTTCTTCTGAATTTTTAGAGGTTGTAAATGAAATTATAACAATAGTAGAATCACTTTATGTTGTCATCTATAATACCGATACAGAGAAACATTTGCAAATGTCTCGTTATAGACCTATGTTGTTTAAAACATGAGAGAAGGTTAAGAAAATATTATTGGATAATTTTAAAGTTGATCAATGTATACTAATTATCATTCGTATGATTGAAGCTCACATGTACCAAGACTTCATAACATATTTATAGTCATTTATAATATGAATAATAAATATTTAAAAAAATATTATTGATAAAATCATGCCTTCGAGTGTATTACCTAGTTTCCATCATTCAATTTCACTATGATCTTGGGACCCATTAGATTTACTATTAATACTAAGGAATATTATATACGAACTATTATCACAATGTGCTAATGCAATATAGGCTATTATAAAGGGCCAATTATCTCGAAAAAATGTCAGTTCATTTTTTGACAATGTAGCTATATTGTGCATTTCACACTCATCTTCAATTATAAATTGAAATTGATATTAATTATCTATTATACTAATAAGGTATTATTTATTAATAGTTTCATCGATTTAGTTTTAGGATAATGTATGGACTGAGAAATAATATTTTATATATATTAAAAAAATAATCGTCATGTTTACATATGAAAGGAAAATGGAAAGATAATCCATAACTTTGAGCTGATATGAAAAAACTTATACAATATAGACATAAAGTGGAGTTCAACATATTTACAGTGATCATATTAGAAAGGATCTTATGACCAATATAATATAATAATAGTTCATTATTCTTTTACTAGGTTGATCAATTTTATGATATAAAATATTAGATCAATGGTGACAAAGAAATTTTGATATTCTTCATTCTCTACATCAATAAATGTCACCATCACACTTGTTTTAGGAGTGACTTCAAAGTTCGTGACGATTAAACCATAATCATCAATTTATTGATATACAAACAGTATACAATTTATTAGTATATTATACCGTGAGAGCGATCTTAAGATTAGGTCAGATAAATATATTATATTGATATATAAATACGTAGATTTGGAGCCCTGTCACTCATTTTGATGATAGAATCATTTATATTATTAACATATTTTATTTATTAATTGATTCATTTTTGTTAGGATCAGGGTCGGTACTAAGAGGAGGGGTAAATTAGTACAGCATTAAAATGACGTTGGTTTAAAACTTCATTTTGATAAAATCATTTCGGACGTAAAAACGTTTCGTAAAGGTAATGCTTTGAAAGCGAAGTAAGAGCGTATTGAAGACAGTTTGCAATTAATGTAAATTGCAGGAAGTAAATGCAAACCGAGTTTTAGAGTGGTTCGGTCAATCGTGACCTACATCCACTTTCGGTTTCCTCCTCCGACGAGGACACCAACGTTCACTAGAGGCATTCCTTCAATAGGCGAAGGCCAATCATCTTTTACACCCCTCTTCTCCTTTTCACGGGTTTAGGAAACAACCCTTACAAGCACTCACTTACTCCTTTCTCAAACTAGTCTAACACTTTAGAAGAGAGAAAGAAGATCACACAATATTTCAGTAGCATTTCTTTGCTTTTAGACTCTCTGTGCTTATGTGTTTTATCCAGGGATGAGAGGGGTATTTATAAGCTTCAAGTTGATTTAAACTTGGAGCCTAATAACATTTCATCCCGAGTTCCCCGGGCATGGGCAGTACCACCGCCCAGTGTTAGTTTGGCTGACATTGTCCTGGGCGGTACCACCACCTAGACTGGCTGTACCACTGCCTGATATAGTCTCGAAGACTGTGCCACGACGGTGAGACTTCTTGGGACATTGTTTGGGCTTCTTATTGGGCCCAACACAGTTCTTACATGGGTCTAGCTGGCCCCTAATTGGGTTGACCCAAATCCAAACCCAATTACACGCTAACTACGAAATCCTAAGATATTTGCTAAGCTAAACAAGTCCATATGTCTATTATTCCGGTGAAACTTCCGACGAACATCCGACGAACCCTCGGTGATGCTCCAGCGGACTCTCGACAAGCTCTTGGACTTCACGACGATCTTCTTGGTGAGTTCTGACGAGCTTCTCTGGCAAGCTCCGAGACTTCTCTATTGGTTCCTCTAGAACTTTCGACGAACATCCGGACTTCCGACGAACTCTCAAACTCTCAACGTGATCGCGTCTTTGACTCTGGGACTTCATTTTGCTTCATGCCTTGCTATCGTAGTTAATCCTGCACATGTAAAACAAATTTCGATCTAGACAATTAATACTAAGCATTAATCAAGTTGTCCGGCATGTCATTGGTCTCTCAACGCTTAGTTCGATTCTTCGACACATCGTCATCTCTTGTGGGCTATTATCCAATTGGTCAGTTGACCCCACAACTCCGATATTCTTGACGTAATGTCCACTCTTCTTGGCCCGATGCCCGAATCCACAGCCCGAAGCCTTCTATCGATACGTCGATCGATCCACCGGCCCGACGTCCAATGTTCTGACATGTTCCTCCAACTTAACATGATTTTTTTTTCTTTAATTGTCTCATCCTAAACACATATCAATTGGTTTCATCATCAAAATCCGAAATTCAATAATTTTAATCTTAAAATTTCCTCTCGTAATTTAATAATTGAAGTCATATATTTATAGATTATTTAATAACAAATATATGACAGAAGAACGATTTGAAACATGCTTTTTGCTCATCGAAGGCTAAAAAAATATGTATCTTGATAATTTAGATAACTTTTACAAAATTAAATTAAACTTACATTTAGTTTCAATTGAAAAACCTTAATATATATTTATTTTCCTAATTGTTATATATTTTTAGGTTTTTTTAAAAAAATTTAGTATTATCAACGTACTCTGTCGTATCGATACACAATACATCAATAAAGAAGTGGAACCTTAGCTATAATATTGGCAACGATTCAATTATCCTGACGTATAAAATCACTTATAAAATTAACAAAATAATAAATATTTTAATAAAAAGAGTATCAAAAACACAAAGAACATATATTCACAAAGTGCTTAATATTCATTTTGATTAAAACATCATAATAATGAATCATTCTTTAAAGACAATCTTATTCAGTCTCAGCAATTTTTTTAATACAATATATGTTATGGTGATATTTCCCATAACATATTTGAAAGTGTGTCTAAACCCTACAAATTCAAAGTTAGTAAAAATAAAAAAGTTATCGCATTCTAACACTCCTCATATGGATAGAGATTATTTTATTATTCATAGACTTTACGCTTGATGGCTATAAGAATGTGAAAGAGGTCGCAAAGAAGAGTCCCATTCCATATTTTCATAACATTAAATAAAATCTCATTAATTGGTGGATCATTTCCATTCTCAAGGTCAATATTGTTAATCAAGAGCTACTAGGCCGTGTATCCATGTATCGAATTGGATGTTTGAATAAGGCCCAAGCAGAAAAGTAAAATAATAATTGAAAAATATACATTCAATTAAGTTAGTATGAATCGATATGATAAATAAGTCATGAATTAAAATGATAGTAATGGTGGTAAGTGGAGTGACATGCCAAAATCAATTGCTAAGAAAATATTCTGATTAGTGGGTGAATATTGAGGTTGTGGAAGAATTTTGTTCTACCCATTCAGCTTATTTTTGTGATTTTTTTCTAATGATTATTACAATATAATACTTTTGAATTACTTATTATCTCGATAGTCTTGACTCTTTTTATAAACACTATAGCACTAGACTGATGCATTACCATTATAATGTTTATTCTATAATGTTCAAAGTAACCTTTAGCATTCTGTGCTAAACAAGCTCATCCCAAATCCCATGAAAATGATATTCAAATCCAATTTAATTGTATTAGAATAAATATGTAAAGAAATAAGTATCATTAATATTGCAACACAAGCATTGGTATACAATAATTAATAATTTATTTTCTCCGAATGCGTAAGATAATCAAGTTAACTAGTTCGATTTAATCTAGACCTAATCTATGAGTTGATTAGCCAAGAGATTTGATGTCACCTATGATGCGAGGATGAGCACTTAATATAATATCAAGCGTTTCTCTTGCACAAATATTTAAGTATAAAATATTTAAAAATTTTATATTTTGATTTCACTAACATGTCTATCGATTGGCTCTTTATCTTAGGATAGTTACGCGTTTAGTATTTGAGAAAAATAATATTATTTCATATATTATTATTAAAACTATCCTCTTATATTTTATTTATTAATTTCTCTGTTAAAAAAAACACTCATGTATGAATTATAATCAATGAATAGTTGTAGAGAGAATTCTTGATTTGATTTCTATTGATTTATGTATCTCTTCGGCTCCGAAGATACAATATACACATGACACATTTAACCTAAATTAAACAAGCTTAATTTTTTATTATTCAATTTTAGATAAATTTCTAAATATTCGATATAAACAATATATTGCTTATCTACAATGTCATAGGTTATGA
The DNA here is from genome assembly GCA_004837865.1 of Musa balbisiana. Taxonomy (NCBI): domain Eukaryota; kingdom Viridiplantae; phylum Streptophyta; class Magnoliopsida; order Zingiberales; family Musaceae; genus Musa; species Musa balbisiana. The sequence goes on along the minus strand of CM017194.1, from coordinate 27,824,453 downwards.
TCCGAAAATGATGTTAAAATATAATTATATTATTGTAAAAGTAAACACTTCGAATGAGATGTTGAAGGTAAATTGATACAACAAAATTCCCTACGACATTGAGATTAATAAATATAAATATATATTAGATAATACGTTTTCTTATAATATTATATTAATTAAAAATCATATTCAAGAGATAATTTAAAGCATACAAAACCAAACCTAAAATGTTAAGATAATGTCTCTAACGCCACAACGATAATGATTACGCGAAAGCTATTTCACACGCAGAGACACCCAATGCTGTCACAGATCTCTCAACGTCGACCTTTTAAAGCCCACACGTGAGGTCGGCATCTGTCACACCTGCGATTGAGAGGTGCCAACTCACACATACTTCTGATAGAAGATTAAACCTTGGAAACACGCCTGACCTAATACACATCTAAGACAGAAATGTAGATCAAGGAAGAAGAGCATCCGCAGCTTTAAGATTCGCGCGGAGATTCGACTTGCGCCGTCGAGACCCAGACGGTTAGCCTCTATTATTTATTTAGTTATTTTACTTCCCGGCAATATTTTCCAATATTAGCGCAATATACTTCCAATTTTTCTTCCTCTATAATTATAGCGTCAGTTAAACCTCGAGCGATTCTTCTCAGGACGGGTCGAGCCGTACACCGGAAGCTCGTCCCTGTAACTACCCCCTTCCATCACCATCAAGTTCTCCAACTCAAACAGATCGTCCTGTTCCTCTTCTCCCTCCTCCGCCAATGTTCGCAAGAGCTCTTCCACCCTCATCTTCACCCCTCTCGCGTCCACCACCACGTGATCCCCGCCGCACGCGCTCTTCTTCGTCTGCCCGCACTGCCGCGGATCCTCGCCATCCGGGCGGAACCTCACCGACCTGTTCCTGCCCTCCGCTGGATCCCTCGGCGATGGCGCCTTGCTAAGGCAAGGTCGCGTCCGCGACGAGACGGCCGAGCAGGCGGAGTCCGCGCCGGAGGGCGATGGCTTCGGTTTCGCCCGGTCCCCCGCCGCCGCGGTGCAGAGTGAGTTGAGGAACCCCGCGAGGAGGGCCCCCGGCGACCCTGGCGCCTTATATTTCTTCAGACCTCGTAGCTTTGTCCGAGTCGAGCCCGATCTCTCCTTGTCCTGGTGGCGGTGCTGGTCAGGTGGCGGCGACCGGCTCGGTCGGAGTCTGAGCGGGAGGGCGGCGGGGGACTCGAGCTCGGAGGAGGAGGAGAAGAAGCCGCTCGAAGTGGAGTTGCAGGAGGAGCTGGAAGTGGAGAATGGGGGGAAGTCTGGACGCCGGGATCGGGTCACGGTCGCCGTGGGCCTCCGCTCCATGGCGGCGAGGGGAACCAGGAAGTCGGATGCTCCGTGAGCGAGGCGATTCGCCATTTCCTCGCTCTTGGGGGCGATGGGGTCGTCCATGGAGCGCTCGATGGCGTCGAGGAGGGACGACGAGAAGGAGCGGTGCCCGTGACGGAGCCACCATGCCTCGTTCCCCATTATAATGATCAAAATCTCGAGTATTAATACAGGTCTTTTATTTGTATCCCCGCTAATTTATCTTCATAGGATCGAATAATATTATATATCTTTTTCTAATAGAAGGGAAGAAGAAGGCGGCATTGGAAGAGGAAGGCGAAGGGCGTGAACGACGGAGAACGAGGCGGTGAGGAGGCCGCTCACCTTCTCCTCTCCTTAATAAAGGCTTCACGCCCGAGGTCGGAGCTGACGTGGCGATTCATCATTCCTCTACGTGTACGGGACCCTGGTCGTTTATCTCTGGTTCTCGCTCGACTTGGATCCCCTTCACCTCCGCTACGGTTACCAACAACGCAGGTATGCAATTCTCCTGTTTTAATGAAACCCGAATCCATCAGTCTTGTTGGGGTTCGCGTCGTCATCATCTGAGTCAGTAGCTGTATCGAGCCCGGTCTTACATTATAGAATGGGTCGGATACGGGTTAACGGGTTCACTAATCATGTTATGATCCAATAGAATAGTGGGTCGAGGAATTTGTAGCCCAGGTGGAGAGCAATAAGGGAGACACGGAACGGGCAAAGAAGGATTACAAGGATGGAAAGGCGTGTAGGTGGTTCTTTGAGTAATAAAGGGTAGCTTCAATCTTCTTCATCATTATTGTCGGGAGAACTTCTCTAAGAATGCTAAAGCTAGTGCATCTACTGCGACCCTCACCAAAATCCTGTCATCCCATCGACATCTTACAATCATAACACAAGGGGTCGAGGGTGAAGACTCTGCAAATGCGAGCTTCGTCATATTCACCTGTCACCAAGATGCGCGTGAGGGGTACTTAGAAACGCACATCTTCTCTGTTATCCATGTGAAGCTTTCTGTCGACTGGATGAGGATAGAACATCTAGTTTCTGTGATTAAACTAAGAGGTCAGGAAAACAGGTAGATGTGCCATTGCTTGGATGTTTGAGGATTATGATTAATATGGAAAAATATGAGCGTCACAACTTTATTATGGTATGTGTTGTCAACTTTATGATAGTCGCTTTTTGTCTTGCTCATATATGGCTGTTAGGGTTGCTGCTGTAATAGGCTTTAGAAGAGTTCTGCTTTATGTGGCATGACTAGCTTTCTGCAACTACTTTTGTTTCTTTGTTTTGAAAAATCCGTTCAGTAGCTTCGCTTCATAAGAGTTGCTTATGACTGTTATGTATGTATTCATGTCTTGTTGAATTTTAGATTCAGTGGGTAGCATCTGCAGTTAATTAGTTCAGGGGAGCACCCATGGGAAACCAAAAGGTAGACTTGCCCTTTGGTCAATAGAATTATTGAAGGAAATCACTAATCTATGCCCTCGTGGACTAGGCTTTTGAAAAGTAGGGTGGTCTTTTGGAGTCTTTTAACTAGAGCAGGAGGCGATTCTGAAGCCTAGGAAGCATGCTGTCTAGGCAGATATAAATATACGGGAATTTGTCTGGTTAACATAGAAAATAGACTCAGAAACAAGAATCAAATACATAATTATTGGTCAAATCTACATGATTAATTAACATCCTATTTTATATAATAATAATAATAAAGTTGTAAGTCTCAAATATTTAGGATCGACTACATGAATTTTTTTATCATCGTTGAAGTGTGTAAAAAGTCATATGTTTAGTTATTTAAAGTACTTAAATATTTATTTATAATTTTTATTAAAAATTTTCTAAGGTCTTCCTCTATCTCTCATTATATCACTAACATTAAATCTTAATTAAGTTTAGAATATTTAAATCTTAATTATTTTATCTCTTTTGACTATCGTATCTATAGGTCTCCTCAATACATGTCTATGTTATCTTAAATGATTTTCTCTCAATAATTATTCATGAATAAAAGTATTTCTTTTTCTATCTTTCCTTGTAACTTCATACAACCATCTCAGTATTCTATCTCCAGCATAAACTTTTTATATATTCTTTTTCCTAATTGCTTAACACTTAGATCCATAAAGTATTATTGGCCTTACAACTATCTTATATAATTTTTTTTTAATCTCAAAGATATCCAATGATCACACAAGATTCTTAATGCTTATCGATATTTTAATCATCATATTTTTACTCTATAGATAATATCTTCGTCGATCTCTCTATCTTATTGAATAATTGATCCAAGATATGTAAAGCTTTTACTTAAAAGGACTTTTTGTCTATCAATTTAATTATATTCTATTGTCTATTTTTAGAATTACAAAGATTATATTTTATAAATTCAGTTTTAGTCTATGGATAATATCGCCTCCTTAGCTCAAGTTTATAATTAATTTTATTTAAGCTTTCATTAACTAAGATAATATTATCAACCAATAACATATATCGATGATGTCTATCATGTAAGTTATTAGTAAGTTCATCCATTATCAATATAAAAAGGTAGAAACTTAATACTAATTAGTGTAATCCTATATTAATGGGAACTCACTAGATACCGTCTTAGAGTTTTAATACTAGTAGCTACATTATCATACATATCTTTAATAACATCAATATAATTAGTTGATACATATTTCTTGTCCAAAAGCCATCATAATAAATTTTTAAGAACCCTATCATAGGCTTTTTCTAAGTCAATAAAAAAATAAAAATCTTTCTATTTTTCTCTATATTTTTCATTAATTATCTTAATAAATAAATTAGCTTCCATGGTTGATCTTTCCAAGTATAAAATCAAATTGATTTTCATAAATATTTGTTTCAAGCTTTATTCTATTTTCAATAATTCTTTCCTAAAGTTTAATAATATGGCTTATGATTTTAATTCCTCTATAATTTGAACAATTTTATATGTCACTCTTATTTTTGGAAATTGACACTAAAAAACTATTAAAATCCTTTTATTTTCTGAGCTTTAAATAATATTTTATTATGTTTATTTAGTTCAGTTGCCCTCAATCGTGCCTCATTCCACTTTTCGCCCTAGTCATCCTCAACCGTGCCTTCGCCGGAGATGGTGTTGCTAGCATCCCATTCTGCTGTAGCCGCAAGATCACTTTCCAGCCTTCAGTAGTTGTTGTTTCTTGCTGCTCTTAACCCTTGGCGTTCTCGTCCCTTAGTTGCACCTCATCCTGTCGTAGTCGACCTTAACCACGCCTCATCTCACCTTCCACCACAGTCGTCCTCAATCACACCTTCGCCAGAGACATCGTTGCCAGTGTCTTATCCCACCACAATCGCGCGATCACCTCCCAGCCCTCAGTAGTCACCACAGCCTCAACTCTCGGTCGCTCACGATTGCTCAATGTCCCAATCGAGCCCTTCTTCGCTCGACGTCCGTTGTTAACCAATCGCACGATCCCCACGGTTTCATAGTTGAGCCCTTCCTCGCTTGGCACACTACGGCACAAAGGCTACAGTTTTCGCAGGAACCCTCGATGCTCCCACAACCTTCTTCTTCCCCGTTGGCAAGTGTACCACCCCTTGTTGCCCTTAGCTAGGATCGCTAGCGCCCATCCCAACTGTGTGGTAGCCGGCGTCCTGTCCTGCCGCAGCCACGCGATCGCCTCCTAACAATCGCAATGAGCCCTTAGTAGCACTACTCCCAACTGTACCACCATCGCTCCATCGTTGCCTCCCAGCCCTCAGTAGCAACGATCCCTCCACGCAACGACCGTAGCGAGGATCGCTGCCTCCTAGCCCTCGGCAATAGCGACCCTCCATGCAGCGATCGAGAGCCCTTGACGATGTAGCTCCTAGTTGCACCACCATCGTGGCGAGTCCTCGACAATGTAGCTCCTAGTTGCACCACCATCGTGGCCTCCCAACCTCTCAGCTCCTAGGGCTTCATCAGAATCCTCGCAATAATCGTTCACTCACACTACGCTGCAATCGACTAGCATCACAATAGTAGCACCGAACAGGGCAGTGCTAATGCTCTTGACCCGACACCAGAAACAGGAGTTAAGGATTACATATCTGCAGTCTTACGTAATGGCTATTGACAACTCAGTAAAAGATCAATTAGAAGCCTTGGAAACTAGGATTGAGAATCGGCTATAGGAAACCCTTAATGATTTCAAAAGAAGTCTATTGGAGAGCTTTAGTAAGTTTTAGTAAGATGAAAGTTCAAGTCTTACGTTGAACCGATCTGGAGACACGGGAAAAAGAAACCAAGAACAGGACACAAAATACCCACGCATGAAGGTGGAATTCCCAAGATGGGAAGATGGAGATCCGACCTGTTGGATCTTTAGGGCAGAATTTTTTTTTATTTTCACAGAACTCCAAAAGAATCTAAGGTGGAAATAACTTCAATCCAACTAGATGGAGATACAATTCAATGGTATGATTGATACAAAACCAGTCACAAGGTCCTCTCGTGTGAGCAATTCAAAAGAGGGCTTCTCGTTTGCTTCGGATCATCTGAATATGAGACTGTTAATGGGCAACTCGCTAAAATTCGTTAGATTTCTACAATGCTAGAATATCATAGCAGATTTGAATGATTATCAAATCAAGCCAGCTCCGAACGATAACCGGTGGGAATATTTATTGAAGGACTTAATCCAGATATTTGGTGTGTGGTCAAAGAGCGCCAACCCCACACTATGATAGTTATAATCTCATTTACACGTTTGCACAGGAAAAAATCAGCAAGGAAAATCGTAGAAACAAAAATGACAATAAACAAATGATCAGCCCCCATCAATTCCCAACCGAAACCCTGACACCCAAAGACAAACCTGAGAAGAACACAAGGAAGGATCAGCAAAGGGTTTGTGTTGACATTGTGATGAAAAGTGAATTAAGGAACACATATATAAACAAGGTCAACTTTTGATGATTGAACTAATTGGGGAGGAACCGGAAGCTGACAATGTGGACTCCGATTATGAAGGTATGGATTCTGATGAAGATGTTGGACCTATCATATGTTGGGCTGGCAGCCCACATATTCAGCCCATAGTGGGCTTGGGCAGCCCACAGACCACACCCCCTCTTAACCTAACCCTAATTAAGATTAGGGGGGTGTGGTGGCTGCGTTTTAGGGGCAGAAAAAACGCAGAAAGAGGCAGCAACGAGGGCAGCAACGCAGATCATCCTCGCAGCAGCAAAGAGGAGAAGAAGGGCAGAAAAACAAGAGAAAGAAAGGGAAGAAGACAAGGACAACGCAGAGAGACTGTTCTCAATCATCTAGCAGTGTTCTCATCTCAGGTTAGATCGAATCTACAGTAGACTCTTGCTGTGATTACTTGGGGAGGTTTTAGATATTGTGAGCAGTGACGTGATCCTTGTATCCCAGTTATTCTCTTGTGGTTGTTGCTAGGGTTTTGGGCAAGAGATTGAGATTTGTATATTCATTATTCTCATAGTGGATTATCTCTAGTTTGCCCCGTGGTTTTTACCCTTCACATTGAAGGGGTTTTCCACGTATATCTTGGTATTATGTTTGATTGTGTTTCCATTTAATTCCGCTGCGTATTATGGTCTTCTAGTATTTGTTCCTATACAAAGGTTATTTTTGCGATATATTCCCATCAACTGGTATCAGAGATGGGAATATATCGCAGAAATAACCTTTGTATAGGAACAAATACTAGAAGACCATAATACGCAGCGGAATTAAATGGAAACACAATCAAACATAATACCAAGATATACGTGGAAAACCCCTTCAATGTGAAGGGTAAAAACCACGGGGCAAACTAGAGATAATCCACTATGAGAATAATGAATATACAAATCTCAATCTCTTGCCCAAAACCCTAGCAACAACCACAAGAGAATAACTGGGATACAAGGATCACGTCACTGCTCACAATATCTAAAACCTCCCCAAGTAATCACAGCAAGAGTCTACTGTAGATTTGATCTAACCTGAGATGAGAACATTGCTAGATGATTGAGAACAGTCTCTCTGCGTCGTCCTTGTCTTCTTCCCTTTCTTTCTCTTGTTTTTCTGCCCTTCTTCTCCTTTTTGCTGCTGCGAGGATGATCTGCGTTGCTGCCCTCGTTGCTGCCTCTTTCTGCGTTTTTTCCGCCCCTAAAACGCAGCCACCACACCCCCCTAATCTTAATTAGGGTTAGGTTAAGAGGGGGTGTGGGCTGTGGGCTGCCCAAGCCCACTATGGGCTGAATATGTGGGCTGCCAGCCCAACAATAGTGGGCTTGGGCAGCCCACAGCCCACACCCCCTCTTAACCTAATCCTAATTAAGATTAGGGGGGTGTGGTGGCTGCGTTTTTAGGGGCGGAAAAAACGCAGAAAGAGGCAGCAACGAGGGCAGCAACGCAGATCATCCTCGTAGCAGCAAAGAGGAGAAGAAGGGCAGAAAAACAAGAGAAAGAAAGGGAAGAAGACAAGGACAACGCAGAGAGACTGTTCTCAATCATCTAGTAGTGTTCTCATCTCAGGTTAGATCGAATCTACAGTAGATTCTTGCTGTGATTACTTGGGGAGGTTTTAGATATTGTGAGCAGTGACGTGATCCTTGTATCCCAGTTATTCTCTTGTGGTTGTTGCTAGGGTTTTGGGTAAGAGATTGAGATTTGTATATTCATTATTCTCATAGTGGATTATCTCTAGTTTGCCCCGTGGTTTTTACCCTTCACATTGAAGGGGTTTTCCACGTATATCTTGGTGTTCTGTTTGATTTTGTTTCCATTTAATTCCGCTGCGTATTCCAGTCTTCTAGTATTTGTTCCTATACAAAGGTTATTTCTGCGATATATTCCTATCAACTGGTATCAGAGCGAGGTTTTGGTGATTTAATTTTTGTATTTGAATATGGAGGCTAGTAATGTTTCTCGCATGATTAGTTTGAATGGAAACAATTGGATGATATGGAAACCAAGAATGGAAGATCTCTTGTATTGCAAAGATTTGTATGGACCTTTGCAGGGGGATAGTGCAAAACCCACAACTATGACAGATGATGAGTGGAAGAGGTTAGATCGAAAAATAGTTGGGTTTATTCGACAGTGGCTTGGTGATAGTGTCTTTCACTATGTTTCTACTGAAATTTCTGCATATTCTCTTTGGAAAAAGTTGGAAAGTCTCTATGAAAGAAAAACAGCTGGGAACAAAGCTTTTTTGATCAGAAAACTTGTGAACCTAAAATATAGAGAGGGTGCTTCTATTGCTGAGCATTTGAATGAAATGCAGAGTATTACTAACCAGTTATCCTCTATGAAAATGTCTCTTGATGATGAGTTGCAGGCATTGTTACTTCTCAGTTCATTACCAGAAAGTTGGGAGACATTGGTAGTTTCCCTCAGTAATTCTGCGCCAGATGGTGTTGTCACTATGAGTCAAGTAACAAGCAGTTTGTTGAATGAGGAGTTGAGAAGGAAGAGTTCAGCAACATCTCAGAATGATTCACAGGCACTTATCTCAGAGAACAGAGAAAGGTCAAAGTCTAAAAGCAGTTCACGCATAGGTAGGAGCAAGTCAAGATCAAGAAAAGATATTGTTTGCTATAACTGTGGTGAGAAAGGACATTATAAGAACCAATGTAAGCAACCTAAGAAGAGCAAGAAAAAGGGAAAAGAAGTGGAGTCTACAGAGTCAAAAGATAATACTACAGCTACAGTGCAGGGTGGTGATTATTTGATTTTGTCTCCTTCTGATGATATTTTTTCTTGTGTGTGTCAGGATCTTGAGTGGGTGATTGACACAGGTGCTTCTTATCATGCTACACCACGGAGGGAGTTTTTTTCTACATACAGGTCTGGAAATTTTGGTGTTGTCAAGATGGGTAACTATGACACAGCAGACATCATTGGCATGGGTGATATCCATTTAAAGACTAACCTTGGCTGCAAGTTGGTGCTTAAGGATGTGAGGCATGTGGTTGACTTGAGGCTGAATTTAATTTCAGTTGGAAGACTAGATGATGAAGACTATGAAAGCAGATTTCACAGAGGGCAATGGAAGCTCAGTAAGGGTTCTCTTGTTATAACTAGTGGAAAGAAATGTCATACTTTGTACAGGTTGCAGGCTAAAGCTTATGGTGAGCAGTTAAATGCTACAGAGAAAGACTTCAGTATGGAGTTGTGGCATAGGCGATTGGGACACATGAGCGAGAAGGGGCTGCAAGCTCTTTCCAAGAGAGAGGTATTACCAGATCTCAGAGGTATACATCTAAACCCTTGTATTGATTGTTTGGTTGGTAAACAACATAGAGTTTCATTTGCTAGTGCTGCTTTGTCTAGAAAAATGCATGCCTTATACCGTGTTTATACAGATGTATGTGGTCCTTTGAGGACAAAAACTCCTGGTGGATCTATTGATGTTATTGGTATAAGTGGTGCACTTTATTTTGTCACTTTTATAGATGATTTTTCCAGGAAAGTTTGGGCCTATGCTTTGAAGACCAAAGATCAGGTGATTAATGTCTTCAAAGAGTTTCATACTAGGGTTGAAAGGGAGACAGAAAGACAATTGAAATACATAAGATCAGATAATGGTGGTGAGTATACAGGATTGTTTAATGATTATTGCAGGTCACATGGGATTCAACATGAGATGACAGTTCCTGGTACACCTCAGCATAATGTTATTGCAGAGAGGATGAACCGCACCATCATGGAAAAGATCAGATGTATGCTTTCACAGGCCAAGCTACCCAAAAGGTTTTGGGATGAGGCTTTGAGGACTGCAGTTGATGTGATCAACTTATCACCGTGTACAGCCCTAGATGGTGATGTTGCAGAGCACGTATGGTCAGGAAAAGATGTTTCCTACAAGCATTTGAGAGTGTTTGGTTGTCGTGCATTTGCACATGTTCCAGATAATGAGAGGTCCAAGTTGGATGGTAAGTCTAAAGAATGTATTTTTCTTGGTTACTCACATGATCAGTTTGGTTACAGGCTTTGGGATCTAGAAAAGCAGAAGGTGTTCAGGAGCAGAGATGTGGTCTTCTTTGAGGATCAAACCTTTGAGGATTTGAAGAAGAAGACACCGGCCAAGACTTCTGCAGAAGGATTAGCAGATTGTGACCCAGTTATTCCTCCAGTATATCAGGGTGATGGGGGAGATGTGCAGGAAGATAGTGTAGAGCCTAACGTTGATCTACCTGCAGGACATGTTGAACAAGAAGAAGTTGGAGAGCAAGTTCCAACAGAACCTCAATTGAGAAGATCTTCTAGACAACGTCAACCTTCCAGAAGATACTCTACAGATGAGTATGTGATGCTTACTGATGCAGGTGAACCAGAGAGTTACCAGGAAGCAGTTGAAAGTGAGCAGAAAGAAAAGTGGTTAGTTGCTATGCAGGAAGAGATGGATGCTCTTCAGAAGAACCACACATATGATTTGGTACTGCTACCAAATGGAATAAAGGCCTTGAAGAACAAGTGAGTTTTCAGGTTGAAGACTCAAGAATATTGTTCTCAACCAAAGTACAAAGCTAGATTGGTTGTGAAAGGCTTTGGTCAAAAGAAAGGTATTGACTTTGAAGATATATTTTCTCCTGTTGTTAAAATGTCTTCTATTCGTGTTGCTCTTGGTATTGCTGCTAGCCAAGACTTGGAGGTTGAGCAGTTAGATGTGAAGACAGCTTTCCTTCATGGGGATTTGGAGGAGGAAATTTATATGGAGCAACCAGAAGGCTTCAAAGTCAAAGGCAAAGAGAACTTTGTCTGTAAGTTGAAGAAGAGCTTGTATGGGCTGAAGCAAGCTCCAAGACAGTGGTACAGAAAATTTGATTCATTTATGATAGAAAATTGATACAAAAGAACGGCTTCAGATCATTGTGTGTATATCAAATGGTTTGGTGAGGATTTTATTATTCTCTTACTTTATGTTGATGACATGCTTATTCTTTGAAAAGATATGTCTAACATTGACAGATTGAAGAAGGAACTGAGTGAGTCTTTTGCAATGAAGGACATGGGGCCAGCAAAGCAAATACTGGGTATGCAGATTTCTCGTGATAGGAAAAATAAGAAGATTTGGTTGTCACAGGAGAAGTACATTGAAAAGGTATTGGAAAGATTCAGTATGAGCAATGCAAAACCAGTTGGTTCTCCTCTTGCAGGTCACTTCAAGTTGTGCTCAGAACAGAGTCCGTCAAGTGATGAGGAGAAGGAGAAAATGCAAAAGATTCCTTATGCTTCAGCAGTTGGAAGTTTAATGTACGCGATGGTATGTACGAGGCCGGACATCGCATATGCAGTGGGTGTTACTAGCAGATTTCTTGCAAATCCAGGTAAAGAGCACTGGGCAGCAGTGAAGTGGATTTTTAGATATCTCAAAGGGAGCTCTAAGGTTTGTTTAAGCTTTGGAGGTGGACCACCTGTGTTGACAGGTTACACAGATGCAGATATGACAAGAGATAGATACGAGGAAGTCTACTTCAGGTTATGTACTTACTTTTGCAGGGGGAGCTGTGTCTTGGCAATCCAGGTTGCAAAGGTGTATTGCTCTCTCTACCACAGAAGCAGAATATATTGCTGCTACAGAGGTATGCAAATAAATGTTATGGATGAAAGAATTCTTACAAGAATTGGGGCTGAAACAGGAAAATTATGTGGTGCATTGTGACAGCCAGAGTGCCATCCATTTATGTAAGAACCCAATGTTTCATTCCAAGTCAAAGCATATAGATGTCAGATACCACTAGAATCGAAATGTATTTGAAGAGAAGCAGTTGCAGCTTCAGAAAGTTCATACAGATGATAACGGAGCAGACATGTTGACGAAGACCTTACCAAAAGAAAGACAGGAGATATGCCGACAGCTGGTCGGCATGGCTTCACATTGAGGAGTCATGGGACAGCCTCCCTTATGGGCTGAAGGGGGAGGTTGTTGGGCTGGCATCCCACATATTCAGCCCATAGTGGGCTTGGGCAGCCCACAGCCCACACCCTCTCTTAACCTAACCCTAATTAAGATTAGGGGGGTGTGGTGGCTGCGTTTTAGGGGCGGAAAAAACGCAGAAAGAGGCAGCAACGAGGGCAGCAACGCAGATCATCCTCGCAGCAGCAAAGAGGAGAAGAAGGGCAGAAAAACAAGAGAAAGAAAGGGAAGAAGACAAGGACAACGCAGAGAGACTGTTCTCAATCATCTAGCAGTGTTCTCATCTCAGGTTAGATCGAATCTACAGTAGACTCTTGCTGTGATTACTTGGGGAGGTTTTAGATATTGTGAGCAGTGACGTGATCCTTGTATCCCAGTTATTCTCTTGTGGTTGTTGCTAGGGTTTTGGGCAAGAGATTGAGATTTGTATATTCATTATTCTCATAGTGGATTATCTCTAGTTTGCCCCGTGGTTTTTACCCTTCACATTGAAGGGGTTTTCCACGTATATCTTGGTGTTCTGTTTGATTGTGTTTCCATTTAATTCCGCTGCGTATTCCAGTCTTCTAATATTTGTTCCTATACAAAGGTTATTTCTGCGATATATTCCCATCATCATATATACAGTGCATGCATTAGCCAGCTACTCCGACTCGCAAACTATGAAAATTGGAGGAACTTTGGAACATCAGCATGTTACAGTTTTAATTGATGCTGATAGTGCTAATAATTTTATGGATAGTAAGGTTGCTGATTGATTGGCTTACCACATTGAAGAGTGTGACAAATTCGAAGTAAAGGTCATTGATGAACGGATTTTAACTTGTGATATTTAATGTTCGAAGATAAAATTGATTATATAGGACCAAGAGTTGCTTGTGGACTTCTTTTTGCTACTCTTGGAAGAATTAGAAGTAGTGCTTGGAATTGAATGACTATCAACCTTAGGTGACGTTTCTTGGAATTTTTCTAAACTAATCATCAAGTTTTTTATTAGTGGAAAGTAGATGATTCTAAAGGGAAGACGTGGAAGTAAGGTCACAACTGCCATTAGACATCGGATGGAGAGGGTTCTTCAGAAAACTGTAATGACTACTACATCGAAAGGCTGACCTATTGCTTACAATATCAAGAAGTAGAGATCGTACATACTTGATCAATGGGTTGTGATGCGCTGTAGATATCCTATGACTGAAGTGTTGAAAAAAAAACCCTCTAGTTTGATGCTACTCAACCTTGAGGACAAGGTTGATTTGAAGGGGGAGGAATTGTTAGGTTCATTTTATTTTTTGAGCTCTAAATAATATTTTATTGAATTTGTTTAGTTCAATCGGATAGGGGTTATTTGATATTTATTCATTATTAAGAGGCTAAGTCCTAGTGGACTCTAGGTGGAACTCTATACATAAAGATACATATATTTCTTTTTAACAATGAATGAAATATTATTCTAGTCTTCTGACAAACCTTAGGAGGCCGATCCCCTCGAAGTTATTAAGGAGGTCGATTCCCTCGAAGTGATTATTCCCTTTTCTCGCCTGTTATCTATGATAAAACCCTAGGATCTTATCAAAAACTCTTTCTCGACTTATTAGGTATCCTTCTGAATCTCATAATTTTGTTAAACAAGCTATTTAACCAAGCTATTTAACTTTTCCAAACTTCAATAGGAATACCACACTCTTAGTTATTTTTATCTTCTTTAATGTGTCTTTTACTTTATTAGTTCTAATTTTATAAAAAATCTATGATTATTAAATATACTACTACTATTTATTATTAAATCAAAGTCCTATGTGGAATATTTATTAAATAATTTATAAAAATAATTTTTCCATCTTTCATTAGTCTAGTTATTATTAACGAGTATTCTTTGATTTTCATCTTTAATACAATCAATATTACTTAAATCTTAACACTTTCTTTTCTTGATGATTCAATTAATATCTTTTTACCATCTTTAAAATTTAATTTGTTATAAAAATTATTATAGTTTTCATATCTCACCATACTAATCACCTTTTTAAGCATTTTTTTAGATTCATTATATCTTTTAGATTTTTTCTCATTTTTATAATTTTGTCAATCTTTAAAAATTGATCTTTTAGTAAAAATTATTTTTTGAACTTCAACGAACCACCATCGATTCTCTCTTAAAGTTACATCTCTACCTTTTGTTTTGCCAAGAATCTTTTTTGCTAAGCTTTTAATCTTATTAGCTATCTTAGTCCAAATAATATTAATGTTATTCTCAACTAGGTTTTAAGTTGTCTATCTTTCCATCTTATTCTTAATAGGGTTTAAATTATCATTTTTAAAATTTTACCATCTAGTCTTAGTAATTTTTTCTACTATCTTTCTTTTCTTTCATTTTCTATAGTAAGTATCTAATACCATCAACTTATATTGATTTGTTAAACTTTTGCCGGGTGTAACTTTATAATTTTTATAAATAACTTTATCTATTTTCCTAGTGAGAAAAAAGTCTATTTGACTCACTCTTATAAGTAATTAAATATTCATCTTTTTTCCTTAAGATGAGTATTTATAATTATAAGATTATACGAAGTAGCAAAATAAAAAATCATACCACCATATTTATTTCTCTCCCTATAACCAAAGATCTCATGTACTTCTTTATATTCATCATATATTTTCCTTACATGACTATTCAAATCTCCTTCAATTATAAAATTTTCAATTATAGACATTCCTTGAATGATATCATGTGAGTCTTCTTAAAATTCTCTTTTGGTTTGATCATTCAATCCGACTTGAGGGGCATAAGCACTAATGATATTCAAAACATCTTGCCCTTTCACAAATGTAATATTACTATTAAGATCCTTATCAATAATAATTCATATATCATTTATATGTTTAACTTTTCTAGTATGTTAAATTTTAAATCTAATTCTATCAATCTTTCTATATTTTCCCCTTACCTACTTAATCTCTTATAAATAAATAATATATATATTTGTTTTTACTAATTCTAATTTCTTTCCGAAGTGTTCTTATATTCCAAGTTGCTAATCTAACTCTCTTTTTTTGAACTAACTTTTTTTTTCTCATTTGTCCAAAACAATGAGAGAACCCTTACCTACTTGGCACCATATTTGGTTATCAATGTGATGGACCGCTTCCGCGCAATCTCCTAACTCATTGTTTGTAATTCTGGACACTTAGGTGATGAAGGTACCTCGTGTGAGTAATGACCTAGCTCTATATCGAAATGGGTTAAGATTCATATCGGTTAAAATCTAATATAATTTTACATTGATTTTTAGTAATTTAACGCAAACCCATCACCTTTTTCATTTGAGCTTGGGACTGGCATTGTCAATGTTTCTATTTTCTTCATGACTTAATATTTAGCACCAATTTCATTTGAGCTTGGGACTGGCATTGTCAGTGTTTCTATTTTATACGTGACTTAATATTTAGCACCAAGTGGTGGATACAACTTGTCCCGCAATATTTGGCGTGTTTTTCTAAGCAACATATTAGAGAAAGACTCAGGAAGAAGAAACGAAGCTGTAATTATTGGTTATGTCCTCAACAATTGGCATCCTATCCTGTACATTGTGTAATATTGATCACGAACAAATGGTGGCAGCGACCATCCAATTGGAGGATGGCATGGGTCCTGCATTTGAGACCATGTAAAGGAGATAATATGTACTTGATTTTTGATAATCCTTAAAATAAAGGGTAAAAAATGTCTTTTCCACGTAAGTAGGATACTTTTAAATAAAAGGTTGTTCGGTGTAATGTTATGACTATCAATGCCAGTAATCCATAGGGTACATTGTCTAAGTTCTGTACTGATATCACATCTTCTGCTACTTCTGTTCAGCTCATCTTAGATCCCAAAGAATTTTTCAATCTAGTTTCTTGGCCGCCTCTAGGATAACTTCCTCGAACCATATAAGCCTGTCCTTTGCTGGAGACACCAAATCATTTGCCAATCATATTCAAGTATCTTAGCACAACAGATGTCACTTGCAAGTCCAAATTGTTTTAGACCCAAGATGTAGCATGTTGAATCATGGCCCACTTTGTACTGATGAAATTGTCCAATCACTTAATATCCATTTGACTTATAACCTATATACTTTCAAGGTTTCATGAGTTGAGACTTATGCCATTGTATCTATATCGTCAAGGCATCCAAAATCAACTACTTACACGATTCTGATGAGAATCTTTGAGATGTTATTTCAAAGTTCATATTGAATACATTGTTTCCCTAATTTTCACCTCTTAATTGATTTCACTATTAAGGTTTAACTCTTTTGATTCTTATAGAAAAAGAGAGAAGAAAAAAGAAATTATTCTCTCTTTTCAATGTTGTTATGTCATGTGGGTTTTTCTATCAACATGCACTAAGCATTCTACATTAATCTTAGGTTCAGATGTGGCCATTTCTCCTGATAAATCCTTGTTATTGTTACTTAAATCATGTGTTTGTAAGATTTTTTGTTGCTGAAGGGTAACAATTTCTTAACGACCGAATGTGTGTCATGAGTCGTACAAGTGTAACAAGAACTCAATTGGTCGATGAAGGCTCGCCGTCATCTGTATTCTTTGATACTGACTAATATCTGATGATCTGAATTCTAATGCATCAATAACACTCGGAACTGATCAATTTCGTTGTCTGTATTGCACGAAATTAAAACATCGGAGAATGTAGTTATGTTCTTTTTTTTTTTCTTTGTGAGAAAATGTGATATGTTGGCTTGATGATTGCTTAGAATACTTTGAATTATTTTCTGTTGGTTTTCATCAGGGATTTTTTGAATTTTATCGACATTAAGCTGATTCATTGGCATTGTTTTGTAATACCTTCATGATTAATTTCTCACTGTCTGCTGTAATGATGTGCTATATTAAGTTGCTTTGATTGAAGGCAAGTGCTAATTCAAGATTGAATGACAATGTTTATTACAATGTAAAAACACATCACTGTCATTTTAAATGACAAACAATACACTAAATTTAGTTGGCTTGATTTCACTAGTTGAAAAGTACTTTCACCATATACAACCTTGGAACTGTGATTTTACTTGTGCCAAAATATTAGGTACCACATGCTTTTGATGCATAAATCTCTTTCAAGAAAGAAAGTACCAACCACTTAGAAATGGTTCCATTGGATAGTCATTTGGACTCATCACCCACTTCTTAGCAATTCTTTCCAACTTATCCACATACCACAATTTACAATCTTCAATACATCTCATAGTGTTGGCGACCATGGTGGCCAAGAATGACAAATCAAGCATTCAAGCTTTTGGCAACCACATTGTGGGTGGCACTTGGTCACTACTTGTGGGCTTATTGCAGCCATTTAGGTGGAGTCTTTGCAGGTCTATGGTTACCTTTGTGCAAACTTACTCAATTATTAATGTGAAATAATTTCAAGCAGATATAGGTAACTTTACCACAAATTATGCATCAATTTGTTGACTGGCAGTCCATCCATTTGCTTGATGTTCCTGTTCTTTTATTTTATTTATCAAAGATGACTCACATGCATTGTCAAATTAATACAGTAAAAGGTTGCTGATCATGGGTGAAACCCAGGAGTTGGGGGATGATGCATCAACGATGAAAACTATATAGAGAAGGGAAAAAGGTTGACTGACTTTCTAATGCACTTCCAACTGCAATTTGATTCATGGATTCCCTTGCCACTACATGGGGGCGTGCAGGTATTGTGTCATTTATGATAGTGCCATAGCATTTGCCCCAGTAATGTGCCTTCTTGTCATGCTTCTTTTCTCATGACCCGTGTCCATAAATGGCACAAGCTAAATAACAGCAGCGTGCATCAATCCTCTATTCACACCTTAGCAACTCATGATGATATTATACGTGTCCTAAATTGGTATATGATTCTGTGAATTTGCTGATGTTGGAAGTCCAACATGTAGTTGATACTGCATCAGAAAACACCAAACCACTCTTCTTTTGTGCACTTTTAACTGTCCATAAGTAATGTAATTCTTAATTCCCTGTAATAAATTAAAGTTTGGGCCTCTGTCCAACCAAACTAGGAATCTCTGTGGTTTCTGATTCCCTGATGACCACCGAGTTGGACTCGGCTCAAATAGGAACACTTAGTAGTGGTTTCGGTAGTGGCATAAGCATGCTTGTGTTACCAGTCATCATATAATTCCGTGATCTACTTAAGTTATCGAATCACGTCTGACTTTTTTGTCATAGTGATCTATGTTATATGAACGACAGAGAGAAAATTGAGTCTTTGCTACTGTGCTGAACACAATATTTGTTGGCATCATCTTCCACCTGCTTGTGTTAACAAATTGTCGGTCGTATTCAAAGTTCCTGATTGAAGTGATTTTGATTCTAGTCGTAGCAAAGTCCTGGAAATAAATGGGTTGCTTCATGGTGGAAACCACCTTTTTTTTGTTGTGTTTGCTCTTTAAGCGAGTTTGTGTTCTAAAAGGCTTTGAATGGTCCGTGACGCTGTTTTGAATCTTATACAGCCCAAGCATGATGACTTGAAGGGAACAGATTAATTCTTTTCTCTCAGAAGAAATTTCTCAGAAGTCTTCAAGTTTCAGAGATCCAATATGCATACCCTTGTATAGCGAAAGACTTCAGGTACTCAAACCAAAGACTCTCTTGAGTTGCTTCTCTATTGGCATTTCCATGGATGGTGAACCAACCAGAAAAATGAATCATATCCCACAAAAAAGGAATTTGTTGTCACCACAAATTATTTCTTGCATCGTCTTTAAGAACTTCTTTTGTTGGAGAATCGCTGCTGTTTGCAGCTTGAATCGAGAACAAACTATAAGGCAACGTGGGCTTGATTGTTTGATTTTTGTGCTCGACAAAATCATGCATTAGTCACTTTCGGGAATGCTTAAACTTACATTAGTTGTGACTATTGTTCTTATCTTGCAATTTCCACAATGAACAACAGCCTCTTCTTGATTTTGCAGTCTTCATCATAAGACAGTTATCACGCAATTAGCATCCAATCCGTAGTAGGTACTCATCAATTTTACCTCTCCATGCTAATCATTATTAGTTTTATGCATAGGCAATTTGGATATTGTAGACTTAAATACATTGAACTTTGCTATCTAAGCTGAAATAACAATGAATGGCACAGTAGCTCTTTGGTCAAAGCAGAGTTCCAAGCAGGAGATTGACGTTATGGTAATTGTATGGAAGACATTTTTTTATAGAAAATTAACCATTATTAATAAAAAAAATCATATGCACAGCATTAAATAGTCGATCACAATTATCCGTTGAGATGATTGCATATTCGGATTGTATGCTGCGAGGAGATGTGCTTCCATGTTTATATTTGTTGAAACATGAAGAAATTTAAGTACTTTTTGACTTTTCTTTGATATCGATATTGAAATAATGATATAAGTGTCAAGTTCACCTTATTGATATAATTTATATATTTTGGAGGTAGTCGAATATATTTATATAAGTTTTTACTTTGTCCTTCCTATACCTTTATTGCTCATCTTAAGTCATTCTTGTGTGTCTTTAATCTCATACTGACAAAATAAAACCAGTTGTTTAATAAAACTTTTATCACCTAATCTAATTTATTTTTTATCTGTAGCTTATGCAATCACTCGGATCATGCTTCAGTCGTTGAGGTACTTAAAAGATAATTTCAATGTCTCATTGCCTTGAAACAATACCAAGAAGAATCTTTGTCATTTGAAGCAGAAGTCCAAATCCAATGATATGCTTGTAATGTGAATTTTTCTTTTTTTTTTAATAAGGATTGGATGAAAACAGTCTTCTAGAATGATTTTTAACCAAGTTAGATATCAAAATGTAGGTATTTATGGTGTTTCCATCGATATATATTGTAGCAATATAGATAGAGGAACGTGAGTGAGTAATTCGTAGTTTCTTGGAGGCAAAGATATTTGATGCGTACCTAATTTGAGGTTGCCAGTAAGAGAAAATAAAAACGTTCAATTAGCAAATGAGTGAGTGTTTTATTTTAAATCTCAAGAGTTATCCTATCATAATTAGGGCTAAGAATTTTTGACCTATGAAATGTCTTATTGATTAAGCATCAAAATATAAATACCCATGTAATAAGATTGGAGAAAACAATTTTTTCCCATGTAATAAGATTATTATTATTTTATTATTTCAACTATTATTCTAAGGAAACTTCTTTGGATATTTCTTACCCATGCCCGCCCACAACTTACATAGATCTTCCATCAAGCACCTGTAGATTGAGATTCTAATACGATATCACTTTGTCAGCGCAGGACAACCGACGTTCTACAGTCGTCGAGGTGACCCCAATATATGTCTTCTATGCGAGTCGGCAAGTACATCATCACTCGCCTTTCTATATAACCATAGATATTTTCGGATATATGGATAGAGCTTATGATCCGCCGATAAAGTAACTCAAGTCCGCACCTAATGCATTAGCAAGCACGTTGACTCCAAATTTGAGAAGGAAACGTCCTGCTCTTCCGCCGCCGCCGCCGTTGTCTGACGCCGACGCCGACGCCGACGTCGACGGATGCACCATCGGCGGCAGCTGGATGCACTGAGGATGCAGATCAAAGTTACACAGTTGGCACGTGTAATGAATCCCATGCACCGGAAACCGGCAACCGTTGCAGAATCTTCCGACAGACGGGTCGGGCGTCGACTGCAGCGACAGCTGGTGCTGCGGGTGCTGAGGGCACGTCTGACAGCTCTCGTGGCAGTCGAAGTCGCAGGCGACGCAGCGGTAGCGGAAGCCGAAGCCAGGGCACCGACAGAGATTGCAGGTGAAGCCCGGCGGGCTGCACGTCTGGATCAAGGAGTGGTTCGGCTGCATGATGTGGAAGATCGTCCTGTCCTTCGCTCTTCACGCCCGGGAAGGAGAAGAGATAACTTTGGGGAGATCGCTGCGAGCACGAGATGGCTTGTTTTCTCTTCACGCCCGGGAAGGAGAAGAGATAACAGGTATTTATAGACTTGGGAGAGGGAAGCAGTAGAGATAGGTTGTATTTCTTAAGCAAAGATTACTTTGGGGGAGTAGACTTGAGGATTCACTGACCAATTCATTTATTATTGAGAGGTCATCGATGTTAATGACCTGAGGAGTATATATTTATTAGACAAAAATGACTTGAGGAGTAGACTCGAGATCACCTACGCGGTAGTGTTGTAGATTGAGCATCGTGATAAATATCTTTAGAAATAAATAAATTTATTTATTGAGAGGTCATCGATGCTAATGATGGATTTAATTAGCTAGTATGTATTTCTTAGACAAAGATGATTTAGGAGTAGACTCGAGGTCGCCTACGCGTTTTTATAGATTGAGCATCATGATGAATATCTTTAGAAATAAATGAATTTATTTATTGAGAGGTCATCGACGCTAATGATGGTTTTAACCAGCTAGTATGTATTTCATAGACAAAGATGAATTGAGAAGTAGACTCGAGGTCGCCTACGCGTTTTTGTAGATTGAGCATCGTGATGAATATCTTTAAAAATAAATAAATTTCTTAAGCAAAGATTACTTTGGGGGAGTAGAATTGAGGTATTTATAGACCTGGGAGAGGTCATCGATGTTAATGATGGTGTTGATTAGGTAGTATATATTTCTTAGACGAAAATGACTTGAGGCGTAAACTCAAGGTCACCTACGCGGTGTTGTAGATTGAGCATCGTGATAAATATCTTTAGGAATAAATAAATTTATTTATTGAGAGGTCATCGATGCTAATGATGGTTTTAATTAGCTAGTATGTATTTCTTAGACAAAGATGACTTAGGAGTAGACTCGAGGTCCCCTACGCGTTTTTGTAGATTGAGCATCGTGATAAATATCTTTAGGAATAAATGAATTTATTTATTGAGAGGTCATCGATGCTAATGATGGTTTTAACCAGCTAGTATGTATTTCATAGACAAAGATAAATTGAGGAGTAGACTCGAGGTCGCCTACGCGTTTTGTAGATTGAGCATCGTGATGAATATCTTTAAAAATAAATAAATTTCTTAAGCAAAGATTACTTTGGGAGAGTAGAATTGAGGTATTTATAGACCTGGGAGAGGTCATCGATGTTAATGATGGTGTTGATTAGGTAGTATATATTTCTTAGACGAAAATGACTTGAGGCGTAAACTCAAGGTCACCTACGCGGTGTTGTAGATTGAGCATCGTGATAAATATCTTTAGGAATAAATAAATTTATTTATTGAGAGGTCATCGATGCTAATGATGGTTTTAATTAGCTAAGTATGTATTTCTTAGACAAAGAAGACTTAGGAGTAGACTCGAGGTCGCCTACGCGTTTTTGTAGATTGAGCATCATGATGAATATCTTTAGAAATAAACGAATTTATTTATTGAGAGGTCACTGATGTCGATGATGGTTTTAACCGGCTAGTATGTATTTCATAGACAAAGATGACTTGAGGAGTAGACTCGAGGTCACCTACACGTTTTTGTAGATTGAGTATCGTGATGAATATCTTTAGAAATAAATAAATTTATTTATTGAGAGATATCCGAAAAACTACCAACATCAATAATGATGTTGACTGATTAATATATATACCTTAGAATCTGAGACGACTCACGTCGGTCATCTTATATATCTATCTTTCATTTCAACAAATAAGCATCATCAAAATAATATTTATTATGTTTTATCCAAAATGAATGAGCTTAGAAGTGTTTTTTAGATTCCTAAATTAATAATATATTAAATAAATAATCTACACGGAAAAAGGGATGACTTTTGTTTGAAGAAAAGAATATGATATACAAATAAAACACAGCTATATGAGGCTACTGACATCAATTTATTGAAATAAATAAAATACATCTATTTATTGAAATAAATATATATTTGAGAGGCTATTGACATCAATAATGATGTTGACTAGTTAACATATATACCTTAGAATCAAAGACGATACAAGAGTAGACTCGGTCATCGTCGTGTAGAACGTGTGGCTCATCTCATCTTATCTATCTTTCATTACAATAAATAAGCATCATTATAATAATATTTATTATATTTTATCCAAAACGAACGAGCTTAGAAGTGTTTTTCGGATTCCTAAATTAATGATATATTAAATAAATAATCTACACAAAAAATGAGTGACTTTTGCTTCAAGAAAAAAATATGATATATAAATAAAACACATCTATATGAGGCTACTGACATCAATTTATTGAAATAAATAAAATACATCTATTTATTAAAAATAAATAAATATATGAGAGGCTATCGATATCAATAATTATGTTGACTAGTTAACATGTATACCTTAGAATCAAAGACAACACAAGAGTAGACTCGGTCATCGTCGTGTAGAACGTGTGGTTTATCTCATCTTATCTATCTTTCATTATAATAAATAAGCATCATTATAATAATATTTATTATGTTTTATCCAAAACGAATGAGGTTAGAAGTGTTTTTCGAATTCCTAAATTAATGATATATTAAATAAACAATCTACACGAAAAAATGAGCGACTTTTTCTTGAAGAAAAGAATATGATATATAAATAAAACACATCTATATGAGGCTACTGACATCAATTTATTGAAATAAATAAAATACATCTATTTATTGAAATAAATAAATATATGAGAGGCTATCGACATCAATAATTATGTTGACTAGTTAACATGTATACCTTAGAATCAAAGACAACACAAGAGTAGACTCGGTCATCGTCGTATAGAACGTGTGGTTCATCTCATCTTATCTATCTTTCATTACAATAAATAAGCATCATTATAATAATATTTGTTATGTTTTATCCAAAACGAACGAGGTTAGAAGTGTTTTTCGGATTCCTAAATTAATGATATATTAAATAAACAATCTACAAGGAAAAAGGAGTAACTTTTGCTTGAAGAAAAGAATATGATATACAAATAAAACATATCGATATGAGGCTACCGACATCAATTTATTGAAATAAATAAAATACATCTATTTATTGAAATAAATAGATATATGAGAGGCTATCGACATCAATAATTATGTTGACTAGTTAACATGTATACCTTAGAATCAAAGACAACAGAAGAGTAGACTCGGTCATCGTCATGTAGAACGTGTGGTTCATCTCATCTTATTTATCTTTCATTATAATAAATAAGTATCATTATAATAATATTTATTATGTTTTATCCAAAACGAACGAGGTTAGAAGTGTTTTTCGGATTCCTAAATTAATGATATATTAAATAAACAATCTACAAGGAAAAAGGAGTAACTTTTGCTTGAAGAAAAGAATATGATATACAAATAAAACATATCGATATGAGGCTACCGACATCAATTTATTGAAATAAATAAAATACATCTATTTATTGAAATAAATAGATATATGAGAGGCTATCGACATCAATAATTATGTTGACTAGTTAACATGTATACCTTAGAATCAAAGACAACAGAAGAGTAGACTCGGTCATCGTCATGTAGAACGTGTGGTTCATCTCATCTTATTTATCTTTCATTATAATAAATAAGTATCATTATAATAATATTTATTATGTTTTATCCAAAACAAATGAGCTTAGAAGTGTCTTTCATATTCCTAAATTAATGATATATTAAATAAATAATCCACATGAAAAAATGAGCGACTTTTGTTTGAAGAAAAGAATATGATATATAAATAAAACACATCTATATGAGGCTAATGACATCAATTTATTGAAATAAATAAAATACATCTATTTATTGAAATAAATAGATATATGAGAGGCTATCGACATCAATAATGATGTTGACTAGTTAACATGTATACCTTAGAATCGAAGACAACAGAAGAGTAGACTCGATCATCGTCGTATAGAATGTGTGGTTCATCTCATCTTATCTATCTTTCATTACAATAAATAAGCATCATTATAATATATTATATGTTTTATCCAAAATGAATTAGAAGTGTTTTTCCGATTCCTAAATTAATGATATATTAAATAAATAATCTACAGGCAAAAATGAGCAACTTTTGCTTGAAAGAAAAGAAATGATATACAAATAAAACACATCTAAGAGGCTACTGACATCAATTTATTAAATAACTAAAATACATCTATTTATTGAATTATGAGAGCTATCGACATCAATAATTATGTTGACTAGTTAACATGTATACCTTAGAATCGAAGACAACAGAAGAGTAGACTCGATCATCGTCGTATAGAACATGTTGTTCATCTCATCTTATCTATCTTTCATTACAATAAATAAACATCATTATAATAATATTTATTATGTTTTATCCAAAATGAATTAAAGTGTTTTTCAGATTCCTAAATTAATGATATATTAAATAAATAATCTACATGCAAAAATGAGCAACTTTTGCTTGAAAAAAAGAAAATGATATACAAATAAAACACATCTAAGGCTACTGACATCAATTTATTAAAATAAACAAAATACATCTATTTATTGAAATAAATAGATATATGAGAGGCTATCGACATCAATAATGATATTGATTAGTTAACATGTATACCTTAGAATCAAAGACGATATAAAAGTAGACTCGGTCATCATCGTGTAAAACATGTGGTTCATCTCATCTTATCTATCTTTCATTACAATAAATAAGTATTATTATTATAATATTTATTATGTTTTATCCATAACGAACAAGCTTAGAAGTGTTTTTCGGATTCCTAAATTAATGATACATTAAATAAATAATCTACATGGAAAATTGAGCGACTTTTGCTTGAAGAAAAAAATATGAAATACAAATAAAACACATCCATATGACTTTTTCCTCCAGAAAGATAAACAGTATATATATATATATATATATATATATATATATATATATATATATATATATATATATGAATTTTTTTTTGAAGATGTTATATAATTTAGTCAGTAAAAACCTTAATTGCTTAAAATTATAATTTTTAGATCAAAATTTGCATTTTTCATTTATAAGTAAACGGTGTTGAACCAAAGTAATTTACTTACTTGTCATGAGAGATTAGGGCCATAAAAATTAAAAATCATTACCCATTTTTTTGGGTACATTTTACTTACACTTAATGGCAATTTTGCCATGCTTAATTATTTCAAACAATAGTTTAGCTCAAGTGAGTTTATTTATTTATTTGTTTATTTGAAGGTAGACCGACCCCCTTCCCCTCGGGATCGTATCTTCCCTGCTTCGACTACATCAGGCAACTCCTAATTCTATCTTGCTGTGCACCCCCACCCCCACGTGTCAGCTTAGTAGACCCAATCGGAGACGGTTGGGGAGACAGGGAAGCAGGAACGGGATGGTGGACCCCTGCATCTTCCGCCCAATCGGGAAGGGCGGTTCCGTGTTTGGTAAACCTGGTCGGTCCACTCACCAAATGTTGGATCCCTTCCGCTACATCGCCACAGTTAATGAATTATATGCTTCTTAAAAGGGAATAAAAAGAGAAGAAAAGGAAAAGAAAAAGGACGCGAGAGCGAAGGAAGCGAAGCGGCAAGAAATCCGAAGAGGGGGGAGGAAGAGAGAACTAATTCGCAGCTATATATATGTATTAAATATATGTAATCGTAATTTCCGATCCACACTCCTTCCGCTCGAGCGGCCACGACGGCACAAGGAACTCGTATCAAACCGCTGCGGACTTCCTCTGATTTTTCCAAGTTAGAAACCCTAATTTTCTTGCGCGAAATCGAGAAAGATTTCTTCTTCCGATCATTTTGATTTAAGTAACGGTTCTTGAGAGTTAAAAGATCGCTTTTTTTTAAACGATTTTCTTAGTGTTATCTGAATGCTCGAGATCGAGAAAGATCGCTCCTTTCCGTCGTGTTGATTGATGCTAAGGTTCTTGGGAGGAAAAAGATCGCTTTTTTTCTTTTTGGACCATTTTTTCGTGCTTTTTTTAATTGTTTTTTGGTGAGGGCGTTTTGATTTCAGGGCTCCGATCCGTTGGGATTCAAGTGTGGGGTTAGGGTTTTCTGGTACTTGGACCCAAGGCTGGAATTTGGTTTCTCTTCTTGCGTCTGACAGTTTTTTTTTTCGTGGTAGTCTTTGGATTTTGACTAGGGTTCGGGTTTTCCTTCGGCACGACTGCTTGAGGGCCTACGTGCCGTTGCGGGATGGCGGACGGGAGGATGAAGGCTGTCGCTGATGATGATGAAAGAAGGGATGGGGACGATGAGGTCGGGCGGCAGGATGATGATGAGGTTGAAGAATTTGAGGAGCTGGAGTTTGGGCTTTCTCTGGGGCGTTGGGGATGCAATTCAGGGCTGACGAGCGGTGGCAGGGATGATGGCGGAGAGCGCGACTGTGTCCTTCCCTTCCGGTGGAGAGGGGCATCGGGTGCTCATGGTTTTACGAGAGGCAGTCAGCTACAAGGCATTTCATTGCAAGACAAGCAAATTTGAGGACATGGGGTGAGGAACTGGTGGGTGCGGTAGCTATTGCCTCAGGAAAGAGATGTTAGCTTGCCAGATGAAGCATTTTTTCAGATGGAGAGAACTGGATCAGATATAGACAGGGATACTCAGCACGATCGGCCTAAAGTATTTGCTTCCCTGGAGTAAGTTCTTGCTTTGTGTTATCCTTGTCAGCTAACCCCTGTCATGATTTCCATGTTTTAGTCGTCAAAAGTAATATATTTCATAAGTTGGTGCATTCGCTTCGAAAGGTCTGTATTTGCTACTATGATCTTTTCATTCAAATGCTTTTCATGAAAATTCTAAGACGATTGATTCGGTAATTACTGTATGGATTCAAATACTTGCGACGTACCGACCACACCATAATGATATAATACTTGTATACCAATCTACCAACGATATTGGTTGGTACCGACATACTGAATATTTTCTGTAATTTTCTGTTGTACAAGGCATACCATATTTTGAGACTCTTCTATACGTACCAATATTGGTAGTTTGAGCCGGGAGACCACTTTTCCAAACATCTAAGCTAGTGGGAAAGCTCGAACATTATGTATAAGCTTAAACATCCCTTTCATGTGTATGCCAGATGAAAGTTTGTTTAACTTAGCATGTTAATGTGATTTAGGATACAAACTCATGATTCGCTTTGATACCATGCTAAAACAAGTAGTTGGATGTACAGCCACTTCTCCAATAGCTTAGACTAGTTTAGAAGGATCTAATGTATATTATATAAGCCCCACAATGTGCACCCTTGTAACTAGGAAATTAGACTATCCAGGGAAATCAATACACTTGACAATGGGCGAAATCGAGAAATGGTTTTACTAAAAACATGAGATAACAAAAAATAGAATTTTTTAGTCTGTTTTGGGCATTACAAGTAGATTTTCTTTGTAGTACGCGATTGAGTAGGAAGGGAATCCGAGTTGGAGGTGTTATAAGGCAAATATGAAGACCAAAGAAGTTTTGAGTAATTCGGGGAAAGGTGTTGCCCACCCAGATTAAAGGAATGATCCCTATTCTAAGCAGAATGTCTGACAAAGGTTTTCAATTACTTTCAGGTTTTAGAATTATTAAAGATCTTTGGTAAATTAAACTGACAATGTTTATGATGTGTGATGCATATGATGGAATTTCCAGATACTTGAACATAAACTCGTGTTGCCTAGTTAATTGAGTTTCATATGTGTTTCTTGGTCATTGTCCCAGCAATTGAGATTTCAACCCTTTAAGAAGTTTCTCTATCACAACCTATTCCTCGTTTACTTCGTTGATGCTGTTTTGAATCTTATACAGCCCAAGCATGATGACTTGAAGGGAACAGATTAATTCTTTTCTCTCGGAAGAAATTTCTCAGAAGTCTTCAAGTTTCAGAGATCCAAGATGCATACCCTTGTATAGCGAAAGACTTCAGGTACTCAAACCAAAGACTCTCTTGAGTTGCTTTTCTATTGGCATTTCCATGGATGGTGAACCAACCAGAAAAATGAATCATATCCCACAAAAAAGGAATTTGTTGTCACCACAAATTATTTCTTGCATCGTCTTTAAGAACTTCTTTTGTTGGAGAATCGCTGCTGTTTGCAGCTTGAATCGAGAACAAACTATAAGGTAACGTGGGCTTGATTGTTTGATTTTTGTGCTCGACAAAATCATGCATTAGTCACTTTCGGCAATGCTTTAGTTGTCACTCTTTATGGAGACATGTTATCGTCGCATCTCCCTACGAGATGCTTAAACTTACATTAGTTGTGACTATTGTTCTTATCTTGCAATTTCCACGGTGAACGACAGCCTCTTCTTGATTTTGCAGTCTACATCATAAGACAGTTATCGCGCAATTACCATCCAATCCGTAGTAGGTACTCATCAATTTTACCTCTCCATGCTAATCATTATTAGTTTTATGCATAGGCAGTTTGGATCTTGTAGACTTAAATACATTGAACTTTGCTATCTAAGCTGAAATAATAATGAATGGCACAGTAGCTGTTTGGTCAAAGCAGAGTTCCAAGAAGGAGATTGCTCCTACATGGCCGGGCGGGATCACTCTAAAGGAGCTTCTCAGAATAATAGAGATATCCTCTATGCATAATATTGTTTGTTTTTTTTGTACCCTTTCTGTTTACAAATAAATTATAGACCATTTGCAGGCTTTGAAGGCATCTTTCAACACTTTTGCTGAAAGCGATCTTTCCTAATCGACCATACACTTTATGCAGAGTCATAATCAGTAATTCACGTCTTGTTTCGGTGGTCAACTCCCTGCGAGTGCTACATGACCGATGACACGAGTGGCTTGTTGTCAATTGGCATTGATGATATGGTAATTGTATGCATGACATTTTTTTTTGACAGAAAATTAACTATTACTTAATAAAAAAATATATGCACAAACAGTATTAAACTATATTCATATTCGGATTGTACGCTGCGAGGCGATGTGCTTCGATATTTATATTTCTTGAAACAAGAAGAAATTTAAATACTTTTTGACTTTCCTTTGATATGGATATTGAAATAATGATATAAGTGTCAAGTTTGCGTTATTGATATAATTTATTTATATATATATATTTATTTTTTGAGTTTGAGCTTATTAGAACATTTTGGAGTCCAAGAGAATTAAGTTTTAAGAAAGTCTTCGAGGATGATATTCATTTTAGTCGTTCGGTAGTATGACGATAAGCTCCGATAGCAATTATCATTCTTCAGTCTAAAATCTTGTAAATCTTAAATTAGATATAAAAGCTTTTATTATAATTAGTAATATAGTTAAAATTATGAGACAGTAATGAATAGTTTAAATTAGTATTATTTGTTATCCCCTCAATAATGTTTCTATAAAGCAATAAATTATTGATGCTAGAAATTATTCAGAGTTGAGACTTTTGGTAGAGAAGGTGGTGACAATAGGAACCAATTTTTTACCAAAGATACCATAGTGAAATAGCAATGAAGCTGAGAATGGTTGTAGGGAATTAGGAGAAGACATCTTCAAAAGTTAAACCCATTGGTGCCAATTGCTAAATAGGGGAAATCAATATTCAAATGATGTTTAGCTAAGTTTTAGAATTCTCTAGCAAGAACATATTGGAAGAAGATGTTGGAGGAGGTAACTTGTGAATGAAATACATTAAAAAGATACCAAGAAATAGGAAGATGATCTCAAAGCATATTTCAAAAAAAAAAATTTAATTTTTAGATAATCATTCAAATGGTACATCGATGTTCCTCTTCCTTGAATTCCTTTTTTTTCGATAAATGATAAATAAATGCTTTTAGAGGATGCGGTAGTAGTCGAATATAAGTGTAGAACCGTCGAACTCTCGACTTTAAAAAAATAAGAATTGAAGTAGTTGAATCTTATATACCATTACCTAAATTTTTACTTTGTCTTTCCTATAACTTTATTGCCCATTTAATTCATTCCTATAAAATTAGTTGTTTAATGAAATTTTTGTCACCAATCTAATTCATTTCTTACCCTTAGCTTATGGAATCAATCTAATCTTGCTTCACCCATTGAGTTACTCAAAAGGGAATTTTAATACATTGTTGCCTAAAAACAATACCAGGAAAAAGCTTTGTCATTTGAAATAAAAATCCACTGATCGTTATCTGAGTTGCTTGTAATATGATTTTTTTTTTTAACAAGGATTGGATGAAAACAATCTTAGAATGATTTTTAAAGAAGTTAGATATCAAAAAGTAGCTCTTTAAGGTGTTTGGATTGATATATATTAGCAATATAGATTGAGGAATTCATAGTTCTTAGAGGCAAAGATATTTGA
This sequence comes from Musa balbisiana, assembly GCA_004837865.1. Taxonomy (NCBI): domain Eukaryota; kingdom Viridiplantae; phylum Streptophyta; class Magnoliopsida; order Zingiberales; family Musaceae; genus Musa; species Musa balbisiana. The sequence continues at coordinate 27,792,947 of CM017194.1, read as the reverse complement.
TCCTGTCGTCATCTACTTTTAGAAAGCACGGTGGTTCCAACTTCGAGAAGGGCAACGCTCCACTCCTCCTCCTCCGCCGACGTCGACGGACGCACCTCCTGCGGCAGCTGGATGCACTGAGGATGCAGATCAAAGTCACACAGGCTGCACCTGCAATGAATTCCTCGCACCGGCAACTGGCAACCGTCGCAGAATCTTTGGCCAGACGGGTGGGGCGTCGACTGCGGCGACAGCCGGTGCTGCAAGCACAGTTCTGGTCGAAGTCGCTGGCTACATCGCTCTTGCTCTTCACGCGAGGGAAGGAGAAGAGATAACCGGTGTTTATTTATAGACTCGGGAGAGGAAAGCAGCAAAGCAAGTACGTTTATTTTAGGCAAAGATGACCCCAGGAGCGGCCTCGAGGTCGTTCGACGCCGCCGACGCTGTGCTGCAGATCGAGCATAGTGATGTGATGTCTCCAGCGACAGACGAATTCATTTATTGAGAGGCTGCTGACGTCCATGACGGCGTTGACTTTTTCGGAATCGAATGCGACTCTTGACTTGGACGTCGTCTTCGCGTGGAACACGTCGGTCACCTCATCGGGACTTTCGATCTCAGACTATATTCTGATTCATCGAATCATGTTTCTCATGCTTTATCCAAACGGACGAGCTAAGAAGTGTTTTTTGGATTCCTAAATTAATGATATGACGAGCATCGGATGATATCTCCAGGAACAGACGAATTCTCGTTCATCGAGAGCCACCGATGTCAGTGACGGCGTTGACATTTTGGTATCGAATGCGTCTCTTGACTTGGACGTCGTCTTCGCGTGGAACACGTCGTTCATCTCATGTTAGCTTTTGATCTCAGACTATCTTATGATTTCATCAAATCAACATCATCATAATAATATTTCTTATGCTTTATCCAAAACGGAGGAGCTCACAAGTGTTTTTAGGATTCCTAAATTAATGATATATTAATTATTTGTTTATTTGAAGGTAGAGACCGACCTCCTTCGCCTCGGGATCATGTCTTCCCTGCTTCGACTAGATCGGGCAACTCCTAATTCTATCTTGCGCTGCCCCCCACGTGTCATCTTAGGTAGATCCTTTCGGGGACGGTTGGGGAGACAGGGAAGCAGGAACGGGATGGTGGAGCCCGCATCTTCCGCCCAATCGTAAAGGGCGGTTCCGTGTTTGGTAAACGTGATCGGTCCACTCAACAAATGTTGGATCCCTTCTGCTACATCCTCACAGTTAATGAATTATATACTTCTTAAAAGGGAATAAAAAGAGAAGAAAAGAAAAAGAAAAGGACGCGAGAGCGAAGGAAGCGAAGCGGCGAGAAAATCGAAGAGGGGGAAGAAGAAAGAACTGATTCGTAGCTATATATATGTATTAAATATATGTAATCGTAATTTCCGATCCACTCTCCTTCCGCTCGAGCGGCCTCGACGACACAAGGAGCTCGTATCAAACCGCTGCGGACTTCCTCTGATTTTTCCAAGGTAGAAACCCTAATTTTCTTGCGCGAAATCGAGAAAGATTTCGTCTTCCGATCGTTTTGATGAAGTAAAGGTTCTTGGGAGTTAAAAGATCGGTCTTTTTAAACGATTTTCTTAGTGTTATCTGAATGCTCGAGATCGAGAAAGATCGCGCCTTTCCGTCGTGTTGATTGACACTAAGGTTCTTGGGAGGAAAAAGATCGCTTTTTTTTTGACGATTTTTTCGTGCTTTTTTTTTTTTTGAGGGCGTTTTGATTTCAGGGCTCCGATCCATTGGGATTCAATAGTGGGGTTAGGGTTTGCTGGTACTTGGACCCCAGGCTGGAATTAGGTTTCTCTTCGTGCGTCTGATTTTTTTTTTTTTGTGGTAGTCTTTGGATTTTGACTAGGGTTAGGGTTTTCCTTCGGCACGACTGCTTGAGGGCCTACGTGCCGTTGCGGGATGGCGGACGGGAGGATGAAGGCTGTCGCTGATGATGATGAAAGAAGGGATGGGGACGATGAGGTCGGGCGGCAGGATGATGATGAGGTTGAAGAATTTGAGGAGCTGGAGCTTGGACTTTCTCTGGGGCGTTGGGGATGGAATTCAGGGCTGACGAATGGTGGCAGGGATGATGGCGGAGAGCGCGATTGTGTCCTTCCGGTGGAGAGGGGCATCGGGTGCTCATGGTTTTATGAGAGACAGTCAGCTACAAGGCATTTCATTGCAAGACAAGCAAATTTGAGGACATGGGGTGAGGAACTGGTGGGTGCAGTAGCTATGCCTCAGGAAAGAGATGTTAGCCTGCCAGATGAAGCATTTTTTGAGATGGAGAGAACTGGATCAGATATAGACAGGGATACTCAGCACAAGCGGCCTAAAGTATTTGCTTCCCTGGAGTAAGTTCTCGTTTTTTGTTATCCTTGTCATCTGTATCATTTAAACTTTCAGGTTCTGAAACATCTAACCCCTGTCATGATTTCCATGTTTGAGTCGTCAAAAGTAATGTTTCATAAGTTGGTACATTCGTTTCAAAAGGTCTGTATTTGCTACTGTGATTTTTTCATTCAAATGCTTTTCATGAAAATTCTAGGACGATTGATTTGGGAACCACTGTATGGATTCAAATACTTGCAACATGCCAACCGCACCAGAATGATAAAATACTTGTATACCCGTATACCGATGATATTGGTTGGTACCGACATACCAAATATTTTCTGTAATTTTCTGGTGTACGAGGCATACCATATTTTGAGATTCTTCTATAGGTACCAATATTGGTAGTTTGAGCCGCGAGAGCACTTTTCCAGACATCTAAGCTAGTGGGAAAGCTCGAACATTATGTATAAGCCTAAACATCCCTTTCATGTATATGTCAGATGAAAGATTGTTGGACTTAGCATGTTAATGCGATTTAGGACACAAACTCATGATTTGCTTTGATACCATGCTAATACAAGCAGTTGGATGTACAGACACTTTCCCAACAGCTTAGACTAGTTTGGAAGGATCTAATGTGTAATATATAAGCCCCACAAAGTGCACCCTTATAACTAGGAAATTAGAATATCTAGGGAAATCAATACACTTGACAGAAATGCTTTTACTAAAAAAATGAGATAACAAAAATAGAATTTCTTAGTATTTTTTGGGCATTACAAGTGGATTTTCTTTGTAGTACACGATTGGGTAGGAAGGGAATCCAAGTTGGAGGTGTTATAGGGCACATATGAAGACCAAAGAAGTTTTGAGTAATTAGGGAAAAGGTGCTACCCACTCAGATTAAAGGAATGATCTCTATTCTAAGCAGAATGTCTGACAAAGGTTTTCAATTACTTTCAGGTTTTAGAATTATTAAAGATCTTTGGTAAATCAAACTGACAATGTTTATTATGTAATGCATATGATGGAATTTCCAGATACTTGAACATAAACTCATGTTGCCTGGTTAATTGAGTTTCATATGTGTTTCTTCATTGTCCCAGCAATTGAGATTTCAACCCTTTAAGAAGTTTCTCTATCACAACCTATTCCTCATTTACTTCATTGATCTTGAACCACTAGACAAAAATGCTTAAACCCAAATTAATAGTATACCCATTATACCCTAGTTGACTTCTGATGTGACTAAATTGGATATTAATTGTAACAACCAAGTTTAGTTTGATATTGAAAGTGGGCAAAAATTTGAATTGACTTTTAGGTCAGATGGGTCTATTACTATTAGCTTGAGTTTAAACATTTTGGATCACTGGTTCAGGTTCAACGAAGTAAATGAGGAAGTTATTCCATCAGATCGGATCTTGATAGATTGGTATTGGACATGCTGAGAGGCTAGTGTTAAAAAAAACTATCCATGGACAAGGTGAAGGGCACGACGTGAATCCACTCAAGGCCTCATGTACATCATGCTATGGTCTGATTTAGGTCTACGATTGCGTCTTGACGAGGACGTGAAGCCCTTAAGTGAGGGAGTTTGTAACATCCCTGTTTAGTCTCACATCTCATGTGAAATGGGTAAAAATAATCTCACATTGGAAATGAGTAAAGATTTGGATTGATATAATAGTCCAAGAATGCTACTATTAACTTGGGTTTAAGCATCTTGGGTCAATCATCCTAACAGATTGAGCATGGTATTCTCACTTCAATTTGGTTGATTTTATATGAAATCCTTCTATCTCATTTTTTGTTCTAGGATTTATGACTATCGTGCTGCTTTTTGTTATTTACTTGACGATTGTGATTAAACAATTTTACAACTATTATACACTAATGGCGAACCTCTCATAATTATGCTATCCAAGTTTCACTATTTTTTAATCCGGAACCTGCTCCCTGTTCCTAATACATCCTTCCTCTCATACTGAATAATTTGTTTCCCTTTCAAATTTCCTTCTTATAAAAGGCCCCTCTCACTAATATTGCATTTGCTAAATAATGTATGTCTTTTTCCATGTCCTGTGAACTTCTGAGAGATGCCTTTTTTCTTTAACTCTAGTTTCTCAGTAACATGCTTCCTTCTAAGGCACTCCTATGCGAAAGCTCTCCTTTCTTTATTATTGCCTTTGTCAACTGATGTGTTTCTCCAGTCTTATTAACCTCTGAGATACCTGTGCTCTTTCTGTTGGTGACGTTGTAAATCACAAATTTATTTAATTGGATATCTCAGGAGATTTCATGCCTCCTATTTATTACGGTTAAAATATGTCATTTTATGGCAGACGATGGTTATGAACAAGGTCTCATCTTTGATCCATTAGGAGTTGAATTTTCACCTTAATGTGACTTTATGACTAGTTCATCTTTTCTTTTGTGTGTTTCATGCAGGTTTCCATCTTCCTCGGATGCTGAAGTAACTGGTCAACCTGCAGTTGTTGATTTTATTTCTCAAAATTCATCAGCATTGTCTGACAATGAAGTGGCATACTGTTTGAACCTTTTTCCTAATGATGATGCTGTTGGAAGGACTAGTGACTTTAATAATGGGGGAAGTTCTTATGAAGATATGTCAAATATGAGAAACACTGAAGATCTAGAAATTAGGATGGATCTTTCAGATGATCTATTGCACCTGGTATGTCCAACCTAACCATTTGATATTTATGGTTGCTGTTGATTGCTTGCAAGTATAAACATTCATTTGTATGATTTTCAGATTTTTTCTTTTCTGGGCCAAAAAGATTTATGTAGAGCGGGAGCAACCTGCAAGCAATGGTTAGTGGCTAGCACACATGAGGACTTTTGGAGATGTTTGGAGTTTACGAGCACAGAAATCTCCCAGCAGAACTGTATGAATTCTAATATAGTGTACTTAGTACGATTTGGCAATCATTTGCATCATTAATTGAGAAAATCTGTGACTGCAGCATGTGTTTATTATGTGTTATTTCTGATGCACAGTACAAATGGCTGTTGCAGCAGTTATTTGACGAAACTATCAGTAAAATTAATTTTGATCACCTTTTGTTAGTTTGAATCTGACCAATTCTTTTCTGAATATCCTTGGGGTGCTTGCGTACCATTGCTAATATTCTTGGGGCATTTGCATAGCATCACAGTGGAAATCAGACCATGCATATTTGACTGTGTGAAACTAGAAATTGATAATTGATTGCTCATAAGTTAGATTCTTTCAGATGTATTCTTTTTAGTTTCAAGGTCATGTTGCCAAGAACTTAGCATTTAATAAATGAGGGCCCTTAAAAGTGCATTTGCTTAGAATCTAAGTACCATAAGTTATAAGTATTGTGGGGCATATGTGGGCCTTGATGTTCTTGATCAACAATAGAAAGAACAAATGCTTGCTAGCTGTAAATTTGATTTACATATCGATATCTAACATTTCTATTCGAACATATCAATAAATCATATCACTACTATGGGACATGGAGAATTCAATACTTCGCTAATGACCTTACTGGAGATGTCATGTAGAGACCAAACCCCAGGGCATGAAGATGAGCCCATGGACAATCCATCATCAAAATGATAGTGTCATCTGCGGCATCCTGTTGTACAACTTTTCGCTGAATGTCCAAGTTAAGTGTAGATTTGGAAACCACAGTGAGCGGTGCGAAACGTCATCCATCTCAGCACTCTAGAACCCCCCGGGTGGCATAGGGTTGGATGGGGCTTTCGGATAATAGCGTAGGTGCCGCCCCTCGCTTCGCTCATTGTCCGTCACTCATCGCTCGCTCGTGCGGCCAAAAATGACCAGTGGTCATTTTTGGCCTTTTTTGGGTCGTTTTCACGTGCTGCGGCGAATGTGGCGAGCGGCACGAAACGTCAGCCATCTCAGCACCTTGGAACCCCTCGGGTGGCATAGGGCTGGATGGGGCTTTCAAATAATAGGGAAGGTGCCACCCCTCGCTTCGCTCACTGTCTGCCGCTCGCCGCTTGCTCGCGCGGCCAAAAATGGCCAGTTTTGGCTTCTTTTTTGGGCCGTTTTCGTGTGCTGCGGCGACCGTAACGAGTGACGCAAAATGTCAGCCATCTCAGCACCCTAGAACCTCCCGGGTGGCACAGGGCTGGATGGGGCTTTCGTGTAACAGCCATCTCAACACGTGGGTATTAAATGAGAAATATTTCCAAATGGATGTACAATGGGAAAAGGTCAAGACTTAAGGACTTTCCTGATCTTAATCATGATGTACTGGGCCCTACCTTGGAAGCTGATACTGTCTTGGATCCATTATATAAACTAGCGATTATGACGATTGTGTGATGCTTGTGATATATATTCAGTACAATATCCATTATTAAAAATGAAGGGGAATGAGATTTTGATTGGCTGTGGAGACAACATGAGACAAGCCCCTTTGGTTCTTCCATTATTTATGCAGATCGTGCCTGCTAACTTTTGTCATCACTTGCCTGATGTTGTAATGTGTCTTCTTGCTATAATGGTCTTTATGCTTCATTTTATCTGCAAGCTTCAATAAAGGTGGGATAGTTTCTTATTTGTGATACAATAATCTAGTTTGTGTATATGAGTCATATTTCATTGTGAAAGATCCCAGCAATCCATGTTTTACTAGTGCTAGCGCCCTACGCATGATCCAAAATTTGATGGATCATCAAGGATTCAGCTGTATATGGTAATAAATGGGGCTTCATGATAATACAATTTGGACATCTAATGCACATTCATTAGAAATCCAACTTTAGATTTGATTAGCAAAAGAATAAAAAGAGAGCTGGAAGGTAGGTAGAAGAAACAGCTAGGAAGCTCTGGAAGTTGTATTATAATTCTACAGTGTGATATGGAGCTTCAAGACATTGACATTTTCAGCGCAATAATAACATTAGCAAAAGCAGCAACAGCAAAAAAAAAAAAGAAAAAAGGACAACAATAGTGAGCTGTATATTAATATTTGAGGTAGGCTACATGGATTCTTTCCTGCCATTGAGCGCTGCAAAGGCATCACTATTAGTGAAGCCATTTTATGAAAGTAAAACTCTTTGTTGTGTGTTTTTGGCTAGTAACAGTTAATGGCCATAACTAGTTCTTTCAATTCATTAGTCGGAATCTTGTCATGTCTTTTGGAAGCCTGACTTAGTGCTTGTATGAACTTCCATACTATCTTTTAGAGTCCATTCTCGTTGCTGTGCTGATGTCTTCATTGACTTACAGTTATTGCCATATGTCGCCGATACCCAAATGCCATGGCGTTGACCATGGCTGACATTCTGAATTCCAATGCGCTTGTCATTGAAGCAATGGCTTCACTCAGGTTTAATTAAGTTTCATGTCCTTGAACGGGTGTTTATTCTTGCTACTACCATTTACTTTTTCTGTTCCTGCTGATGTATAAAAATGTGTACTTGTCCAGGCATCTTGGAACTTTGATCTTAAAAAAGGGTCAATTTGGTGATCGGTTTTTCCATGCCTTGATGGATTGTCCTGCATTAACCAAATTGAGAATTCACGATGCATCTCTTGGCAATAACATTCAGGAGATCACTGTATATCATGATAGGTTACATGACCTTCAATTTGAGAAATGTCGGGTTTTCCGGATTTCTATCAGGTAACTACACTGCTGATTAGTCATTAATGAGCATATTGTCGTGTGTCAACTATGTTCATGTAAGTTGGCTTGTTACAGATGCCCTCAGCTTCAAATATTGTCTCTCAAGCGCACCAGCATGGCACATGTTTCACTTAGTTGCCCACAGTTACGTGAACTTGATTTAACAGCCTGCCATAAGCTTTCTGATGCTGCGATTCGATCAGCTGTTACAACATGCCCCTTGTTGGGATCATTAAATATGTCATCTTGCTCATGTGTTACGGATGAAACACTACGTGAAATCGCTTTTGCTTGTCCAAATCTGTGCATTCTTGATGCTTCATATTGTCCAAATATCTCATTTGAGGTTAGTTTTGTGAATCCTGATCGTCTGCTGCTGTAATTTATCCTAACTGTGGTGATTATGTGCTTACGTTCTTGTGCTTTTGTGGGAAGTCTGTAAGATTGCCAATGTTGATAGACTTAAAACTTGATAGCTGTGAGGGAATAACCTCAACATCTATGTCTGCATTATCGTATAGCCACATGCTGGAGGTTTGAACTTATTTCATAGTTTTCTTCTTTCAACAAATTTGTTTTATTTTTTTGTTGCTGTATTTACACCAAAATTCCTTATCATTTCAGGCATTACTGCTTGATAACTGTAGCCTTCTGACTTCTGTCTCACTGGATCTGCCACATTTGCAGTCTATTAGTCTTGTACACTTGCGCAAGTTAGACTCATTCTCCTGCCCTTTTCCTTCTTTAACTCCTCTCTCTTAGTGACTCTGTCTTTAGATCCTTTACTGGGTTGTTTTCTTTTGTTGGATTCTAATTCTGCTAATGCTTTAGATTTGTTGATTTGAATTTGCGGAGTCCTGTGCTTCAATCTGTAAAAGTTTCTAGATGTTCGGCTCTTCACCGAATTAGTATTACATCAAGAGCAATTGACGTAAGTTTTTTTATTTCATGAGACTACTATATTACTGCCACATTATTATTTTTTTTTGGAAGTTTTATTAGATGTTGATTATTGTAATGCAGAAATTAGTATTGCAAAAGCAAGAAAGTTTGGCTACATTATCATTGCAATGCCACAACTTGCAAGAGGTGGACCTTAGTGATTGTGAATCTTTAATGAATTCTGTTTGTGAGGTGTTTAGTGACGGAGGCGGTTGCCCAATGCTCAGGTCATTGGTTCTTGACAATTGCGAGGTTTGCAGACATTTTGTTTCTTAACTACTACATGATTTTTGGTCCCCTCCTTTTATGGGTTTGTTTATTGATGTCTAGGGCCATGAATATGTTTTTCCCAATTCTCCAGTTCTCTGTTGTGATTTGTGCTGAGGTTTAATTGCTTTGGGTGCAAAGTTAAAGTGATTTTCCATTATGAGTTTGTTCAAGTTCTTAAATAATAAAGGGTTGAACAGAGACAAGTACATGCTGGGTGTTAAGATTATTAAAGAAAAAAATGCCTTTAATCTATTAGTTAAAGCAATAATTATGGTTCTGATATTGTCTCTGTTAGACATATTTGAATCTTCTATATGTGGAATGGAAGTTTATATCCTATTGCCTTATTTTTTAACTTGACCAATCATTTCTCGGTGTGATCTCCCTGCACAGTGCACTATGACCATCCATTGCAACTCAGCCTGATCAGCTTTAATCACATTATGGCTTGATCATAAATATTAGCAACCATATTGATTATTATTAAACACATACAACCATTGCTTCCGCTGCAGTGCTATATATTATATATCACTGTCCATGATGCCAATTACTGAAAGCCTTGGTTTCTGCTGCTGTGCTTACACACTGCATTAGTCCTGGGCCAATATATTATTTCAAGTTTCCCAGTCCAAGAACTGAAATGTTTTCATGTTTTTGTTCATAATTGCTATCTTAGTATGTTTTTGGCTTTCCAATGTTTTCACATGTGAATTCTGTTAAAACACTTTTGAATGTGTGCTGAATTTATCTATTTCTTGATAACTTTTATTTTCAGAGGATAAGTGATGTTGGACTGAACAATAGTTCTCTATTGACTCTGTCTCTTGCTGGTTGCCATGCTATGACTAATCTTGATCTATCATGTCCGAAGCTTCAAAAAGTAAATCTCGATGGTTGTGATCATCTTGAGAGAGCTTCATTTTGTCCAGTAAGTTGGCTTCACATTTTCATTTAATATACTGGACATGTATACTGTGGTAAGAAGATAAGGGGTCGTGTAAAATTTTTTGTAGCTGTGGATAATATTCTTGGCTATTTGTGGCTAATTTGTAGGAGTTCATCTATTTAGCTCTGGGAGTTTCTTTACAAATATTCTTGTCCAGATATATGTGGTTAAGAGTTCTGGGACTTGTTGACTTTGAACAAATCTGCATATGATTGACTGTGAATTCTACGAATACTGATCTGCATATGTTTGACTAGTACTGGAGTGGACTTGGATGCTATGATGCTTCCTTGGAATATGTTCGCATATTGTGTTACTTGTGAATCACATCATTTTATTTTCTTAAAGAAAAAATGCTAAAAGAACAAAATGCTAACTGGACATTGTAATCATGAATGACTAAATTCTGCATATTGGTGCCTTTCCTGCCACTAGATGGAATAGTATGTGCCATCAACGTGGTCTATTACATTATTGTGCCGGTACATGCAAATTACAAACTGAACAAAGAAAAAGAAAATAGACGGTAAGGGATACAAAATTGTTCTCACATGCCTTCCTACAGACTCAAATTGATCTGACACATTGCATCTGAAGGAGGTTGGCTTGATTATTGCTGATACTCTATCTTCACGACACTTAATATTTGGATTTTTCAAAACCAAATCAGTTCTTACTAGACTAATGACCAATTCAAAGCCTTAGCTGGTCATTTAAGTGGATAAGTAACATTTTTGCGTTGCTTTCTTTATTTGTGATTCAGTTGTAGACTGCCACTTCCTGGTGTGCAGCAGAATATCGATTTATGGTGGACATTGTTTACATTAATTCTTAAAGTAAAATGATGTAAATACAAAAACACATGGATAAGCATGTTCTCTTATTAAGGTAAAGCTAGAAGATAGAGGCCTACCAGAAAATTGATTTCAGTGGGTAAGATTTAATTCAGAAATCCAGGATAATGATGGAAATCTTGGAACTAGATAGATAGGCAGCAAGAAATTAAGATGTAATCAGGGAAGGAACTCAGGCTTTTGATAGGTGACAATGTGAATGGAGAGAAAAAATATTATTTATTACTGGCCATTGAAACACACTGGTCCAAGTTGCTTTGGAACACTTATCATATTGCCTTTTATGTTATGCTTGATTGTATTATTATTATTTTCATAATATTATGTTGCTAGCAGCATCTTAGTTTCTCTATATAAGCTGTCATCTGCATTTTGTTTCTATTTAGGAGTGTTATCTATGGTTGTTAAGTATAATATTAGCAAGAATCTTTTCCTTAGTTACTTCTGCTGTAATTGATTTTTTTATGGTATTTAAGTAAATTTTGCATTGTGCATAAACCTATTTGTATGTATTCAAGTTTGTGTATGTTAGTCAGCTGAATTATCTTATAGAGTTTTTATTACTGTTATTTAATAAAACTAGAAATCTTTCTTATATATAATTTGCTTGAGTACTGAGCACAATTTTATTTTAAGGTGGGTCTGGAGTCCCTTAATCTGGGGATCTGTCCAAAGCTAAATGTTCTTGTTATCAAAGCTCCAAAAATGTCACTGTTGGAACTTAAGGGTTGTGGTGTTCTGTCTCAAGCATCAATTCATTGCCCTTCTTTGACATCATTGGATGCTTCCTTCTGCAGGTCTATTGCCATCTCTTCTCATGTTTAATTTGTCATTCTTATTCACAAGTAAGCTGATTGATATGTCTTGTATATACACAGACAATTCATGGATGAATCATTGTCTACAACAGCGGCTTCATGCCCTCATATTGAATCTTTGATCCTGTCATCATGCCTATCCATTGGACCTGTCGGGCTATCTTCATTGCATTGGCTACATCGTTTGACCCTGCTTGATTTATCTTACACATTTCTGATGAATTTACAACCAGTTTTTGATACTTGTTCACGGTTAGTGGTAAGTTTCTTGGAAATATTTTTTATATGATATCTTAAATTCATTGGTATTTCATTTCAATTTTTAAAATTTACCCTCTCGTGACTTTATTGCATTTAATTTGCATTGTATGGGTAATTGTCTATCATGTGAACCATGATGTTGGTTAATCTTCAACAGCAATTGGCTACTATTAGGACTAGAATTATTGTGGAGAATGAGGCAGAAACTGTTAATTGTGGAACATCATAGGCAAGTTAACATTGACTATTACTTTTTAAGTGGACAGAGATGGAATATATCTTGTAGAAACAGCTTACTCGGCAGCTTACCCTTGCAAATTCTAAATTTGTAAGGCTATGCTATCATATGCCAGGGTTCACGACACATAAGAAAATATAGAGAAATGTAGGAAAATGTGTTTTTTGTGTGTGTGCATGCACCTTTTTTGTTTTTTTAAACAACTGTTGGGTTCCTACATGACCATCTTTTCAGAGAATAGAGCAGCCAAATAAAGATATTGTTGGAACTTTTACCTTTTACTTATTGCAAAAGTAACTGCACTTGTATCTCTGAAAAATTGCAGCCAGCCCATAGAATTAGCTGAGTTGAAAGCTTCTTAAATATTCAGCAAAATTGGCTTTGTCTATAAATTACAAATGAAAAAAGGTTCTACCAAATAATGTGAAGACTGGAGTAGATCTAGATCCCAATTGACTTCAACCTAGGCCGATACACAAAAAATAAAGCTGCATCAGCATACCTTGAGATCAACTATGCTTGAATATTATTACATAATATGCCTTTCTTTATGTAAGAAGGCAGATAGTTTTCTGGACCATTTTTGTATCAGCATTATTTGTCACGAAGTTTCAGGGACGTATGGAAAGCAATCTAACTTGGAAATTCTACCTACAGATCTTGAAACTTTCAGCTTGCAAGTTTCTTACAGATTCTTCCCTGTATGCTCTTTACAAAAAAGGCGCACTTCCTACCCTTCGCGAGTTAGACTTGTCATATTCATCTATTGGACAGTCTGCTATAACAGAGCTTCTTGCTTACTGCACAAATTTGGTTCATGTGAACCTGAATGGTTGTGTGAATTTGGTTGAACTTGTTTGGCGTTCAAGGCACAAATCATCTAGTATGGCAGTTGATACCTTCTCATCCAATTCGATGTCAGTTCAAAATGACGGGGAGGGTTTTAAGAAGTCGGAACATTTGCTTGAGTTTCTTAGTTGTACTGGATGCCCAAGAATAAAGAGAGTTTATGTTCCTTCTACAGCTAATTGTTCCCATTTATCTAAAATAAATCTTAACCTATGCACATATTTGAAGGAGGTGGATTTATCATGCACCAACCTCAGCATACTGAATTTGAGGTTAGTGTCCCTTTTTTAAAGGTTTCCTTGTTATTTTTTGAACTTTGTCATTTCCTATCGCTTATGTGGTTAATAAATTTGATGATTTTCCTGTATTTTAATTATAGTTACTGCAGCTCCTTGGAAATCTTGAAGCTCAATTGTCCAAGGCTAAACAACCTACAGCTTCTGGTAATCTACCTCACGATTATAACATTACCATGAAAAGAATGTGGTTGTTGGCTTTTCAGTGTAGTTTTATTAGGAAAATTCTAGTATCAAAACTTGAATATAGATGACTGAGAAACACAAACAGCCAAGTCAATCCCCCTCTGTCTACAGTTGATTGAATGTTTCTTAATGTCAACTTGAATATCAAGATTACAACCAAATGAAAAAAGGTTGATCATAAAATTCACTGTTAGGGATGTGGAGCATATTGGTATTTTCTGCATTGGTATGTCATGTCCATATTCTGACTAGGTTAAATCGAAAGTAAGACATCCGGTTGGCATGTTTCGTATTATCCTGTACCACCCACCATTCTTGTGGAAATTATATGATGTGATGTGACTTGTTCTGTTCTCTGTGTGGCATAATGCAACATGCATATTGCATGCAGGTGCAGATATCAAAATTGTTTCTCAGGCTGATTTAACTGACATTTATTCATTTCTGCCAAAACTTTTTTTTTTTCAGGCTTGCAGCATGCTGGTAGAGGAAGAATTAGAAGCTGCTATATCACACTGCAGCATGTTGGAAATCCTCAACATCCACTCCTGCCCAAAGGTGCCATTGCTTGCTATCTATGAATCTGGTGACAGATTTTATGATATGTCGAATAGCATCAGATAAGCATTATATCTGCTTAGGATCAAACCTCACTATTATACAATCTACATTTGTTTTTTTTATTGGACAGATATACATCGAGGATTTTGAGAGGTTAAGAATTGTCTGTCCGAGTCTCAAACGAATCCATTGCAGCCCATTGATGTAGCACATGTCCCCACTTCAACAGCCAAGTAATATATATATCTCTACCTTCAGATCCTATTACGCTAAGCGGACTCCTCGTACTTTTTAAGGATTTTGGTGCTCTTTTTGTACAAAAAAACCGAAATTTTCTCCTTGTTCAGGATTGTGGTAATGCACCCGCCTGGGACTGGCGTTGACACATTGAACCAACACGTGCAGCATTTTTGTGTGTTATGTTTTGTTGATATTAATATTTGTGATCGGATGAGTTTGGACTGTGTATGAATTGTTGCCCATTCGGTTTATTAATGTCGGTTTTGGTATTAAATTTGCATCAGCATCAAATTCTTTAGCAGCTTTCCATGATATGTGATGTTTCAAGATGGCTTCTGGATTGTGTGTATTTTATGTTGTTTGGTATTTGCTATAACAGCTATAATATTAACTTCAGTGACATGATGAGCTTTCGCTATAATACTGTTGATTCTTAGTTGCAGGTGCACTTATTAGGTCTATTTTGGAGGTTTACCAGTGCCATCTTTTTTCCCCATTTTCCCCATTTGTTTTGTGTCAGTATCATATTCAAGGTGAGTGAACTCTTTAACAAAACATATCATCATCATCATCATGATCATCGGATCAATATTTAAGATGTTTCAATTTAGTATCATTAGTAGTATTTCTTCTGTTGTTGTCCTTTTGCTTCCTTAAAATCCTCATTTTGCATATACATATGCAGATATAGCATGTTTCGCATGCTCTTCCTCTTGTGAATTGAGGTAGTGCAGTTCGTGATGGATGCAGGAAAGAATGGCTGCATCGTTGTCTCACAGACCATGTATTCCATGCATGCAGATCCAAGCATCACGTAGACTGCATCCTCGTCTACACTCGTTAATTGCGAAGAGAAACTATTGGTATTGCAATTAAACCCTATTCACGTAATCTTCTCAAAAAATAAAAATAATAATCATAAACCATTTCGGGACCAAAAGTGATTTCGCTGTTGATCCACGGACCTGCCGAGCCAGTCGCACAGCCAGCGAGTTGACGCCGCCGCTGCTAACCCTGCTCCGGCGGTCCTCGTTTCTCTCTTCTGCTCCTCCGCCGCTGCTAACGTGCCGCCTGCAGAGAGGGTATAAGTCGGACAGCACCGCGAGCCCCTCGTCGATGCACGCCCGGAGGTACACATTCCCGCACCGCCTGGCCGCCCTCAACTCGTCCAGGCATATCCTGCATCTAGCCGGCTCCTTGCTGCAGGAGCACCTGGCGTTGGCTACCGGGGAACTGTGATGGTGACGGGAGGGTGCATCAGATCAGCGTGGCGGCGCGCCCTGTGCGTGCAGCGGTGAAGAAGGGCCACGAGGAGGGAGACGGTGATGGGAAGGAAGATGAAGAAGAAGAAGAAGAAGGCGGCGAACTGGTCGTCGGACTGCCCATCAGAGTCGATCTGGGGCTCGTCTTTTACTAGCCTGGAGAAAGATAGCGACATGGATTCCCACAGCCCCATGGCTTCGGGGGGGGGGCGGTCATGGACATGCATGCACTGATGGGGAGTCTGCAAAGCGAGCTTAAATAGGTTTGTCTGCTCCTGTGAGATCGAAGAGTTTTGAGTCAGGTGGTGATGAAACCTCAGTCGAAGTCGAAGAGGGTGGAGACCCGACGGAGGCGGATGCCGGCTCTCCTGTTGGATTTGACGACAAATCTTGTGGAACCCACTTAGAATCAACCAATCACTAAATGCCACGTAGTGGAAGGACTGTGTCGGGAGGAAACGAGGAACCCCTCACGATCCGCCTCATCCTCATTTGACGTGTTGAACTCATTGGGTGGTCTGGATGGAGATTCCGTGTTGGGCTCCAACACGGTTCAGCTTTATCTTCGTGAATTGCACGGCCAATCTGAAAGTGGGAACCGAGTGAAAATAATTTATATTGTGATTAGATCTGCATCTTGTCTTGACTTATGCAGAGAATCACAGTGAGTTCTCATAGCCTCGATCTTTTAGGATTAAGCACGGCTACAGAGGAGGAAGGGGCGTCAAAGCGATGGAGGGGGACGGCGGAGGCGGCGGGTTGAGGGAGGAGGCGGGGGAGCCGCGGGATGCGCGGGTAGTGAAGGAGCTCCTCCGGTCGATGGGGCTGGGGGAAGGGGAGTACGAGCCACGGGTGGTGCACCAGTTCCTGGAGCTCGCCTACCGCTACGTGGTTGACGTTCTCTCCGACGCTCAGGTGTACGCCGACCACGCCTCCAAGACTGCCATCGACCCCGACGATGTTCGCCTCGCCATCCAGTCCAAGGTCAACTTCTCCTTCTCCCAGCCCCCGCCCCGCGAGGTACGGTCGCCCCCTTCCCTCCCCTCCCAAACCCCTTAACCCTAATTCCACATTGCCGCTCGATTTCACATCGAGCCCTCGCTCTCTCGACGATTGGAACTTTTTCTGGGCTTCTTCGAAGCGATTGTTCTGTAAAATGTTTCGGCTTTCTGGTTCTGAGTTTCGGAGAACGAGTAATTTCTAGGGTTCTCTTCTTTCATGAGTAAATTGGTTCAAGATAGCATCTTGTAGAATATGCAAGCAGTAATCATGTGTTGCATCAACGAATTTGTAGGTGTTACTTGAGCTGGCGAGGAGGAGAAACAAGATCCCGTTGCCCAAGACAATCGCACCGCCAGGAAGCATACCCTTGCCACCGGAGCAGGACACTCTCATCAGCCCCAATTACCAGCTACTGATACCGAGGAAGCAGCCTCCTCAGGTTGAAGAAACAGAGGAAGATGTCAGCGGTTCTAATGTAAACCCTACCTTAGTTCCCAATTCATCACAAGAGCAGCAAACCCTACAGAGAGTGTCCTTCCCTCTGTCTTCAGCCGCAAAACGACCAAGGTGATGACGACTTGACAGTTCCAAACCTTCAGGCACTGAAGCTGTGATGAAATCTGTATCTCAATTAGACAGGTCTAAAACCTTACGATTGTTCTGTGTAACTTGTCATGTTGGACCATATGAACTTGTTATATCAATTCAAACTAGTTTGAGGAAGAAGACAGATTCTTGTGGTCTCATGTCTGAGTTGTCTAAAGGAACAAAGAATATGATCATTCCATCTTCATCAAGAAGGCTATTTGGTGCATGGTTCATCACCTTCACCTGGGAGACATTTAGCCTATGGTGTATGTATGAATTCATCTCCACAACCAAGATATGGAAGCTCCTGCAGCATGCATATATCAATGGAGTCAATTACCAGAAATCACACAACACAGTCTTTTCCTGTTTTCACTCAGATGGAAATGCAGAGAAAAAAAGGCTTAAAAAGTCATGCAGACATGCTGCAAAAGGAGATTTCTTTTCCTTTTTCACATTTGTTTTTCCTGTCTGTGAACTAGTTACAATGTACAAGATCATCGAGGATCCGATCTTTTTTTCTGGCTATAATTGGATCTAAGCTCCTGCTCACAATGGTCTGTGAACAAACTTTCCTATACACAGCAATAACTACATAGATGGATTAGCTTCTCCTGCTAGGCTAGCCTGAGTCAGCAAATGAATGATACACTACATTTTTCCTCTACAACATGGTAAAGATCCGATAGGAGTCGGGAGGCAAGTGTTTTTTTTTTTTTTTCGTATGTTTTTCTGAGAAGAATGGCTGCTGTTAGTATGTTTTCCTCTACAACAGAGATAGATCATCTTCTCCGGTTGCCCTGTCAGAAACAGTCAGTCTTGGTCATACATGCGCTGGATTTCCTCCCTATACTCCGTCAATGATCTATCTGAAATGGCTGGTATTAGCTCCACCAGATCGCCCATCCGCAGCTTCTGGTTAGGGTCATTGACAGGCTGATTGTTCAACCTTGGCCTCAGCTCTTCTTTCACTGTGAAGCCATACCCAGGACACCGAGCACTCCCTCGCCCTCCTCTCTCCAGGAGATCCATCACCGTTGAATCTGTCGGCAACTCCTGTATGGTCATCTGGAATCACAAGCTGTCACATTAGAGGGACGAGTAGACCATTTAAAGAACAGCAGACGATGCTCGTGAATACCAAAAATCACAAATATGAAGAATGATACATTTATCACCTGTGAGTCCACAAGCAGCTCACCTTCTCATTTTCGAGTATGATGATGAAAATGGGTCCGGTATAGTCACATTGTTGACTGTAGAAGTAGGGACAGCTATCAGAGTGAGAAGGAAATGGGCATGGAGGCCTGATTGAATCATCATCACCGAATGACGACGGATGGTCTATGTTCAAAGTCTCACATTGCCACGACACAACCCATCTAGCCCATTCTACTATTTGAAGAACAAACAAAGAATGCTGATGATCACCTTCCTTGTACCTCCAGTGAGCAGCAATTCCAAATTCTGCCTGCAGATGCATTGCTTTAGTTCGAATCTGAACCTCCAAAGGACACGAGTCTTGACTTAGAACAACAGTATGAAGAGATCGGTACCTGCATTAGGAAACTCAGAAAGAGCCCAAAAGATTGGGAAAGAAAAAGGAAAAAAAGATGGCCAAGTTCAACGTCTACATACCCATTGTACTTGGGATGCGCTATGTAGTCTTTGAAACTCCCCGGAGCTTCAGGCCATAAGCCACGTACAATACCTAAGGCTGTATAACAATCTTCCTCATTCTCGACTATCAGACGTAGCCCATGTTTGTCATGAATCTCATCCATCGTTTGATTCTTCCTATGGATAGGTTACATAAGCATCAATGTATCATGACCTTACAAGCAAAACTGAAGCACATCAACTCATATATGGAGGAAGACAACTTACTTTAGCATTTTGGAGTAAATACCGTACAAACTCTTGCATCTCCCTGACAGAAATTGATAAGAAATGCCTCTATCCTTCAGGGCTTTCTCTAGTGTTTTTATGGCAGATGAAATCATTGCTTCATCAAAGGATTTGAGAAGTTTGAGTGATAACTTTTTGTACTGCTCTGGATATAGATGCTTGAAGCACAAATTTTCAAGTTGCTCCTTCCAACTTGAGATTCCCAACCTGTTGGCCAAGGGCACAAAAATCACCAATGTTTCCTTTGCAAACCTCTGTTGTTTAACCATTGGCAAAGCTTCCAATGTCATCATGTTGTGTAATCTATCAGCCAGCTTTATAAGAACTGCCCTAGCATCCGTCATTGCAAGGAACATTGTATGTAGTCTGTCAGCTTCAACAGTTTGATTTGCCGTGTTGTTCAGACGAGCAAGTTTACTCAAGTGGCTTAACTTTGAGACCTGAAAACATGATCAGACAGCATTTAGAACTCACCTTCGATTTTACAAAAGAGAAAAAAGGGGGTTGGTTACATAATGATTCATCCAAATATGAAATATTCAAGTCATTATAGATCGAAGTCATATTCAAATTCTTGCCTGTATTACCAATAAAATGCAGATAATACAACTAGAGCACAGTTTCCTCTGTCAATCGGTCCTAATGTTACTCGTACTGTAGTTAAGGCTGATGATTGAATAAAAATGGATAGGAGTAAAAGGTAAAAGCAAAATAAAGGCTCATTTGATCAGCTGAAACAGTTGCAAATTAGTTTAGCTCATAGCATTTGGAGGGATGCCAACCCCAAATAGATGGTGCATTCCAGCTCGCTGTTAGTATCTGGAGAGAAAATAGCAGGATTTAGGTGTTCATTTGACAAAAGCTGGGTCTAGAAGGCAATCCAACAAAATTTTGAATTAAACTCTGCGACACGGGATTAAATAAATAAATAAGGCTTTTGGCTGCTTATGTAGAGTCCATGTGACTTTAAAAAAAAAAAAAGAGGCAATGGGCAGGTTACGGCAAGCTTCTTCTTCTTCTTCCATGAAAACAGCGAAATAGGGAAAAGGAAGTAAAAGAAGAAAAAGATTGGGAGTATAATTAGGAAACTTAAGAGGTTCAGGGCTCAAATAAGAGGGTCTTTTTTCTGCTGCATATGTCAGTTTTATTGCAGAAAACAAAGGAATGCTTTCTTATTGCTCTTTGTTCTCACTCATCTGTGGTTCGGCAAATGCATTCTATCATTTCTGGAGAGCAATTATGTCTTAGCATGTCCAGATTCCCACACTTACCAATCCAAAATTAACTACCATTAGCAGGGTAAAAAATGAAAATCCTTTCAGATTACAACTTTATTTAGATCACTGTCAATCGACATTTTAATACCTTTTTCCTGGTTTTTCTTTCTTGCATTTAAGACTTAAAGCTAGTGGCGATTTTTTCCTTCTCCAATGACAGCATTAATGCTATTGTATAAGTAAAATTCCTAGCTAAGTACTCCTTCGAGTGCTCAGCAACTTAAATTGCTTTTTATATACTAAGAGATGTATGAAGTTGGAGCCACTAGCATTCATTCTGCTGTATAAGCACCTTCAGCAATTCGGGCAAAAGCATGCATGTCAAATATCTAAAAGCCATTGCCCTACACAGCCATCGAATTGCCTACACTTTCGACATGAAACGGTCTCTGACCATGAACGCATGTATTGTTAGTCATTTTCCTCTCACCTCAACTGTAACATTCAGTAGCAGCACAACAAAAAGGGAGGAAAAGCAGAACAGAAGAGCAAAAAACACAAGAATTCTTCCATGTTCTACTTTTCTTATAGAATCTGGAAAATAAAAGATCAGCAAGAGAAGGACCTACCCCTTCGACAAGATCAGCAATGCCATCCCCAAACTCTCGAAGTATATAATCATGAGTCATAAAAGAATCATCAACCGTATCATGCAAGAGCCCTGCAGCAACAACTGTAGCATTAGCACCGATCTTTGCAAGTAGGACTGCCGTCTCCACACAGTGCTGCAAGTAAGGATCGCCGCTCACCCTCATCTTATAAAGAAAACGAAGTAAGTTGTTTAAATTGATAAGGATCAGAAGAAATCAATCCATGAAAGTAGAATAAACCCATTTCATCTCATAATTCTCAGATCTTCCTCGAACTAGGCTAATGGAAAGAAAGCAAGATCGCGAATACCTGGCCTTTGTGAGCTTTGTCTGCTTCATAGAACGCCTTTATGACGAACTCGTCGGTGAATATCTTATGCCTCGATTGGGCTCCAGCGAGTAGTTCATTCGCATACGGCTCCACACTGGTTCCCAGCTCGCCCAAGCTCTCTTCGAAATCAAAAGGTAGATCCTCTGCATTTACACTGCCAACAACCCCTGAAACTGGAAGGCTAGGGGAATCATAATTCAAGTATGAGCCGAGAGCTCCTGGAAGAACTTCTCTCTTCCGGGAGGGCTCTCTCTTCCTGTCCTCCTGGAATCCTGCCCTCAAATCGACCACCCTATTCGAGTCCCGAGGAATCCTCAACAAAGGAGAGCTCCTGGAAGAACACGAGGCCAAGCTCTGAAACACGCTAACGGGGCTGTGCTCTCTACATTTGATGGAAGACGAATAGGATCTCCCGAGCTCATTATCGTGACATAGAGATGAGTGCTCGTCGTTCAAGCTCGTGGAGGCAGTCGTGGGCGCGAGGCGAGCCGACGGCGACGAGGAGAACAGACACGAGAGGCCACCCTGCATCGGCTTCCGGCTGCAGGTCGAGGAGGAGGACACCGCAGGGCTGCTGCATGAGGAGAATCTGGCATTCTGCTCGTAGTCCAGCGAGCTACCGTGGCTCGTCGAGCGAGAGCTGAAGCAAACGCCGCCAGGTGCGATCGCAGAAAGAGCGACTGCCGGCACCGGCATCACCGATCAAAATCCCAAATCCCCACCTCAGGAATCACAAGACGATCACAAGAACGCCACACTACACCAATAAGCAAACTCCCTGGTAAACTAATTCCGGACCAAAATTGCCAGTGCTCCAGCTCCTAAACCAAAAAGGAGGCGCCTTTAGGGAAGGAGAAACGAAAGCCAAGTAAGGATTCGCGGCTTCAGCCACACTTGAGATCAGGATCGAGGTCCCGGATCTCCACTCGGTAAGCAAGGAGGCACCTTTCCTGTAGGGGCCGGAGGACCCACTATAAAGAAAAGAAAGGAGGCAGCGAAGAGACTACGGGAACCGAATAGGACGAATTAGTGGCCAAAGCCCTGGACAAAGCGTGGAAGAAACAGGAAGAGGAAGAAGAAGAAGACAGGAGAAGAAAAAGAAGGAAGGAAGCCTTCGGCTCTTCTAGTCTCGGTTCGGATGGTTCGCTTTCGCTGGTAACAGAGACAGAGAGAGCGCAGAGAGAGAGAGAGAGAGGGCGGGGATTACTTAGCGGGGCGGCAAAAGGGAAACGGAAACGGAACCGAACCGAACAGATCCGGACGGACCGAGGAAAGAAACGACGGAATTACGAGATTAGCCTCCAAAGCAATTAAATCAATGAAGGATAATTTTAGATTTTAAATACATATATATATATATATATATATATATATATACATAAAAAATAATAAAATAAGAAAAGCTGTATAATTTTGTCCAAAAAAAAGAAATGTAAAATTAATATTATGATGAAAAAGTGATCACTACCCACAATAAAAAAAATCATAGAAATTTTAAAAATTACCATAATAATATTTTTACATTTGTTCGTTGTTGACAAAAATACATAACTATATTCCAAGGTTATATCATTCATCATTTTTTATAATGATCATTATTATTTAACATCACACAACCACAAGAATTGAATAATATGACTTCCCTTGTGATCATCATCCTATGAAGCGGAAAGCGCGGAAGTTTTAGAAAGTCAACAGCATGGTCAAAGTTTTAGAGAGATCCAAAGTCAACTTCGTTGCGGCGATGAGGACAAATCTTACACAGCACTAACTTCTCCCTTCCATTGTCTGTGGCGACAATGTCAACGGAGAGATGGAAGGAGGACGTGCCCACGAGCGAAGCATGCATCGTAGTTTTGTGGGGGACTGAATCGAACATGGGAGACCATAGAACAGTACAGTAGCCCCAAAGTCCATAGTCTTTTCCTCTTGTGAGAAAACAGGCGATGTGGACTGCTCAATGAGCATTCTTTGTAAAGGGAGATAACCCAACCAAATCCAACAATCCCATTGTGTGATAGACGCAGCAGGAAATTACTTTTCTTGTATGACATTGCCATTGCTATCATCCTAATATTCTGAGATGTGTTGTTTAACATTTCTCGAAATGACAGGACCTTAATGTGGGCTGGCCTATATGGGCCGCCCAAGTAGGAAGAAGGTGGGCCAATGTGTGGCCCACCTTAATATATTTAGCAGTTAATATTAACTTATTAATATTTAAAAATTGAAGTAATTTTCTCTATCACAATAATCATTTTATGTGGTACCGACGTCTAAATCATGCCAAGTATTTAAGTCCTCATTTTCATGGTAAGACTATTGATAAGAGAGGAAAAAATTATTTGAATCATAATAAAGGAATTGGTTCCCTGTTCTCATGTTAAATTACTAATAAGGAATACATGAGATGAAAGAGACACAATGGGTAGATGGATGAATATGAGTAGACACAATGGGTAGATGAGTATCCTATCTTTCGCTTTCTTCATAGGAAAAATATTTACCCACAATATCAACTTTGAAATGTGGCAACATAATCAACAATGAAAAAAACACGTGGACGTTAGTCCAACATAGAGGAATATTCTAAATACGTTGAATATTCCACCCATATCGTTGAATATTCCCTTCGTAAGTTTATATAAAAAATTATCTTGGTATGATAATCAAAATCAATTATTATTTACTAAAATTACTTTGCTTATTGTTAGTTACTAGCTTAACTATCAAAGGGATTAAGTCGAAAAATAAGCATCAATCTTTGTATAGATTGCTTATAGAATTAATATTCAAGTCTTTATCGGTCTCTAGAGCCACCTTTTTGATCGCATTAAATATTGATCCAAATATCAATATTAATATTTTATGAGTTAACATTTAGAATTCACATTTATTCAAAAGGATTGTTTTTTATTATATATATATATATATACTATTTTTAAGTGACCTTTTTTAATTGGTAAATATAATTTTTAGCCCAAAAAATGTATTTTCTAATTATATACCATGAAATAGTAGCAATAACAATTCCCAATAATTCTTTTTTTTTTTCCTAGACAAAAGTTCAGCTTCTCATAGTGAGCGTTTCTCCATATTTCTATACAAACTAATAATTCATATGATGAATTATATTGTAAAAACTAAATCTTAGATAGTTGTCAAAAGCCACAAAGCATCAGATGAATGAAATTTATCACAAGATGATGTAATAATTTCATAATGCTGATGGCTTGCAATCTGGAACACGACTTTTTCAAAATTTTCTTATGATGAGGCATTGAACTCCTGCAATCTTATGAGGTAAGATAATTGTGTGAAGAGTCTATAGATCATGGAGCCTGGTCGGATGGGTGATGCAAGAACACCATCATTCTGATGGTGTACAAAAATGGCACTCTCAGTTTCATACTTGATGGAGTTGTAACATGAAGTCCTTGGATGCATGTGTTTGACACTTCCAATAAAGATGAATGCTGTGCCTCACCTCAAGACTACATGAAAAGGTCTGAGGACCTCTTTTCTTTTTCTTTATTGAAGATTTTGGCAAAGACTTTTCCTTCTCCTGGTGATGCATGAACTTTCTGTGTGGTGGCAGGGGGCTGGTCAACTGCAGTGTAAACCTGAAGAAGAAGAAGAAGAAGAAGAAGAAGAAGAAGAAGAAAGCAGCATGCAGAAGACTATTCAAATCTTTTTGTATTCCATATCCTTCGAAACCATGGTTTGGACTTGTAAGATGCCAATGGGCTGCTTGACTCTGAACTCAAACAGGTTTTAGGATGAGGGAATAGAATCTTCTCAACTGCTCCGCTTGGCCTGTAGCAACCTTTCATGGTTGTTCTCTTTGTTTATCATCACCTTGTTCAACGTAAAACTCACATGAACAGTAAAAACCATATCCCTTGGAATCGGATTGTTCTCCTTTTCTGACTTTTAATACCACATGTTAGATACCACATTTCATCACCAAACTTGCAAAAAGCATACTGTTCTTAGATATCTCATGAGATCATCAGCTCCACTGTTACAAGGGAGAAAAAAAAAATAGCATGAAGGTATATGATTCTTTAGATTTTACTGTGAAAATGAGGGAAAATAAAAAGAGTCCCATTGGAATTTATTGAAGTAAACTCCATTTCTGGTGACATCAACTGTGGAAATTTCATGCTGTAGGTTTCCAGGAATATGGCCAAAAAGGGACCTATAACACTGATGGCTCTAGCTTTGTTTTAAGGTTTCAACCCTGCACCTACCCATTGATATAGACATTTGTTTCTCCACCGTATCACATCTAATGCAGATTCAATGTGAGCAAAGTTAAAGCTGCTAGAATAAATTGCAGATGAGACCGAGGAAACACATTTACTCTCTGATGGAAGTTAATGATCCTCATTTCAATGAATGAAGAGAGAGTGCTCTTGAAAGTTCCTTCATTCAATACACAAGTGTTGGAATGATTATTCATGGTGCACCTCATGCTGATCACTGAAGTCACTGGAGCAATTAAGATCAATAAATTTCCAGACGATATGCATACAAGCAACTGCTAGGTAATCTTCCTGGTGCTTTACCAACATGAAGACAAATCCGAACTCATCATACATGCATATGTAGGTCTGAGCAGATGCATATTTTATTTCCTTCAGGCAAAAAGACAAATGTAAACCTTGAATTGAAAGCAGAATGGCTGGAGATATAATTTAATGCATAAGATGTTCACAGACAGATACAGTGCTCCAAACTGAGAAAACAAGAAAATGATGAGAAATCATATATATCATGTTCTAGAAGGCAAATCATATTTAATCTTCAAGGTATAATTTCATCATCAGAAATATCCCAGACAAAGTTGAGATGGAGAGGCAAACACACACAATGGTTCCAGAGCATCACCTGGTCTTCGGATCACGAGGTGCCCTTTTCAATCCTTCAACACATTCACATGCTGATCAGAAGGTTCTAAAGGTGGTTGCTTGTCTATTTCTTAAGCTCATTTTTAAGGTGGCTTTGGAATATGGACATGACAAGTCATTTTCTGCATTCATCTTACTTTTATTTTTTTATTATTTTTGATAATCTGTAAATACTACTTTAATACCTAGTTATCCAACTATATACAAATGTGACACTGCTTAAAGTCACATACATTATAATTGCAGTCTTTCTAACAAATCTCAGTGTGTGGCTTTTCTCCTTTGCATTCATCTAAGTAGTGAAAAGTATTATATATATATATATACATATATATATATATATATATATATATATATATATATTTATATATATGTATGGGTGTGTGTGGATGTGTGGATGAAGAAATCACTAGGCTGCTAAAACAAATGTGCAAAATGTTGGGTGTGTCACATCAAGAGCATATGTGATGGAGTTCAAAGCCCACTTTGGTAGACAGGACTTGGAACCAAATTCTCCCCCATTTCTGGTGTCAATGTCAACATCTGGAGTCATTTGCCAAAGTCAAGGGTCAACAGATATATTTCCTTATATTTGGTAGAGTGGTTGGTATGTTACCAACAACTGGTTCCTTCTCCAAGACTACCATTCCCTCCAACTCCTCTTGCTCTTCCTCTTCTTCCTCCTCCTCCTCTTCAGGACATCTCGATCCTTCCTTCAGTCCGCTGTTCATGTTACTGCTCTCAGCTGGGCTTCCTGCCGAAAAAGAGTAGGTTGGACCAGTGTCGGTTAAGCTTGCATTGATTGATCTGTAAAACGCTCCAGCCTTCCTGAAAGATGACGAAGATTTGGAGGTCTCTCCTGCCGGGATGCTATGGAAGTGGGCGAACAGCCGGATCGAAACAGGCGAAGAAGTTCATGGCGAAGCAGATATCCATTCCGCGGCTGTCGTTCTCCGACCTCAGCAACTCCACGGGCATGCTGTCGCCGGAGGACCTCTCGATATCCCTCGTCGGCTCCAACCTTCACGTTTTCACGCTGGCGGAGCTGAAGGCGGCGACGCAGAGCTTCTCGTCGAGCAACTTCCTAGGGGAGGGTGGGTTCGGGCCGGTCTACAAGGGGTTCGTCGACGACAAGGTGAAGCCGGGGCTGAAGGCCCAGGCGGTCGCCGTGAAGGTCCTGGACTTGGAGGGCTCGCAGGGTCACAAGGAATGGCTGGTGAGCGCCGATGCAGATAGCTACTGCTTCTCATCTTCCTGCAACTCATTCTTCTCGCACCTTGCAGACCGAAGTCGTCTTTCTCGGCCAACTGAGGCACTCACACCTTGTGAAGCTGATCGGGTACTGCTGCGAAGACGAACACAGGCTGCTGGTGTATGAATTCATGACCCGAGGCAGCTTGGAGAACCACCTCTTCAAAAGTACGTCCGGTTCAAGATTGTTCTTGCTGTTCTGTTTCCCGCAAACGTACAGATAGATTACTACTGCAATTACGTGGCCATTTATGTGATCAATAAGTCCATTCCATCATAATCACAGTCGTTCACCCTTCGTTTTCACGAAGGAAAAGTATCCTCCACCCATTTGATTTGTTTCAATTCTACTCCTCACCCTCTCTTGCCATCTGCGTGAGCTTCGTCCTTGTTGATGTTGCACGAGTCTTTCTGAGGTCACTAATAAATAATGAACAGCTCCTGAACATTGTCTTGGTCATCGTCATCGTCATCGTCATCATCATCATGAATGCTAAGACTAAAAGGTCCTGTTTGCAATGCTACCTAATTTGCTTGCTAGGAGGAGATACCATAAAGTTTGATCTTTCGTGCAGGGTACTTTGCATCTCTACCATGGTCAACAAGGCTAAAGATCGCGATCGGAGCCGCCAAAGGCCTCGCCTTTCTCCATGACATCGAGAAGCCGGTGATCTATCGAGACTTCAAGGCCTCAAACATCTTGTTGGACTCGGTAAGTCCCCTCCATCGCCACCATTAACTTTCTCCTCTCGGTGGACTACTTCCCGCGAGCAGCTTGGTGATGAAGCTGCATGATTGAGATTGTCTCATTTCAGATTGAACATTTCCAAAACACAAGGAATCATAGACGAATTGTGACAGAGATGGATACCAACCATTGGAATAGTATGCATCGATAGTTGTGTTGTTACCATTCTTATCCCTGAGATTCTATGGCTACAGTGCGAGGTCTCAAAAGAACATGCATGCAAAGTGTATGTCTACATTAGAGAATTGATTCATATGCAAATTCTAGGAAGATCATTCATTATTGGTGGTAGCTCATGTTTCTTTGTCACTGGTTCACTGATGGCGATTTCCCCACTCATCTTGAGTTGACTGATGCAATGCTAATTCCTTAGGATTACGAAGTAAAGCTCTCGGACTTTGGTCTGGCGAAGGATGGTCCCGAAGGAGATGACACCCACGTCTCCACTCGGATTATGGGCACGCAAGGCTATGCTGCACCGGAGTACATCCTGACTGGTAATTGTGCACATCCGACCTTTCCTGTGAGTAGATTCCTTCTGTCCTCGGGTTGATCCGCCAAGTTACGTGCTTCTCAGGCCACCTGACGGTGAAGAGCGACGTGTACGGCTTCGGGGTTGTGCTGCTTGAGCTGCTGACAGGCCGGCGATCCGTGGACAAGAAACGGCCGATCAGGGAGCAGAACCTCGTGGAGTGGGCACGGCCTTGTCTCAATGATCCCAGGAAGCTGAACCGTCTCATGGATCCCGGCCTCTGCGGGCAGTACTCCGAGCAGGGCGCGCAGAAGGCGGCTGCGGTGGCCTACAAGTGCTTGAGCCATCACCCCAAGTCCAGGCCTCAGATGTCCGCCATTGTCGAGATCTTGGAGCCTCTCCTGGACCTGAAGGACATGCCAATCGCCCCCTTCGTGTACGTAGTACCGGCGGAGGATGGATGCAAAGACGAATCAACAAAGAGCGAAGCGAAGAAGAACGGGCACCATCATCATCATCTCCATGGACACCGGCACAAGGTCAGGTCCCCGAAGGCTGCCAAGGAAGGAGGAAACCCACAGCATCGAACCTCGCCAGAATACCACAAGCAGAACGGAGCATGAACCATGAGAAGACGCGGAATCATACAGTAGTTTGGATTGTACTGATCACTTCCACATTGCTACGCTGATGCTCTGAGATCAGAAGCAGCCATCGGTGTGGTTGTATATATAAGCACTAGATATAATGTTCACGAACTGGAACCAAATCTATACATGATAGATTGTCTTGCACACTATAACTCCATTTCACGAAATTATCTTATAAGAGGGACGGCAACAAGTTTAGATCGGGCAAGCTCAGAGGGGACACCGAGAAGTAACCGTGGGTTGAGCTTTTGTTAGATTATATTTGAAGATGTTGAGGTGTAAGGAGAGATTGAAGAAAAGGATTAAGAAAATAATCGTATATTGATAAATATCAAAGTAGTCGAATTATATATATATATTCAAGTCTAGCTTATAATCTATTAACTTAAGTTTTTAGATTGAATTGGTGTGATTACTTTGACTCACTCATCATTAATTAAAAAAAATGATGATTAAAAAAGAGAAATAAAATCTGAATAATAAAAAAAAAGAGATTTGAATGAGCATGAATTTGATAACCATAGTCAAATTTATGGTACGAACAACATTAATTACTTCAAACAATCAACAAAGTCAGATTGGACTATAATTGTAGATATAATTGGCTACACCACCTATCCTTATAAGAAAAGGGAAGACAATTAAGTCATATATGAATAGAAGGAGAATATTAGAAGATATTCATGTAATGAGAGATAACAAAAAAAAAAAACTAAGAGGATAGTCTCAGATTGGTAAATGTCGAGAGAGTCAAATGTAAACTGAAGAAGATTAACTATAATTTATTTTATTTATTACAATCTTAATTTTTTATATTATATCAATTAATTGGCTAAGTGAGATAGATAATATTATAGTATATAATCCTATCATGGGCAACTTGATGCAGGTGGTGTGTTGTGGTCACTTAGTATCTTAAAAGAAAATCATGATGAACACGCAAGATGACAACATACCTTGATCATTGGCCCTATCCTGGGTAATGGATATGCAGGCGACAATAATTGTTGTTATAACGGAATGTGTGTAGGAGGAGGTTATAGAAAGTTATCGACCTTGGATGGTGGCAAGGCATGTGATGATTGTTGCATTGTGTAGCGATTGTACCTATTGCGATAGTGCTAACTTTGTTTAGGGTAGCGACATAAGAGGCAATAGCCCTATTAAGATGATTGTTGCTATTGGCGGGAGCACAATAACAGTCAATGGATGTAAGCTTATAGTGATAGAACTCTACTACGCGCTTATCACATAGACGAGGTTGATGGTAACAACTGAAAACTATGATGATGGCAGATGATAATATCGTGACACTCGCGGATGTGGTCGTTGAAAAGGAATGTACTATAGCAATAACATCAATAGTGAGACTGCGAAATAACTTGAGAACTCCAATTTATTAGTATTGGTTATTGATTTATTTATTAAGGCTTTACAAATACTAACAGTGTATTCTTACACTCCTAAATATAGTGTAAATATTTAATGATGTAACATTTAAAAAGTGATTCCTAAGCATCATCAAATAACATAATAACATCTAAAATATTAGCTTGATGGTAATGCGATAGATCTATTTATCAAAAAAATTAAGAATTAAAATTTCATTTGATATATTTTTACGAATGTCCTGAATAACTTAGCTGCCCAACAATTGCGAGTTCACAATTAGATCGAGAATGTCAACAATAACCCCATTTATTGAGGACCAACGTGGCTTAATATTCTGTTTCACAGTTCACGGCCCAATTCCCTCTGTTTTTGCCCCCTCTTCCTAAAACCCTAAAGCTGGGCTCCTTCGATCCGATCAATTCGCGGATTGTCGGAAGAACTCTAGGGCGAGGAACCATGCATCGTGCATCAGCAGCAGTCGATTTAGCCCTGCCCCGATCTGTTGGTCACTTCTCAGGTTTGGTTCGTATCGCCCTTCTGAATCATTTGTCTCGCTCGGAATTTCCCTTTTGGATGGTTGTGTTTTTAGAATCGTGGAGTTTTCGAATGTAGTTTTCCTGGGTGTTTGTTGGTGCTGATGAATCTGTGTTCTCTTGCTTTTCCTGGACTTATCTGCGGTATACCAAAAAAATGCATTTTTTTTAGCGAAGTACAGTTTGTTCTCTTGCTTTTGGTTCTTTGTTTGTGTTTGCTGCCCGGCAGCTTGATCTTTCTTTTTCTTCCTTTGTTTTTGCAAGCATTTTATTGTCCTTTTCTGGTTCTTCCTACCATTACTGGAGATTTTGTTTACTTCTAATAGCGTGCTTAGATAAATGATAGTTGTGGTTTCTATGATTCAATATTTCAGATCTTTTAGTTGTCATACACTACATGTTGTTTTGGATGGCTTATTTCATGTATCAGATAAATTCTAATAAAATCATTTAGGTGAAAGTTATTAAGAAGTTTTTAATTCTTCGTGTGTTAATAGCACATTGTCAGATGATTAAGTGGTCTTTAGCTTCCTGGATATTCTCCCCTTTTTATTTCTGTTATTTGGGTATGTATATGCTTATTTACAGCTATATTGAGGTTGATGTTAGCATTTAAGGCTTTTCTTGTGATTGTTTGTTCTTTCTAATTTATAATAGTATTCTCCTTATAAATATTGCTTTTTAAATGTTTAATATTTTTATACTAGAAAAATTAACCATAATATTTTTATAAATATAGTATCACACTTACCAAAATCAGATGATTAAATTGATGAGTGTATTAATCAGAATATCAAGCATATCAGATGATTAAAATACCATGTATTTGTCTAATAGGGTTGCAGATATCACAATTTATTAGATAGCATAGTACTATAAGTATATAACACTTTCAAAAATCAATCTTATGAATTGACTATGACCACATTGTGACCCGATAGTCGTGTCACACTTAACCCTAATGAATCGTGTCGGATAACAGATGGTATCGTCACACATAACCCATTGACGATCAATCAACATAACCTTTTCAACTGTCGCTTGGTGTTATAACTAATTCGTAATAATCATAGATATCAAGTTGGCATGCCAATGGTTTTGCTAATGAGATCTGTTGAAGGAAACATCATCAATTCTAACTAAATTGTTTTCTTGTTTTTTTATTGTATTAGTGTTCTTATTGTTTTATGTTTTCAGTGTTCTTCGGGTAGCAAAACAACTTCCCTTGGGTCTGCCTTTAGGATGCTTCCTCAACCTGCTGGCACCACCACCGCTGTTGCTGCTGCCGTATTTCCTGGTCTATCGTCAACCAATATGTCCATCAATCACGGTGTCACTGTCATTGAGCAAGATTGAAACAAGCCAGAGATTGATGCATGCTCAAGGTCAACATGCCCTAAGCCAAGCTTCCACGGGGATGATTGTGAGGGCCAGCCAGGCCATCCACCATGACGAATCCAAAATGCTAGTGCTTCAAAGCTGCTCATTTACTACCAAAGGACTAAGTGAAACCTATCTCGTAGCGTTCCTTGTGTTTGTTATTTTCCTAATCTTCTACATCTTTTCAAATCAGCAGATATGGTCCCCCTACTTGTGTGATCATTGTTAGCATATTTTGTGGACATGTGGAGTGGGTCGATAAAATTGTCCGGGGAACCTTTTCTTCTTCTTTAGTATGGTTACTTGCTGCATGGTGTAGTCATAACTATGTGCCATATAAAAATGTCTCTGTTGTCAACCCTCCATGTTCTTTCATTTGTAGCACAATGTCTGGGCCATGACCTATTGCAATGTGAATTGCATCTGTGAACACCAAGCATATCCGAGTAATTACTGTAAATCATCAGAATTAATATGTATGTTTAGGAAGTCAAGCACGCGAGTTTGTATGTGTGATATCTATTCAATCATAATCGAATCTGATATCTGCATTTTGGTACATTTGATCAAGACATTTTGGAAAAAACTCATTGACGAGCTACCTTTGAACTTTACACTACGATCCAATTCGGTTTGGGATAAAGTCCATGTCAGTTCCGTATCTCCATCACTAGCACACGAGAGTCAATGAAGGCTTGCTTTCGGATGGATGGCAGCCATTTTATTCATCGATTGTGCAGCGATGTTACTTGATCGTGCTGCTTATCTCCTTTTCTTCCTCCCGAAAACCCCATGTTGCTGTGGGTTAGGATATGCATCATGATTCAGTGAAGCCAAGTCTTATAAGGCGGCACAGTCAACGCTTTCAAGTACACAAAATTCTGCAATCGAATCTGTGGAGGTCCACAGTATTAAACCCATCTTGGCATTGCCAAGAATATATTTGGATCCTTCGAAGGATGCCTGCGAGTCACCAAGTGAGCACGTGCGTACACTGCAACGCAGGAATGGTAACGTAAGAAAACGATTCAAATATATAGGAGGAGAACGACAAGCCAAAACGAAAGCTTTGTACCCAAAGCTAATAATCGATGAATCTTCCTCCCATTCTAACACTGACGGCGTGATGGTGCGTGTGAGAAAGGAAAAGGTGTTCTTGGGTCTATCTGGACACGTGACTCTCACTTGATTCAGACAGGTCGGCTAGGATGCATGATGATGGAAGAAAATTTTATTGTAGCTGATCCTTTTCCCTCTTTTATTACGGAAACGACGACTCAGCTTCACTGCCCCCTTACAATAGGAAACCATTGCGACATGGATTTTATCACCCAAAAAAAGAGAGACAGAGAGAGCCGAGCGAGAAAAGTGTGTGTGCGCGTGTGAAATCCATTGCTGCCAAGCTGGTCCAATAATTCCCAGCTGAAGGCATGCAGAAAAAGAAAAGGAATGAAGTCAATTGTTAATTCCTCGGACTGTCTTATTCTTCCTCCTCCT
This sequence comes from Musa balbisiana, assembly GCA_004837865.1. Lineage (NCBI taxonomy): Eukaryota > Viridiplantae > Streptophyta > Magnoliopsida > Zingiberales > Musaceae > Musa > Musa balbisiana. Next base: position 27,758,678 of record CM017194.1, on the reverse strand, counting down.
CCTCCTCCTCCTCAGAAGCTCCAAAGCGCAGGGAATTCATCAAAAACCTCATTCCCATCGTGTTCGTTGATGCCGGCGGTGCCGTCCTGAGGCGGCAGCGGCGCTCCGGCCGCAGGGAAAACCCCGTACAAGAAGTCCTCGTAGAGCAACGGGAAGTCCGCATTGTCGTCCATCGCCATGAACCTGACGAACGACTCGTCGAGCTCCTGGTTCTCGTCCGTCACGATACCGTCCGAAGCCCCCGACGCCGAGGCCGCCGCCGGAGTCCCGTTGGCGTGGCGGGCGGCCGCGGCCTGGATCTGGTCGTGGGAGAGCGCCCCCCCGGCGGGGCCGTCCCTGGGTAGCTGGTCGGGGAAGTTGAGGCGGGCCGCGTCGCCGCGGAGGAAGAAGGCGGCGGCGTCGAACGCCCGGGCCGCCTTCTCGGGGGCGTCGTACGACCCCAGCCAGATCCTTTCCCGGCTCCGCGGCAGGCGGATCTCCGACACCCACTTCCCCCACCGCCGCTTCCGCACCCCCAGGTACCTAACCTCGCCGCCCCGCTCGCTCTCCCCCGCCGCCGCCGCCGCCTTCCCGCGCTCCGGCTTCATAGTTGGTGGGGTGCTGACACGTGGCCGCCTCCTGTCTTCCGGTCTCTGCTTTTGCTCCAATTCGACACACTGAGGACGGGACGGCAAGAGCGGCGTGCGGTATTTAAGCTACGGACGCTGAGGGCCTGGCAATCGCTGAGGTGGACCGCGTGGACTCGCGAGGAGGGCGTGGTGAGACCCAAGACACGAGCAACGCCGCGGCAACGTGTGCGAAAGAAAGTTCGAAACGTGCGAGATTACGTACCCATCTTTAATATCTTCTCTCCACACCCAAACAAAAACCACTACTCCTAAACGTCCTGATTAGTGCCACGTATTACTTCGATCAAGATCCACGTTGGGGCTCGACGAGATGAGCGTCCAAAACTTATTTGTGGGAGGGGCCCCAGCGCCGCGTTATGACGCGGACTTGGGTCCAAAGACACGGCCAATGGTGTTCGAGTCAGACTATGCCACGGACAGAGTTAATTCTCATAATGGTATATAAATATCTTGCAATGGGAGTGCCCTTTCTTGGAGGGGACCGATCGAGATTTTAATTTTTTAATAAATTAAATACATAGCAATATTTGGCTATGGACAGGTGTCAATAGCTAACTCGACAGAGTGCCTTATTAAGGGTGCCGTGCCGCGTGTCAGCCGCCGAGGCATCTCATCGCTGTGGGTTTGGCGTCTCGCTAGCCGACGCTTCTCAGCTGATCCATTTCGACCGCTTCCGCCTCTTCCTCCTCCTCAGGGTTTTTGCACCAAAAAAGAAACCCTAATTTCGACGGATCGAAGCGTTTTACATCGTATGAAGATTCGGTTAGGGCTTGCGAGTTCGATTCTCTGTAGAAATTTTGTCGTGCGACGTTTTTCCCCAATTTCTTATAGGTAAAAAGACCTTTATTTCCCCCATTTTCTTACGTAGAAATGGCTAGTATGAGGGAGGAGTGACATGAGTCGGCGCACTGGTGAACCCCTAACACGGTGGCGAGTGGAGCGGAGGCGACGGTGATCTGCAGATGCAGTTCGAGCAAGAGCAGGATCTTGTCGTACACGACAGTACCGGCAACGATGGTTCCGAGGGTCCTCCCAGGTGCGTAAAATATCTGGCCTTTCGGAGCTTCTTTTTATTTTTTATTTGTTGATGAAATAGTAGAAAAATAAAGTTGTTCTAGATTTTGAACCTGGTAGATGGACCCAGTTAATGACTGTTGATCTTGCAAGGAAACTTGTCTCGTAATCCAGTTGTTGTGCATGATTGCCAGATTTGTTGAATACAGTTCTTGTTTCTTTTCCTTTTTTTTTTCGCCCTTATTCTTGGAGATCTGCATTGACGTTTAATTTAATTTATATAGAGGTGTTTACTAGTTACATGGTAACTAAGACTGAGGCTAAGTAAAATATTCTTGAACTGCATGGGTAATTCTTTTTGCTAAATTTATATCGACAAAATCTATACATGATGTGCAAAATCTTGAAAAATAGGACGCAATGCAACATATCTGGTGTGTCAATGAATAATAACAGGTTTAAGGAGCAAGCTGAAGCTATTCATCATGAAGGAAACTTCTCTCATAATAATTTCTTCAACAATATAGATAAGATCATAAGATATCAATTTTTTTTATTACTGCAGTAAGATCATAATTTTATTTTCAGATTCATGTTTAATACAGAAGATATAAACGATCAGCATCTAAGTGAATCAAAATTCTACCAAGAATTGTACACTTAAGTATTTCTGAAACTATCCTGTCCTTTTAATAATTCTAAAAAAATGGATGCTTAAGAGTGATGTTTGTTCCTTTTGGGCACTACGACAGCTGACAAAGTGTCAAACAAAGTTGTCTGTTCCAAACATTTCCTAGGAGTAGACGACATTTTATTGGTTCCCATCACTCAAGCTCTTGAAGAAGATTCTTTTGTTGACTGACTGATTACCGTTGTTGTATTTTGAATCCGACACATATCCAATAAAAATCTTACGAGCGTCTTATCAGATGTACCCAGTATATGTGTTTCTTAGATGTTCATTATATGGTTGTGATAAGAAAGAATTATCTTGCTTTTCTTCTGTAAGAATTGATTCACTGGATCAAGGTATCATCCAGCAGATTTTGAAAGGATTGTATGAGTTGCAACTGGCCTGAAATATTTAAGTTCTTGGCTAGGATACCTTCCGGTGAGAGAAACCTACTAGGACACAAAGATTTCTAGGCTAGCAGTTATTGCAAGACAAAGAAGCCTGACAATAAAGCAAGTGGTGCTAGATGATGTGTGTCTGGCAATATTGTAGTGTGACTAGCTGTGTGACAGCTATCTGATACTTTCACTATTGTATCTATTATATCTCTGTTCACTTTTATATTGCTTCCGTATAACTTGGTTCTCTGCAAGAAAACAGCAGTTGGCAGAACAAACTATGATGTTGCAAATTTTCATGCATGTTTATCTTTTCTTCTCCTCAGTTATCATGATAACAGTATGAGCTATATGCTCTTATATGAAGATGCACATGATTGCATCCAAAGGAAGTAAGATCTAGCATCTGAATCTGTACATGTTTGTAGAAGAAATGTACAATCTTCTACATGAATGCTTTTTGCCCTTATGTCCATATCTTGTGTGATCACTTAATTGTCTATTGAACTTGCTCAGATGCCTTCGGTGTGGTATTAGTGCAAATGCAACACCACATATGCGCCGTGGGCCTGAGGGACCAAGGACTCTTTGTAATGCATGTGGGATTGCTTGGACAAAGGTAGGTAATTCAATTTTTCTCATTCTTTCTTTTGTCTATTTCAGTTTAGATACTTGGATAATCTTTTTGGTTCAACATTATATTTTCTTAATATATATATTACTTTCATAAATAATGTGTCATTATTCTTGACAAGTTGGAAGGTCAAAGATGTGGCATATACACATGCATATTAGATCTAACTTGGCATTTGTATATTTCTTAACCAGTATCCATCATTTAACTTGCCAATGAGGCTAATACCTACAGCTTGCATATGTCTCACCCTGAAGACACATAATGCAGGACCAAAGACGATGACTTGCTAAAGCTATTACAGACCTTTGAAGAGTGGACCCAGGGACCAAGGAGACTAATTAATATGTTATGCAACATGGAAAGACCTTAAACTAGACATGATTTGCAGGAATATAAGCGCCTGATAAGTATAGTTATGTACATTTGGATGGCTATTTTAAAACGTCCTAGAGGGTTACTGTTAATTTATTCTTTGGTAATAAGTTGAACTGAAGCTGGACGAACAACAAATGAAAGAATCTATAACTCAGATCAATCAAGTTTCTAATGTTGTTCAAACTTTGAGCCTTCTAATTCAGTAGATTTCCAATTTAATATTAATATATGTCGAAAAATATTAATCAGAGCAGTAATAGGGGCCAGACGTAGCAGAAATTTACTTCAATGAGAAATTGCAATATATGCTTCTCAAATTGCATGTTACTTATGATTCCTTCATAACAAACCTAGATAATGCATGGATTGCTAAAGAAAAGCAATAGCATAGCTGCAAATTGACATATTTTATTTTTTTTTGGCAAATGTAAGTGTTGAAGGTGGGTTTTGATACTAGGACCTTGCAATAATCTTACCAAGTCCTTACCAACTGAGATATCTAGAAACTTGTGAATGCTACAATTTGTAGTATGAGAGTTCGAACCATCAACCTAGAGTAAGTGAGGAAGGTACACCACACTAAACTAATGTTGTATGTGTTAGATTGATGAAATTAGTATCATATAACAGAGTTCTAGTGAAAATGATTAAGTTTAAGAGTCTTATGAATTGGTTTTGCTGTTTTGGAGCCTGTGCTAGAATCTAGAATCCATGTCCCACATTTAAGAAAACAAGAGTATGGAGATCTATTAAATAAAATATTATGGATTAAATAGTGTTCGAAAGTCAATTAAACATGTTTTGTGTATAATATAATTCAGTAGATAATACTAAAATAAGCACCAAACTATATGCATATTCCCACATGTTCCTTTTCTTGTTATTCTTCTTCCTTTTCCTCTTGCTCTTCTTCTTCTTAATAGTCGAATGAGGATCTATGCCTGGCTCTAATGAGATTGTGAAGAGCAAATGGAACTAGTTAGGATTTGATGGGAATTCCTAATATCAACTGGGAATTAGTCAATTTATCTATGATTAATTGATCTAAGCTGATTCAAGTAGGTTGACTCAAGGACTAAAATACAATATATATACTCGTTGGTATCGACCGATATTTACTGGTCCTACAGCCAATTGAGATGTAAACCTGGAAAATTTACGTAGTTTGATCAGATATGGACTGTATCATGCAGTGAGCTTATGATATTTGGTTTACCAAGCTGTACGCAAACTAGTATTGAAGAAAATCAAGCGGTAAGCCTACCATGTAGTATTGATTTTCTTTTTTAAAAAAACTTATAACAGCTGTTTTGTTTTTATTTTTCTTTAATTTAACTTTTTCTTCTTCTCTGTCTTTTGTTTTTCAACTCTTTCTCCCCTCATTCCCCCTGATGTGTGGTTGCCACCTCCTCCACCTACTCCTCCTCCTCCCCCCTCCTCCCCTCTTCTCTCCCTTTCTCTTTGGTCCAGCAGTACTAATCCATATTGAATGTCAGTACATCGGTCCGTAAAGATACTGCATCAGTCTGACCTCCAAACGATTGGCATCGGTTTGAGATTTTAATCCTTGGATTGGCTGATCCTGTCTAATCTCAACCAATTTAAGATACTAGACAGGTAGCCTCCCATTAAATCACAAGTTTTAGCAGCAAATGTAGCCAATCTTAGTCCAGATTAATCGAACCTTACAGAAATTGATCGATTATGTAAAACATGATATAAAATAGACACCAATCTAATACCAGGACTTAGAGTGTGGATCAAGACATAACAAAGAAAGCTAGCAGATCTTTTCAACAGTCATCTGTTTTTCATATTTTTTTATTCTGTGCTACCCATCCTTACATCTCCCAGTCTTACCAACAAAATTACTTTCTCTTGCTCCAGAATAGCTTGGATTATCTTATCAGTCTATGATCCACCTGACCAACCTCTTCATATTCAAGGGCAACAACATTTTACAAATCTTAATCTACTTATTGTGCATCTCTTGTATCTTGCTCTTATACTTATATAGCTTTTAGGAACTGCTAGTTTCTTGAAGTTCTTGAGTAACTGCATTCAGTTATGGGCATTTAGCATCATTCTCGTCCATGCACTGTTTTTGATCTGTTTCTGTCTCCCCAAATTCTTTTCTAAGCTGATGAACCATTATAGAGTTTGCATAAACAGGGTAAAATGAGGAGAATGGTTGACCCAAATGGCCCTTTGAATGAGGTCACAATGGCTAAATTGGTGCCGGAAATTGATATGGAATTCGAAAGCGAAGAGAAGGCATATGAGTTCTACAATAAGTATGCTGGACATGTTGGTTTTAGTGTGCGAAAAAGTTCTTCGGATAAATCATCTGAAAATGTTACTAGATCTAGAACTTTTGTTTGCTCAAGACAAGGGTTTCGTAAGGACAAAAAAGGTGCAAAAGAAGTAAAGAGGCCCAGGCCGGAAACAAGAATAGGATGCCCTGCACGAATGACCATTAAAATTACACCAAGTGGTAAATACCGAGTAACAGAATTTATAGCAGACCACAACCATCAGCCAGCACCACCTTCAACAACACACATGTTAAGGTCTCAAAGGATAACCATTGAGCTTCAGGCTGCTGAAGCAGATTTGTCAGATGATTCTGGGACAACTCCAAAATCTACCAATGAGACTGCTCCAAGGCCAATTGGCGGCCCTCGAAATGTCATGTTTCTTCCTGCAGATTACAAGAATAACCTCCGATCAAAGCGAATGAAAGCCATGCAGATGGGTGATGCTGGAGCTGTACTAAAGTATCTGCAGAGCATGCAGCTTGATGACCCTTCCTTCTTCTATGCTATTCAGGTAGATGAGGATGACAGATTGACTAACATTTTCTGGGCAGACTCAAAATCTATAATGGACTTTAACTGCTTTGGTGATGTCGTGTGCTTGGACATGACTTACAAAATAAATGGATATGGTAGGCCCTTGGCACCATTCCTTGGTGTGAATCATCATAAACAAACAACTATATTTGGTGCTGCATTGCTGTATGATGAATCAATAGATTCTTTCAAGTGGTTATTCGAGACCTTTAAGATTGGAATGCGTGGAAAGCAACCAAAGACCATATTGACAGATCAATCCATGGCAATAAGTGGTGCGGTAGCTTCAGTCTGGCCAGGCACTAATCATCGACATTGGTGTGGCATGTTACCAGAATGCTGTTAGAAATCTAAATCATGTATTCCAAGGTTCAAAAACCTTTTCAAAAGATTTTAGCAAATGTATCTATGATTGCGAGGAAGAGGAGGAATTCATGTTAGCATGGAGAGCAATGTTGGATAAATATGATCTAAAGAATAATGATTGGTAGGCAAGTTATTTGAGGACAGGGACAAATGGGCTTTACCTTATGGTCGGAGACATATATTGTGCTGACATGAAAAGCACTCTGCAGAATGAAAGCTTGAGTAGCATGCTAAAGAAATACTTGAGTCCTCAGTTAGACCTCTTATCCTTTTTTAAAACCTTTTCAAAAGATTTTAGCAAATGTATCTATGATTGCGAGGAAGAGGAGGAATTCATGTTAGCATGGAGAGCAATGTTGGATAAATATGATCTAAAGCATAATGATTGGTTAGGCAAGTTATTTGAGGACAGGGACAAATGGGCTTTACCTTATGGTCGAGACATATATTGTGCTGACATGAAAAGCACTCTGCAGAATGAAAGCTTGAGTAGCATGCTAAAGAAATACTTGAGTCCTCAGTTAGACCTCTTATCCTTTTTTAAGCAATATGAGAGAGTGTTGGATGAACATCGCTATGCAGAGTTACAAGCTGATTTTCATGCTAGTCAAAGCTTCCCAAGAATACCTCCCTCAAAGTTGCTCAAACAAGCTGCAAATATATATACACCTGTGATCTTTGAAATATTTAGGAAGGAGTTTGAGATGTTCATGGATTCTATGTTGTTTGGTTGTGGTGAGGTTGAGAGTATATATGAGTACAGAGTTGCTGTCACCGATAAACCCAAAGAACACTATGTTAGATTTGACTCTCGAGAGTGTTCTGCCTACTGCAGTTGTAAAAAGTTTGAGTTTGTGGGGATTCAATGTTGTCATGTGCTAAAGGTGCTTGACTTCAGAAACATCAAAGAATTGCCTCTTAAGTACTTCTTAAAGAGGTGGAAAAAGGATGCTAAGTCTTCTAATGAAGGCAACAATTGGGTGATTACAAGTGAGAGTGATCCCAAGACCCCCACAAGCTCATCCCTGATTGTTCCAGTGACATCCTATGCACAACAGCAGGGTTTTCATGGCTCAAGTCAATTTAGTCAAGTAAGTTCACTGAGGGTAAAATTTGGCATGCTTGATCCTGGCCTTTTCTTTAGCTTATGGCTTAATTGAATTGCAGGATCCTTGTGTCTCAGACTTGCATCAACATTCATTTCATGCAAGCACTCAGTTAAATCAGGTAATAACTATGGTCTAAAATTTGTAATAAAGAAAAAAGAAATTGATATTGTGTATACTCTGATGCTATACATCTGCGATCTAAATTCTTGTTACACGATGAACAAGGTTGTTTTGAACCTCGGTGGATTGGTGCTTTGTGACAATGTTGGTGTGATATCTGCTTTTTCTTGCACTAGGATAATGATTAGGAAAATACCATGCAGTTTTTCTGTTTGTATTCAATTTGCAGTTGGATCAGATTGCAGCTTATGAGCATTGTTTTTCCAATATGATATATGTAGGGATATTCAGCTGCAAGTATGCACTCCCCAGCATTTCTTGGGAGTTCCCATGTGAACAATCGGACAAATGATGAAGGCCATTGAGACATTCAGATCTCCGTCTGAATTACCTGAATATGAGTAGTTTAGAATTCCTATATGAAGTGATGTAAGCCTATGATCTAGATTCAGATGATGGTATTGCCTTGTCTCCATTGGCTGACATGGGTTTCATGATTTGCTTTGTGGGTTCAGGTTGCTTTTGCTGCACAAACACATGGGCGCAAGGTCTTCACTATCCCATGGAAATTCCTTTTGGATGCTTGATTGAAGTGCCTTGAGATAAGCATCGTGTTAGGGTACAGATGACATAGCAAAATGACCCCCCCCTGCAAATAGTAAATAAACTACGTACATCATGGCAGACATTCTTGTTGTCATGGATGCTAGTGTTGTACTTCGGCCTTATGCCTAGGTTTCATGTTCACGGTTATGTTAATTAGTTTGCCATATGCTTGAGCATGGAGACATATATTGTAAATGGTGTTATCACTTGGGCATTTGACTGGCCTATCTAGTTTGGGGAGATTATTTTTGGTCTTTGATATGGATAAGATTAGTGTTGTAGCAGTCATCTTTTCCCGCATTAGTTCATTAGGAGACTCTTTTGAAAGCATCAGTTCATCTTTTAGAAAGTCTGATCTGAATGCTCCTCTTGTTTCTTCATGTTGGACTGATCCCAACTCAATCAACTAAAATTTCCTCAGCTTCCATCATGGTTTATTATCGTACTTTTCAGATCTTTCTGGTATAAAATACATCTCACTGGCTTCTAAAAGCAGTTTCTGAAATTGGAGAAAAATGTTTGATTAAGTTCATAGCAATTAACAAGATAGTTGGGTGCAGTTTGTAGTTGAGATGGTGTCTATTAATGGTGACTCATCCATTTGGAATAATTTACTTGTGCTCTTAAGGATTTACAGCTTCTGTGCAGGTCATATGGACAAGCACCCATCGAGCTATCTGAAGACATGGGCATATGAACAGGCAAGCTGTTGGCAAGGTTTCCTACATTATCAGGATGATGCTATGTACCAGATAAATGAGTGCTTAAAGAACATTGACGATAACAATGGAGGACGGTGTTTGATCTGCTCTGTAATGACATGGAGTGTAAGATGCCCTATCAATGCTTAAAGAGGAGCCTGGTACAGAAGTCAGGGATATAATGATCCCGTGATAATATTAAAGGTTTCAAAAGCTTCATAAGCAGTGTAGAACCATGTAAACTGCAATTCAGTGGCTTCTATGACAACAAGGAACATGCTTGATGATTGTAGTTGTCAGTTGGGTCAATGAATTCCCAATTCCTTCCTTGCAGCTAGATTCTCTGCATGATAGTTGGAAATCATATGGAATGATAATTTGGGACTCATACTAAATCATTGAGGAACTGTGAGTGTGGAATTGATGATTAGGAATCATATTGTCATTGGGGAACTGTAAACTCTCATCCTTGTTTACTTTTTCGGTCCAAGATCAGGTTTCTAGTGTAGGACAAAGCTCCAATGTGATTTACTGTCAACAGTGGATGGGGTTCTTATGTATCATGCTGTTGAGTTAGCAGTATGAGTCTAGATTAGAAGATATGGAAGTTTTATTGGTTCATATGAAGATATGTATATATATGTATAGATAGACTTTATTTATGAGCAAGTTTTCCTGAAAACCAAAGGTTGAGAGAAATTAAAGACCAATCAAAGGTAAGACCTTTTCTTTTTTTCTTCTTAAATAAAAGAGGAGATGCACATAAATTGAACAGTACATGCCCTAAAAAGTCAAATACATACACAACCTTGTTCTTGGAGCCTCACAATAGTCTCCAAAGGAAAAAAAAGAAAAGGTTAAAGAGTCTTCTTGCCCTATGGTGACAGTCATCTTGCTCTGTTTTGTAGCTTCTTTTGGACCCTCCAAAGTTGTCCAAACCTCTGCTTTTTTAGCTTGGCATGACCATGGTGGCCTGTGAGCAAGTAAGCTCTACTGGTTCTGCCTCTTCATCACCAGACTTCAAGAGACTTGGCTATGGCCACTTGAAGATATAGGTACAGCATTGGTTGGTGGAGATATTAATCATCTATAGTGATTACTGTGAAATCATAAATTAGCTTTAGTTCCCTGAATGGCTCATTGCTGACAAACAACATATCCAATTATTGTGATCTCTATCCAGTGACCTGATTGAATTGCATCACAATCAATCATTATTTTTGTACTAGTCTCACTCATCAAGGGGTAGCACAGTCTGTGATCATGTGAGCAGAACATGTCTCATGAAGAAACTTCCTTTTATGCCCAGTCATCCTTCAAAGTGTTGTACCATATTGTGGCAGCTGATTGAAGCTAGAGCTGCTAGACTCTTGTTCTCAAGTCTTCACCTCTGTTCTTGTCAGTGTAAGCCAGCCGCATGCCTAGCAATTTGAATGGGACATGCATTGATACCTCCTTTGCTTCTCCTTTGCACTACACCTTTCTCTAAACCAGCCTATCATTGGGTCATGACCCAGATGTTTGGCTTTTGTTTCCTTCTGGTTTTGCAAGCTTGCAAGCTTTATACACTAGACATCTGTGTTTAGAGCCTAGAATAAAAGATGAGCATCAGATGGATCTAAGAACACTAATAAAATTCCCCAGATAATGATTCTCTTGATCTTCAATTGTAGTTTGGTGGATGTTGATGCTGTTGGAAAACTTCTGGCACTTGCCATGGTAATAATGTCTCACAAAAGCCTTTGGAGATGAGGTTTTCTGCAGCATTTTGTTTTACCATTTCAATACAAAAAGCTCTTGGTGGTTCACACATCATGTGAGTGAAAAGAATTTAGCAGAACAGTTGAGACACTCCATGGATTCTTGAGAATCCATCCACAAAGTTGATATGATTTGAACATTACACCCTTGTTATTGTGAAAAAGGCCTTGACATATCCTGCTTTCGTGTTTAGTATATGAAGTTCAATTTCTCTGCCTTTGCTTTTAGCACTACTGATAAACTTCACTTTTCTAAACCTTCCTCTTGTACTTACTTCTCTCTTTCATGTTATATATTTAGTGTTCTTATTTGCCTCCTTCTCAACCTATTAACTCTGGTTAGCTAACCTAGATTAGGTTGCTAATAGGATAATAGGAAGGATTGGCATGACAATGACATCAAGGACATGGATGGGATTATCTGATCTAACTTTGCATGCTTAATTGTAGTTATTTTTAAGATCAGTGCTGGTTGTTATGGATTAATCACTCTTCATTGGTCATATTAATTGTGTGGTTACACTCCATCATCATATTTATTGGAGATGAAAGGGGAGATGAATCTATCCCCCAAGCCATCAAATCTTTCCCTGCATTACAGGTGGTAATTGTTGATTGTTAAGCCACATAATCCTCCATTAAATAACAGGTAGTTGGATTAAGACAACAGCTAATATGGATTAAGACAAAATTATTCCTATCCAACTAAACAATAGTTCTTTGTCATTTATTTATTATAATCCCTGCCTAGTATTTTTTTTTATTATAATGATGGTTATATCATTAAACAATGAGATCATCTGCCTTAATTTAGATTGATTGTTATGATAATAATAATTATTATTATTATTATTATTATTATTATTATTATTATTATTATTATTATTATTATTATTATTATTATTATTATTATTATTATTATTATTATTATTATTATTATTATTATTATTATTATTATTATTATTATTATTATTATTATTATTATTATTATTATTATTATTATTATTATTATTATTATTATTATTATTATTATTATTATTATTATTATTATTATTATTATTATTATTATTATTATTATTATTATTATTATTATTATTATTATTATTATTATTATTATTATTATTATTATTATTATTATTATTATTATTATTATTATTATTATTATTATTATTATTATTATTATTATTATTATTATTATTATTATTATTATTATTATTATTATTATTATTATTATTATTATTATTATTATTATTATTATTATTATTATTATTATTATTATTATTATTATTATTATTATTATTATTATTATTATTATTATTATTATTATTATTATTATTATTATTATTACTACTTACTATTACTAATTATTGTTTACCCTCCGACCGATCTCTTCCTGTCTTCCTCTCTCTCCTTTCTTCGTTTCAATGTTCGCTCCCTCCATCGCTCGTATCCTACAAGTATATATATAGAGGCCGAGAGAGGAGACGGGAGAGAACCGGAAACCACCAACACCGACGCCTGAACGATTCTCATTGTTCGTCGGTCGGATAGATTGGAGATCGAGCTCGCGGATCGATCCTTCTTGGACGAAAGGTGAGTTGGTGGCGCGATCCGGTGGGTCTGGTTGCGGTTCTTGGTTCTTGTTTCTTGATGCTCCGTGTGCTTGGCGTTTCGGGACTTTCGGCTTAATCAGATGGGGGTCTTTGTTTGTTTGCCATGGATGTGGAAGAATTTTGGCTTTTTCGGGGGGGTTTCGATCGGTAGTGGGATGCCGTACTGGTTTTCTTCTGGTGCATCTGAGAAATCTTTCGATCTTGATGTCGGTTGTTTTGGGTTTCCCAAGGGTTTCTGTGGTGTGATTTGGGTTTCCCTTTTTGAATTCTTGTAGGGTTCTGATGGTTTGGGGGTTGGAACAGGGAGCTCATGCGGTGGCGGACCATGGAGGAGGAGGCAGCATTTTGACATCGAGAGATGGATTCCGACATTCTTCTTGACTATGCATTATTCCAGCTCTCGCCAAGACGCTCCCGGTGAGAAGTGCTGTCTTGATCTTTTTTGTCATCGGTGAATTTTCCCTTATTATCTGGAATAATATCACATATTGCAGGTGCGAATTGTTCGTATCTGGAGGTGGGAAAACCGAGAAAATTGCTTCAGGGTTCTTGAAGCCATTCCTCGCCCATTTGAAAGTATCAGAAGAACAATCTGCAGAGGCAGTTGATTCGATAAAGCTTAATGTTGATAGGAGGACGAAAGATGGAACATGGTTTAAGAAAGGAACCGTTGAAAGGTTGGACATAGAGTGTCTGATAAAATCCTTATTTGTTGGATGGTTGGGTTTATCCTGTAATGTATTATGTTTCATTTTGGCGGGTGGTTTCCAAAAGCCTTTGCAGAGATTTCTTATTGGCAAATCCTTGCTACAGGTTTGTTCGATTCGTTAGTGAACCAGAGGTTCTGGAATTTGTTAATACATTTGATGCAGAAATGTCACAGCTGGAAGGGGCCAAGAAAATATATTTGCAGGTGATGAACTTCATGCTGTACCTCTTTTGTTGGATTCATAAGTGACTCCTTTGTGTCATCTTTCTGAAGCCTCATAACCTTCCTATTCAGAATGCAGGAGTTCCAGTTTCTGGTTCAATGGGTATGTCTTTTTGCGTGCTATTACAGTATCATGAATTCTTGATGAGTAATTATGTTTGACCTAGCTTTGGGATTGCTTTTTCTCTGTGAGAGTAGCAGCCTAGAACTTGGAAGAAAACCTTGAAAATGATTTAACAATACTCTTCTGATCAATCCTTTGCATAACCTTGCTAAGTCACACTTTATATGCAGGATAATTTGTCATGCTAAAGAATATAGTACTAACGGATGTTTATACTTCTACCATTCCCTTGCCATTCCATTCTAATATATCAAAGTAGCTAAGTACCAAAGTTGCTAATTGTCTAGAAATTTATAGTGTTACCTTTATTATGATTGTGCAGCTTGATATTGGGTTTGCACCTTTGTTCTCATGCATATATAATATATATGCAGTATCTATATGATGAAAATTTAGTAGACAAGAATTTTTGCAGGTTGTTTAAAGTTTGACAGCAAGTAAATCAGCATATATAAGTAGGTGGTCATTTCACCGTTGATGTTTACTTGAAAAAATAGTTTTAAATATAGTTTAACTTTATCCAATGCTTGACTGTTAATTAGTATCTCCTATATTGTTTTTCTCTAAATTTCATGATCAAGAAGACGTGTGGTCTAGGTGTTAAGGGTCTATATTTTATATGAAGATTGTTAAGTAACAGTTATTTAAACTGGAGGTAAAGGAGAATGACATTCAGTGTGCAACATGCCCTAGAATGTATAGCAATGGTTGCCTACTTTGTGGAAACAAGAACTGGATAGATCTCTTAATTGGGAATTAAAGGTATCCACCAGACCTCCTTTTTTTTTCATTATTACATTCTTTCACCTATTCTTGCAATTGATGCATATAATTAAACATGACAAGATGTATCAGTATTTAATGTTGGTATGAAATAATACTTTTATTTTTGAAATGATCTCTGATGTTAATTTTGTATGATCTGTAAGATTGTAATGCTATCTCTCTCTCTCTCTCTCTCTTGGAACATCCTAAGCATCTTAATTTATAACGAAACATTTGGTGGTTTTATTCTAAGAAATCATTTTTTTGAAAGTATTGCTTGATAAGTAGTATCAACATGTTAATACAAAATTCTCTTTGGACTTCTACTCAGGTGAAAATGGAACAACTACAGAAGCATCTGTGGATATAACAAAGTAAGTTTCCCTTCTCATTCTCAAAGGCTCAAGCCAGAATGATGTCAAATTTTTAATGGATTTAGTATTATCTTATTCATGTAGCTTTCATTTTCTTTCCTTGGGAAAGTTTGTACTTCTGAGCAAGAGATTCACCACACAGCAAATATGAAAGCTATTAAATAATACAAATGTAATCTACATTATTGTTGTTTCTATGCCCCTCTTATCAGTTCTAATGGACTTCCTTATACAAATAGTAATGGCATCGTTGATTAGTTTGATAGGTGAAACATTATGTTAAAGAAACTAGGGTTTTGAATACCAGTCTATACCGACGTACCGAGCTCTACTCGGTACAGTATGTACTAGTATGTATCGTTGGTGTGCTAGAGCATATCGACGGTACACCCTAAAACCTTAAAAATACCTTCACCTACCACGCTAGAGCGTACCAATCGATACGCCTTGGTAATGGTCGAAATTTGAGGTGGTACCGGTCGTTATGCCTCGGTACCGGTCAAAACACTGGTACCTCCCGGTAGAGGGCAGCCCGCATACCAATATCTTCTTGGACCAGTATGTGTCGCTCGTATCGGGCGGTACACATCGAAATTGAGAACCGTGAAAGAAATCGAGTAATATTGGGCTAAGGTTCTGCCTTTCTACTTCCCTACTTTCTCAATAGGGAATTCCATTCAGTATCTCTGGCAGTATTGCAGTTGATTTAGGAATTCAGTTCTTGTTGAAAAGTGGCCATGTAATTACCCTGTTCTCGTCACTGTTCAAGCACTCCTTAATCATAGTGCCAAAAGGGTTCAAATTCATGCAAAGAAAAGCTTATTTAGTGTGGAGAGGATGGTAATTGGGCTGTTTGAAACAAGGTATGCAATACTGTATTGTACCGGTGTTTCGAGGTTGGCTCGGTACGGTACGGTACCGTGTACCGCTCGGTACACCAGGGCGTACTGAGTGATTTTAAATATTTTTTTCCTAATACTGTAGCACTGTAGCACGTTTCGTCCGGTAGCGAGCGGTCCGCGTACCGGTATGCCGTCGGACTGGTATGTACCGTCCGTATCCGACGGTACTATTCGAAATTGCATACCATGGTTTAAGAGTTCTAATTCTGTAGGAATTGGAGCTATTGGTCCATTTAAGAGGTCTATGGGAGAATCAACAGGGTGTACATTTATTTTACTGAAGAAAGGTTTTTTATTGGCCTTCTTGCCCTAATTTATCCTGTCTCCTCTCTTTCTAGTATATTTCGCTCTCTTTTATCTTTTTTATTCTCATGCACTGTTTTTGTTTTCCTGCGCCAGGAATTCAGCAGCCTACTGGTGTCTAATTCATATCTTTTGACTTTATTGCCAGTAGCACCATTTTTCATCAACTGATATGACATTCTGTATGCACTAAGGGTAATGACAATATACTCCCTACTTTTTCGTACTCAGGAACGAGCTTCTTAGAGCCATTGAAGTGCGGCTTGTTGCAGTTAAGCAGGATCTGACCAAAGCTTGTTGTTGGGCATTGTCTGCTGGGTTTACCCCTAAAAATGTCTCAGAGCTTCTTCATTTTGCAGATTATTTTGGTGCAGATCACCTAAAGTAAGTTACAAAGCTCTCAGCATAATGTTGTTTTCTGCTCAGCCAAAAGGAAAAAATGGTTAGCTTGCTTCTTATGTGTTGGAGGAAATGAAATATTATCTGATGCAGTTTTGCAGATCTGATACTTTGATATTGATGCTTATTTTTATCACTGATAAATAATTATCTAAATTCTCACTAGATGTGTGCCATGCCAAATCTGTGCATCTTGGCTCCAGTTCACAATCATTAGAAACACAATTGCTTAGATTGTTCCACGAGCATATACGTCTATGCGAGAATTTTATGGCAATGTTTTTGGACTCACCATTTGGATAACGATTAATTGCCCTAGGCGATTGCACTTTTTTGCATCAAACATTGATTTTAACTAATAATCACTTGGTAGTTGTTAATCATGATGAGTCGGGTAGTCATTTTTAATGTCTTAAGATGAATTCATGTTGATATATATGATACTGATGTCTCGGTAGCCCATGGAAGCATACAAGAGGAGGGGCCTTGTCTCTTCAATTTGATCAGAGCTGTATGCATATACTGCTTTATATTTATCCAAACAGAAGCCATCCTATTGACCTTGTCATGTAACCAAATATATTATCTCATCCCAAGTGATCCGGATCATGTGATCTTTGAGTTGGGTTGTTGAACTGGACCTAGGACACATGGATATGTGCAACTGTTCAATCCAAGTTCTCATGGAGGATAACCAGTGCTACGGGTTGCTATTTCTAAGATGAACTACCTTGAAATTTCGCCTGGTGGATTTATGCCAAGTGATGCAGCCTAGTCATATAATTATGGTTCCTGTTGCAGCATAGTTGCATAGGCCAACTTATAACTATGGTGATGCTATGATGTGGCCTAATCTTAGACCCCATTCCATCAGCTCTTGACATAGCTAGGGCTAATTAGGCCCTTAATCAATATTTCTAACTAATCAAGGGGTTCCACAGCGTCTTGCAGCAGTATGGTATGCTTGGTCAGCAAAGTGTCTTAATCAAAGGAAAACTCCCAGATATGTGATAGGAAAGGAGAAGTAGAACAATTTTTTCTCAAGATTCTTTTGATCAAATAGAAAAGACTATGACAAATTAGACCTTCTTACCAAGTACTAAAGTTAGGTTTAGATTTCTATTTTTATTTCATTTTTAGTATATTCTTGTTCTTATTTTAGAAATTTGATGATTCATATCATGAGTCTATTTGATGTATAAGAATCATAGTATGATCATAGTTTATGTTAAACAAGTTGTTTAACCATTAGGAATTAAATTTAGAGAGTTCTAGATGTTTATTTTTGTTGGAAATATACATGGTTGATGAGATTTCCACAGGAGAAAAGTTTTTTGCTCACAGGACCTTTTATTTAGCAATGTACGTAAAAGGATGCAAGCCTTAGGGCTCATCCTTTATTTTACCTTCTATTCTATAAACATAAATGTGATAAGAAAAGGATTAATAAAGTCGAGTTAGAAAAAACAAGGGTTAATCATGTTTTCTGACTTTGTCCTATCAGTAATAAGTTTTACTTTTTTCTATTTTAGTATTTTGGATGTATTTTCGTTATTAATTTTAGTTGATGTTTTGGGCAATTGTGAAGTTCAATTTTCAGTCTCTTTGATGTCATGTAAAAGAAAAAAAGAGTCCCTTTGATGTCCAATAGTCCTAATATGGTTGAAGTATATGTTAAACAATTTTTTAGCAATTAGAAGTCATATTTGGAGAGTTCTAAGAGTTTTGAGGTCTATTTTGATTGGATTCTGAGAAGATATTTTCAGAAATACATTTTGTTCCCCCCGCAAAGCCTCTTAATTGGGTATATAAACAAGTGGTTGTAAGTTCTTGAGGCATGCATGAGAAATTGATTATTTTCTTTTATGCAATGAATTTGTTTAATTTAAAATAATTAATCTCTTTCTTCCCTTCATTTTTGAGGCATTTTTCTTCTTGAATTGGAGAAAGTCCTAATAAGAGGGTCATATCTTATCATACGAGTGCTGTCTCAGACATTGTTCAGATCAAGGTCTGTCGTACCGAAGTGTACCGCCCGGTACGGGCGGTACGTACCGGTCCGACAGGTTATCGGTACACGGACTGCCCCATACCGCTACAGTGCTATACTGTAGCACTGCTACAGTATGAAAAAATATATAAAATTGTTCGGTACACCAGGGTGTACCGCTCGGTACACCGGTACCGTACTGTACCAAGCCCTGGTCGAAACGCCGGTACGGTACGATATGACGAACCTTGGTTCAGATGATGTCCAATGCAGCTACTTTTTAAGAAATGATTTTTCATATGAAAGAAACATAATACTTAAAAGAACAACTAGCCATCACTTTCGCGCTACTTTCTTCCAGAAATTATGGTCTTAAGTTGGGAATGAGCTGAAGAATATTTTTGTTCTGTGGAATGGTATGTTTATTGATATGGTAGTGGTTGAATATTGAAAATGAATCATTCTTGATGCAAGTTAATTTGAATTGCTGAGCTACTTTCTTCCACTTTTTCTTTTTCCAAACTTATTTAGAAGTTATTAAGTGTTCAAAGATTTATCTTTTTATATGTTGGAGATTATTAGTCCAAAATAATTTGCCAAGTTCTCTACTTGTTCTTGCCAATTTCTGTTCCCTTTTACCTGATAATTTGGTGATAGTAATGATATTGGTGCTATTTGTAATGGTTACAGTGAGGCATGCACTAAATTCATTTCACTTTGCCAAAAGCACCCTGATCTTTTTAGTCTTCAACACCTGCCTTGGTCACTGCCTCTGCCACTTAAAAGCCTTGGCGTCTCATCCTCCTCTGGCTCAGATGTCTCACTAGATGAGCCAGAAGATGAGCCCAAGGTTGGTGGTAAACCACCTGACGATGGGGGTCTTCATCTCCACAAACACAACAATAGCCAACCAGCACAGATAAATACAGCAGAGTTGCTGTGCCCATATCCACAACTCAAACCTATCCAGCAGCATTTTGTGGATAGAACTGTTGGGAACGTGGTGGACTCTATTCCTGCTGCATCATTCACTAAGCCAGCTCAACAGGATGAAGGAGGCTCTAGGCGTCTTAGCGTGCAGGACCGCATCAGTCTCTTTGAGAGCAAGCAGAAAGAACAGTCTGTGAATTCGAGAAATATAAGCACTATTGTTGGAATTAAGAGGGTAGTGGCAGGAAAAGGAGAACCTAGGAGAATCCGTTCTGATGTCTCAGATAAGTCAGTATTGAGGAGATGGTCTGCTGCTAGTGACATGAGCATAGATCTTAGCAGCAGCAGTTGTAGCAGCTTCAATGATGAGAAAAATGATGGGAGTGCTTCTGGAACTCCTACATCTGCAAACTTGCAGTTTCAATCCAGCAATAGAATCCATGAGGGAGTGGCCAGTGGGTTGACAGATACAATGACTGTGCAGTCTCAGTTGAGTCCTAAAGCATGCATAGCCATCACACCTTGCCAGTTTCATCCCCAATTCCTAACTCTATCTAAAGATAGAGATCATGCCAAGGAAGAAGTTGACAAGACCCTGATGACCCCATCAGAACCTGCCTTTCCTAAGGAGCAGATCAAGCATATAATACCTGCTTCCCAAAGTGGTAAGATTTTTTGTCAATTAAATAATCAAGATGTTTTTGGCACCCAACAAGATGGCGTTTTGGAATCAGGTAATTGTGCTGGATTGACATGTCATGCCTTCCGTCACCCACAGTTTGAAACCACCTCAGTGGCTTATGTCCAAGCAAACGACCATGTGATTTTGCAAGCCACATCACAATCTGTATCAGCAGCAGAGGAAAAAGTAGGGCTGAGAGATCAAGAAAGTTCCAGGACTCGAACTGGGAAGATCTCCTCACATCCAGATGGTGTTCGAGTGAACTATCAACCAACAGTATCTACCCAACTCCAAATTTTTGCAAAAAAACCTGATGATGCTCAAGTGGGAACCAAAGATCCATCAGATTTTCAGATTAACTCAAGAGCTTTAACAGGCATATATTTGAAGTCCCACCCCCAATGGACACCTCTATGTAAACCGGTAGGAGCTGATTCGAGTGGAACAGTTGTTTCTGAGCAACCTTTTGGTCCCATTATAGTCAAGGAAAAAGGAGATTTGGGTCACCTAGGTATAAATTTCAAGGATCAATCATCGTCTTTTGATTGTCCAAACAAGTTTCAGAGTGAAACAACACACTCTGAAAGATATAGTTTGCCTGTTTTTCCAGTGAGGGATGCAAAAGAGTGCGTGGAGTTACTTGATCCACCTTCTACGTGTTCAGCAGGGCAGATTCAGATGGTGAGTTCACTTAAAGGAGGAAATCAAAAGCTGAACAATGAACTTCAAATGAAGGCTAATGAATTGGAAAACCTTTTTGCTGAACACAAGCTCAGAATTCAGAAGGATCAGGCAACAACCTTTCAGAAGAGTTCAGCTGCCCACAAAGATCATGTACTCGAGGCTTTGGAGAAAGGACATGCAATTCCAGTTCAATTGCCTGAGAGGAAGTTTGTGAAGGAAACTTCCAAGAAGGAAGTTGAATTTGATGCTAATTTGCTGTCAAATATGGTAAATAATAGGAAATTTGATAATAACTTATGCCAAGGATTTGACAATAAATCAGATGATTTTAGAGGAAAATTCTATGATAAATATATGCAAAAAAGGAATGCAAAACTATTAGAAGAGTGGAAATCAAAAAGGCCTCAGAAAGAAGCAAAGATGAAAGCATTGCGTGACAATCTAGAACATACTCTGGCTGAGATGCGAGCTAAATTTATAGGATCTGCTAATGGACAACATTTGAGATCTTTTAGCTGTTCTTCAGTTTTATGAAACAAATATCAGGTATTGACTTAAATTTTTCCTGTTTTTCCTGAATGAAAATTTTCTATCTTCAATTTTGTCTCAATTCGCCATACTCGAGCTGTAGGTGGTTAGCTTTTAATTTTGCAACTAATGTGCAGAGGTTTTCAAGATTGGCTTCAAGTACATGCTCAAGTTCGTGATCAAACATAAGAATATTTGGTGTTTGATGAAACTTATTGCATGGTCTTAATTTTTATGCTGTAAATTGGGCACATGGATTTCAATTTTAACACATACAATATGCAAAAAACAAAGTGTTTAGCACATAATTATTCTAGCTCTCAAGTGATAAAAAAGAAATAATTGTCTTGGTTATTCATGGTCATTTCTTAGTATGAACGAGAGATATTGCTTTGCATAGAGCTCTATGACCAGAAAAGACTTTGTAGCCAAACCCAAATAATTAGGACATTATCTTGTTGTTTTTTGATGTGAAGCTATCTTGGAGAAAGGGCATAAAAGTAAGTGCATCATAACTATTTTAATTGTGCTTATCTTAAATATAATTCTTTTAGCTTCCTTTTCCTCTGTTGGCACCGTTGGGTTAGCAATTTCTTTGACTTCATCATTGATTCTATCAGAGGAGCTGAAGACTGCTGATGATAACAAGATCAGAACATCTGTACAAATTAATACTTTCCAAGAAATGTCCTGCTGTGATTTATCCAGTGATGATTTATCTAGTGATATCTATTCTAAAAGCACTTTCTCCAAGATGCTTTGATCTGCTACAAATTTGTCTTCTCCACCCATCAAACATCAATAGCATCAACCCATAATCTCGGGTCAGCCCCCATAAGATCCAGTACCCAAAATGAAAACTCTTTTGCAGAATCAGCTCCTAAATTATCTGACTTCTGAGGGAAAAACACAAAGTCATCATCATTAAATAGCAGAATAACTACACGAGTGCAGCAAAGAACTTGTTTTTGGAGCAAGAGCATCACTGAAGAACCTTGCTAATGAGAACAAGCCACATAAATCACAATCCAGAGAAAGGGAGTCCCGCCAAGGATCCTTTCAACTCTCATTTCTGATAATGGATATTCCAAGGAGCAAACTAGGCTAGTTTCTGTAGAAGTTCAGAAAGGTGCAGTATTCCAAACTCCAAACCACTTTTGAGTCAATATTGCTGGCCCTGATTCAGAGGCTTGTATGACTAAATTTAAAGATTATGCTTTCTGGGTTACACAAGAATTGAAAGGATCTCCAAAATGTAATTGATCAGGAAGATGATTCACCTGACATGATTAAAAATGAAGAAGAATTGAAGAGAAAATTTTCTGCAGGGAAACTTGGCCTCATCAGTTCTCATGTTGAGTTAGACAACAAGCCAAGGCACATGCAAGAATTTGGAACTTAGTTATTTTGGGATCTGCCTCAAAGGTGGAGTATGATACTGGTTTTGTTTTGCCACACATGCAAGAATTGGGAAGTTAGTTAGTCCCAAAAGTGGAATATGATACTAGTTTTGTTTCACCCATGTCTGCTATTTTAACAGGAAACATACAAGAGTTTCTAGAAGGTTCTTCATCATGGATACATCATAAATTTTCTTATGCACATGAGGCATCAGATATTGAAGCTTATGTAGATTCACTTGTAGGAAGTTTGGCTTCATGGAATTCCCACTTGTTGAATCAAATGGGCTCTGATTCTTTTCGAATGAGAGAATCAAGGAAGTGCTTAGTTTCTCATTGCTGCTAATGCATCCCAGCTAGGACACATGGATTTGGAGGAAGAATAGGAATGTAAAGTGTCTGTAAAACAGAGGGGTGGATGTATGTCTCAACTCTCAACAATTTTTAAAGGTGATGATGGCACAGATGGTTGTGATGTAGCAGCAGATCCATGCAATGGCTTGACAAAGAGAATGGCTACCTTTCTGCAAATGAGAGGTATCATGTTTTCTATTTAATTGTTTCTTTATTGTTCTTTGATTAACGTGATTGTGTTACTCTTTGTTTTTTAACTGATTGATTACTTTGATTTTCGAGCTGTAATTGCATTTTTCTTTGTGTCATCTTTCTTGCTTTTACTATGATCTTTTTTTATTTTAAGCAATCAATTTGAATGACTCTTAAGACTGAGTGATGCCTATTTCCGGAAATGACTTTTTAAGGGTATAAATGAGCCAAGCTAGTGGGAACTTGCTTATCTGAAGCTCAGCGTAATGCCTGTGGAGGCTTAAATTAGCTGAGATGGTAAGACCGGTCTAACTTAAAACTACTCCATCCATTGATTCTAGCTCAGGTGTTCTAATTTAACATCAACCTTACCCCAAGCTGCTTATGTTTAGCTTTCTAAAGGACTGCCAGCAAACTGTTGTCACCTATGGACCTTTCATTTACTAATCTTTATAAGATATTATAACATAATTTTCTTTCGCAGGACATACTACTAATAGAAACAAAATATATTTTAGAACAACTAGAAGGGAGTCTGACGCATATTTAGAAATGTTATCAGTAGTAACGTGGTAACCTTGGTATTCCATTAAAGCTTGAACTCACATTTACTTATTTTCTGATGGTTAAACATAATTTGTCTTTGTTAAACTTTAATCATTAGAATGAATGCCATGTACTAAATTTTCTAGATGAAGAACCTCTCGTCAAATTAAATGTCAAGCCTGAAATGAGTAACAAGCTTGATCTTTTCATTACTGCTGGTGTAAATGTTGGTTTAGCTTTCACATGCATATTAGGAGAGATTATTAAGTTGTTTAGATTGTGCTTTCTTTTCTGTTCAAGAGTAAATGTAGAATAAGAGTCCAATGGAGGAATTAGTTTAGACTGATTCTAATAAATGTTCATGTTATAGTCTATGTGACAGTTCTTTTTCTGTTTCTAGCTTTGTTACAACATAGATAGTTTTTGTTAAACATCATAATTCCATTCGTATATACAACCATGCAAGTACACAATACCACAAACTTTTATTCATTGCATGTGTGAGATGCTAATTGATTGATCCTAATTCAAATCCAGCTTCTGTTTTGAATATATGTTGATGATTTTGTTCCCAATGTGTTTCGTTTTATTACCTTAATTAATTAGTTTAGCTGTGTTCTAGAAAAGAAATATGTTTCTACAAGTTCTATGGATGTAAAAGATTTGTACGGTTGTCTAGTCATTAGTGTTAGATTTGTACGGTTGTCTAATGAGTTTTGTATGATTACATTTTTACATTAATACGAGCAAATTTATCACTCAATCATATACAATATAAACCTAATTGGTATATTTATTTACTAATGATATTGTTTTAATAGATGAGATTTTAAATGAAATTAATTCTAAATTTAAGTTATGAAGGCAACCCTTATAAATTATATTTTAAATATATGAGATGTAAATCTTAGTGATTACTGGGAGTAGGCTTGAGGTTATAGTTAACTTGGATATACAAAAAGTTTTATTAAGTAAAAATCTTAAATATCTTGAATTATTTATTTTGTAGATATTGATAAATATATTATTCATCAATAGGTTTGTGATTAACAAAAAAAATTATGAGATTGTTGTTAAACCCATGACATTTTATGAATCTGAGTGGCAGTTAAAAAATAATAATAACGAATATAAAGGGTTTGTACTGTTGAAATAAAAATATTTAGATAGATGCTTGAAATTAGTATGAAAAATAAGAATAAAAAATATTTTATGATTTTTTATATCCTCATGTGCTAAGGAAATCTATAAATGCTGTGGTTAGAAAATATGAAATAATTATTATTAGTGGTGCAGAGGATAAGTAGAAGTCCTAAAAAAAATATTTCTTGTGCGCCGTCTATCTGTACACCCTCTTTCATTCATATGATGTTTCTACTGGTATCTTATTTTCCCTTGTCATTTTGCAACAACCAAAGTGATGCTTTGTATTATTATTTAAAATTTACTTGCCATGTTATCTCAGCGAGGATGTTAACTAACCAACCATGTCTGTAATTGCTGTCAGGTTAAAATCCAATTGGTGTCACCATAATTGCTGTGGGTTAAAAGTGAAACCAAAGTCTACTCGTTGCAAGATAAGATCCGGATTCTCAAGTGAGTACGGTTTAATCTGGAACAGAAGAAGAAGGAGACAAAACCAGCTAGCGGTTCTGAATTAATTTATACTTAGTAGCCGAAGACGTTTGTACTTTCCACCACCCCCCCCCCCCCCCCGCCCCCCAGCCCCACTACACGCCTAAAACAAAGATATCGGCTCCTAAAAAGATCTCCCGTGGTTTGAAAAGAAGAACACGATATTGAGTGCATTTCGATCATAATTGCTGATATAATTTGCCATATTTGCTATGCACTATGAAACCTTTACCATATTTGCTGATATAATTTACAACAAAAAAAAAATCATGCTTACCAAATTTTAAACTAGATTTACTGGAAGCTCGACTAAATTCTATTTTAGAAACTAAACGAACAAGAAAAATTGTAATTCTTTACCTAGAACAACACTAAAATAGTACGATTCTTTACCTAGAATCAGGTATTCCATACAGTTTAAATCACAAAAGAATCATTTCTCTCGAATATTTAATTAATCGGGTATTTCATTATTCACCATGGTCCCCTGAGAAAGTACAAAGCTTAAAATAGTCCGAATTGGATTATCATGATTTTAAATGTTTAACAAGAAAGATAACTTTCAGGGTCTATTTTCATGCAAATGAAAATAAATAAATAAATAAATACAATGCACAGCAACATGATTGACTTGAAAAATTCCTAGAGTGCATACAAGAAACAGTCGGATACAAATAATACCTCCCTCGTTCCATCATCCAGGATGGCAACACCAACTTTCCCATTCTTTGATGCCCAGTCCAAAATTGAGGATTCCAAAGTTTCTATGAATGTCTTTCAAATATAGAAAGCTGCAACGGCGCTCCTGTTTGCACCTACACCAATCCTAACAGAAATCCCTGAAAAAAGGGTGTCCACTCGAGCAGTTTAGCTGCATGTCCCCGTCAGAGATGAAAACATGAAACTCCATGATAACTAAGATAAAACATTATCACATGTCAAAAAATAACTTCTCATAAACGAAAGCATTGACATGATTCAACAAACGAAACCTTGGTGCAATACATTTATAGTACAAGAAGTTAATTGTTTTTCAAATTAATATACCACTTGTCTTACGAAAATACTAAGAAGTCATAGCATGCAGTGCTACGGTCTTTTCCCACCATTTAGCTCTATGGCAGGCAAGGAAGGCTTCATTACTAAAACAAAGAATGAAGTGTACAACATTAGTGAGTGAGATCAATAATTGAGGGCCATCAAGTTACTTAATCAAAAACATAATACCAGGATCCACCTTGATCATGAAGGAAGTGAAAACTGAATAGGCAACGACTGAAGACATTTCAAGATGCTCCCACAATCGGTCCCTGGTTCATCGACCGCACATCATTTCTGTGTCAAACAATTCAGTTTCTATCCAAAACCAGTGCCTAGGCGTGGTAAACAACAATACACTTTAACCCTAGATAGATAGTAGATACAACTCAGATGCTTCAGCTAACTGACCCCTGACAAGGATCGTCCGCAAAAGAACCCGTCCTACAGATCACGGAAACGCAGCACATAATCACATAAAGAAAATCAAAGAAACCGAAGTTCTTGATCAAGATTACCCTGGCGAGGATGAGAGGCCGAATTCCGGCTTCATGGGCGTCTTCCCATTGCCGCCCCACGTCATATTTCCCATCACTAATCACCGGCACCGGCAACCTGGAAGAGGGTAAAACGAGAAGATCATCGAACTCACAAGATCTTAGAGAGACAGAGAGGAAGAGAGAGAGCGAGGGTTTGATACTCTGCCTGTGCCGTGGCAGGAGGCCGATGAGGTGGAGACGGCGGTAGAGGAGAGGTGGGGCAGGAGACGAAGGAGGACGGGTGACAGTTATTCGTATCACCGCCCTCTTGCTTAACCCTTGAATCCAAGAAACCACTGGCAAAGTAGCAAAAGAAGCGGAGGGATCGGAGAGAGAGAGAGAGAGAGAGAGAGAGAGAGAGAGATATATATATATATATATATATATATATATATATATATATATATATATATATATATATATATATTCACCCACCCGAAGCTTACCGCACGCCGTTTGAGGCTGAAGGGCCTCCGAAAAAATTAAAATCGGCCAAAAAGGGTTCGAAGACCGACATCTTACAATAACCGCGGTCACCGCACTGTCTTCAACAACTTGGGCCGAGCAGGCTGCTAATACGTATGGGCCAGGTATTGACTATCGTTGAAGCCCACGGCCTGAGACTTATTCTGATTTAGGTTGGCCCATCTGACATGGCCCAATAAATGAAAATGCAGACTAAACTTGCCGCACTCTTCAACAAATTGAACCGAGCCGGAAACCAACTTATGGGCCACATAAGGCCTTTTGTCAAACACCCACAGTAACTAAAAGCAGAGCCGTAAAACATTAAGGGGCATTCCACCGCACTGTCTTCAACAACTTGGGCCGAGCAGGCTGCTAATACGTATGGGCCAGGTATTGACTATCGTTGAAGCCCACGGCCTGAGACTTATTCTGATTTAGGTTGGCCCATCTGACATGGCCCAATAAATGAAAATGCAGACTAAACTTGCCGCACTCTTCAACAAATTGAACCGAGCCGGAAACCAACTTATGGGCCACATAAGGCCTTTTGTCGAACACCCACAGTAACTAAAAGCAGAGCCGTAAAACATTATGGGGCATTCCGAGAATTGAACTCGGGACCTCTCGCACCCTAAGCGAGAATCATACCACTAGACCAAATGCCCTTCGATGAACATTAGTTGCCTAATATTCTTCAATCTGTTCTCTAAAGAATATAAAGTTGCTCCAACATATCTCTAAGCTTTTAACATGAAAACAAAACTTGTCATTCACGTAAATTAACCTTCTTAGTAAACGAATGTGATATGATCACAAGTGATATCTTCACCTTCAAGTGGCCTCTAAACAATATCATCATAGATGGCACACAAATACGAGAAAAGAACATATAATGGGTAGATTAGGAGCAATGCATGGTCAAAAGGTGAGGGAAAACATACCTGCATAATAATTTCTTAAGCAGGCTTCCAACAATGTTCTCTGTCAATTTGTTTCCTCCGTTTTCTGAACTTTATAACACACAAAAGGTTGGTAAAAATCCTTGAGAACTGATCATGAAAGTTAGACAAAATCAAAGCATGTTTTTGGAGATCATACAGACGCCTACTTGCTCATCATGGGTTATAAGGTATTGGAGCATGCTTGCCTGCATTGACCCAAGTCCGCCTGGAGACTTCAGCGTCAAGAGCTATAAAGAAACTTTCTGCTTTCTCCACTAGAAACATGTAAGATGCAAGGAATAAATAAAAGATATTGCAAGAATGATAAAAATAAATGCAATGTATATATATATATATATATATATATATATATATATATATATATATATATATATATATTCGTCTTTAGAAATTAAACAAGAAATTCAAAATTAATAGATTAAAAAAGATCAACTTGCTGTCTGGTTAGGCTATGAAAATGGAAGAATGATGATCCAACTTCAACAAAATCGAATATCAATTTACAAACAAGAATTAAGTAAAATTATAGATTAATGATATAGCAAATCACCTAATTAAGATAAATAAGGATTGTATTCATTTATTTGCACCAAATTATTATCAGTAAAATATAAACAAGAAGCTGAAATCTAGAAGTTGGGTAAATCGTTGGAAGTAATGTGGCTCCTAGCTCAAAGAACAAGAAGGTAGAACTGCTTCCTTGATCTCTTTGAACTCGATCTTGCAATGAGGAAAGAGGGACACATGGTAAGACGAACCAAGCAAACACAACGACCTACTTCTAGGCAATCCGGGGAAAGGTGACAAGGACCTTCTCTCTGTCCATGTTTCTCGGGTTTCCCATCCTTCTTGGGTCTCTCATGGGCAACATCCCTCTTGGAAGCTTCCGATGCACAACGAGGGAAATGAAAAGAGGAAACTTTAACATTCTTTTGCAGTTTCTACAGACTCTATTTTGCATGAAAAGCACAACAAACAAACGAATCAGTGAACATAGGAGGAAGAGATTAAAGACTGGAACGGATCATATATGAGCAGAAGGGGATCAAAGAACTTGAAAGATCCAACGGAATCATCAAGAAACATGTCAACAATTATCAGCTATGCTGACGCCAAAAACACTTACAGCAATTGCCGAATAAAAGACGATGCCTTCGGGGTTCGAAACGGATGACGTACCGGAGAGGGACGACGAAGAAGGGCTTCGGGAAGTGTCGAGGAGATGATGGCGGGTCCGGCAGCGGTTTAGGGTTTTAAAGAGGTAAGGCGTGAATCTTGTAGTAGTTCGATGATTTGAAATGGGCCTCTTGGACGCAACTTTGTTGGGCCTTTTGGGCCACAAGTTGTGAGTCGACTATATATATATATATATATATATATATATATATATATATATATATATATATATATATATATATATATATAAAGGGCAACAGCAGATGAAAAGAAAGGATGATATCAAAGGAGGGCGTGGAGTGAGTGCCCTGCGCGTGCAAGGCTGACCGAGAACAAAAATATGCAGAGCTAAAGCCGTGTAACGCTCCTTTACTATTATCTTGTAGGGTTGCCACTGATATCATTCTCATAAGGACTCGAAAGCGTTGAGCTTAGCTTTAAACAACATCCTTAACCTGTTCCATTGAGGGAGCCTTTCTCCTTCCCCAAGATAAAGAGTGACGCTTTGGCAAAGCCAATTGCTAGGTCTCACGTGTAAACACCATCATGTGGAGCCAATGGAAGATGCTGTCACAGCAAAAGGTTTTATGCCTGTACACGCCATCACTGTTTGTAAGCATGGTTACATGAAGAACACAAGCTGCAAGCTTTTCCTGCTTTCCGGCAGGAGACGGTCACAAATGGCTGAATCCTCTCTCTTGCAGTGCGTGATGTTTAAAGGCAGAAGAAAGTGTATTTTGCGGAAGCAGTCATTGATGGGATTGAACAGCACCATGCAACTTTGTTTGGCATGTAGATTTATTGGGTGGAGAACCTGTATCAGCAATGAGGACGAAGCATTCATGCACATACTTCAATTTTGTTTCCATCGTTAGGTCCTGCAGGCTTTTGTGATTCCCTAACCATAAGAAATGCAGTTCTTTGCAATCATTTGACTCCTCAAAACATGAAACTGAAACCATGGAAAAGAAGAGAAGTCCTCCTTTTCCTTTCTTCGGAAATAGGAAGATTCAAACGCCTATGCTACTTAGCTTCTTATTGCTTCCACTTGCCTGAGGATGCAACCAAGTTTCTCGCTGGTAAGCAGCTTGAATGGGGCCGAGAAGGATCGGAGAGAATCTACTTGAGAGTTGGGGAGTGAGACCCCAGTATCAACCTTGTGGCCTAAAGCTGGAGCTCTGCGCTTGGCAATTAGGCTTTAAAGGAAATCTAAGATGAAGAGGCCCTCTTGTCACTTTCGTTTTGCGGCTTTATCTGCGTGTGGAGAAAGTGATGAAGGAGTTGAGATCTTGCTGGTTCCTATCCTTATGATGCAGGCAATCTGCCATGTCTGGTTTTATGTGGATTTTGATGATAGATAGAATCTTCCTGAAGATGATTAGTCTGCGTTCGACGTCTCTTGCTGACACATGAACCACAGGATTCTTGTAGGCCTTGTTCGATCACTTGATCCTTTGGCCATTTGCATACATCAAGCATAAATTATAGATTGATCTACACGATAAAGGTTGCTTGTCCTTCTCCAGGTGCCTGCGGAGACAGAGGTGTTGAGAACATTACCCCGAAGACCACATGCTACTGACACTAATGGCACTCTGCCAAGTGCTTGGTAGAGAAGACTGCACATTTCAACGACCTCAGGCCAATGCACACACACACACTCTCTCTCTCTCTCTCTCTCACACCCCTACCTACAGGAAAAGACATCGGAATTAACGGCTTTACCTCCCCTCCACGCACCTCCTCTCCCCCTCTCTCATTGTTTTGTATTGTATGCCTCTGCACTCTGCAACTTTCTCTCTCCTCCCATTCCCCCATTTGACTTGTGGAAAAGGTAAAGTGACCAATGATGTTGCAACCCCCACGAGACAGAGGAGAGAGGGTGGGAGATTCCCTCAACGAGGAGAATGTATTGTATTGTATTGGGTGATGTTGTTGTCTCGTTGGCTTTTACCTTACAAAGGTCAGCCGTGGTAGCAGATCTCCTCTTCTTCACTCCTTTGACATGTATCTCTGTGTCCGCTTGCACCATGGCAGCTTCAGTACTCTCTGCTTTTTCTCTATTCCTCTTTCCTTTGGTCTAGTTTCCTCCCCCCCCCCCCCTCCTTTGTCTCTTTGTTTCTTTTGTGTGGTCTATGCTTTGGGTTCTCTTTTCCATTTGGATGTTGTATTATCTACTGATGGAAGACCAACACACACAGCTATCCAGCTGACATGGGATTCAGACAGGGGAAACACTCATTTAGCCTTTTGAAGAACTTGGAGCTTAATCCATAAGTGTGTATAGATGTTTTAAGATTAGCATGGAGATCAAATGTGGAACTTTGAGATCTCTACATACGAAAACGAAGATGCGACATGGTGTTCTTTCTTGCACACTGCTAACCCACGCTGTGTGCTGGTGAGTGTCAGCGGCCAGTCACATGCACTTCTCTGCCAAAAGAGAGAGCAGCTTTGGGTTTGCGGGCCTTTCGGCTCTCTTCTATTTAGCTGTTTTCCGAGGACCAACGCCATCGCCCGCACACACCCCAACGCATCCACGGCCCCACACCCACACACACACACGCAGACACACTTCTCCCGGCTGTCAACGCAAAACAAAAAGAGCTCCCCACGAAGTTTCCTACCATCACTCCCCTCCCCTCCCCTCCCCCCCTCCTCCGGCCCTCCTCAACCACTACAAAAGGAGGAGAAGCCCACGACGACACACACTCGCACTTTGATCTTTAACCATATTTGCCAACTCCTCCGTGGCCTGAGCCTGTGACCGTGTGACCAAGGTACATTTATTTACTTACTCTCCGATCTGCCTCTAGGTTTCTTTGGGCAGTAATGGTGTTTTGGTTCGTATTGGGGTTCTTAACCGATTGTTTTGGTTTCTATTGCGGATCAATCGAGAGGGATGTGAGAAAGTTGTGATTTTGATCTTTCTTAGATGATAAAAAAAGAAACTTTTTTGTTTTTTCTTCAACTTTACTTGCTTTCTGCCGGTGAAAATTAGAAAGGGGTTTGGAAAAAGATTCTATTTTGGAGCTGTCACTCATGGAGGCTTTTGGTTCCAATTAATCTTCTTGGTTTCTAACGGAGAGAGCATGAGAAAAATCGATTACTAAGTACTAACCCTTCTTGCTGCCAAAATTGTGTTCTTGTTCTTTTGGCATATGTGACGGGAAGCGCTGCTGTTTGGTTCTGGGTTACGGGGTTTGAGACACTTAACTTGAATAGAATGTTTTTGTGGTTTCGCTGTGTGGATCTTTAGTGTAATTTCGTCTGTTGGTAGTTCTCAGTTAAAGCAACAGGAGGAGAGTGTGAGAGTTGCAATCTCAGATCCTTGTTCTCTGGTAAAAAGAGTTGTTTTTGTTCAGCAGATGATTAGGGTTTCTAAGGAGTATTTGGTATGGTTTCTTGATCATGGTTGTTTTGGCTGAAAGATGTGATCTTGGGTGGTTTAGTAATGTTTCTTAAAACGAAAATTAGGGTGAATTACCTAAATATCAGAACTTGAAAGCATAATGTATTTGGAAGACTCCTTATGTTACCAGAAGTCAATTTTAGCGTCCACAGGGTACAGAACAGAGTCTGTGAAATGTATTTGCTAAATCTGTCATGTTTGAGCACAAAAGATTAGAGATTTCTGTTCAGAATCTTGGCACTGTTATTGCTCCCTGTATTTCCATAGTTCAGATTGTATTTATATGCGGTTTTTTGTCTTTGTATCTCATTTGTTTCCTATTTAGCCTGATAAAGTTTGCTTCTTTATCTAACAAGTCTCTCTTTTGTGTCTCCTTCAGTGACTCTGTAGCAGATGGAGCAGAACATGGATCTCTTGGCAGGAAAAGGCAGGAAGAGAAAGGCAAAAGAAGAAGCTCATACCGGACCTGCCTTCTTCTTAGATGAGCTAAATCAAGACCTACTCGAAAGGGTCCTCTCCTGCCTTCCTGCCTCAAGCTTCTTTCGTCTCAGTTCAGTATGCAAGAGATGGAGATCTGTTGCCACATCTGAGACATTTCATATCGCATGCTCTCAGATACTCCGTAGGGAACCATGGTTCCTTATGGTAGATCACGATCTTGACCAGTTTATTGTTTTCGACACCAGTGAAAGGAATTGGAAAAGTCTCAATCATCAAACTCATATCCCACAAAGCCACAGTTGTAAACCCATTCCTGTTGCTGCATCTGGTGGTCTTGTGTGCTACCGCACGGACTCTGGCAACTTTTTGGTGTTTAACCTTCTCACAGGGTCCTGCCGTGAGCTCCCACCGGGAAGCCCGGATGGTGAGAGCCAAACTTTACATGCCATTGCTATGTACTCTTCTCCGACCTATCCATCTTCGTTTAAGATCATACTAGTCCTAGGGAAATCACCAAACCTTGCTTTCAGAATCTTTGACTCCACTAGGTCTACATGGGAAGATGAAGTCATGTTAATTCAGAAAGGTGAGAGTTCCTCGGAGTCTCACATAGCCGGAGATGAGATTATTTATTTCCTTAGCAAAGCTGGAGATGTTGTAGCCACAAACATGCAGAGGAGTGCATCTAAACAGTACTCATCAGTTCTCATCACGGAAAATGGAGAACAGGTCATCTATTTTCTCAGTGAGTCGGGAACTGTCGTGGCTTGTAATCTTGCTCAGAAGACATTTTTCGAATATCCTAGATTTCTGCCTATCTACTTTGAGTACTCAATAGATGTGGTCGAGTGCAAGGGAGAGATGTTAGTTGTTGTCTTATCAGAATTCCTGGAGACTGCAAGCCTGAGAGTCTGGAAGTTCTCCAAGGAAAGCCAATCATGGCAACAGGTAGCAGCCATGCCTCCATCAATGTCTCATGAGTTCTACGGGCAAAAGATGGACATAAACTGCACAGGCTGTCAGCAAATGATCTTCATCTGTGCCAGTTCAAGTGAATGCAGAAGGCACATAATGTTCGATATGGCGGTCGATGAATGGGTTGAGCTGCCCAAGTGTTACGTGGATGGGAAGGCCAAGGAGTTTACGGCTGCCATCTCCTTTGAGCCAAGACCGGAGGCTACTGTGTGAGTTCCGAAGAAATTTTTGTACTAGTTTTATCTTGATTTCATTGTTTGATATTATTATTGCAATTGTATGTTACTGTACAATGCTCAAATGGTCATCCATGTATATGTTCCTCGATGGTACATTTGAATCCATCTTTTGTTGTCCCATGGAAAGAATGTTCATTTCCATGGTTTTCCCTTCAAAAGGGGAAGAGCGGCACTTGCTTTGGAATGCACTGATGTTATCCAATGAGGCGCAAGAGGGGGTGCAGTTTTTAAGGTCTGTAAGAAGATTCAATATGAACTTCCTAGAACTGTACTGGATTTCATTGACAGGCAGCAACTCATGTCAATTGTAGGGATGATAAAATGGTTCCTGAAGAATCCAGGCGGGGTCTCCTCTGGAAAAAGAACTGGTTATTGGAGAACCCATGTCCACTTTAACAAGTGCGATCATGGTCCCGATAATGACCTTTTCCTTTTTAAGTGTAAACTATGCTGATCTTGATATTGTGTCATCAAGATTCGGGTGAAAGCCTTCTCTATCATCTTTTTTATCCACTTGCATTTTTTTTTAGAGCTTGGAATTTACTTTGATTTGAATGCACTACAATTGAGGGTGAGTTATCATGTTTACCGAGCAACTGATTTCATTGCCTTTTGTATAGTAGTCTGGCTAAAATACTTTCGACTACAAGTAGCAGTTGAATCATGTGTAAATCTTGGTTAACAGCTTATTATTTACTTTGAATCTCTCCTTTTTCAGTTGTCATGCACCAAAAAGAACATAACAATTGGAACAAGTTGTAAGTTCAGCACCCAAAGCAGTGCACTGCAGTATTGTTAAATTTACTTCATCAACTGTGGTTATGTGCTTGTTTCTGGTCATATTCATGCCCATAATGTGGCCAAAGTATTCTTCTAATCTGTCTTGCCACAGGATCTTCCTTTGTTTAACAGGGAAATGTATCTATTCATTAAATGTATCTTTGTTGGCTTAATTTTTGATGTTTACCATTGGAATCACAACAGCAGAACAGATTGATTTTTCATTTCTGATTCAAGTATTGAAGGTCTGAAATTTCGAATATCCTTTCTATCATCTGTGTTCCAGTTTTCCAGGTTCTTGTTTTCCCAACACAAATTGCATATAGAATGACAACAAAACTACAAGCAATTGGTACTGGCTACACTGCACCTATTCTCTTCGAAGACTTTGTTTATACTCAAGTAACTCAGCAATTTCTCTCACATCAGGTCAAGGAAACAAAATTTGCGAACAGTGGACCAGCAACTTCTCCTTCTCTTCATGATCATGACAGAAGAGAGAAATCATAATACCCCACTCATTTCATGATCCTTTAGTTGCACTCCTGTGGCCTTTGCTCTGTATGTCTTAGAGGTTGTGGTTGCAAGGGAAACAACCACAAGCTGTGTTTTCAGAGGGACCTTTACTCTCTGTGACTGCTGTGAATGCTGCAGTTGAGTTGATGCTCTCAGTTCCTCTGCCCTTCTATGAACAATTCCCATTCTTTTCATCAATTTCTCTTCTAAATCAGACCTCAATCTTTGTATCTTCACCTGCAAACATACAAGTATGAGTGACCACACATCACCAATTGTGGTATCAAGGTTTGTGTTAGAACAGAGAAAGTACTTCAACATCTTTTAATCTGATTCCAAATTCAACCAGTGAACTAACAAGCTGTACAGGAACAGTCCAGTTGGTAGAGACAGGTATAGAGAGGTCAAGGAAGAGAAGCATTATGCATCTAATGACAATACATGTAAACCATCAGATGATATGCTTGATAATTTTGAGATGTTATACTCTTGTTCTGAAGTTTACATCAGAAAATTTTTTGAGACAAACAAGTGAATGAAATCAATGTTCAGAGATCATAAATCTTCAGAATATTGACTTAGAGAACTGATTCCACTACAGCTGAGGCACAGAGCTACGATTTGCACAGAAGATGCTCAACTTTATCAAGTTACTGTCAATTTCAACACAACTAGGAAAGATATAGGTGAAGACAAGTTTACCACAAGAACAACAAGATTCAGTACCGAAGGCATCATCTTTCTGGAGCACAACACCATTATGCTTGGAAATGTTCGATTATCTCAGCTGGTTTTCTCACATGAGCAAGTGATCCATGGCAAGGTCTGGTGATCAGCTGCTTCCCCGCATCATCCCATTTGGAAGGAATGTTCTTCTTCACGGGGTGGACAGGACTGAAATTAAATATTGTATTAGATTAGATTATACGATCCTATCTAATTAAATAAGATATATTATAGATATGATTGAATTCTGATTATGATTTATCGACCAATAAAAAGAAAATTTAATTATTATAAAATTTCTTAAGAGATAATATTGATGGGAGAGACTCACAATTTATGAAAATATGAATATGTGACATAATTGAGATATTATAGATACTCTTTCATCTTCTTTTAGTGACGTTAACTAGTCAATGAGAAATTATATATCTTCTCTCGTCTTCTTTTTATCTTTAATTCATCGATCATAGTGTTCTTGTGAAGAGATGAGAAGACGAGTTTAGTTTTCCTTACAAGTCGATATTATTGTAAGTTTCGGATTCGACAACGGTGTGTTTATAGATCAGATAAAGATTTTTTGAAAAGCATCAAAAGGTACACATCGTAAATTTAGAGATTTATTATTATTTGATTTCGGATTTTAACACTAAAATCTCACTTAATAATAGTATATTATTATTTTTATACTTACAATTAGTATCAAAGTAATGATTATAAAATCAAATAGTTTAAATCCATTTGTCAGCATCTTTCACTCACAAAAATGTGTTAATTGGTTTTTATATGCGAATGATCCGTCGATCTTTTTTTCTATCTAGTTCATTCTATCATTTGATTACAAATGATATAAGGTTTCTTGTGTTTGATCAATAGATCATTATCGATAATTTACTATCGACTACAGTGCCATCGTCGCAACATACCGCTGCCAACGACCTTTGTCAACCGCCGGAGGCCGCGCGCAGGATGGTTCCAAGATATCGTTTAACAAAAGATATCTTGGATCCTCATATCCTTGATATCATCATTATATTTCCTCTTAGTTTCTGTATTATAGGGGGTCAGAATGTGATGTGCAATAGCTCCAAAGATAAAAATCATGCTTTATGTGCAGAGTGATCAACCCAGACTATGACGTGCTCAAATTCTACTTATACATTCGTCACTAAGAACTTGATTAAGAAAGGTTAATGTGCTTAAATAACACTAGCGGAAGTAACATTTATAGGAGGAAATTGCAACTCATATTTTTGCAGCAAAGAAGAGATCCTCATCGGACATAATTAGCTGATGACGAAAAGCTGCATGCTCTGTCTCGAAGTAATCCCACCGTTCATCAAGGATCGATCTCGATCATGATGAGAGACCGAGGGAGTAGGGGAACCCAGTCGCCTCCAGCCAGCTCGACCCCGCGATGAAGCTCCCGGGCGTGAACTCCGCCGCCTCGGCTGCAGCGGTGATCACCTTGTACCCCTTCCACTGCACCCGGCTGCCGGTCCCGGCACCAGCCCCCGTGTTCCGGTACTCGCCGTAGTACAAGGTGTCGAGCGCGAACGTCCCGCTCCACTCGTGCCACCCTTCCGGCTCGATCACGTCGCTGATCTCCGACTCCATTATCACCGTCCTCGCGTACTCCTTCCACGGCCGGCCGAGGTAGGTCCGGAACGACCCCTGCACGGGCGCGAGGTCGGGCGCCGCCGTGATGCGGGACCGGTGGATGACTATCCCGGTGGGCTCGTTGGGGTCGTCGCGCCCCGAGGCGGTCACCATGTTCTTCTGGTTGGGATTGGGGCGGCGGACCTGGATGTCACAGTCCTGGAGCACGGCAGCGGCGTTGCCGAAGATGAAGTCGACGGTACCCTGAATGAGGCAACCGCGGAAGAACTGGCGGAGTGAGTGGAGGTAGAGCGTGTCCTGGTATCCGAGGATGTCGCAGTCGTAGAAGGCGGAGAGGTCGGCGCCGACGCGGAGAGCCACCGCCTGGTGCTTCGATGGGCCGGCCGTGTTCTCGATCCGTAGCCCTCGCGCCAAGAAGCCTTCCCCTACCACAGCTGCAAAAATCGTCACGCATGCATGTCAAATTATAGCCAGAGAAGACATGCACAATGCAAGAAGAAGATTCCAATGAGCTGAACAGCTCCCGAACACTGTGACATCGATTCGGTCCCTTAAGAGTGTGATCTGCTTGAGTTCAACTTTCGTCAGAGAAGACGACAGATTGAGACGACAGCTTGCTATCCGTAAGACCTTTGATGGTGTGTCACATGCAGCTCAGTGCCACCCGAAGACAAATTGACAGCAACTTTGTTGACCAATCGAAAGCTGCGCATCAAAGCTGCTTCTACTTTGCGAAAGGCTGTGGCCTACAGCTATAGCTTCAGTGGCTCTCATCTTTGATGCTGTACTGACAGAGCCAATCGATAGATTGCAAATCCAGCGCTTAAGGCGTCCTCTCTCTCTCTCTCTCTCTCTCTCTCTCTCTCTCTCTCTCTCTCTCTCTCTCTCTATATATATATATATATATATATATATATATATATATATATATATATATATATATATATATATATATATATATATATATATATATATATATATATATATATATATATATATATATATATATATATATATATATATATATATATATATATATATATATATTGTGGAGGTGTTCTTTACACCCTATTTCCTGCTCAAATTCCGGCGATTAAAGCTTGGCATTGGAAATCCAATGGCAGTGCTTTGTCTAAGTGATTTGTTTCAGCTGTTTCGAGATTGTTGTCGTGACGATAATGGCAAGGTCAAGAACAAGGAAACAACAGGACAGTAGTTCGATTGGATAGGCTCACGTACCTAAGGTGGCGGACCTGAAGGTGGTGCTGCCGTCGACGACGTTGCGGCTGCCGGTGATCACCGTCGTCTCCCTCCCGTCGCCGGCGAACATGATGTTGGTCTTCTTCTTGGGCACCTCCACGTTCTCGGCGTACGTCCCGGCTTTTATTCTGATCACGAACCGCTTCTTGCTCTTCGATGGCGCCGCCGCCACAGCCTCCCCCACCGTGCTGTAGTCTCCCGTCCCGTCCGCCGCAACAACCGCGTCCGCCGCCACCTCCTCTGCTGCCATTCGCCGCCTGTCCTCTGCCCCCATCCACTTCGGCCATCCCTCCTTGTCCACCCCGAATCCCGTCGTTTTCCTCCGCTGGACGCCGCCCCTGCCGGGGAGGCCCTTGATCATGCCCAGCGCGTTGCTGCACATGTGCATCACGTGGGTGAGTTCAGCGATGAGGCTGCCGCGGAGGCGGCGGTCGAGTTGGTCGTGGGAGAAGCCATCGAGGCAGGATTCCTGGTTGGTCATGGCGGCAGAGACGAGGATCTCGGGGTCGGCGGGGAGGGGGTGGGCGTGGTCCTTCGCGGCAACGGGGAGGACCCGGAGGTCGTTAGCGGTGCGGCGGAGCTCGTCAAGGGACACTTGGAACATGTCGAGGCAGTCAGCCAGGGCGGTGCGCTCCCGGTCCGTGAGGTTGGCATAGGCGGAGGAGAGGCTGTGGACATGGAGGACGGAGCGGTGGACGGCGGAGGCGGTGAGATTGAGGGAGGCAAGGATGACGTCTCTGTGAGAAGAGATGGAGCTAAGAAGCGAGGGAGACGAGGAGATGGCCGAGAAGCAGAGCGAGGGGTAGCGGGTGGCACCGCAGGATGTGTGAAGGATGACATGAGAGGTGGAAACGGAGGAGGAACGGCGGGAGGTAACGGTGGTGACAGTGGCGATGAGGGCAAGGAGGAGAAGAAAAGAGAGGAGGAGGATGAGCATCTTGCGCCTACTCTTCTTGAGGCTGTGCAATAGCGAGGACGAGGCAGCCATGTTCGAGCCGAATTCCTTAGGGCTGGAGCAGAGAAAATGGGAGATGGGAGGGAGTCGAGTGTAGCTGACTGGATATGCAATGAGCCTCTGTACGAGCTTAAATCGAGGAGAGCAAAAGCGTCCCTTTATTCCTTTTCTTTTATTCGCCTATTCACGTCGCAGAGTTACCAGCGTAACTGACAACATTGGGCATATGGAGATATGTGTCGCCTTGTGGACGTAACTCGTGCAGTGGCAGTAAAAGGAACAATAAGTATTATTATTATTATTATACATCCACGTGGTTTCATGACAAACGACGCATGCATGTGAACGCTGATGCGGGGAATGTTTATATTCCCAATCCCTCTGTCTTCACTCAAGAGAGAGACGTACATATTCTTCAATCCAATGGGATTTCATTTATGGTTTTATTACATGAAAAAAACAATACATTATTTGACAGGTTACATTGTGATTAGTACTAATTTTCGATATCAACTTATGCAATCTTATCCATTAATATTTTCATTAAAAATATTTAATAATAACAATAATTTTACTGAATAATTCATGCATGACTACATTATTTTTTCCTGAAATAAGTGTCTTTTATCTTCCTTCTTTCGATCAATTTAATTATTTTCCTTGGATTCTGATAAAAGAGAAAGAGAAACGAGAATTTGCAGCTTTGACCGCTTCAAACGTGTCTGTGTATGGGACTCCGCTACTCCATCGAGTTTGAGTATCGTACCCGCAAACTCGTACGCGTGTGGCGGCCGTGTACGTATGTCGTGCTTCCCCGTTTTAAACGACAGCCGTTCCTAATTGTACCTACCCGAGTGCGATTTACACGTATTGCTTGAGATTGTGGGGGCCTTTCTCATCTGTGGTGGGTAACAGACGAGATCGAGTACAAGAAGTATCTTTTTGTTTATGAAAGAATATGTATCTCCGTTATTTCGTATTTATTATTTCTTTTATTGACTCCACTCGCGTCTTCTCTCCGCGCTCGTCCTGAATCATCTGTTTAAAGTAAGTCACAATTCAGGAAAGATCGATTTTCTACTGCGCTCCAGGCGAATTCCACGTGGTCCATAGTCCGTGGCCCGGACGTAATAGCCACTGGACAGTCGTTGTTACGTGTACGGTGACTTCTCGAGCACACAGTGGCTGCAGCCCCTCTCCTAGACTCCCAAGATATTTATAAGTTGCCCGCCTCTCTCGCCCCTTTCTTTCTATGTGATCGTTCGATGGCTTCGGAAGCGCTTCCTTCCTTCGTCTCGGCTCCTCCTCCTCTCACCACGAGAGGCGGCAGCGGCAGAGAGCCTTCCTCTTCTCTCATTCCTCCTCGTGCTGTCTCCCTTCTCCTACACCACCGCCCTCCGTCCCCGGCGAGTCACCGCCTGGCCGCCCTCTGCTCGGTCGATCTCTCTACCGTTCCTCTCCTGTCGTCTCGCCGATGCTACCGGAGGGGAGGAGCGGTCGCCTCGGCTTCGTCGTCCTCTTCATTTGGTGGAGGTGAGGAGGGGGAAGAGGCGGATGAGGTGGAGAGGGCGCTGGGGATGGACGGAAGCATCCCCCGGAGCTCGCAGGAGTTCGTCAGGCGGGTCTCCTCCCGTGCCTACGACATGCGCCGCAACCTCATGCAGTCCCTCGACTCCATCAGCTACGATGGTATACAAATTCCCCAAACCCCTTTCCCCTTCTCCTTCTATCCACAATCTACGTTGGTTTTGATCCAGATAGTGATGGATCGTCGTCGGGCGGCTGTTCAAATTCATCTTTGAAATGCTCTCTTTCTTTTATCGCGATGATATCTAGTCGATTCAATTCATTCAATTGGTTTTACGTTGTTACGAAGTGCTTCCTGATACTGATGAATAGCTTATACTTCTGCTTATCTGAAAATATTTTGAATATTTCTCCATAAATATCTAGATGGTCAATTGGAAAGGAAAAAAAGAGATGATAAACTCTTATAATAGGTAGGAAGATCACCTACTAATCTCCAGGTCTTATTCATTTGCAGTGTCATATTACATCTGAATCAAAATGGGAAATCCTATATATTCTGATCTGTATCTGTTTTGGACTTACATCCAATAGCAAAATGTTTATTGATCTAATATTTTAGTCCATGTGTTAGATTCAACTATAGATGATCTTAGCTGGATAATTTAAAATCTGAAGCACTGTTGTATTTCAAAATTTTGCCTTATCTTATGTCAGGCCTTCTTCCATATGGGACATTTGCTTATTAATTAGTCGTGAGATAGTTGCAGCTGTTTGTACTGATAATTCTTTTGAAAGTAGCTATAGGTGGGTGCTTACAAGTAGCAGGGGCTTGATTTTATAGTAAGAAAGTCTTCTTGTCACCATCAAATAGTTATCCTCTGGATTCGTTGGAAGAACTTCTCATGCCCAATTTGCTCTAGTTTCTTGTTGCACACTTGCATCTATAGTGTATGTGAATTCTTCAAGAGAGTAAGTGAGATGTTCTAAGGTTATGACAATCAAAAGCAAATAGAATTTGACATTTCAATGTCATTTTCATCTAATTGGAAGAGTATAGATCCATACTACAAAATATATTTCTTTGGGCTCATACCTGTCAATTTAAACATTTTGTTTAGATTCGGTTTTCACGTTCTCTCTCCATAGGCA
This sequence comes from Musa balbisiana, assembly GCA_004837865.1. NCBI lineage: Eukaryota > Viridiplantae > Streptophyta > Magnoliopsida > Zingiberales > Musaceae > Musa > Musa balbisiana. The sequence goes on along the minus strand of CM017194.1, from coordinate 27,715,303 downwards.
ACAATACTTTTCTGAGACATCTTATGTAATATAAAATGTTTTACAGTGTTGGAGACCAATCCATGGAGAGAAGACTCCAAACCAGTTTATGTTTTGGCACAAAGAGATAACCAATTATGGACAATGAAAACACGTCGTAGCCGCAGGTCTCATTGAGCTACATGTATTGTAGTTTGTTGTTCTCCTTGTTGTAGCTACTGCTAATTATCTTTTTCACATTCAGCGAAGTGGAAAGGGAACTTGGGCTGCTGTTCTCTAAAGGGGGAAAACGGGGATCAGAAGTCGGCACTAAAGCTAAACAGAGTACTGGGACAAAGTTTCACATGCTTGTGGAAGATATCAGAGAGGGAGTGCTTGTAAGTCTTGACAATTAGTTCTACCACATATTTTTGTAAAATTATTTCTTGCAAATAATTATCTTATGGAAACTCGATCTCTTTATTATTGTCTTCTTATAGCTACATCTTTTTGTTATTGTCTTCTGGCTGCTGAACTTCTCTTCACATTAACTAATAAGCATCAGTTGGACATAGTGCATCCTATAGGACATCAAAATGTTCTGATTTGTATAAGTTTGCTTCAGTTGAGAGCTATCAACAACCATACCATTTGCTTTATTCATGTCAGTAGAGAATGTATTCATGTCAGTAGAGAATGTAGACATGCAGCTACCAACCATACCACTAGCTCAAAGCTCTAAATTAATTCATGACAGAGTAGTGTGCAGTTCCTGAAAAATGAAACCCTTGGGAAAACTAGGATGGATAATGGCCCTGTTAGTGTGTGCTAGAAGTGACATCAATAATCGAGAAAGAAAAAATTGATAGATATATTGGGTGAAGAGATCATGCTCAGTGGTTCAGAAGTAGGCTAACAGAAACTATCAATGCCTTTTATTGAGTTGTCAACAATTTGGATGTGTCAGTTTACATGTAACTTTAAACATGCAGAAGATTGAGTTGGTCTTCTGAACTATTAGAAATATATGGATCTTGTGAACAAAAAAAAAAAAGGAGAGATAAGCTAAGACATATGATACCTTTGGAGTTACTATTGTTTTGGTTCTTAAAATTGTTTGAGCTCCATGGTAGTATATGAAATGAGAACTTTTCTGCTCGCCAAGCATACTAGCTCTGTCAATGTGCGTACACAGCACTAACACAGTTTCTCTGAGACAGAAGAAGATAATGGGGGGAAAAACTGCAATAGATATGTTGCTAATGATTTTCTGATGAAATTTTCAAGAAGATTGGACTTTTACAGACTATATGTCTGAAGAGAAAAGCTCAGTTGATATGTGGTGAGGCCAACCTTCTGGAAGCCCAGTTAATAGGTTGTTTTAGAATCTCTAATCTTTTTATGAGATTCTGGAATCAGATATCTTTGTACCAGGTTTTTCTGCTTACCAGTTGCTCATTTAACTACCAGAATCGTAACCTTTAGTGTGCTATTACTTGGCTTTTCTGGTGACTTTCTTTTAATTTAAGTATATTGGCATTGTGGCAGCTGATTGTATTAATCTAAGAATGATTTTGCATGCATATGTGGCATTTCATTTGCGCGTAATGGCATTCTCTGATGTAATTAAAATACTTCCAAAGAATTGGGGCTTTTTTTTTTCCTTTCATATACTGTCCACAATTTATACAGTTTACCCCAGTGCGATTGGTTTAAGGTGTTGAAATGGGCTTTGTGTTAGGTCTTTGAAGATGAGGATGAAGCAGCAAAATACTGTGACATACTACAGGGAGGAGGCCAAGGTTGTGAAGGCATTGCAGAGCTGGATGCATCCTCTGTAAGATAAATCTAGTTTCTCTAGTTCACTAGAAAGAGAAATGCACTTAATTCGCCATTATTTGGCATTTCCCTGATGGATTTCCATGTTTATCTGCAGGTTTTTGATATTTGTCGTAGGATGAGGGCTCTTGCTGTTCTGTTCCGTCGAGGGAGAACACCACCATTACCTAAAAGCCTTGAGCAGAACCTAAAGGCTAGAAAGAGGTCACTGGAGGATCAGGACCCTATGTGAAACCATACATAGTACATGAGCATGCTGTATAATATTGCCTTGTATTTAACAGCCAAAAATATAATATAAAAGTTCATATGATTTAAGAATACCTATCCAACATAGAAAAAGACTATGCTCAAGATCTAGTGATGAAGACCAATGCACATGTTGCTTTGTGATTTCACAGGTATTCAACTTGGTGTTCTTGATTATAACAGATCATACTTTGTATACTCCCTAACTACATTCTTCTTTTTCTACTTCAGACTTAACGTAACGAGAGCGAGCTCAACGATGATTACCTGGCTATGATCCATAACATTCATCATGTGGGCACGAAGGAGTTCTCAAAATATGTGGCCATGGCAGTTTGTGCAGCTCTCATGGTGTCTCTTTCTGCTTGCTGTTACCTGATGGTATCACCTTTATCATTATGCATAGTATTGGATTGGAAGCTAGTCACATGATAACTATTACAACTCTCAGTTTAGTCTCAGCTGAGACAAGATTTATATGCCCCGTGACTTGTTGCCAATCTCAGAGTGGTGGCAAACCTGATATCAGGAGACAACAACCATGAGTTGGTAATAACGTCGATTCACTTTATACAAAGAATCTAGCAGCGGTACTTGAACTGAATGAAGAGAATACTTTACTTGTGAGAACTGTTGAGGTTGCAGTTTTAGGCCTTTAAGATATGATTGCTGCTTAAAAAAGAATCAGTAGTATCTAAGTAGATCATTGCTTGGTTTTATTTATAAGATTATATGAACAACAAATGCTTGCAAAGAGGTTTTTTGATGGCAGGTGATAATGTTTATCTGTGGGTCATAGTCATGCTTTATTAATCAATATCTAATTTGGGGACCAATAACTATTTATAATACGGGATGAATCATTAATGAAAGGAACATTGCCAATTTATATACAGAAGATGGTTATTTCTACATCGGTTGATTAACGACCAAGATGAGTGATTCTGTTTCCAATTTGATCGATATTTTTACTAAATTTTCAGATATCTTAAACTGGCACTGTTATTTCAATGCTTCCATCTTCTTCTTCTTTCTTCATCTTTTTTTTAAATAAAAGAAAATTTCATCAAGCAAATGTTATTTAGCAACAGATCTCATGCTACTGTTCTGTAAACTGATGTGGGAGTTGCTATGTCACAATCACATCCCACAATGTGGATGATAGATGCCAAAATGCTACAATAGACTAATGAGGTGAAGCAGAATTATGTGTCTTGGAAAAGATTTTACAAGATCTTCTGGTGACAGAGGGCATGATAACTTGAACTTGGAGAGGGATGAAGAGTGATTAGTTGACCTAATTGATACCTCACACAAGAAATTTTTAGGCAAAGTTAATTGCAGAGTCAAGGGAAGGACCAAAAGGTGATGTATATGGTGGTCACTCTCCTCCATCTTCCAAACGTGCAAGTTAAAAGCAAATCTGATGCGACTGCCGAGGTCAACCTCATCGAGATCACATCGGATCAATTATATGAGTTGTTTGGTCATGGTTTGGTACTGATCATCCAATCATGCAGCTCTTACCCCATGCAAAAAATAATGGTATGTGCTACTCATCACTCTACAGATTTGATCTCTAGTAAGATTGAGTAATTCTTGAAATCAACATGTACAGTGGTCACTATGCCCTTCTGCTGCTCAATTCTTTGTTCTAGTAGTTCCATGACAGCAAATCGAGTCGCTCTGCATCAGGCAGGAGCTCCTGGTAATTGAAGTTGCTTCTGATGGATGTGTAGATATCAGGCGCCATGTTGGTGATCAAACCTGTTTCCTCTGAAATGCTGAGAGCCTCCTCCTCCATCTTCAAGTTCTTGTCATTGCCACGGCCATAGCTCTCGGACAACTGCACCGAACTGTCTCCTTGGTGATGCAAATCTACGAGGTTTGAGGTTGCTGGGCTGGTAGCGTTCGAGGACAGTGATAGAGGCACCATGATTGAGTTCTGTGAAGGCTTTGCCAACTCCTTAGAGACCCTCAGGCCCACCAAGCCATCGGAGAAGCAGGTCACATGGGTCGAATTGGATGCAGAAGAGAACCTGTCCTTGTTCTTGTTGAGATCATTCACAGATAGGACCGGAACAGAAGATCTGAGTTCATCTTCAAACCATTCCATGTCCTGTTTCTCACCTGACCTTCTACAGAACACTCTACAGATCACCCAAGCATTCTATCCAAGCAGGAGGAGGAGGAGAAGAGCAGAAGAAGGAATACATCAAAAGAAGCCATAACGGAGCAGAGAAAGTAACCAAGGGAGGAGATGGGAAGAAGAATACTTGCTCCGTGTTTGACTGATTCCCCTCCAGTCTGTACTCATGCATGACCCAATTAGTCTTCTCACCTTTGGGCGCCCTGCCTTTGTAGAAGACCAGAGTCTTCTTCATCCCGATCAGATTCCGTCTTCTGTGTATCTCCTTATCTTTTCCTGTTGCTTTCCAGTGGCCGGAATCGGTGGCTCTGCTTGTCCTCAAGCCAGTTGGGTACTTCCTGTCCTTCATGCAGAAGAAGTACCACTCGTCCCCTACCTTTGTGCTCACTGCAGGACCAAACATGGTTGGTGAGATCACACGAGGCAGGCAGTGCAGAAGAGAGGTGGAGAAACTCACATGGCAAGTCCCATGGCTCTCTCTTGTTGAGGTCAAGTTCCCCAATCACAGTGGCACAGAAACTGGTACCAGCAACCTTCGGCGCAAGGTAGTGAGTGATGAGCTCCTCATCAGTTGGATGGAAGCGAAAACCTGGCGGTAGAAACATTTCCTCAGCTTCGATCATCAACCTGAGCATGCAACAGAATCACGAAGGAACCAAACGACATCAGATCAGTTGGATGAGATGCAAATAGAAGAGGAATTCATGTTGTGCATATGGCAGGAGGAAACAACATACCCTGGTCTCGAGTCTGTGAGCAAAGAAACTAATCAAGCCAGGGAGACGACCAACTCCATATATAATAATACTATTCAGGAATGGAGTGAACAGGAAGGATACCAGATACTGGCATGCCTGATGTTGCCTTCTCTGCCACGGTTTTACCTGCAGTTTGGACTCCTTGACCTTTTGAATTGGAATCTGTGGCTGCAACAATGATGTCATTCTGTCCCAAGAATGAGATTAACTTGTGATGAAACTGGAACATTTGACACATTTACTCCATGCAAGTTAGCTATGCGAATCAGTTTTAGCAGCACAGAAAGGGATGTGTATGCTTGTGGACATCCCAATGCTCTGCGCCCGCCTTGTTCGTCACGAGGCCCATTGCAGGCGCTGGCCCCCGGTCGAGCAGTTCTGAGGGCGCACAACGCTCCAGCAGCTGCTTCGCTGGATCGAGAACTCTCGTCGCATCAAGCCTCTGATTCCAGAGATCGATGCAGAGAGCCAGGAATGCTCATAACGAATCACGCGCACTGGCTTCTGATCCACGAGAGTCGCGTCTCGTTCACCTGACGACAGCCAGAGACAGCAACTCATTGAGGCAAACAATCAAACACTTGCAGCGTAACCTAAACCACGTTGAGCATCATCATTTGGTACAGTCACGTAGAACAGTCATCATCATTTAGTACAGTCACGTATAGTAATTAATCAAGGCATCATCATTTAGTACAGTCACGTAGAACATAAGTTGCTTCAGAGTCTGTTAAAAAGGTTGGCTGTATTAACATACAGACACAAAAGAGCATACTTGTGCTGTATAACATAAATGGTTCTCTCCATTACTTAACATAGTTTCAGATGCGTGCATCTTTATATTGTCACGCGCACTGGCTTCTGATCCACGAGAGTCGCGTCTCGTTCACCTGACGACAGCCAGAGACAGCAACTCATTGAGGCAAACAATCAAACACTTGCAGCGTAACCTAAACCACGTTGAGCATCATCATTTGGTACAGTCACGTAGAACAGTCATCATCATTTAGTACAGTCACGTATAGTAATTAATCAAGGCATCATCATTTAGTACAGTCACGTAGAACATAAGTTGCTTCAGAGTCTGTTAAAAAGGTTGGCTGTATTAACATACAGACACAAAAGAGCATACTTGTGCTGTATAACATAAATGGTTCTCTCCATTACTTAACATAGTTTCAGATGCGTGCAATCTTTATATGTCCTGTTCTCAGGAAGAACACTCCGAAGTTTAAGCACATCAATAACAACAACAACAACAAGATATTAAATATTACTGACTTGCACATCAAGTACATCTGTACTGGTACATAATCTTGTAATTGCCATTACAAAGAATTCTATTGGAACTAATGGTGTCTCGATAAGTTTGTCGGTCTACCCGTACCTTAACTATCGATTAAAAAAAGAAGAGAGGATAATAGTTTAATCAGAAAAATACAACATCAGACCTAAGTTTACCTTCAAGAGGGGATCCAGGGAACCAACTGCACCACCAGATACTGAAGTATAATAATGTCACAGGACAAAGGTGGAGATGATACCTTTATACTTCTCGCATTTCTTTGACATGTAGCACCTCTCATTGTGAAAGTTAGTAATTCATGCATGACAGAATTAAATGAGAAGCATATTAGGCTCCACATGACAATGTCATGAAGTGGCCATGGCAATTGACTGCAAAACTTGGAAGCCATGTAAAGCTAAAAGCCATACACCTCAGAAAACCTGCAGACCTTGTAATTGCATTTATAGCATTCTAATGCAAACCTCATTAGATTCTCATAGAACAGGATGGCAACCTTAACAAACTAAATCTCAGCAAAATCATCAGGTGGCACAACTTTCAGTAGAGATTGATCAGCAGATATATTAAAAAAACATTCTATCCACCTAACAACATAGATGAGCTAAAATACTTCAAGTTGATTTGAAACAAAGTATATTAAAGTGCAATCCAGTGAAAACCATTCCTTGCTAGGATATGGCCATTATCCAAGATTGGTTTCCAACAAATCCTCATTCCAAGTTTTTACCAAGGGGGATAGCTCCAAAGGTCGACCAATTGGATACAGGGCCTCCACCTATGATTGCAAAAGGACGAATACCCAACAATACAAAAAAAAAGGGTAAATTTTAAGTTTGTCAATCACAGCATGTCCAGAAAAGATCAGCAGGAGGAAAAAAAAAACAAAGGCTGCAACAGCAATGGAGTAGAAAGTGAAAAAGAAAAGGAGATTGATCGAGCATGATAAGCACCTTCCACGACAGGGTTTCATTTCAAAGATAACATCCATAATATAGGCAAATGACTGCACATTCACAATTTGAGGAAGAGCTTGAGGTTCAAAGTACAAACAGTTATAATCCTTAAAACATTGTTCGAGAGAAGGTGGGGCTTTAAGCTGGGCCCATGGTTATGCAAATATGGCCTGGTATAAAGCGAAGGGCGTGGAGGAAATTAAATGGTATCATCATTGTATGTGGGCAATACTATCTCAGGCTCTGTTCATCTGTTCTTCTGGTTTAGGCTTGAGGCTTCATATAGGCTGGCTCCAGGCTTCTCAGACAACTGTTTTAATAGGACAGCAAGGCAACAAAGGTCAACAAGATTAGCCTGCATAATAATTCTAGTATAGGTTGTTGGTTCATTAAAGAGCAACACAGTTCTCAAAGCATATCCGGATTCATTACATATATTCCAAATCTAAAACAAATTGAGAGGAGTGTTCTACCTGTTTGCCCTAGTCACTGGGGATTCTAATAACCACGATGTTTCCCATGAGAAACTGTGTTTTGACCAGATAACCTGGTAAAGCAAGCTACAAATTAGGGTCACAGAGATATGCAATCTTCTGTTGAAGGACATGAGAAGCTTACATATATACTGAGCAGTGATTATATTTTAGTCAACAGAAGCAAATGACAGAAACAAAGTCTTCTATTGCATTTGTAGAATGGACAAAACAGATGCCCATGGAGGTCCTAAGAACCTCCCAAATGTTGAACATCAAGTCCAAAGTAACCAACAGTAATTGATGAATGAACACTTGGTGAAGCAGGGAATAATCAATAGCATTTTTGCATTATAGATCAGCTAACAAATGTATAGGTTTAGTGGCAGCAGGATAATGGTGCTTATTTACTATTTCTGAACGTGAAAAGATGAGTTAAATAACTTGCTTGCTTGAGGAATATGGCTCCCTTAGAGATGAATCCATGCACCTATTTCCTTCCGGAAGATTGTAGATACTTTGTTCGAGACAATTCTAGAAATGATAAAATTCTTAAGCAATGATTAGATGGATCAGAGCTTATCATCAGACAGCAAGTTATGGTCACTCTGGCACGAAATCGAGAAATCCAGGGGGACAGATCTCAAATAATCACTTATTCAAGTTTCAGAGAAGACCCACCATTCAGCCAAACTTATTGTTCAGAAGAAGGAACAAAATGCTGAGTTTGACAAGACCAGCTAATGCAAAGGTGTATCAGTACAAGTGAACTTAATTACTGATACTTCAAAAATATTTTGTGTTTTCAAAACCAGTAAAGAGAACATCACCAATTGCCTCATGTTATGAACTCTAACAGCAGAATGAAAATAATCTAACCAGTAGAGAGAACATCACCAAATGCCTTGTCTTATGAACTCTCCAACAACAGAATGAAAATAATCTAATCCATTCATCAATGAACTAGTGGCCACATGCAAGATTACAAGTATCTAGAAACGATTAAAGATCAAATCTCAACTCTTGGTAACATCAAGAAGATCTCATCTAATGATATACTTAACAACTCACAACAAGAACATGAATGGTTAAAAATATATTTTCTTATGGTGTAAAAAGTGACAAGTAGGAACTGGATGAGTTTCAACTTTCAACCATTTCATATTCTAAATTATAACGTCTAATATACTAGCTAAGTAACTATCACTGCTTTCTACACCAAGTTGAGAAGAGAAATCACAGATCTAAGTTGTGCAATCCAATGGAAACCTAAACCAAACCGAGCTTGATCTGTGTTTTTCATTTCTTCAGTTAACTTCCTGGTATATTTGAGGACAGTACAAACCATGACCTGTAATTCAGGACAGCAGAAAAAGCTTCTTTTATCTTTGCATTACTATCCTCCATAATTTTCATTAAGTATCTTGAATTACGAACTTAAACATTACCTGAGGTCCTGAACACATCTTAGCTGAAATTTTTGGTCTCTGAATGTTACTAACCTAAATCTTAGGCGATATAAAAATGTTTTCATTGTATCTGTGATATTTTGAAACTTCAGTCTATTATTGACCTAATTTGTAGATCCTTATGTCTTTACCCCCAACAAAATAAACATCCTTAAGATTCCTCCAAATGCAAATAGAATTAACAAAGAGAGATGTCCAACAAATTCTAAATTGATATAAAAGACCCTAAAGAATTCTCAGCCCCTCCCAGAATACTTGGTTCAACCATCATATGTAACATCCCTAGCAAAGTTAAATTGGTAAAGAAGCAAACATTTGAAAACTCTGTTAATGAAAGATCAACAATACATCAAATGTTATGTTAAAAAATGAACCCTTTACCCAGAACTTCCATGTCGAGAAGAGTATCCACCATAAGCTCCATAGCTGCTACCACCACCCTAAGGATGCGTAGACAATTTAGTGGAATTCCAAGTAGCTAACATACAAATGTTGCCGTACTAACTTCAGAAATTGATCATACCTGAGAACCACCATAACTTCCATAAGTATCAGAGGTTACCAAATCACTAGAAGAACCATATCCACCAGAGTAAGAAAACCCGCGTCCATGTGCCTTAGCATCCCTGCTCCCGTATCTTGACCCCTCAGAAGCATCATTTGGCAAAGGATGATATGGAATAGAAGCTGGAACTGAAGATAGTGCATTCTCTCTTTCAAAAAAATTGGCTTTCAGACGTGTTGTCACTTGTACGAGTGCATTTCTTGCAGTGTCAATGTCTCCACTAATCTATACAGAATCAACATAATGGCACACAAGCAATTAGCAAACCCTGTATGATTTTAATATACCTGCATACTCATAATATATGCAACCAGCACAACTGAAACATTGTTTACTACTTACCTGAACCATCTCATCATCTTCAGAAGCAACTTTGGGTACATTTTCTTTTGAGAGTATACGAATATTTGCTTGTGTTGACCTCCTCATCTCAGAAATAATTGATCCTCCTTTACCAATTAGACAACCAATCCGTGATGTGGAAACAAGAAGGCGGGTGGTATAAGAAGGTTCACCAGATTCTCTTTCAGTTTTTTCACTACACCGGGGCTGCAAGCGTACTGCTGCATCTATCGTTGAAGAGATTGGGTCCTCGAAGAACTAAACAAACATAACAGTCATAAGTGGATGAAAACTCCCTTGCTCTACCACAAGCACAACATACTCAGGCAAGTAACCTCATGCACAAAAGCTCATGTGTAACATGTACTAGACAGGCATAAAGCAACATGAATCCGTCACCAACAAGAACTAACAAGTCCCTACCTCTTTTGCGGTAATTGTGATTATGCAGTCATCTTCCACAGATGAACTATCTACTTTGACAGATGCCCCAGATTCCTGCCTAATCTGCTTAATAATAACACCACCCTTGCCTATCACACCTCCAATGTTTGCAGAAGGGCAAAGGAGACGCAAGCTAAACTCTTTTCCAGAAGTTTCATCTCTTGGAGTGGGGTAAAAGGATGGCCAATCTACTGCTGCATCTCCCTTGTAACCACCGTAAGAACTTATCAATTGACCAATGCCAATGACTGGTGCAGTGGTGCCTGGAACCCCAAACTGACCACCAACTGGTAACATTTGAGGTGTGCCAGAAGAAAGCAGGTGCTGGGAACGAGATGGATTATCATGAAGGCGTGATGAAACTTGAAGAAGAGCCTTCTTTACAACTGATGCTTCCCCACCGATCTGATTCCAATCAAGTTGAAGTGTAGTAAGCTTAATTTCATCAAAAAATAACAAAAAGATTATTCCATGACTTTGAATTAGATGCTTCATTTTAATAGGGAAGTTACAAAACGAACAGCTCCAAATAGTATTAAATAATCATAATATGCCTGTGAAGTATGACCAGTACAAAAAAAAATGCAGAAGAAAAAATTATCAGAAGGAAAATTGAAAGCAGACTAATAATACAGAATAAAAAGCTTACTGATACTGACAGATTTTAGAAGATAGCCAACAGCAAGAATTTCCAACATCAGAATCAACATTCAATTTTATAAAATAAACAAAAACTTTGTAAATGCACAAGCAACAATTCCTCCCCCATATATTTCATGACTGAAAAGAGGAAAAGATAACATGATCCAACATACCTGGAGAAGCTCATCACTGCTAATAGCACAAGCAGGGAGGTGCTCATTCTTAAGAATGCGTACTTGTGCACCAGTGTCACTACGAATACCTTGAATGATTTGTCCTCCTTTCCCAATAATACATCCAATCTGATCAGATGGCACAAGCAGACGAACAGTCACTTGAGGGTTGTCTCCATCAATGTCCTCGTCAACCGCCTCATCAGTAACTAGCCGCTCATGCACCTTAAAGAGAGCATCTTGTGCAGGACAAACTATATCACCAATATCTTCAAGTGTATTGGTTTCTCTCCTTGTGCTAAAAATGGTTATGACTCGCTCCTCACAACCAGGTATAGTCTCCCCAATTCTGATCTTTGCTTGCGTGTCAGATCTTAATTGCTTCACAATCTCTCCACCCCTCCCAATGATACTTCCTATCTTTCTTCCAGGACATAAGTAACGAAAAACAGTATCTTCAGGCCCAGGAGCATAGGTGTCTCTTTCTTCACCAGGATTTCTTCTCTTGCTGCCTCCATTGTCGGAGTAGTCAGACTGTGAATAAGATCTTTTCCCATTATTGTTTCTCCGTCCAGCCATTGTTGCCAAAGGCTTGATATTCACCTTCTACAGCAAATTCCCACTGCAAAATTAAGGTATTTGGTACGAATACCAAGACAGTAAAAGAAGAACAAAAAGTTTCTCTACCATTCTAAAAAGCAAAATTTTCTGACAGTATTCATGACAATTTAACAAACAATTCAAACAAATCAACATAGGATATGCCATTTAAAGCTGAAAGGGCAAAAATAAAATTACTGGAATTATTTTGCACCAAGACTATCATTCAAACTGTAGTTCCATCAGCTAGCTGATCACATGACATCCCATGAAATGCCAAATGATTTTTTCCAACGGTGTTGGCCCAATCTGTGCGATAACCAAGGCACCCGAACTCCAAAAAAAAAGCTAAATGGGAATCCAACGGCAGCAACTGTTGCGATATGGCCCATCAGCCCCTGAACCACCAAGCCAAGACAGGAGGTGGTGGTAACTCTAAATCCTAATAGCAACTTATGACAGTAAGACAAAAGCTGATATTCATATATAAATACAAGTGACACAATGAAACTAAAGCAAAAAGACCCTGCGAGATCACTGCTACAAGGTGCACATAGAAATAATGTTACATATTAAAGATAAAACATAAGAAAAACATTGTTAAAATTTAAAAACTTAGGAGAGAGTCCACTCTGTATCACCAAAACACAAATTAGGAAAACAAAATCCTAAACCAAGCACTAAATATCTAAAAATACTCCTACACTAGAGGAAACAAGGCAAATGATCAATCTATGTCAACTTTCGGCTAATTCATACAGGCATGATAGAAACAAAAAAAACCTATAAACAAAGTTTCCATTACGCAGAAATGGAACACTTCGGCAGCATAGAGATAGATCTAATTCATAGAGGCATGATTAAAAAATATATATTATTTAGCATGGTAATGAAGGGATATAATCACAAAAGAAAATGCCATCTTTCCTGGCATATTGAAGACAACCAACTACGCCACACAATCCATCTATTCAGGAACTAGGCAATGCCGCAGCTATTGCACAATTCGTTCCTCTACGAATTAATTCAATAAAGAAAAACTTCGAGATGAGATCCTTCGCTTGTCAAATCACCTCAACTACATCCTTGAAGTCGCCAACCTAACAAACCCCAAATCTAGCATAGGATACATTCCAAGATCGTGCAAGAAAGCGAAACCAGGAAGATGCAACAAATTAGTAGCGGGCAAACCCTAAGCTTGGTGAGAAGACTCGCAAGACAGGAAAGTCTCATACCTCGAGATCTCGCTCGTTTCCGTGAAAACCCTTGGGGTCCGCCGCAAACCCTAGCACGGGGGAGCACGACGAGAAGACCTTTCCAGGGAAAAGCGAATTATTTAGACTGAACGAACAAGGAAGGCGTTGGGATAGGTATCTATATCCGCTTCTCGCTTCGTTTTGCTGTTCCAGACATTTAACCGAGGGACCAAACACGAGAAGATCTCACTTAATTAGATGCCCGAGTGGGGTCTACGGGATCAACAACTGGAACCCACATCTATTTCCCAGTAGAAACACGGTGTTCTGTGTCTCCTACCTCGGTCGAGATGAAGAAGCCGAATCATCTTTTTTGTATGTGGATTCTCTCCCTGTGGTGCTTTGCTTGGAACCCTGCAGTTCCAACATCAGAGCCGTCCGCTGCTATTGTGATCGGTAGGATTGGTCGACGAATTATGTACGCGTACGATGATGACGGAGTCGGGTCGTGATGATTTAGTCCTGTTGATGGCAGATCAATATAAATCGGTGGGTCCATTCGGATTACGACGGCATAAAGGTGGGGTCCAACCCGGCAATTTGGTTCCAAATCGATGTGGTTTGGCTCGACGATCACAACATTGGGTCCATAGATCAGGCCAAAATCCAACCCAAACCGAACCCAATCCCCGTCTTGCGTTCTCTAGATGAACCAAATCCAACTCCAACGCTTCCGTGAAGCCAAGCTGGAGGAGAAGTCTCTGCAACTCCACTGCGTCGATGAACCCATCGTCGTTCTCAGGCTGCCTTCCACGTCTTCTGGGCCCGGTTCTTTCTATTCGAACAAAGTAGAGATCTCATCAGAGTCCATGTCCTCCTTGAGGTGGTCGACGCCATGACCATCTCCATGTCTTCCCGGCTTAGGTCTGCGTCTCCTGTAAGGTGATTGCTTCTGTGATGCATCAGGCATGTGCAGAACTGGAAGTATGAGTGGAGAAAGGACATGGATGCCAGTGAGAACTTCTCTAGCTTCATGATGTCCCGGTTGAGGTCCTGGAGGATCGTGTGAAGGAAAAGGTATTCGATCGGTTCAGCCAAAGGGACTGAGAGTTGGAGAAAATTGATAGAGTCGATGCCTCTACAGGAGAATGAGATCTCACAGGACAGAATTCAGAGCAAAAACAAGTTAAAATTTCACAGGAAATCAATAGTTTCTGACAATTACAACAACATCAGAATATAAAGCTTCATATGGAGTAGAGGACTTCTCCTGGAGAACTCCTTTACTTGCATTAATACACTTGCACATCTAAGGTTCCTCTTCTGAGGTATAGTGATACTACGTGAGTTATAGAAAAGTCATGGTCTGGGAGGTGAGGGTGGGGTGCTGAAGAAGACACCACTCCTTGGGTTGGTGTTAGCTCCAGGTTCCTTGTAGTCCATCAGCATCTCCTCCATGTCCCTTCCGGTCCACAGCCCATTCTAACACGAGTACCAAATTTGAAGCACTTCACTAACAGATCCATCAAGAGGAGATTTATCATGCACTTAACAGTACAAATCTGAAGCAAAAGGAAGAAAGCTCACCTCAGTCTCAGAGAGGAGACCTCTCATGATAAGCTTTCTTCCATGTCCTGCACAGAGGATGACCAAGATTCAGCACAAGCATACTTCGATAGGAAGAATATGACAGGAACAAGAACTTGCGGTAGACAGACAGACAGTCACCTTCACAGAAGGAGAGAGAGACGAGTGCTGTGACCAGAAACAGTGACAAGAAGCGAGAAGAAGCCATTGTCTCCCTTCTCAGAGATGCTAGCCTTTCCCAATTTCTCTATCTAAATAACACTGCTATTGCTATATATATATATATATATATATATATATATATATATATATATATATATATATATATATATATATATATATATATATATATATATATATATATATATATATATATATATATATATATATATATATATATATATATATATATATATATATATATATATATATATATATATATATATATATATATATATATATATATATATATATATATATATATATATATATATATATATATATATATATATATATATATATATATATATATATATATATATATATATATATATATATATATATATATATATATATATATATATATATATATATATATATATATATATATATATATATATATATATATATATATATATATATATATATATATATATATATATATATATATATATATATATATATATATATATATATATATATATATATATATATATATATATATATATATATATATATATATATATATATATATATATATATATATATATATATATATATATATATATATATATATATATATATATATATATATATATATATATATATATATATATATATATATATATATATATATATATATATATATATATATATATATATATATATATATATATATATATATATATATATATATATATATATATATATATATATATATATATATATATATATATATATATATATATATATATATATATATATATATATATATATATATATATATATATATATATATATATATATATATATATATATATATATATATATATATATATATATATATATATATATATATATATATATATATATATATATATATATATATATATATATATATATATATATATATATATATATATATATATATATATATATATATATATATATATATATATATATATATATATATATATATATATATATATATATATATATATATATATATATATATATATATATATATATATATATATATATATATATATATATTTCGTCAACCTCCCCTCCACCTCGCACGCAATCTTGCTCGTCCTATTATGATCGCTCATTCTCTCTCGTTCATAGTTATTTGTGCCTTCGTATGAGGGTCGATAAGTCAGGTGAAAGTATAGATAGAGATGAGACTACAATAAAATAAAAAGTTACAAAGATAAATAATTTTTCACGTAATTATAGTGGATATAAATTTTTTTTTAACTTTGGAACGCGCTATAGAAAAACTCAAGTTTTCTCATGAATTCATCATATATATATATATATATATATATATATATATATATAAATTCCCAACAAAATCTACTTCGATTGGTGTATGTTTGCTGGAATCTGTTGCCTTAGATATGATTGATTGAATTGAAGTCCTTTGTGTGTTGATCTCTGAAATCTAACATAAGAATTGAGATCAAAGTTGTTAGAATCACTCATTTATATTAATAAAAAGATTTTTTTATTAAAAAATGGATGAATTTCTGAAAAAAAAATTTATATTTTTTTTCTCAGCACCCCAAGTTTAAAAAATTACTACCGATAAATAATTATTTTTCAAAAATAATCATTTTACAATATAATCACCCGAAGTTTTTTTTAAATGAAACTGTATTTTTATTTCGTCAACCATCCCTCCACCTCGCACGCAATCTTGCTCGTCCTATTATGATCGATCATTCTCTCTCGTTTCATATATATATATATATATATATATATATATGACTACTTCCTAATTAAAACGTGAGGAAAATGTTGTTGTTTTAAGTATCAACGGTTCTCATTCTCCGGGCCGCTTTCCATGGAACAAGAAAGCAACTTTCCTCGAGCCATCTGTGGTCTTCGCTTTTGGCCGGTCGAATCAAGATACGGAGAGGAGAGAAGTGGATCAGCTGCATATATCAGGCAGGCTTCAGGTTTTCATATCAGAGGCATTGGGTGGGATCTGTGGGGCCATCTAGGTCTCTCACCGAGGCGAAAGATCGGCGGTGATTGGTCTCCCGGTCGAGACAGAGCAGCTGCCTCTTCCGGTTCAGTGGGACATGGCATGCCTTAAATCTGAACCGCCGAGTCAAGATGCGAACAGTTGGTCGCTTATCAGATGTGTGGGTATTGGCAGAATTCAGGTCCACTTATGAAACAGACTGGGTCGATAGTCATGGGCCCCACGATGCGACCACTGAAGGGAAAGCGCGAAACGCGTTTTCCTGTGTTTGGTATTTTGGTGGAGACACAGTAGCTGCACTACCGGTTCACTCGGACCGGCCATAGCGTAAACGTACAATTGGCCGATCATTCGGCCACGCTTTTCGCTTTTCTGCCGCCGCTATTGATTTAATCGCTCAACAATCTCCGCCCACCGCCACCAATCCACAGAGCGAGCCAGCGAACGGGCGAGCGAGCAAGCAAACTCCTATCCGTCCGAGGTATCCTTCCTTCTCTCCCGCTTTCTCTTTCCTGATCTTGCTTGTCGCTGCGCATTCTTGGATCTCCGTTTGTGGCTCTGTGTCTAGGTTAGGGATTGATGTTTCGTCTTGATGGTTTTGGAATACGAGAGCACAAGGTAATAGATTCAAATGATGCCGGTGATTCTTATCGTTGTTGGAGATGCTAGTGGTTTCCAGAGATGGATTTGGATTTCATTTTACTTGTTTGGTTGCTTGAGCTGTCTTATGTTTCGACCCCGGGGATGTGTCCAGCACATATTGATGGTCTCGAATTGGTTGTCAAGATTTAGTCTTGTTCTTGGTATCTGGATAGTGTGAATGAGATGATCTTGACTTCTGAGTAGGTGGTATTAGTTTCGAGTTTCTTTTCAAGATCTATTATTGGCTTTTGGTACTTGGATCGGGTGAATGAAGTAATGGTGTCGATTCTGGGTGGTCGCAGAGGCAGAAATGGAGTCTGAGGGAAGTTTAACGAAAGGTCTTAACACTTTTAATTATTTTTCCTTGGCAAGATTCATTTTTTATCACAACCGCATTACAGATATGAGGAATCCTAAACTCTGGACTCGTTCTTTGAATATCTCGTGTCCAATTTCTTTTGTATAGGGAAGAAGCTGAATTTTATGATCTTTGTATTTTTTGGCTTTCTTTTTCCTTCATGTTTATGAACTGTAGCATGTCCAGGACTTTATTTGGTTTAGGAAAGCTCGTTTTAACTAGTCTAACAGACGGTAAAAGCCCTTCAACTGGATTTGAATTAAGGATTTGGATCCATACAAATTTGATGTATTATTTCTTCAGTTTTCTGCTGATATATTTGTTACAGTTTATGCTTTTAGGTTGGCCAAAGCATCTGTATTGCACTCTAAAGCATGTTCCACTTTAACTTGAGCATCTTTAGCATGTAGATATCGCTTGTGCAGCCGCTTTGGTTCTTGATATGTTTGCTCTGAACTTGTTGTATTAATATATTTTGTGTCTAACCCCAATCAGTCTTTTGTTTAAAGCTTCTTTGAAGAAAATGATGTTCTTTGCATTGCTTTCACTTTAGATGTCAAGGACATATTACTTCATTTTCTAAGCATATAACGATCCATAAGTTATTTCATGCTCAATGATATTAAACCACTTTCCGTGAGCATAAAATTTGAAAAGGGTCATTTGGTATAAGAATTTAACCCCATTGAAATCATGTTATAAGTTGATAAGATGGTCATCACCTACCTTTGCTAGATCTAATGATGAATAACAGGCCTTCTTTGACGTCCGATTTACTGTAACTTTGACGTCATTGAGAGTTTAGTTGCAAACAGTTGACAAGGTAATGATTGATCTCTAGGATAAGTTGAATTTTGCATCATCTATCTAAGTTATTTCATTCTAATCTTGCTATAGTTGATGTGATAAAAATGATATAATTAGTCTGCTAAGATTAAAAAGGTCAAAACTCGTCTCACCTCCAAGTCTTCTGTTACGTGGTTTAGATGGATATAATTTACTTGAAAGTCTAGTTGCAAGTTGCTACTAGGTACTGATTTCTGTTAACATGTATCTGTTTCAATCTAATTATGTAGCACTTCTTGCTTATTCCATATCGCAAAGGGGATGGCATCGGTAGCTGGCTCAGCTCTGTCCGTTGGCTCAGTTGCTTCTTATGGAACTCAGATTGGCTTGGGAGCAAAACCGAAGCCTCTTCATGTTAATCACAGTACCCCAAAGCTTTTCAAGGGTTTCAGTGGTCTGAAAGCATCATCATCAGTTTACTGTGAATCAGAGACCTCTTTTATGGGAAATGGGAGACATGCTTCTGTCTGGGAGTCATTTAAGCCAAAATTGGGGAGATCGAACCTTAGAACAAAAAGTCAACTGCTGCCACAGGCTTCATCTTTTAAGGTGGCTGTTCTTGGAGCTGCGGGTGGTATTGGGCAACCATTATCTCTCCTGATTAAGATGTGCCCGCTGGTCTCAGCTGTGCATCTCTATGATGTTGCAAATGTAAAGGGGGTAGCTGCTGATCTCAGTCATTGTAACACTCCCTCGCAGAGTCTGGGTTTCACAGGAGAATCAGAGCTAGCCAACAGTTTGAAGGACGTGGATGTGGTTGTAATACCTGCAGGGGTTCCACGAAGGTCTGGCATGACCCGTGATGATCTATTCAATGTCAATGCCAACATTGTGAAGACACTGGTGGAGGCTGTTGCTGATAATGCTCCAGATGCTTTTATCCATATCATTAGTAACCCCGTGAATTCTACTGTCCCCTTAGCTGCAGAGGTCCTCAAGCAGAAGGGTGTCTATGATCCAAAGAAACTTTTTGGTGTTACCACACTTGATGTCGTGAGAGCCAACACATTCGTGGCCCAAAAGAAGAACCTTAAGCTTATTGACGTGGATGTCCCAGTTGTAGGTGGACATGCTGGAATCACCATACTACCACTGTTGTCAAAGACGAGACCATCTGTGACCTTCACAGATGAAGAAGCTGAAGAGCTTACAGTGAGGATTCAGAACGCAGGGACGGAGGTAGTAGAGGCAAAAGCTGGTGCTGGATCAGCAACTCTGTCGATGGCCTATGCAGCAGCCAGATTCGTGGAGTCCTCTCTTCGTGCTTTGGACGGGGATGGGGATGTTTACGAATGCTCCTTTGTGCAATCTGATATCACCGAGCTACCGTTCTTTGCATCAAGAGTTAAACTCGGCAGGAAAGGCGTCGAAGCTGTGATCTCATCTGACCTTCAGGGACTGACCAACTATGAGGCGAAGGCACTGGACGCTTTGAAGCCAGAACTGAAGGCAAGCATTGAGAAGGGCATGGCATTTGTTCATAAACGGATGGCTGCTGTAGCATCTGTCTGACGCTGATTGCTTGCTCCAACCCACGAGTTACCGAATGAAAGTGACTAATTTATATTCAGGCGTTCCAATTTTGCAGAAATTTACGGTTTTGATTGGTCTTGTTTTAAGTCTTTTTTTGATTAGACGACAAGAATGATCAAGCAAAGTAGCTGTTCTCTATGGGTGTGGACTTTTGAATCCATTGATGTGTCTGTTGTGGCTGGCTCTTGAAACTTAGTCTTCTATCCTTGTTTCATTGCTAACTTGTTAGCTACAGCATCGAAACCTGGCTGGTTGTTGTTAGCATACTCGTTTGGATCACTGTTTTCTATGATAACAGTGATTACTAAAGTGACGATGAGGATAAAACAAATCCAGCGAGTCAAACAAAATATACTATAATTGATTCCTTATTGTAACTTAATGTGATGTACATGGAAACCCTGATAAATTAATAGTTGCAACCTTTAAAAGCCTCCCAACTTTTCAAAAAATAGTTACAATAGCATTTGCAAGAACCACTATTTGGTTGTATTTTTCTACAATTACATCGCAGTTTATTACATCTGATGTGGGCATCCTCAAATGATGTCTGTCATCTCCTTTCAACTTTATTAATCACAAAACTGATAATTTACATGATCACTGTATAAAATAAAAATGGAAAATGATCCTTATTTAAAGCCTTCTATACCCCAAACATGCAGAATTGTAGGAAGCAAGAAGCAATCTGAATAAGCTGTCGCTCCCTAATTAATATCAGCGGAAATCAGGCTGGCCTGTTGATGTCAGACATCGGTGCCACATTCTACTGTTGGGGTCGACACGCCTCGGAGATCTAATTACTTCTGGAATGGGAAGGTAGACATAATGGATATTGCATATGCCTGTTGTGATGCCACTGAATCCAGCAAATGCACCATGTACCTAAAAAATGCAACCACATTAAAGAGGAGCATATGGATGGGTAACAATGTAGTGTCATGCATTTATGACACGTAGGTGCAAGCTGTACTGCTGAAACTATCAATATATACAATGTTTGATCCAATCAGATATGCTAGGAATGTATCTAAAAGAAATAGTGACTAATTCTCTCACAAGGGAAAGTGGTCTATGAACTTCTATGATGCAATTGCACTGCAGAGTGAGGTCTAGCAATATGAAGTGCACTGTTAGCAACCAAAAGAAGCAAAATGGATTTGTTTCATGTCACAATACATTTCTGTAAACAATACAATATATTAATTGCTGGATTGCATCAAAGAGAGCATAAGCAAACCTTATGCAACAAAAAGGATCTAGCAAAGTCATTCATCAAATGGCAAAAGAAGAAAAGAAAATCTGTTGGAAGAGGGAAAATGTTTAGTTGTTCAGTGATGGGAGGTTGAAAGAAGATCATGATGGAATTGATGGAGCCTGGTGTGATATCTGATCAAACATTTCTGAACAGTTGGGATTTGCAGGGTACAAGGTTATTTAAAGAATAATTGGAGGCCATTGAGGAAGGCAGTTCCCAAATTTCAGTAATGTAATCTGGGAAGAATGTAGTTATGCATGCACATCATCATATCCTCAGTGGTATTGCTAACACTTCAATGCTTCTAAACAATACCAAATAATATAAGGGTTGTTCAGTCTCATTCCATTCAGAAATTAGCAGCAGTTCTTATAACAAAAAAAGTAAAGAAATTAGAGGTATGTGGATGATAAAAAAATTGAAAAAGAAAATAAGAGTATGATGAAACAGGAAATGAAGCAGGGCTGCAACCTCCTCCATAATTGTTTATTAAAATGGTTTTTGCAATATAGAAACAAGCCTCATTGACTTTAACTGCTTATAGCGCAAGTGCACTGTTAATGTAGGTTCAATATTAGATAATCCACTATATAATTTCTCAATGAATGCATTTAGATGTTACTAGTCATCTGTGAGAAACATTAATATGACAAAAAAGAGGTAAAGTGATGCTTACAGCATTCTGGCCAAGCACAGTGCATAGGATAGCATCAGATGCATTAGCACGGCATGCTCGAACCATATATGTTGGGTCTATGTACTTCACATCTGCAGGGACACCTATATTCTTGAAATGTCTTTTTATCTGTAAAAGATAACATTTTTTGTGACAACATATTTAAAGCATGTGTATTTAAAACTAATGGTAATATCATAGGTAATTTGCGGCTTGGGATGTCCGCACTGTAAAACACTGGATATTTTACTGAAATATTACGATGGTAATTATGAAAAAAGATAGCACAACTGCACAAGTCTACTCATGGTATAAGCCGCAACCAAGATAATTTTACAGCAACAAATGGCACTATCAAACTAAAAGTGGATTATTCAGAATCTCTTTTCCACTTCACCATGAGTTAAAGAAGAAAAAAGTTATATAATTGTTGTGGAATTTTTACATCGAAGTTTTAACATAGCGTAGAAAACAGATAAAAGTTAGAAGTATGTCATAAACAAAAACATGTGACTAATGAATCATTTTTTCATCAAAATGTGTATCCTGCACAAAGAGATATATGTGACACACAAGACATGATTTCCTCTTAGGCAAAATTAGGCAGGGGAAACATATAAAAGCAGCAAAACATGGGCCATTCCGGATAAGGTGTAGTACAGGAGAAAATTGGTTTCTTAGTGGATGAGAAAGATGATAGATATTTTCCAACTTCATTTTTCACTCTGGGCATATTTTATGTCACTTACATTAATTTAGTTCAAACATTTTTTATTAGTGTATTCATCCTAGCAGCATTCTTTTAAGCCCTTCTTGCAAAAGGTATGAAGTGTCTTTATCTATCAAATTTTGTACAAAAAAAGGTTAAAGAGATAAATGAACATAGACTATGCGATGTAAACCTGTTGCTGAATGTGAACTCCAATATCTCCAAGTACCACATTTCCTGATGCATCTAATGCATCTGACTTCTGTAGCAGTTCCTGAAAGATGATTAATAAATGTTGATTATAATAGATACAGTAAAATTTGTTTAATCCTCTTTAGCTATGTTCCAGTATATCAGAAAAACTCTACATTTTATTCGATGTAAATCATCACAGAAACCAGTTCTGATAGGCATGCATGTCATAGACTACAGGATGATTCAAGAAACATGCACTTAACTAGATAGAAACACTGCTTATTCTTCATCCTAGCTGCTAGCATTTTAGAATGAAACAAGTAGAAATCCAGAAAATTGTTCTTAATGCAACCAGAAGCATTAGCAGCACTATGTTTATGATAGAACTCTGTTTAATATTCTGATGATTGGCGCTTGTTTTGTGCACACAACTAACAAATTCAGAATGTTAAACTTTAGAGTTTAGACTACTATCAAGCTAAGAATATTTGAACCTCTTAGTTACTCTAAACATGAATTACTTTTCCAAAAACTATAATCATGTTAACATACAACTTATACCATAGTTCGATACTCACTGATAATGTCTCTATTCATATTAAGAAATTATAAGAAACCTAACAATAAATGGTGTCATCAGCTTACCTGTCCTGCTCCTTCAGCAACACAAACCACAGCTTTTCCTTTTGTTTTTATCAGATGCTCAAGGTGTTGCAATAAGCCATTCGGCCCCTCTAGCTTGAAGGGAACCTACAGCAGACACAATTGAATCATGAACTTATCATGAGAACATTAATACCGATCATGTAAATAGTGTACCTCAGGGATTAAACAGATATCTATCTGACCACTAGAAAGTGATGCATGCATGGCTATGAACCCACTGCTTCTTCCCATCAATTTAACAAGTCCAATGCCATGGTATGCACTCTGAGCCTAAGCATAGGAAACAAAGTGACAAGAAAAGGCAAAAGTATTAATTGATAATAATTGTCAAGGAGCAATGACCAAATAATAAATAGATTATTTACCTCAATATATGCAGAATTAATTGCTCGTTGAGCTTCTTCTACCGCAGTATCAAAACCAAATGTTTTGTCCATTAGTTGTATATCATTATCAATGGTTTTGGGGACACCAACAACTGACACTTTCATTTTCCTCTTGCGACACTAGTGAAGAAAAGCATAAGATCAACAATATCGAAAAGTAGCAAAAAGAAATAAAAATAACTTTGTGTAAGAATATCAAAGATCATTTCAGTAGTTAATGTGATTCATCATGTTGTCTGTTTGATCACATAAAACTACCAGGTGGTGATGTATGAGTTAGAAGCATAAATGCAATTTAATCTCTAGAAAATAAGCAGCCAACGATACCTCATCATGTATGGCATTTGCCCCTGCATGTGTACCGTTTCCACCCAGCACAAAGAGCATGTCTATGGCCTTAGCCTGAAATGTTTGTTTGTCACAAATTAGCTATATTCCATGCTTCTAAAAAGTTAGAAAGGAAAATGGTAGAGCCAACAGGTGATATGCTAACAAGCCACAAACTAACTATACCTGTATACTGTCCACAATATCACTTATACTAGGCCCTCCACGAGATACTCCCAATAGACTTCCACCAGCAAGGTTAATGTTTTGAACCACTTGATGTGAAAGCTGCGGGTGAACAATAGGCTAGAATTTAGCTAATGACATGACATGATTATTCTACTTTTCAAGTCAGGAAAACAGTTCATACCGGCACTTCTCGTAAATTCTCTTCACAAAATCCACGGTATCCAAATTGGATGCCAACAATGTTTTTAACACCATACTTTTCAAGTGTGAAAACTATCTGGAACCACAAAGAAATCGAGTAAGTTGCTCCTCCCAACTTTTATCCACAAAATACAAAAGAAAATATACATCTGTATTACTATATCTGAGTTAACTAAAGAAGGACAAAGTGCAAAAGCAGATTATCATGGCAAGCTTTGCAGTTAAATCAACAAACTGCAGTTAAATCAAAGCTAGTAGGATGACTTACCTGTCTAATGACATCATTAAGACCAGGACAAAGCCCTCCACAAGTGACAATTGCAGCTTTTACTTCTTTAGGTTCATAGTATATTTGTTTACGAGGACCAGCTCGGTGAACCCTACATCAAAATAAAAATAATAATAATGCAGAGGAAAAGAGGAGGCAATGAAGAAAGGCATCATCAACTAATTGAACCAACCAGGCCTCAGGCCTAGCGGTTGGCACCCCTCTCCATCTTGAAGAGGTTCTAGGCTCAAAATCCTTAAGAGTCATTTAAATTATCAATTAAGCATTTATAATCAAAACAATTCTGAGACTTTGGATTTGTTAATCTCAAACCCTCCTAACTGCCTTAGATTTGCCGATGGACCAAAACTAAAATGTTTTCAATCTCAGTTGGTAAGTCTGCTAGAATAGGCCCAACAGCCATCATAATCAGCGAGAAAACTACAGAAACCCAAAACTAATGAAGCAATTAGGATAAGGTAAAAGACCAAATAAAATTATTAAGATTTTCATTAGCCTGAAAATGATTTGAATTCTATTTTCTTTTGGTGTATCCTTGAGTTGGTTTGATGCTCAAAGAAATAAGAAACTGTTTCCTGGACAAACAAAGTAAAATAGTCACATAACGTAGAAGAAATATAAGATTTTTTTGTTGTCTGATGAAAATCTAGGACTAGACAATTGTTGTTCCATAGAGTTTGAATCTTAGGACAACCACAATCCGTTCAAAACTTTTTAGCTCTATCATCAGTGTATGACAGGATTGAAATGTCTTACCATCTTCGAACTTTCCAAGTTAAAGTATAGAGAAATGACTCAAGGAATTTAAAGAAAGGAGAAGACGGAAAAAGAGAAAACAAGAATCATCAAGTTTCTATATGTTATATGTGGTACCCATGGGAGGTAAGTTAGACACAATATATGGCATGGGAAATCTTATCAATATATTGTACTAGTGGCAAAAAGAATCTATTGTTTAAAGCAATACCATTGCTCCACCCAGCTACAATCTGGATCAATGCACTCAGCTCCTGCAGAATTTGGTGAAGCAAACTTTATAACCTGAAAAAAAAGGACAAGACAAAATTCACAATTTACACCAAATAACGACAAACAAATTGAACACTTCGAGATTTCATAGTTTGAAAAGATCATCAAAAGAAAATATTTAAATTTCATAGCTGACTGACACAAGGTCAAAAAAGCAAGGATATGTTAGCACACTCTCACCATGAGATGGACCACCAGGTCCATATGCTGGCCCATATACGTAAGTATTTTTCATATCTTCTGTCCCCCAACAGATCTATTTGTACTGAACTCATCTCATTGAAATGACTCGATAGAGTGCCTCCTCTTTTGAAAGGACTCCATTCAACTCATTTCGTACATTCTTTTGGAAAGCTTCATTTCATACATTTTCTGCAAATTAAGATGGCATTGCTTGGAAAACATATATCTTGAATTCATCCCTTAATAGCTCTTGTCAATTCCAAGGTTACCGGCAAAATGATGCATCCATGCCATGCTCTTTCCTACCTTTCTAAAAATAGGCCCATAGACATTTGCACATGCTAGTATCAAGTAATGTCAGTCCAATATCCACTACTATGCTATCCATTTGCACATGTTAGTATAAAGTCAGTCAGAGCAAAACATACTTATTCAAGAAAGTAATCACATTATATAGTTGGATTTAGTGATGCAACATATAAATAATTGTCTTCTGCATTTATAATTTATTATCAACATAGTCATATGAAATATGTGCCTTTATGATGTTTAGAACTTAATCCATCCAAGAAATAAAACAACACACCATTCTAGAAATTTTATACGATACAAGTAAAAAACTCTAAAACATCTCTCATGAAAAGAAACAAGACCTTCAAAAGTGCTCTATCGTCATCATTCACATAGCCATACCATGTATCCATTGGTGCACCATTACCATCACCTGGAGGACCTCTGTCAAAGTCAAAAGAAAACCAATTTACAAAGACTGAAGCTCTTAAAGAATAACTAGCATAAGAAGCATTTATAGAAAAAAAAGAAGTATTAATTAGCTTGTGATCATCATCTGTGTCAATCTAAAAGACTTGTGAACCTACTATTGGCCGTTTCAAATTAGTGCGAGATAATTTTACGCAGGGAAAATTTAGATAAGAAAAGCATTTTGAAAGACCTAGATGGTTCTTTGGCTGTAGGAAGGTCTACTAACATGGTTGCCGCTTAAGATCATACAACTAAAAGTAACCAAAATTATATGCAATATGAAAAAGGCATGACATTAATCTCAAACACAAAAAAAGCCAAGGATGTCAATGGACTTAAATTCAAATTTCACTGAGGAAATGATTTCACAAGAAGATCTATTATGAGTTCAGAATAAGTAGAAAATCTGAAGCATGATGATGTCAGAAAAAGAATATTGAAAAATTACCTGCTCTTAAGAGAAAACGTTGTTGGTCTTGGCTTCACATCAAGAATATCCGTAAGATGTGGCAACCTGAACCGATTATCAAAATCCTCTTGGAAGTGCTTTTTCCAATCTGGATCTTTAAAATCAATTTCAGGCTTTACAACTTCAACACTGATATCATTCACCTGGGATGCACATTTGAATATTCTTTTGAATCTTCTAACCTTCAAATGACTTGAGCAGAACAAAGGGAGGTCCATGTTTGAATGTTTGCCATTCTTTTGTAAATTAAGCAAACCAATGGTATTAGTTGATGAAGTAATAGCCATTATACGTTTGCCAAATAGATGGGCAGCTTCCTGGATGGAAATTCAAAAGACAAGAATCTGTCAGACAAAGACAACAAAGGTAAAATGAGAATGGAGTTGTCCACATCGTCAAAACACACTGGCTTGTAACTTCAAATGTCCTATGAACGCAAGGAAATTGAAAGCGACAATTTACATTATAACATTTGATTAGTACTTTGCCTGGCAACATACCTTTTTTTTTTATGTATCAGAGCATCTTTTTTAGAATCTGTGCAACAAGTAGTTAACTGTTCTTCTGACTGTTCTACTCAAGTAATTTCAAGTTATTACCCTCATATCTAGTAGTAGATCATCCAGCCTAAAGCAAAGCCCTAACTTGGGACAGTCATCTATCAGCTATTCAGCAGGGTCATCCCAGCACATGAAACAAGCACATAGTTGGCTTCTGGTGGATCCAAAACTTCAAGCGAGATGAATTGTACACATCTTAGTAATCTCCATTTAGTTATCCCAAAGTGTTCAACTTGTCAAGAAACCCAAAATATGGAGCTTCCAGGAGACTAATTTATGCATGAAACTCCATTAAAGGTTGCAACTTCATTCCACGGTCAGAGACTGATGGCACACCACCTGTGGCACCATCGATGTTCTTGCTTCACTCATTCCAGCCACTTATTTACTCTTTCTAATTAAAAGAAAATGCAAAAAGATCAGCCCTTCTTTTCTAGTAACCAATCCATCAGTTCACAAGATACATATACGACAACAACAATTGCAAGCTGCAGGGACAATAGAGAAACATAACTACTCCTGCCCCTTAGACGTCCACATATACGACAGCTCCACATGCAAACGAGTGTTGGTAGTTGATCTTTTGCTCGACAGGGATCGATTACTGATATCAACAACGATCAATTGCCATCGGAGGTCAACAAAAGCTCCAATCTTGGCATCTCAATCGAAAGGCCAACTAAACCCCTACCTCTCGAGACAAGGCCGCTTCCAAAAAAATTGGAGCCACCTTCTTTTACCTAATCATCAAGAAAGCCCTCCAGCAACCCATTCAGATGGAGACGAACCAGAAGACAGAAAAGAACCGCCTCACCTCAGCGTAATCGAAGAAGAACTCTGATCGATCGAGGGGAATTACAGCGCGGGTTTGCTCTACTTTCTCCGCCACCGCCACAATTCCAAGAAGCCGTCGCGTTGTTTCTTCCTCTCGGTTTAAAACACGAGGAGGGAAGGAAGGAGAGAGGCGTGCTTTTATTGACCGAGCGGTCAGCGGAACCCACCACCACCATTCTCCCGACGGTTGGAATCTTCCGCGGTATGCTTACCCCCAGAGTCCCAAGAGTACGTTCTGCACCTGACCACTCCCTAGCCACCAATTACCTCGATAGGCATCGGGGAAGTCATGAGCGGGCCCCACAACGCTCGACCAATCGAATCGGTGAGCGCTGAGTAGCGTACGATATTGGCTGGTGGAATAAGGTGGTTCTTGGAATTGCCGTCATCGTACTTAGGAAAGCTTAGATCCAAATTAGATAAGCAACACATAATTAGATATGCATTATAATTAAGTCAAATGACTCTCACATACTAAACATAAACAAGTTCTGTAGCCACATACTAAATTGGCCACACAGCATGGTGTTCTACGTCACCGATGATGCTCATGCGAAGATTCCAATTGCATGCCACAAAATGACAATAAGATGCATCAAATACGAGTAATCCTATTGGATTATACGCTTGCAAACATGATAACACGCAAACTCGACTCAGATATGTGCTGATGGTCTATTTCCGAAGGTTGCTTGTTCTAATTTGGTTTCACGAGTTCCAGAATCCGATGGTCAATGGTTGGAAAAGAGTTGTGGAATGCTTGAAAAGTAGTGTGCTTCAGTATCAGGTTGACCGTGATGTCTTGAGATAAGTGGCTGCAAATGGTCAGACGTCTAGACAAGCTGTCGTATCGCGGACCAAAGTGTTGGACTTGCAGGGTCAGATTAGTTCCACACGTAGTTATGGAACTGTTCTCCTACAATCGATCTTAGGGGTCAATTCAATGCATAACATGATCTCCAAGATCACAGGTTTGGATACCAAGATCTTATGATCTTGCATGAACATATATGTACATATACAAGGGTATAATGCACAATTCATACAATTGCCCGAAAGTTTGGTCGAACGATTGATGTGATATCAGCCTGTCAAGATGATCTAACAGTGAATAGTCTGGAGAAACACGAGGAGAGGGGGAAGATACTCTCGTGCTTTGCTGGTCGGGCTTCTAGAGAAACATGAGCAAGGGAGAGAGAGAGAGAGAGGAAAAGATTCTCTAGTCCTTTGCTGGTCGGGCTTCAAGGCCACTGCCTGCTCTTTTCAGCAGTATGCACGGCATGTGGGTTCCCAAGATATTGTCCCAAGCGACGAAGAATGGCAGCGAGGAGTTGTACTTGTTTCCGCGGAACTGATGGTGGACGTCGTGGTAGGTGGTGTTGTTCCGGAGGAACAGCATGAGGAAGATGTTTCCCCAAGAAACCCTTTCACGGGGTGGTTGTACTGGCCGCCGAAGGAGTAGGTGACGACGAGGCGGTGGTGCCACGAAGACTAAGTCCTGCATGTCCTCGTCTTTTCTCGAGTGCAGGCGATAGCGGTCGAGGGGAGTCAAGCATGGTGTACATCCCAGAGTAGGCCCAGTAAATCACAATGGGAGCTACAATGATCGATGTCCCATCTCTCAAACATGAACATGTTCTGACAAAGGAAGATGGTAGATTCCTTCGTCTACCATATGTTCTGACAAAGGCACGACATGATAGTTTACATAGAACATCATCTGTGTTCTGTGCATTAGGATGCTCAGTGATATCATCTGATGCGAACAGTAGCTCAACAACAAAGTATATGACTAAAAAGACATGCTATATCTGGAGGCATTCTCAGATTTCTCGATGGATTTTGGCGTGGACCGAAAACCCAACCAAAGTATTTGGATCCAATTTGAGTCCAATTAACAGGTCGAAATCGGAAGCCTAGTGCAGATCTTAATGCGGAAGGTGGTTGTCTTCTGAAGTGAAGGAAGATCCGAAGAACACAACAGGAGAACATGACAAGAATCATGGTGGAAAAGAGGTGAGAGAATGCAGGAGTAGAGGGAGGGAAGGATTCGGATAAAGATAGAAAAGAAAGGAGAGTGGGCAGTACTTAATTCGTTGTCATAACAACAATTGTATGTTAATTCCAAATAACGTGTTCTTATTCATCTCATTACCATCGATGCACTGCATCAGATTTCTTGATGAGAATCTAATGGCCGTGGGAGACGACCAGTAGAGGAGGTCATGATGCCCTGAGGACACAGATGGGGCCTCAACATGATCTTTGCTATAAGGAAACAAGCACACTCCAAAAAACTCACTCAGCAACCGGCCAATATTCTAATTTATAGGTGGTGCAAAGACATCGGTGTCGCCGGAAGAAGCCATCGTCGTACGGCATCGCCCGTAGATATCTCAAAATCCGGCATGGGTCGACGTCCACAGCGCCGCCCGATCGACCGTGAGCACTGTATCGGCCCCCTTGACGTTAACACGGCCGGGTCGGGGTTGATCGATGACATGACCGGGGACTGCAGCAATGGCCGGGATGAGGACGAAGGAGGTCGCTTTGCTCCGCGGATGATGGACCTGTGAGTGGTGAAGAGATGCCAAATGGTCTCCATCTGCCTTGGAGGCGATCGACGCAAGTGGAAAGAGAGGGAAGTTTGGCACTGTGAAGCTTGGAAGCTACCATGAACGCCAGTCCATTCTCACCTCGGCAGTTCCAAAGGCTAGAGTTTGGAAGCCATGGACTCTAGCAGAGGGCAGGAAGGAGCATGTCGGTGCTTGTCTCGCCGGTGCCACCACCAGCCGAAGTTGATGTGGCGGGTTTGAATTAGACGAAGGTTTCCTTACATGTTACTCTAATCGCTACAAATAGATTGATGGATTTAGATCCAACTAGGAATGGTGTGGCATGCCAATGATCGTATGTTGAGGATAAGGAACGAGTGGATTAGAACAATGAGTCTACTATCGAGCTACATATCAAGGTTCTTGCTTCGCATTAAAATCATGTAAGAATTAAGCAAAGGAAATATGGACCTCAAACGCGGGCTAATGTGATTTGGTTTTCCTTTGCGCGGTCCCACATCATAATTCCAAAGCCAAAAATCTAGGCTATATATGGTGTCCGAATACAGACAATGTGAATTTAAGAGGCAAGATTATGACACCTCCAAATCCCATATTAGGATTCTCTAAAATAACAATTTTTATTTTTTTTATTAAAAAATATTTTTATCTTAAGATTTTGATTTTTTATTAATTTTATAATTAATTTTAACCATTGATTATTATTTTTTAATTTAACCAATTTAATTTAATAAATCAGGTTTTATTTGGGGTTACATCGTAGTGATGTAACCCTAAGCATATGCAGTGATGTACACAAGAAGTAAGGGTATACCTTCAGAGTGTGTATATATATATACATGTATATACATTTATATATATATATATATATATATATACATGTATATATATATAGAGAGAGTGCTTGTGATTGATTGGTTTGACGTGCATGGGACACAAAAATTAAATGCTGGGTTGAATCCGTAGCTTTCAGCTGAAGCATATGAGAGAGAAGGGTGAGGAGTTGTAGTGCTCACCGCTGGATGAGGCCAAAGGCGTTAAGTAGCCATATATCGATGCCTGAGGACGACATGAACATATCGATACATCTATTAATTATTGCCAGCAATAATTGCTTCTTATTCATGCTTATTATCTGATCAATAAGAACAACGCATGCACTGAGGGTTTTACTCGCCAAGAAATGAAGTTGTGTTTGGGGTTACATTGACATTATGAAAGGCTGTCAGTTGTTTTCAGGTAGAAAGCTGATGGCCCAACTAATCGTTCATCATGTACTCAAAACTTTGTGTGAAGTCCTTAATTTGGACACTCGGAGAACTCAGCACCGGTCTAAGTAAGTAGCAGTACTCATGTTAACCTTTTGGATGCATGTTTGCTTTCTTCCGAGCAAGGAAGATACACAACCGGTATTCATCATATAGATTTGACAGCGTGGAACATAAGTTACCATCGCCTTTACATTAACATGCAGCTTTGCTCCATCTTTCTATGAACACACACAACATGGCACGATGAATGAAGAAGAACTCCCTAATCTTGGGAGGGACGGCCGGAGACAAAGGAAGTCGGGGGAAGGACACGTCCGGCGCGGCCGAAGCCCAAGTCCACGCCGCAGCTCTCCGCGCGGTACCTCGCCGCGGCTGTCACCGAACCGTCGACCCCGGCGCTGTCCCGCCGGTCGAAGCTGATCCTTTCTGGCATCTTTGCGGTGCCGGCTGTCACGTTCACTGCCTTGTCGCTGACGCAGCCCAGTAGAAGTCCTGACCCTGACGCTCGCCTCGGCCTGCGGAGGCTCGCCATCTGGTCCTCGGACTCCGATGCGATGGAGAAGTTGGCGACGCTGGCGGTGACCACGCTCCACTCGATGCTCGCTTCGCTTGGTGCCGACTCGGTTCCCCCGTGGGAGATGAAAGGGTGTGAAGTCATCGACAAGCTCTCGATCTCGAACAAGTCCGAGCTCGCCTCGCTTCGGACATCGTCGTCTCGTCCGCCTTCGTCACCAACGACAATCTTGGCCGACGTCAACATGGTGAAGCTTCTCCTTTGACCCACCACCACCTTGGGACCTCGCCCGACCTGCTCCTCTTCTTTGACCTCTTTCCCTACCGTTACCTCTCCTGCCGCGGAGCTTAAACATGGAGGGAAGGCAAACACCTCCTGCTTGATCAAACCGGGACTGATTCTTTTCAGTGTCAGCTCGCTCACGAGGTGGTCATCTCCACCGCACCTCTCTCCATGTTGCACGAGCTGCTTCTTGAGGTTGTCCGATCTAGCATCGGATAAGGCTTCTTTGTCGACGTCGGTGGCGTTCTTCCGGGAGCACGGGCACGGGAAAACGCTGAGGAACCTCTTGCCGTTCGCGTCTCTCTGCCCGCAGGGGATCGGGTGCTTGCGGGAGTCACGAAGAAGCTGACTCCGGCTGTTGCAGCTCGTCTCCGAGCTGGTGCTGCCGGCCCTCGACCTAGACCTCACCCTCACCTTCACTTCCTTCTTACTCGGCGTCCCGAGACCGTTCTCCGGCGCGGGTGGCGCATCGCCGTCCATGACTCCGCTGAAGTACTTCTCCGCATCAAAGATTTCGATCTCCCCGTCGGCAGTTCTCCTCCTATTTAGGATGACTTGACACGACAAGCTTTCTGGAGTGGGACTACCGATCTCCGGTGGGAAGCTCTCTCTAACAAGCGCAAGATACGTGGAGAAGGAATCGTCTCGGGGACTGCTTGTGCTGTTCTCGAAAGCAAAGGGAGTCTTTGGAGCTACCTTTACAGAGGCCATGTGGTCTCTATTCAACCTTACAAAGAGCAGCGTCAAGAAACCTCAACAGAGAGGACACAAACGAAGAAGTATGTTCGATGCTAATTTACAGAATCTAAGATTAATGATCGAAAGAAATTATTGAGATGTATCCAAAAGGAAGACAAATCTAAATCAAAGATTAATTATGCATCATTCTCTGAAGGCAAAAGCATCATTAAATAGTTGAGCAGGGAAGGAATAGCTCCAGAAGGAGAAACCTGCATCCGTTTGGACCTCCACTCAAAGAGAAGTTGGCAGGGAGAGAGGAAGAATCTTGATCTGAAACCAGGATATGATGCATTTGGCATGCCCGGGTGGTGCTTTATATAGGCTTTGAGGTGGATGAGACTTAGTGTTCAATGTGACATACTGCCAAATAGTTACTGTAGAAAGGGTTTACAGGTCAAATAATTTCAAGAACTAGATGAATGCTCCATCACAAAACATGAAGTAGAGAGTTCTCATTTACCTATCTTTCCTGATCATAATGCTGATATATATATATATCTCCTGTTTGATATCACCTTTAGTCTCTACAAGAATCAAGTAGATATATATACTGGTGGATGGATAACACAATGAAGAGCATTTGTGCTGGTTAAATCATTTGCCTCTGTTCTTCTACAAGCACAGAACACAGCAGCTCAGTTCATTGTGTTCAGAGCGATATTATAGCTCATGCAATGGACCTCGGATTCCTTTGAACTGATGTATTGGTTGCAAGGTCATGAAATTTCTTCTGTCCTATCGTCTCCAACTTCTGCTTCCTCGAGAGATGAAGAACATGGACCATATATGATGTTGAGTTCTAAATAATTAGTGATGCCGAGGTCTAATCATGGAGCACGGAGGCCCATCAAGAAGAGAACCTGAAAACAATCGATACATTAACTCATCAGTAGGTGATGAAGCTTGGAGCTTCACTACCTACAGCCAGGTGACAGGAAATAGTGCCATTTCAACTAAAGAGATGATGCATTTGTAGCTGGAAAAATCAACAGCATGTGGCAGATCAATTGAACCACAAGAAAACATGTGGTTGACATGGATATGTTCCCAATCTAGCTGTAAGATTGAAGAGCTGATGCCTCAAGTGATCACCCAACACCAAATCTGAGCTGACATGGAACTTAGGCCGACTGCATTTTCACCTTCTTGGAGATGTTTGACTTCACATCTTTCCGATACACATCTGTTCCATTACTTTTGTGTGATCCATGAATGATGGGATGACTGGAGATTGGTAGTGTGTGGAGACTCAGATGATCTCTTTCTCAAACAACAGATGCCAATCCACCACTAAAGGAGGCAGCTGAGGTGGGAAAACAGGAAGGATGGCTTTGTGATTGCATGCATACTCTGGGCATTTATCAGCAGAATGTTGGGCGAGTTGTCAATGCCAATGTCCAAATCATGACATTCCCATCCAATTCATTAGGCCATGAATGGGTAAGTTGGCTTTGAATACTTTCACATCAGACTGCCAAACCTGCAGAGTCATGCAAAAGAGACATCTGTGTGATCTGAGCTCGGCGCCATGTGAAGGACCACTTCATCTCCATGGCGGAGACTCTCAAGAATATTTCTACCTCTGGTTATTCTCCACATCATGATGGACAACATATGGCAACTTTGGATGAGGGAAAACAACACAGCACAAGAGCAGCTTCAGAATGGTGAGCAAATAAGAGAAAGATTTCAGAGCCAAACACTTGGCAAGCATTCTAAAAGCACATCAGACTTGACACTGATCTGAAACTTGGCAAGTGTATGACTGATGACACATGAAACAGCAAGCAAAGCACATAAAGCAGTGTTGCAAGTCTAATTGAAGCCATTGTACAGTTCTATCAATGCTGTCATGAAGATAGCCAAGCACAAGACATTAGGTTCTCTGAACACCTTCTTCTTGATTGCTTGATATATGCAAGAGTGGAGGTGTCCTGACTTCATTACAGCACTCCACACAAATCCAGAAATGATTAATAATGAAGAAAAGGCAGATGAATTGGTTGAAAATCTCTACAGTAAGCAATGATTCAAAGAGAAAAAGAAACATTTCTTCTTGCAGGAGAAAAGCTTGATGAAAATACAGACCTTAATAAAATGCTGATATGCATGATTTAAATTATTTTTTGTGAACTGGATTCACTTGACATCTAAAGCTTCATCAGTGATTCAAATTTCTGAGCTTATTACAATATTTGGATTTCCTATAATACTGATCCAAAACCAGAACAATTTTAATTTCATCTTATGATTAGAAAGAATCAGTGAAGCCCCATATGGGGCTCAGTGAATCAAAAAGCCCAATCCACTAATCTTGTTTTGGTTTTTGTGTTTTTGGATAGGCTATGATCAATTGGGTTTTCTCTTGTCCTATCAGCTTTATCAATTATGTGAAAGCGATAAGCCCCTTAACATCTGTCTTGCTCATTGACTGCTTCTTTCTTTCTGATCTCAGGAATCCTTTTCTCTCCATACTTATCCCCTAAGCTTTTATGTTCAATCAATCTGTTTTCAACTTTGACATCCTTTTCCTTTATAAATTTGTTTAGGCTGTGTTATGACCACTATTTTTCATTAATTTGGACGTAACTTATTATTTCGTTTGAACAATACGATATCGAACATGCCGTATCGCTATATCAAGATAACATCTAAAGAAAATAATTTTTTTATAACTGATGATGCTTATAAAACAAACACTATATAAAGCAATTTTTTTATTTCATTTCAGAATTAAAAAACAAAGATTCAAATTCATGAATTTTTTTATCATAATAAATAAATTTTAATTTAAGCATAGAACGGGTTTTGTAATGGGATACAAAATTTTTTTGACTCTAAAGTGTTTTTTTTTTAGTCAATTTGTGATTCTTTAAATCATGTGATATATTTATTTTATTCTTTGACAGTTTATATAGTAAGATCATGATTTATCCTAAAAACAAAAAAAAACAAAACAAAACAAAGGAATAGTCCCCCACTTAAACAATTACCACAGTAAAATTCTCTGTGCACAAAGATTCAAACCAAAGCAAATGAGTCTCCTGTTGGCACACAGTCAGTATCTGCTGCTCTTCCAAAGCTATCAACAACCACATCTAATCATCCACTCTCCAAAGCTTCATAGCGTTCGATCTCTCGAGCTTTGCTGTTACTGATTCTTGCCTTCCCCCTCCCCCTTACCGAAGGCCAAAAGGATCTCAAACAAACAATCCGTCCATGTCTTCACATCTTAATCACCTTTACAAGGTGCAGTACTCAGAGGACACTGCGGCAGAAGGCGATTGAGACACGTTGGTGGCGGGATTTACGGGCGGCAGAGTTCTTGGAGAAGCAGGCGATGGAACACAGTACAGATAAGGAATGATAGGGAACGGTAAACCGGCGAGGGATGAGGATGGGGTGTGCGAAAAATCCATGTGCAGTGATCCGACAACGAGTCGGCTGCCGTCTTTAATGCCGGTGTCCCCCGCTGGACGCTGACTCGTCGAGCCGCTCGCCGTCCTCTGCGGGCGACAGCCGTTAAATTTGGGCGCCATGATTGTGAAGCTCGGCGGGGCCGCCCCTGTCGTCCTGTCCTCACCAAATTGCTTCCTTGTCTCTGCTCCGAGCTGGGTGCCAACCTTGTCATCCATCCTCTATCACCATCGTCACCATCGGTAATCTCAGCAAAAGTCCTCGGTGCGGAACGCATTACAGGTAGCATCCGATGAATATTTTTCTTGGGAATATTGAACAGTCCACATGAATGAGATCAAACATTCTTGAGTTATATCTTTAGCATGGCTCGCTTTGAACATCCTATAACATAAACCTCAGAATTCATATGTTTCTCTCATTCTATCAAGAAATATACATCCAAAGGATTTTTAATGTCTTGTTCTCCTCTATCGAATCCTATGGATACATACCGACTTTTTTCTTTTGCTAGAATTTCTTGTCTCGGTGCACACCAACTATATAAATCCAAAAATATTGGTGAATCCAACATATTTGCAGTGTAAGGCATCTATCTACAGTTTGATACTGTGAGCAGTACTGTGAAGTGTGAATCGTCCAAGATTTGGTCTCTATCACTAAGTCTCTACATATCATTAGGATCGGTATGGCTAATTGATTGTGATGGGGTGCATCTCCTACCTCCTTGAGATCGAGACAATGGAATGATTAGTTGAAGTGTCAGAATACTTGAGCTTTGAGTCTGTGCACAGAAATAAGATTCGTGTCCTGGTATCTGTCATGTCAGGTTGGGGCATGTTACGATGGAGAAGAGAAGAGAGAGGAGATGGTTTGCAGGGTTTTTGGCATCATCAAGCAGTAGTAGGATTTCTCTTGCTAATAATACATGTAACATATGCTGAAGCAAATATCCGAGCCTTCTGCGAGACGGTCTCGTCCGTGGAATGGTACAAGAATACTACTGGACTACAGATCAACCTAGGACCTGAGGATGCTCCTGATGATCTCGGCCTGAGGGCTGCCGTCGTCCATAGTCGACATCAGGTCGGAGAGCCGGTCGCTGAGGTCGTCCACCTCGCGGTGCAAGCTCTTGATGTAGCTGCACGTCTCCTTCAGCAACTTGGCCGCCGACGCCTGCATGCATATGTGTATATGCGTCCACAGATCAAACACAGAGGCGACGTGAGGTAGGCAGTCGCAAATGGTGGCGGATAAAAGAGACGGACGCGGTGGCGTTATGGCTGCTGGATTGCTTACCCTGCTCATGCTCCTGCGGCGAGACTCCGGGAGCAGAGACTGCAACTTGGAGATGAGCTCACTGATCTCCTCGTCGCTGATCCTCGACGACCTCCGGCTCGACATCTCCACGGGCATAAACCTTCTTCTTTCTCTCTCCTCCTTCCGGGGGGAGTCAAGTACAGGACTTATAGAGCGCGGAGAGGAGAAAGGGAAGGGGAGGGAGGGGGAGAAATGTAGAAGCGTCTTCGGAAAGGCAACGTTTCAGCAAACGTAATAGTATGGGGAGGAGACTCCGTGGCCTACATGTCTCACCGTGCCACCGACGGTGGGTCCTTCTTGTTGCCCATGGCCAATGGACCAACGGCGGCAGCAAGTGTGGCTGCCTTCCTTGCATGTCAGTGTAACCAAGAGGGACTGAAGCATTGATGACGCCTCGGCTGGGTGGTGCATGGTTTAACCATTTCACCATGTACCCGAAAGATGCCTCGTGTCTCTCTTGCTGCTTTAACCTTGCGGCTTGCAGCTTCGGATGGCGTAGGGCACGAAGCGCCCACGCATCACGCGAGCCCGATCGGCCGAGATGGCGACGTGTGGCGGCCCTTGCAGAGCGGGACATGAGATTGGGTGACAGGACGGCGGCAGCTCGGTCGTTCTCCGGAGGAGCTGCCGACGGCGACCAGGGCATCTGGAGGCCATCGGTGCGTCCACATCGCGGTGGTGCATGGCGGTAGGGTGAATCATGGGGCTTGGTCGGGAGGCCCACAGCCTAATTATTAGGTCCGGTTGCGCCCTTCCATCGAAGTTAAAGCTCAGAGGTAGATAGACATCAGGCGGGAGTTAACCTGCAGCTCGAGCCCCATGGTTGGAGAAGGAGACCACGCTTGTTGTTTAGCTGATACAGATGGACGGCATTCCAACTCTAGAAGACAAGAGGAAGGGAGACATGGGAGTGGCCCTCGATGGCAACAAGGGAGATAGCGAGCGGACTCGATCGGCCTGTAGCATCAATCATGCATGCAGGCAGGCAGGCGGCCTTACATCAAGCCACGGGGGGCCTTCAGCGAAGCTTCGTCAACATGCGGCTGTTAGGTCTGCAGACCATCCATCCTCTTTCATCTTCTCCATGTACACACATTGCATGGCTTGGCTTGGCTTGGCTTGCTAGTGAACATGAGATGGAAGTACAAGGTTTAATAAATAGGAGAGACAATGGATTCATGGCGAGATAGACTACGCATTAAAAGATGGAAAATTGGTACACACATTATATGAGAATGGAAAAGAAACTGACATAATTGCACAGGCAAATGCAGATGAGAATTGAAGTGCAGGGTGAGGGGTTAGATGAACCATTTAATAGCCTGCATCTTCTACTTCAATCTGAATCAGTGCATGCATGCAATAATATACGCCTCCACCATTATAAATATGATTTAATAGCATGTTGAATGGAACTTATCTCCTGCTTGGATTTACTTCTTCCTCCTTACATGAAGATCTTGATAGTGAAACCCTAAATGGTTCAATGATGTACACTAGAGACTATGTTAGGCAAGTCTATCATGTCTATCTAATCTCCTTACAATATTGACCTATGAGGGGCATAAATTATACCATAAGAAATCACTATAGTAATAATTTTTCCCTTTAGAAAATGAGTGAGTGACATACATGTCGTATGATTATTGAAGAAAAGAGATAACGAAGAAAAGCACACTTCAAAATTAGTATCATATGAAGTCTATTTATACATGGTGAAAGATAATATTTCTTTAACTGAACAGAGAGATTGCCTCATGTAGTTGAGGAAATCTCTCTGTTATCAGAGGAAATCTCTCTGTTATCATGCCCCCGTAAGATCGAGCTCCTGTCAAGGATACCGATCTTGGACCGATGCAACAAAAATAGTTTGCGAGCTAGAGGCTTCGTGAGTGAGTCTGCTAGTTGATCAGCCGTATGGACATGAGAGACACGAAGTTGATGTCTGACAACTTGATCTCGCACGAAGTGAAAGTCGATGGCAATGTGTTCACCAGCCTTCTACTATGCATTGGTCTGTGGTTAAACGAATTTTGCGGTATCTTAAAGGGACCCTTAATCATGGTCTCTTTCTCCGCAAAACCACTCAACTTCATCTCCATGCCTTTGCTGATGCTGATTGGGCGGGAAACTTTGATGATAGAACCTCCACATCACGGTATGCCGTTTTTCTTGGGTCTAATCCAATCAGTTGGAGTTCTAAGAAGCAAAAAATAGTGGCTCGGTCTATAACTGAAGCTGAATATCGTGCTATTGCTACCGTCGCTGCTGAACTCAATTGGGTCACAAATCTCCTCAAGGAACTCAAAGTCAGCTCTACCCATACTCCTACAATATATTGTGACAATGTTGGAGCTACCTACTTATGTGTCAATCCAGTATTTCACTCTGCAAATGATATATCTGGATGGGTGAGAGCCAAGTACTGTAAGGAGCCAAGTACTTGTCGGTATTGAGTTGAGTCCGTGGTAAGGTTGCCATCACATAATTTGAGTGATTCACTAGTAGAGAGAGGAGTAGCAACTTCTTTCGCATCCTGCATATTTATCTTTAATAATAAGTCATGAATATACTTTCTTTGTGAGAGGAGGAGACCTAAGGGGGTAAATGTTGCTTCCATTCCGAGAAAGTAGCTCAAGGGTCCTAAATCTTTGAGAGAGAATCGATCAGCCAATTGCTTTAAAAATATCCAAATCTCCAAATCTCCAAGGGATCATTGCTTGTAACAATAATATTATCTATATATACTAGAAGATATATTGTACTTTTATATTGTTGTCGTAGGAATAAAGAGGTATCAGACTTAGAATTGATGAAGTCAATTAATATCAGAAATGATCCAAGTTCAGTATACCAAGCTCTTGGGGCTTGACGGAGTCCATAAATGGCTTTTTGTAATTTACAGACATGTCTTGAATACTGGTGATGAACAAAGCCAGGGGTTGCTGCATAAAGACATCTTCAGTTAGAGTCCCTTGTAAAAAGGTATTGTTAATATCCAGTTATCGTAAGTGCCAGCCTCTGGAGATGACCAAACTTAGAATAAGCCGAATTGTTGTGGGTTTAACTACAGGACTAAAAGTCTCTGTGAAGTCAACTCCAAGTCGTTGATGAAACCCTTTGGCTACTAATCGTGCTTTATATCGAGCAACGGACCCGTTGGGGTTCCGCTTAATTCGGAAGACCCATTTACACCCGATGATGTTTTATGTAGGATAAAAAGATACAAGAGTCCAGGTGGAGTTATGGAGAAGAGCATCATATTCTTCACACATGGTTGTACGCCAGTGAGGAGATTTTTGGGCTTGAGTAATTGTGGTAGGTTCACTGGTCTCAGGAGAGGATTTGGTGATAGCATGCAGGTCGAGAACCTGACGTGGTTTAAAGATATCACTTTTTGAGTGTGTTCTCATTGGATGTCTAGGAACTGGAAGTTGTGTTATTAGTATAGGTGGTGGAGAGGCATCGATAGGGGTCGGAATAGGTTGAGATACATTAGTGGTACTAGGTAAAGAAGGTTGTTATGATTCTGAGGATATTACGGCAGTAGTAGGGGAGGCTTGTGAAGAAGGAAAATGAGAAGGAATGGAGGGAGTGGGAAGCTGTTGAACCGGGAGAACAAAGGAGTGTGGATCGTTAAGAAAAGGACTTGATGGTGTAGGAAGAGTTTCGTTTGAGGGGATCGATGGTATACTCCAGTAATGTATATTTGTTAGAGTGGCCGGCATGGTAGGAGACTCGTGGTTTTGAAATGGAAAGGCAGACTCCACAAAAACAACATGACGTGAAATAAAGACTTTTTGAGTTTTTGGTTCGTAGCATCGAAAGACATTATGTTCAAGAGAATATCCTATGAATATGCAAGGTTTAGATCGTGGCGCTATCTTGTGTTTGGCATAGGGACGTAGCCATGGATAACATAAACAACCAAATATTATGAGTTTTTGAAGGTTTGGGGATTTAGAAAATAGTTTTTCAAATTGAGATTGGTATTAGAGAACTTGAGTGAGCAGACGATTAACAAGGTAGATGGCAGTTTGAAAGGCTACAGACCAAAAGGTTGCTAGCATGGAGGCTTGATGTAGAAGCGTGAGACCAATTTCTACAATATGTCGGTGTTTGCGTTCAGTAGAGCCAACTAGTTGAGAAGTGTGTGGATGTGACTTAAGGTGTTGGATACCACAGGTTGAAAGGTAAGATGCGAGAGCTTGATATTCGCTCCCACCATCAGAGTAGACTGTTTTAATTATAGACTGAAAGAAGTTTTCGACCAGCTTTTTAAAGTTGGTAAAAATTATGGAAACTTCTGACTTATGACGGAGAGGATAAATCCATGTGTACTTAGTAAAATAGTTTACAAAAATGATATAAAATCTAAACTTGTCAAAGGAAGTGATGGGAGCAGGACCCCAAACATTAGTATAAATAATTTCAAATGGTGTAGAACATGATATGGAGGAAGAATCAAAAAGGAGTCTATGACTTTCATTACTGAGACAAGCATCACAATAAAAGCTATTATTTGTAGGAGTAGTAGGAGAACAATGAGAAAGTAATTTATTTTGGATAGAGAGGGAGGGATGACCGAGACGACAATGCCACACATCGATTGGAGCTACCATCGAGGAGTAAACAGTGGGCTGTTTGAGTTGTGGAACGGACGGCCATTCATAAACATTGTCCTTACTCTGACCTTGGACCAAGAATGCCCCCGTGTTCAAATCCTTGACAAGAAAAGAGTAGGGAAAGAATTTAATAGAGGTATTATTTTGTTTGCAAAATTGAGAAACGGAAATAAGATTGCGTTTAATGTGAGGTGCACACAAAACATCATCGAGTGTAAAAGTTGTGGTAGGTGAATTAAGCATTGTGGAACCAGTATGAGTAATAGGAAGTCCTTTACCGTCACCGATGATGATGTCCTCATGTCCACTGTAGTTGTTGTGGATCGACAAGTTCTGTATATCAGATGTAATATGGTGCGATGCGCTAGAGTCCATGATCCAATTATGATCAGTAGTGTTTGGAGTAGTCGTGAGATTTGCTTGAGGTAAATGTGATTATGCAGGGAGTCGGGGTCGAGATCGACAGATCTTTGCAGAGTGGTCGACTTTATCACATAATTGGCAGACAATTCTTCGTTGATTTGTGTGTTGAGGGCGCCAAGATTACTGATGATTGAAGTAGTCACCTTGGGTATTGTGATCGAAATGTTGATGATGTGGAGGAGGGGTTTGGTTAGAGCTCAAAGGTTCAGGAGATATCATCGTCAAACCTTTGTTGATAGTCTTGTTATATTGATTGCCCCTCCTCGTGAATTTTTGATTGACTTGAGCCGTGATGAATGGTCTTGGCAATTTGTCCTCACGCTTGAGATATATCTCAAAGTCAGTCAGCTTGTCATAGAGTTTTGGATGCAGAGCAGATCGCCGGAGTTATAGAGGAGT
This sequence comes from Musa balbisiana, assembly GCA_004837865.1. Lineage (NCBI taxonomy): Eukaryota > Viridiplantae > Streptophyta > Magnoliopsida > Zingiberales > Musaceae > Musa > Musa balbisiana. The sequence goes on along the minus strand of CM017194.1, from coordinate 27,670,705 downwards.
GCTGGTGTGATGGGAAGTTGACTCTAGTAAAGAAAGTGTTGAATGACAACGGAAGAAGTCGTCGAGGAAGTACCACAGTAGTCACAGGGCTTCACCAACGATGCTGAGGTGGAATGCGTGATAAAGATGTTTGGAGGTTGCAACAGTGGAGGAGGAAGAAGATCGGCGTCAGCTCAGAAAAAAAAAAAGATTTTTGCTCAAGGCAAAGGCTTTGATACCATGAAGAAAAGAGATAATGAAGAAAAGCACACTTCAAAATTAGTATCATATGAAGTCTATTTATACATGGTGAAAGATAAGATTTCTTTAACTAAACAGAGAGATTGCCTCATGTAGTTGAGGAAATCTTTCTGTTATCAGAGGAAATATCTCTGTTATCAGTTATAATTAAACTTGAATTTCTAGTTGGATCAGTGAAAAATTATAGTTGATAAAACTTTTAATGTGCCTATTAATCAACAATCACTTCATTTTTTCTGCATTTTTGACCCATGTTTATTAAATGAACCAAGGTGCTCTCTATACATATATAATGATTGAGCTTTAGTACATATTAAAACTTTACCTATCATGATTTGATCGGGTGGGATAACCACCTCATTAATTTTGCTAAACGTGAACGATCGATCCAAAATGCTTTGATATAAGTTAATAGACTCATCAAACTCTTATTGATTAATTTATGTCTGAAAGCAGAAGACAAAGTATAATATAATTAGTCTAAGCGATCATTAGGAGCTTCGTTATGCTTCTAATTAAGCAATAGAATACGATTAGTTCAAGAAGATGGAAATTACTCTCTCTTAGTTGCTCGCGAACACAAACATTAGTAGCCACGATCATTATGAGCTTTCTTTGTCGATAGCTCTTAATCTTATGCTGGTCATTTAGAAACAACGGTGAAAGCATCACTCTTCTTGTGCTTTGTCATTTTCTTACGTCTATGAAGTAATTATCATCATAAAAACTGTTATGTGCTATATATAATACAAAAAAAATTTATATTAGGATTGAAATCAAATAATATTAGATCGATTATTTTACGATGCATACCTTTTGATGTCATTTGAAAGGGATCTCTGTGTGATCTATAAAGGCACCATCTTCAGATCCAAAACTACTATCAATCTACAAGGAGAATTAGATTCTCATTCTCCACTCTTCATATCCTTTCACATGAATGCTTAGATTGATGGTTCAAGGAGGTTGAGAGAGAAACTATAATCCCTCAACTGCATATTCTATGAGATGCGTAACATACATCATCCAGTCCCTAAAGTTACTTTATATTAAATGCCAAGAGAGTTTGTGATAGATCCTACAAATAGATGTAAAGTGTTTGGTGTTTTTGGTACCTCGGAATTGATCGATGTTGTGTTGCTTTTGTTTTTATCAAGAGAAAGAGAGTCGATTCTCTGTTTGTTCTAACTCATCAATCTGTTCTTGAGAAAGGGTTTTGAACATCGAAGAGAAAGTTTGGGCCATGAACACAATTGGAAAGACAATCAAGAATTAATGAAGCATAAAGATTTTTTCTAAAGATAGCTTTTCTTCTTACTTACTGTATCAGTATGTATTGAGGCAAAACCTCAATACATGAATCGAGCGAGAGCAATGGTATTGCCTCTCGCTCGACAAGCTTCCTTGGGTATCAAGCCAAGGCGGATACTGGGCCACGCATGGCCCATTTAAAAGCATACATGGGCCCATTAGACCATGCAATAAAGGCCCAACAGCCCATTAACATTAAGATTCCAGAAAAGTGATGATGGTCATTTATGCTTCATATGTGCCCAGAATTTTCATCATCTTTTGCAAAGGGTAAGTGGGAGGATGAGATTTTATCTCAAGATTAAAACTTTAGTAACTCCTCAAAAAATTGTTGGATGAGATTTCAAAACCCTAATTCTTTGATAAGAAAGTCTAATATATATAACTCTTGATAAGTGGGTTTACTATATCATTGGCCAATTGATATTTTAGATGTAAAAAATTATCAAATAATATTTTAAATCCTTCACCTTTGATCAGTGTATTTTAATACATCATCAGCAGATTGTATCGGTGCTTTAGATATTTGATCGATAACGAGAACTAGTTAGTTCAAGTATGTAATTTCTTATATATAAGTGTCTTTATGGATGGATGGAAGAAATTTCCACCCAATCACTATAAGGGGCAATAATAATATTCAAGTCAACACGGATAGTATTTACAGGTATTTCATCGAAATTATTAATCTTGTAGTGATGTATTCGATTTACTAAATGTTAAGGTTTTGAATATTAAAATGATAAATTTTTATTAATGATGTTAGTTATCTTAGAAAATAAAGACTTACGACTTTTGATAGCAAAATTCATCTTTTTTTCACTTACCCATTACATTTATTTTTTTCGAGACGTATGGAAGAATTTGGATTCAGTAACATCCCCTAATCATTGATATGACATGACTTCCTGGGTAAGGAGGAGTGAGGTAGAGTTAGATAGGATGTCATGTCATGCTATTACCATTTCCCTAACAGGATGGTTGTGAATGGAGTGGCCCTGGGAATGTTGGGAGATGGACTTCCATGGGTGACAGAGTGACAGAGAGAGAGAGAGAGATGTGGTGAGGGAAGAATAAGGAGAAGGCAAGGACAGGAACATGATGATTGGGTTTTGGCAGGGTGGGAGTTGGCAATGGCATATAGCTGGCCCCAAGAGGGCCCAAGGAAAAATAAACTAAAAGAAATAAAAAGAGAACAAAAATAAATACTCATCCCTACTTTTGGAGCTAGGTTTGCTGCTAGAGAGAGAGATAGAGAGAGAGAGAGAGAGAGAGAGATTGGTGACACTGAGAAACAAACAAGATTGCATGATAGATGTTTGTGGGTTAGGTAGCAAGCCTTGCAACCCATAGGACCCATCCCTTAAGATTCCTGATATGTCTCTCTCTCTCTCTCTCTCTCCAAGCCACCACCCAAAATCCTCAAAGTAAACTTCTGCAAATGATCAATTCATCCCTCCATTTACTGTTCAGTCATTCTGTTGTTTTATGTCAACCCACATTTCAATTAAAAGAAACCCCACTCTAAGCAAAGAGGAAAAAGAACAAAGATGATAGAAACATCTGTCTTCTATAGAGATAATTCCACTGAAGAAAAGAAGAAAAATTAGGAAAAAAAGAACCTTTTTAAAATATATTTATTTTTATTTACTTTAAATATCTAACATATCATAAGCAATAAAAGTTTGCTAACCAAAATTGACTCCCTCATTTTCTTCCTATAAATATGAGATCTTTTAAATTTAAACATAATAAATTTACCATATTTTGGACTGAGTTATTTCTTATTCAAGACTTTGACAATCATATCCAATAATTCATAACATAAGCTATCTTTTTCACAAAATAAAATAAATATTTTTTTACTAAGAAATTCATCTCATTAAGGACTTGTCAAATCAACCAAAGTTACTTACAATTAATTGCACTCATGTTAACTCCACTATCCATGGATTTACTAGAATCATTCTCTAGTCTTGTTAAACACTCCATTGATTCCACATATATATATATATATATATATATATATATATATATATATATATATATATATATCTCGCTTCTCCTTCCGATAACCTTCGAAGTACTGTGCATCCCAACAGCTCTCAGTACTCTGATCTCTCCACATCCATCTGAATCTCCACCTTCTTCTTCTCACAATCTCTTGCTTTCCCTATCACCATGTCCTTGTGCTGGTGATCCCCTCAACCTGCGACGAAAAAGGCCTGCAAAGGCATGGCGTCCTCCTTCTTCCATCACGGTTTCATGTTGCAGATGCAAACACCCCATGAAGAAGAACACCAACTCCTCACACCTTCCCCATGCACCAATCTCCAAGACCTCAGAGGTGAGTCGCGCGTTCGCCATGACACCCATCCCCAAGTCCTGCGAATGGAACTGACGCTCTCGGTGGTGGTGGTGGTGGTGTTGGATGCAGGTACGGCTTCAATGGTGGGGAAGAGATCTGTGTCCTTCTCCGGGATGGACACCTGCAGAGAGATGAGCGCCGAGGAGGACCTGTCGGATGATGGATCGCAAGCAGGGGAGAAGAAGAGGAGGCTCACCGTGGAGCAGGTGAGGACACTGGAGAAGAACTTCGAGCTGGGGAACAAGCTGGAGCCCGAGAGGAAGATGCAGCTGGCCAGAGCGCTGGGGATGCAGCCGAGGCAGGTGGCCATTTGGTTCCAGAACAGAAGGGCAAGGTGGAAGACGAAGCAACTGGAGAAGGATTATGACGTGCTCAAGAGGCATTTTGACGCCATCAAATCTGAGAACGAAGCTCTCAAAGCCCACAACAATCAACTCCAAGCTGAGGTACTGCTGAATTCTCATCATGTCTCCGATTTATCTGAAGCTTATGAACATATAATTGCATCTTGGGTAAAAAGGAGCCATCTTTACTTGTCATCATTGCTGCATGCATGGCTCTTGGTCTATTGAGAAAGATATCTTTGCAGATTGGACATGTATTCTCATAATGATTGGTGATATCATGGGTTTTTGGGTTGATGATAGCTAATTGGAACTCAGGGGAACAATTTTAAGATATCCATCTTTCTAAAGCACAATCTTTCTGCAAGTGACATATTCATTGCATTAATCATAAAAGAAGCCATCACTCCTTCAGCACTGTGTGTTCTATGACCTGAACCAGCTTGAATGTGAGTTGCAGATCATGGCTCTTAAAGGCAGAGAACCATCAGATCTCATCAACCTTAACAAAGATACTGAAGGATCTTGCAGCAACAGAAGTGAGAACAGTTCTGAGATCAACTTAGATATCTCGAGGCAATCAGTCGATAAGAGCCCACTGCATCCTCACCAAAGCTCTACTTTCTTCCAGCCAGTTAGGCCAGGGGACATGGACCAGCTCTTCCAAAGCTCCTCGAGGCCAGAAACACAGTGCCCCAAGCTTGAGAATGGTGGACATGAGGGCACCTTAAGCAACCTGTTGTGCAGCATGGAAGATCAATCTGCTTTCTGGTCATGGTCAGACCACCACAGCTTTCATTGAGGAAGAATGCCATCAGCACAATCTGTTTGATCAATGTCATTGGTGAAGCATGAAGAACTCCTTTTGAATTGTGAAAGATCGTTCTGCATCAGCAGCAGCAGCTGGATGAAGCTGGTTAGTATACCCTTATTGGGAATTATTGTGCTAAGAACAATCCTGATGAGAGTTAAAATTGAGTGAGGTTGATGAAGGAATTGGTAAAAGGAATAAAAGTGTCTGTTACTGGATATTCCAAATTGCATCATATATTTTTTTTTCTAGCTTGCAGTGATTATTACAGGGTTCTATATTTACATATGTATATAACCAACAAATGCACATGCTTACATGGATGATGCAGCAGAATTCAAATATCAAAGGGAATACACAACAAAAAACATGATGTAATGAGCTGTTCTGACATTGATTGGAGAAAAAAGGAACAATCTCTTTCAAGTATGTGAAGCAAATGTAACTCTTTTCAATTAGTGACTTCCACATGTTATCCCATTATCATTGTATGCCTGACTCTCTTGAAATGTGTGTTGCACAGTACTTTGTTCTTTAAATAAGACCAAGAAAATGAGGAAGAAGAGTATAAGATGATGGCATAAAAGAGGTACATAAATGTGATGGCAGAGGAAGAACATGAGAAAGGAAACAAGATATTTTGGAAAAGCCTGTCTTTGGTTTTGGTAGTAACAACCTGCTACTAACAAAGGCTAGTCAAAATAGCATGCATGATTCATACAATTGCCTGGTCAAGCAAGTTTAGAATCTATACAGTTACATACTGTGATAGAAGTCAAATCATGTCCACAAAATTATTGCATTTTCCTGAATTACTATGCTGGCAAAGTGTTACATCATTTATACCAACAGAGTATTAATTCTCACCTATCAACAACACAATCAATGATTAATTGTTCTTAATATTAAAAATTTTAATAAACTGCACAAAAAGGAAGAGCCGTTAGTGTTAACATAAGTAATAAAATTTCAATATTGACTCTTACAATAGGTTGCAATACCATTCGATATAAGCGGTATATATCGATCCGATAAAATATCGATACGGATGATATATTAATATATCTTAATATATCGTGTGTTAGTATATTCGGTATAGCTCGATACAACTGATCCATACATTAATATGACACAATATTCAGGACCTTACCCTTGCTAGGCCTCACAGTACACACACAGCCTCTCACTGGTCTTCCCTTTGCGGTTGTTCTTTGTTCATACCAGAGATGATTGAGAACAGATCCCAAGTAGTTGATAAGAGGCTGTCATTATGTTCTCAGCAAGATAAGGTCCAGGATGAGGCCCCAGAATGAGAGTTCCCATGCTGTCAGAAGATGCATATTGAATGGAGTCTAGTCTTCTGAGTTCCAGAACAGGCATCAATAAGAAAGCACTGCTATGTCAAGAACAAAAGGGACCATGTTGGGTATCCAAAGACCTGTAGACCTAGTAACAGTATGATCATTTATGACTCACCATCTTGCCTTTGAGAACAATTAAAATAATGTAATTTTTTTACCATAACCAGAACATCCTCCATTGATATAAAACAAATGCCTATCTGAGGATCTAGAGAACAAATAATAGCCTGGAATCTGTTGAGGCTTTAGTTTATCTCATTTAGTTGACTAATGGGGCACTTACATGCATGTAATGCCTATAAAAGTTGGCTGCTAATTATTTTAACAAACTCACTAGATTCAAAATGTCAACATTAAACAACAGTAGCAGCCATCACCTATTAAAAATGTCAACTTTTCAACTTTGTAGAGTTGAAAAGTCTTCAAGCACTTGGTGGCTTGGTGGTAGACAAAAGATCAATGAATCCTCACTTTGAGTAGCATGTGTTGCCAACCATGCTATGGTACCTTCTTTCTAAAAAATCTCCCTCCAATTTGTTTTTCTTGATTGTGCATTAGCCTGGGATTCTGAATATGTCATTCTAGCTTTAGGACATGTGCAACACATAAAAGAGGTGGGACATGGAGTCCCGCAACTCAGGCATAAAGACGCTGGCAAAATAATGGCCAAATGACAAATTTTATGCAGAAATCTACTCTGAAAAATCTTATGATTCCACTGAAGATAAAGAACATTTTGGAACATGTTGTGAATGAGTCTTTTATAATCCAGATAAGAATGCTATAGCTTGCATAAAAAGATTGCTAAATGAATACCTGATGAACTTGGAACATTTTTTCAGGAAAGCATCAGAAAAATTGTGTGTGTGTTATGTTTAACATTTACTCCACATTACTACGGAAGCAGGACAAAACAAAAGCGACCTTGACTTGCCCAGGAGGAAGCAGACTGGAAGTCGCATAAAGTTTTCCAACGTTTTCAAATGAGGTGAAGTCTAAAAAACTGCTGTCACATTCTAAAACTGCATAAGTTAGTAGCAGGCATCAAATGCTTTTTTAGAAGAAATCAAGCTAATGGTTCAACTATTAAGCTTGACAGAATAGGTTCCCTGGGGAGCATTTTTATTTATTTGATGGCCTGCAAGATACCAAACTAAATAGAAGTAAACATATTTGAGCTTCTTGTTAACTGCTGAAGAACTTTTCTTTAAAGCGGTTACCTGAAACCAAATCCTTCATCATAAGTTTGAAGAGCTTGTTCCTAGTAGTTTCAGCTTTTGGTGACAAAGCGATGCGACCTTAACTGGTTTGAGGATGTGCAAGCACATAACATCGAAGTCTTGACCGCAAATTGAAGTGGATGTGCAGCCACCACCATCGCATGAACAAGATCATCCTAACACAATCTGCAGCAACCTCAGGAGGTCAATACTATAAAATTAACACTATAAATTATCAACAGATGGTGGCGATTTGCATCACAAAATTTCTTTACTTGATCCTACGATATCGTAGGATCCAATGCTGGCATAGATAGAGGACCTTAACTGGTTTGAGGATGTGCAAGCAAATAACATCGAAGTCTTGACCCCCAAGCCTGCTTTTGTCAGAAAGCTTAAACCTGAGAGTTCCTAGAGGCACAATGGATGCATAATAACTTCAAAACTCAACAGATAAGTAGATATTTTAGGCAGTGAAGTTCTTCCCATCTTAAAGGAAGATACTGGACATAAGAAATGTTCATAAAGATGAACTCAGGAATACACAGAATTCTGCTGCATTTGACAAACATCAAATCCAGAAATATATCCAACACAGACCAACAAATATCATTGTGATCATAGCTAAAGACTCACACGGAGTACAAAACTAGCTTGTCATCTATGTTAACAGAAGAAATCATCCTCCACAGGATGAGATTTTAAGAGACATCCACTAAAAGACATGACCCAAACAATAAGTTTGTCATCTATTAACAGAAGCAATGGACCTCCACAGGACGAGGCTTCCACAGCATGAAGCTGCCAGATATTGGTCATGCTTTGTCTACAGCTTCATTAGTAGATGCTGCCTGTGCAGCCTCCACCTTTCCTCCCTCTGCCTTGGCCTCTTCCATATCAGCATCATCTGGAATAACCACAGAAAATTGATATCAGCTGAAGAAGCCAGATTATGCAGCATACATTGCATGGGTGTCCTTCGCAATATGATTTTAGATATGCAGGTTGAACAAACAATTGCAATAATTCCTTTCAACTAACCTACTGCATTTTCTTTTAATGCCTAAGCACAAATAGGTAGATTTGAATAAGGACATTAGACAAACTTGCTCTGCCTAGACAATTGTCAATCTATCATAAAGGTATCTCACACTATATTATCATTCAAATGAATAACCAAAGAACTGATGATCACAATATACATTGCTGTTCTCATGCCCAAGCAGACGAACAAGACTAACCTCCATCTTTATCAGCAGTATCAGCCAAATCATCATCATCATCATCATCAGGCTCATCATCAGCACCACCCACGTCCAACTTCTGCACATAGCAAGAATGATGAGAATCTACAAAGAGTATCACTCAAAAGTTTTTCCTTCACATTTTGACCAGATGACATACCGAAAAATCCATGTCATCAAAATCCATGCCCCCAACTGCACAGGATAACATTTCAAAAATCATAAAAAGTTGCAACAAAGATAGCAATTTGCACAAACATAATAACCTAGAACAGAAATGTATTATGAGATGCAGAGTATTTACACTTATTTTCCTTCTCATCATCTTCATCGATCCATTTGTCCCAATCAACTTTCAGATAAACAGGAGGCTTCCCTGCCTGCTTTAACAGCCTGCTCCACCATTTCTTCTCAGCTTTCTTCACCAGGTAGCATATAGTCCTCGAGCCAACAGCAGCTTTGCTCTCCTGCAGTGCTTCTTGTCAAACCAGTGCCTCAAATGAATGTTTTTGAGGGGACCTTCGAAAAGTTAAAATAGTTTCTTTGGATACTTACATCAACATTAACTCTATCGAACAGCTCAAGGTCGAGCTCGTACCGGATGTTTGCTGTTCCACTAGTTGCAGAGAAATAGAAACGACCTTCTGGCTCCAACGTGAGCTTCACATCCTTCGCATCTGGCAGTTCCATAGTAATATACACCTTGTCAGATCTTTGAGCCCATTTTGTAGTCGGATGACGGCTGCAGACCAAGGAACATCCATCAGTTCACTAAAGAATTGATGGTCCGAGATGAACATTTACTTAAGTCGACAAAAATCAAGTATGCTGAATCACCAAAGAATCTACACTTAGACATCAAGAGCTCAATCCACGCATTCCACCATGAATGCCTCTCCCCGGCAAGCACGGATCTTTTCTCTTCTTAAACAAAGATAAGCAAGCTAGATTCAAAATTATGGTCGGTCGGATGGTTCTTCAAACAAATATAATCGAAGTTTATACTAAAACTAGTGAACATATTTCGATGTCATAACAAGCTCGACCAGCTCCGAGTTCATCGATTCTATCACAGAGAAGACATGGGCACAACAAAATAAAAATTGCCGTTACGTATGCTTTATACCACCAATCATTTGAAATGCTAAAAGAAAAACGAAGAAAAGAGGCATAGTGTGGTTCAGATCCAGAAGTTAAACATGATAAAACGTAACACAGACTCGCAGAGAGGTCCACCAACTCAAGGTGGATTCGATTCTTATACACCCACTACAAATCGTTCTCGACTGCAGTAAGAAGCACATAAATCAGCATGATCAAAATATCAATTGTAATCGAATGTCGTTTTCCGACGTCAATCTTTCACCTGGCCAAGAAAAGGCACATCCTTCTATTCAAACCTAACCCACAACAGCACAAACTAAAACCCTAAACTCACGGGATTAGCACTAAAGATAACCGAACAAAATATTGGCTAAACAAAGTTTTCGTCGTCTTACCTCATCTTGGAAGGGAAGAGAGGAGGAGAGGATCTCTGATGCGTAAACAAACACCTCAAAGCTCAGTTCGATGTAGCATTTGGGCAATCAATCTGCCGTTGACGCTTATATACGCAGCGTGACAGAGTGGGGGAGGGAGGGAAAAGGATCCTTCCACAGGAGTCTAGAGAGTTCCAACACGCTTCCTCATCCCTGCATCTCCGCCCCTTCAGACGATCTCAGCCGTCCATATGCAAATATCCACCATCCGGGTTTGGTCTGATGGGCCGATCTGCGACCTCACCTCAGCCCAAAACAAACATTTTTTTTCTTTAATATTAATCCTAAGTCGGAAGCATAAACGAATTAAAATTTTGAATCGAGATCCAAAAAGTCAAAACAATCATAAACGGCGATGTCTACTTAGTTTTGACGGTTAATACATTTCGAAATCCTAATATTTTTAAATAAAAATAATTAATTATATTAAATGACATACATAAGTGGATTCGAATTTGAGGTCCATCATTTATATAATAATACACTAACTAATTCGAATGACTCGATAAGAATCATGACGAATCGAGCTCCTATAATAAGATATATATTTATCGAATAAAATCATATAATTTTGAATTCATTCATTCAAGAATTTTTTGTTCTGAATGATTTTGAATTTGATATAAAAAATTATCTTCGATATAGCTTATTCTGGTTAACTTTAGAAATTGTTCCAATTTTAATGTCTTTGTCAATCTTCTATTCTCAATCGTTCAATTTGGAATGAGATTACATAGGAAAAAAAAATTGTTTATCATTTTAAAAAAGAGATGTCAATTTGGGCTTCTATCTTCTATTTGAAAAATGAGACTAATCTTTGTTGTATAGTCTTAGAATTATACTCCAATTTAATCATCTCATGTCAAAAATAGATAAATATTTAAATTAATTTTTCTACTAAGAGGAAAAAGCATAAGTTGTTTGGCTCAATAATTTAATCTTAATCAACCATATGAATATTTTTCTAGACAATATATATTGGTTACACCTTTATATATATATATATATATATATATATATATATAGTATATATATATATATATATATATATAATATATAATCTATATATATATATATATATATAATTATAGATATATATATATATATATATATATATAATATATATATATTTAGCTCCTAATTTTAAATTATGATATTGCCACAATGTTAATCCATCAATTATTCTAGTAACAAATCGTGTTATACTTTATAAAGTCAATAAGATTGATTGATTCCTACTTAACTAAGTCACAAATCACACTATTTTGATACTTGATTCTGATTATTAAAAAAATATTTTATGTTAAAAATATTCACACTTAAAAATTAAAAATTCAAAATTCAAAAATAATTAAGAGAATAGTTTTACATTCTTAAAATTATGAGAATCAAATTATATATTTTGGGTCTGTCCTATAATTCATTCGACAAGCTTAAATTCTTGGGTTTAGCTCCAATTTATCGATTTCTAACATGATAAAAATGAGTTGAATTTCTATTACCGGTTTGATCCAAACTTATCGATTTTTAATATGATATTTCGAAGAGAAAAATAAGCTAAATCATAGTTTGACCTACGATTAAACTAGATATGAATACAATGTATTTATGGACATGTTTGAAGGTGGATAATGTAATTGTAGACAAGAAGAAGAAATCATGTTTCTTTTCTCACTCAAGACAATAAATCCAAGTCTGCCTCTTTAAGTCTAATGTGACCTAATCGATCATATGAATTATCACTGTTTTAGTCTACTGCTCGACACGGTGGACACCATCACGACATCATCAACCATTCAGTCCAAAGATCATAATCATATTTAATATTAACTTCTTTGTCATTATGTCATTGCTTAGAAATAAGAAATTCCTCAACAAATGTCAATGTATAGCATTCATTCGTAAGATCTGAATCATAGTCATACTGTAATTTTTATTGAATAATTCTATCATATATTTTTATTTTTTTAGTTCCTTCTTTTATTTCATTCATATTATTGTCTTAATCAATATCACCATAATCATCTTTAAAAAATAAAAAATATCCAAGTTTAAAAGTATATTTTCAAAGACAATTTCTTTAAAAAAATTCCTATGGGTTTGTCTCATAGGGTGCCTAGTTTTTAGTTTTTTATTTTAGAAATTTACTATTTGGAGTCCCATCTTACTATTTATAATTTCTTAAAAAATTAAAAAAATAATAATATCTTACTATTCATATCCCTTATATATATATATATATATATATATATATATATATATATATATATATATATATATATATATATATATATATATATATATATATATATATATATATATATATATATATATATATATATATATATATTCCCTTACAACCATTGCTTGTGCACCCTATTATCGTCGACTCTCCCCATAAGTCATTATCGTTGATCATTACGTATAGTCTACCTCTATTGTTAATCGTTGTGTTAGTCTATCCTCAATTACTCTTTGTCGTTTATGTACATTATTACTGACAACTCTCCTCATTGCTCATCACCATCAGCTTTATTATTGCGGACATCATCACTACCGACATGTATTAAAATTAAGTTAAATGGAGGAGAAGAAAAAGGGAAGAAAAAGAGGCTCTAGGCAAAGAGTGAAAAGATTTTATTAAAATTAAGTTATAAATTAAAGATATGTATCTATTTATATATAATTTTTTTATTAAAATTAAGTTATAAATTAAAGACATATCTATTTATATATAAACAAACATCTTACAAACATTCAAAGTTGAGTTAGTACAAGAGACTACTATTTATAACTTCCATCTTAATAATTTTTAATTACAAAAATGATAGTGTCTTTTTTCTCTTTCACAACTAATAGAGTTAACGGTGACCGTATTAATGGATGATCAACAATAAGTGGGTAGGGATAGTCGACAATAGTAATAGTGGAGATAGAATGGTACACAAGTGATAGGGAGAGTTCATTACAACAAGAAGAAAAAAAAGGTAAAAGTAAAATTAGATAGGCTATAAATAGTAAATTATTTTTAATTGATTTTTAAAGGGACTATGAATAATACAAATGATCTTGAAATAGTAAGCTCTAGTTATAAATAATAAAAATAGAATTATAAATAGTAATATCTCCTATTTAATACTCTTTTTATTTTTTCCTAAATGCGCTTTACCGTTTGCTCGCCACCTTTGTTGCGAAGAGAAAAAATTGGAATAAAAATGTTCATAGTGACAAAGCCTCATAGTGAGCCAGAGGTGATCATAAAGACGAAGGGACAGAAGTGACAAAGCTTCGTGGAAGGGCGGAGGCGATGGACACTTAAAAAATTAGAGAGAAAAGAAACATCAAATTAGAAAATTTAAAATTGATAACACCTTCCTACAAAAGCCCAAAAAAAGATTACTCAAAAAAGAAATCACCTTATTTCAAAAATAAATAGAAATAAATTATATATATTATGGTAAATATTTGAAAATTATTAAAATAGTACTCCAACTTTGAAAATTCCTCTTAGAGCTTTTTTATTTTCAAAATAACTACTTTACCCCTATTAATTATCACCCTATGTATAACCCTTGGTCATACCTTTGCCCACTAGTTATCCTCCCCCCCTGTCTCGAACAATTACTCACATACCCCTCCGACTGCGAGTGAGAGAAGGAGAGGGGGGTGCGACCTATGCACTATTTCCTCCGCTATAAGAGAGGAGGGGTGGCACACTGTCACCTATAGGTCTCTTTTGTTGTCACGAACAAGAAAGGAAAGGATGTGATTCACAAGATCTACGGAAGTAAGAGTGATGCAAATGAAGAGGTCGATAGTGAATACAACGTGACAGGGGTAAAATCATCTTCTCACATAATTAAAAAGATTTTTTTTGAGGTGATATGTTAGAATTTTTAAAATATTTTTTTAAAGAATTCATATACATATAATTGGAATGTGTGTGTGTGTATATATATATATATATATATATATATATATATATATATATATATATAGGAATGTATAAGGACCAGGTTGCAAAAGGATCAAAGCACAGGGTTCTCGGTGCATCTTATTTCCTTAAAGAAACTAAGAACAGCGGCGGTGAACGCAACGCACTGCAGCAGATCCCCTTCCAACCAACCGAGTCGGTTTTGTCGATACCTTTTCTCTTCCGTCCCACCTCGTCGCCTTTGGATCCCAAATCCGACCACCTCTGCCGATAACGGTTCTCCCGGCGAGGAATGGTGAATCATCCCGGCTTCGCGAGTGGTAGTCTTCTTTAGCTGGTTGCGGAGATGGGTTTCGTGTGGTCGTTGCTGGAGAATTGCGGATTGCGGATCTTTTGCTTGGCGTGGATGCCGGTGGAGATGTCGCGTGGGTTTCTTTGGTTCGTTTTGTTGTTCTATGCCTTGGCTAGGGTTCTCGCCAACATGGAAGGTATGGAGTGCCCTTCCCCGGACCGTAGTGCTGGTCCTTAGGTGATTGATTTGAATCTGAGAGCTAGAAATCTCCCCTGTTCTCATGGAAGGGACGTGGTAGATGCTTCACTGATGTGACGTGGTCCGCTGGATTTGGAAAGGGGCACGACATATTTGGTTTGATATCCAAATCTGGAGGTCTTTTCTGTCCTGGTTATGAATTGGCGTAGTAGTCAAATGGTTGCTGTAATCGCAACTCAAGGACGATTTCCTTGTTTTAGGTTATGCAATTATGCAATCATGTACCACCAAACAAAGGAATAAGTCTGATATATACGTTGGGTGGTGGCTTCGAGAGAAAGTTTATTTCCTGTCAGTATTTTTTTGTCGATATCCCCCTTTGTAAGGTCTTTGTGGAAAGTGAGGGTGATTTTTTGTGAAAGATTTAGCGTGTTTGTTTGGGGATGGTGTAGAGCATGGTCTGCTTGATTTAGATAGGGATACTTGTAGAGTTGCTTAGATATCAAAACTTGTCAGGTATTTTGTCCATTTGGAATTTGGGTTCTTACTTTTACTAGTTTTTAGTTGGTGGAATTAGGAGAGTGTTTTTTTTTCTGGAAAATATAAAATTTTACTGATCAGTAGATAAGTAGATAGAGGTTATGAGCGATAATCAGACCACGAGTTGATGATAACCAGTTAGGAGAGTCTATCAGTGACTGTGTTTGTGACTCGATAGTAATTACCAGTCAGACCAATGGAATAAGACTGACAGATATGGATGGTTGTTTTATGAGAAGAAGCTTCTTTCTTTGAAGTGATTTTCAACTTCTCTCTAAGTTTGTGTTTTGTAACGGTGTACTTTGGAAAAAGATGGTGATGGATTGAAAAGAGTGGTGGCTCTTGGTCAAGTTATGACCATTTTCTGCCTTTCATAAGCAAAGAATTTGTGCCCACAATATGTTTCCCTATCTGTACATTTGGTAGCTTTACAGTGGGTCCCATCATGTTACTATTTGTCATTTTTCTAGAGATTGACATCTCTTGAAACATGGATAGATAGTTTGTTGCTATAGTTGATGATCATTTGGAACATAGATAATTTTTCTTTGGTATAGTTGATGATCATTTGGTTGCAATTACAAATGGTAATGCCGATTTTTGCAGAATGTACAACCCAAGTATATAAGAGAGTGGTGGGCGGTTATGAAAAATATATGCCATTATAATAATGGTTAACCATATGTATAATGCAAATAGTGCTTTTGCAAAAGGTCCGGTAAAACTGAGAAAATATGTTTAGTTTAATGGTGAAAACACATTATTTTCGATGTTCTTCCCAGATTAGGACTTTTTTGTTCATGTGTTTTTTCGTTTGGCTAATCATGCCTTTTATTTGATCAAAAGATGCATTCGACACTCTTATATTTATTAGAATATACTGACAATGTAGGAAAATTATCAAAATTATTGCCCAGACATCAATCTCAGTAGAGTTGCAGAGTTAAGGAATTTAATGTCGATTGACCATGAGTTGCAGAGTTAAGGAATTTAATGTGGATTGACATGGTCCATTTTGTGATGCCTCATGGAAGTTCTAAATAATGCAATGTTGCCAATTTTTCTTAGACTCCTATGATTAGAACATGCATAATTTGTTTTTTTTCCCTCTATGATTATGGTATTAGTTCAACTATGCATATACTGTTTTGTATTGATGTTCTCCTACTTTAACACCGGAATCCCTTTCTACGACAGCTTTTTTTTTTGATGTTCTCCTACTTTAACACCGGAATCCCTTTCTACGACAGCTTTTTTTTTAACCCTTGAAGTACTTAGGTGGTTTTAGCTTTTATCTTGTTCTTCTAGTTTCCTGTGCTAAAGTTTGGTGCCAACAGGTGATGCTTTGCACAATCTCAAGACCAACTTAATTGATCCTAATAACGTGCTACAGAGCTGGGATCCTACTTTGGTCAATCCATGTACGTGGTTCCATGTCACGTGTAACAATGACAATAGTGTTATTAGAGTGTAAGTGGGCCCACCTCTTTGTGCTATATGTTTGTCATTTTGGAACTCTATGAACTGACCATGTTCATCTTCTTTCAGTGATCTTGGTAATGCGCAGCTTTCTGGTACTTTGGTCCCCGATCTTGGTCAGTTGAAAAATCTGCAGTATCTGTAAGTTCTGCATCAGTTGTTCTGGATCTTCTGAGAATCGTAATTGTGAATTGGTATTGAACAGTTGACCAGGCCAATGTCTTATTGCCATTATCAATTTACAATAAATAATTTTGTAAAAGTATGATAAGAAAAGATCTTGACATTTATATTGTTATTTTACTTCTTGATAAGCGAATTTATTGATATAGGAAAACAATAGATTTGGATGCAAGATGACAATGCCTCTTTAGCATAACAATGTGCTTTCTTTCAATCTCACCTTGATCACACAACTGCTCTTTTGTTTGCTTATTTCAGGCATCTCCTAAACCAATAGCACTTCTAGGTAGAAGTTAGCTTTTCACTATAGCTTACAAACATGGGCTTACTGTTCTCAGGTGTTTGTGTTAAATGCTCTTAACTAGTATTTCTATAAGCTTCCATCTGAATCTATGTGAATTACACAAAATTATGGTTATAGAATTCAGTTTGTTGATATTTTGCACTTATGTGTTATTCTTTAGGTTTAATTAATGATTTTTTAAGCTGAAATTTTAAACATGTTGGAACGATTGAAATTATTAATAAGACAGTGACCACAAGATGGCCTTAAACAGAACATACTGAAATTCCTTAGCTCTGAGATTTTTCATGATTTATATAACTGGTATACTGAAATTTAGGTCCTCTGCCGAATGTATATTTTTGACTGATACAGAATCTTATTCTAGACATGTTTTTACTATGAATTGTATCATGATGCTAATTACAATGATCAGTGATTTCAAACTCAGCTTCACATTCACCTGTATTTCCAATGGCAGGGAACTTTACAGCAACAATATTAGCGGGACGATACCTAGTGACCTTGGAAATCTGATGAACTTGGTCAGCTTGGATCTTTACCTGAACAGCTTCACTGGTGAAATTCCTGAGTCACTGGGGAAGCTAACAAAGCTGCGTTTTCTGTATGACTTTGTCCTTTCTGAACTTTGTTTATTTGGGTCTTGCATGCTTAAAAAAGGACTTTTATTTTTTTTGGTTTTGTAAATTCTGGTTCTTGGGTTACTTTTGAGAATATCTATTATCAAGTATGAACTATCAAGTACGTCTCTGTTTTGTGGCTTGATGTTTTGAAGCTCTGCCTAATTGAATATTTGGTGCTGAGTTTTTTTACCAGTGGTTATTTTTTTTCTTTTTTCCATTTCGCTTTTACAATTTAATTCTCATTATTTTCTTATATTTCTGTTGAAGGATAGCCGGCTTAACAATAATAGTTTGTCGGGTCCCATTCCTAAGTCTTTGACTAATATCACTGCTCTCCAAGTTCTGTAAGTTGATCTGATTTTTGGATATTTGATACACCTTTCAAAAATATTGTAATTGTTACTATGTAATTGTGTCTTTATTTTGACAAAAAACATGCAGGGATTTGTCAAATAACAACCTGTCCGGTGAAGTTCCATCAACTGGGTCCTTCTCACTGTTTACTCCAATAAGGTGCGTTTTGGTTTTGATAAAATTGTAAACATCAATTGTTATTATTGTTTCTGATGATATGGAATAAATTTGCAGTTTTGCTAACAACCCTCTTTTATGTGGCCCGGGTACAACAAAGGCTTGTCCTGGTGCTCCTCCCTTGTCCCCACCACCTCCCTTTGTTCCTCCAATTCCTCTGTCATCCCAAGGTAAGTAATTGTGCCTGTTGTTTCTGCTTGATTGAAGTTATTTCATTATGATTTTTTTTCCTGACTGTAGGCAAATTTGATGTGTTCGTTTATTTTGTCTCTGATTCGTACGGCACATAAAGTTAGCAACTTATTTCTTTTGATTTCTCCTCTCTCTCTCTTTCTCTCATTCCCTTCTCCATCGATCTAAAAGGGTTTGTCAGATTGTATAGGCTTCATGTTAGAGTCCATGGTTGAGCCCACTGCTTAACAAGGGCTAATGGGATCGCATGTCAGCAGCATGTTGCTTTGAAGCACATAATTTTGTCTTACATTTGGGGAGACCTTTTTTTACCTTTTCAGATCATGCTCTTAGAACCATGGGTGCCAGTTCATGTATGGTTTATAATATAAAAACTCTTGTGGTTGAAATCTAAAGGTTGTTAAATGCCATTCAACAGGAAGTAGTGCTTCTAGCACTGGCGCAATTGCTGGGGGAGTTGCTGCTGGTGCTGCTTTGGTTTTTGCTGTCCCTGCTATAGTGTTTGCATGGTGGCGGCGTCGTAAGCCACAAGAACATTTCTTTGATGTGCCTGGTTAGTACATAAGGACTGGATTTATTTACTGTTGTTACTATTAAGATACTTAATATTCCAGATATGGTGTGCAGCTGAAGAGGACCCAGAAGTTCATTTGGGCCAGCTTAAAAGATTTTCCCTGCGAGAATTACAAATTGCAACTGATAATTTTAGCAACAAGAACATCCTGGGAAGAGGAGGATTTGGGAAAGTCTATAAAGGACGACTTGCAGATGGTTCACTTATAGCAGTAAAGAGGCTAAAAGAGGAACGCACTCCAGGTGGGGAACTCCAATTCCAAACAGAAGTTGAGATGATTAGCATGGCTGTGCATCGGAACTTACTTAGGCTTCGTGGCTTTTGTATGACACCCACTGAACGGTTGCTTGTGTATCCTTATATGGCTAATGGAAGTGTTGCATCACGCTTAAGAGGTATTTATTATTCTTTTATAGCAGACGACTTATTGCTTTTTAGTACTTGAAAAGTTTAGCGACATCATTTCTAGGTTTTTTATTGCCACTGGAGAACTACATTTTTAAAACATTTTAAAGAGAGATTTTATGCTTGTAGAGCGGCCGCCATCTGAGCCACCACTTGAGTGGGCAACACGACGACAGATTGCGTTGGGTTCTGCAAGAGGGCTGTCCTACCTGCACGATCATTGTGATCCTAAAATCATTCATCGCGATGTTAAAGCTGCAAATATATTGTTGAATGAGGACTTTGAGGCTGTTGTTGGAGACTTTGGCTTAGCTAAACTAATGGACTACAAGGATACGCATGTAACAACTGCTGTCCGTGGAACTATAGGACATATAGCTCCAGAGTACCTGTCAACTGGAAAATCCTCGGAGAAGACTGATGTTTTTGGCTATGGAATTATGCTTTTGGAACTGATTACAGGGCAAAGGGCATTTGATCTTGCTCGACTTGCAAATGATGATGATGTTATGTTGCTTGACTGGGTAAGCGTCAAACATTGTTCCCATGATAATATTTGATGTATGCAGTATGCACTTCTTTCAGTTAAATTTTATGATGCTACCATCAGTTCTTAGTCTGCTACTGTTTCAGATCGACCCAGGTCCAAGTTGGTTCTGCTTGGAGTTTAGACTCGACTTTGCTTCATTTTTGCATATAAGCTTTAGCAGTTGAGATCCTAAACAAGTTAAAGAGGACAGAAAAGTGATACTAATGTCCATAGTTCTTGAGGTTTGGGTCCATATGTTTGTGATTAACAAGAGATATTTTTGTTGCGTCTAACAAATTGATGCCACCAGATATTTTTGTTGGAAGTTTTTGCTTATTCTTAGGCTGGTAAATGTTCATTTCGTGCCATGAAGTTATGCATTTTGAGTCGATAACCTATCAAGCGTACATCAGGAATGCATACATAGATTGTTTTGCACCATAACTTGTGCTTCTTGTTGATATTTCTAGTCATCTAGTATCCCTAAATGTAGGGCATCAACTACCTCAAATCAGGGCCCTTTTATTGGAATAATTAAGCAAGCACATGTGCGTTTCTTTCAGGTAAAAGGACTACTAAAAGAGAAAAAGCTGGAGATGTTGGTTGATCCTGACCTGCAGAACCAGTATGTTGAGGCTGAGGTGGAGTCTCTCATCCAAGTGGCTTTGCTGTGTACTCAAGGTTCTCCAATGGAACGACCAAAAATGTCAGAGGTGGTGAGGATGCTTGAAGGCGATGGTCTTACCGAGAAGTGGGAGGAGTGGCAAAAGGTTGAAGTGGTGAGACAAGAGGAGCTGGTCCCGCGTCATCACAACGAATGGATTTTAGACTCCACCGACAACCTTCGTCCAGTTGAATTATCTGGACCTAGATGACCACAAGATGAAAAATGCTATGAACCATCTAAAATCTCCTACTTTTCATGCATTTCATGTCTTCCGTGACCATATTCTACATCTCGAAGGGAGTTGGTATTGTGTAAATTAATTTATGGGTCCATTGTGTCATGTGTGTTTTCCATTAAAGTGTATTTTTTAGTGAGATAATGTTACAATTCTCTTCTTGCAAGTGGCAGATTTTGTGCCTCTTGCTAGAATGTATGTTTCACGTGTACTAACACAAACTTCTGTTGTCCATGTACAGAATGGTACTCAAAACTTTGCTTGTTTGTCAAACATTTAGCCAGAAGATCTTATTGCAGGGGTACTTATCCAGGAGACTGTTTAGTTTCTATAACACTTCCATCTTTTGCATTTGCATAAAGATCAAAATAATTTTGTGTTCGTGAAACATTCAGATGATATTGCCATTGTCACCTGTGTGTGTATTCATCATGGATTGAAAGTTGATTGTTAGGTTTGGCCGCACGGAAAGTACACATCCGGCTACTGTCAAGTCTTGTTCAGTTGGCTGCCTCCAATGCTGTTACTTGATGTTGTGTCGTGCTCTTTAGAATCATTTATGAACATTGGAAAGTTGTCGGACTTACGATTCATTTGTCGAGTAAAGATTACGATTTTATTGCCATTATTGTTGTTGTAAGGTTTTCCGAGATTCTTTTACTATTAACATTTATTTCTAACTTAGATTTTCAAAGCAATACTGAGTGACATAACTGGTTTCACTTCTTTGTGATATCATTAAAAAGTATTGTAGGTTGCATGATGATAGTTTATTCATTTAATTTTTCTATACAGCAAATTAATTTTCTGCTTTTTTTGAATTCCTCATGGATTTCACTTTCACTCTTAATTTCTCCAAGAAGAGAGGAACCCTCTTTTACAAGTATATGTACATATATATATATATATATATATATATATATATATATATATATATATATATATATATATATATATCTAGAGAGAGAGAGAGAGAGGAGAGAGAGAGAGAGAGAGAGAGAGAGAGAGAGTTTGTTTTGGAGGGATAAATTTGATATAAGCTTGTGATGTTCACTAAACCGTTTCCCGCATATGAAGGCGTCGTTGGCAGTGGGGAGGAGACGAGCACTATTTCATGCCACGAGTTGACGTCGCCACTGACGCTTGGAGGCGGGGGTTGCAGGTCTCATTTCGTATCTCAAGTCGTACCCCAAGTCGTGTACAATTTCTACGCAAAAGATATATAAATAGAGAGGGAGAATTTAGAATTGCCACTAGCTCCCGGTCTTCGCCTATCTGCTCGCTCTCTCCCCGTGGGGAAGGAGGTCAAGAAGAGAAGCGAACGAGAGAGATTTCCTTGGTTTGGTTCCGTTGGGCTTCGTCGATCCATTGATTCTTTCTGTCCTCCTCATCTGCCTCTTGCTCCTTGATTCCTTCTCTTGATAACAGTTTCTGTAGCTACCTCTATACAAGAACGGCGAAGATTCCAGCCATTCCCATGACGGAACCCGCGTGCTCTTCCCCGCTCATCGCGCCAGTCCCCGTCCCCGATCCCAACGAGATCGACCTGGAAGCCGGCCCTAGCGAGCAATTCCAGTGCCGGATCTGCCTTGAAACCGACGGTCCTCCTTCTTTTCCCTCTTGTTTCCAGTTTTTTCCTCTCAATCCAGCTCGACTCTTGGGGATAGATTCCGATCATCGATCTCTTGAAAGAGTAGGGGGCCAGAAGAGTCGGAATCTTGGATTGTTGTCTGGAGTTGTGTCATTTTGTTGCAGTTTCTTTAGCTTATTGCAATTTTGGGTTTTCTTTATTGGGTTTTTGACTTGCAGAAAGCGATTTCATAGCGCCTTGCAAGTGCAAGGGGACTTCCAAGTACGTCCACCGTGAATGCTTGGACCACTGGCGGGCTGTGAAGGTGAGTGCTCAGTGTTCACTCGTGCGTGCCTTTTGGTTAAGGTTTCGACTTAAATGCGCCCTTGAAATATATTTGGAACATCCTTGCTGTGAATTGTCGTGTAAGAATATAACAATACTCATCATGTGATTTGTTGAGTTTTAGTGTTCTAGATGCAAGTATCAACTGTGATTATCGTGGCCATAGGGGTATAGCTGCACCAATCTGATTTTTATGTGAAGGGACTTTTAATAGAAAAGTAAGATTTAGTGTTCAAGATAGACAGATGACCTATCCCAACAGCTCAAACTTTTAGATGTATTGTAATGGAACAGCTTAGGGCAAGGTTGAGATTAGAATAGTGGAGGAATCTAAGGAACATGGATCACTTTACCGGTCTGTACCGATATACCGAACGACTGTTGGTATGATACATATCGAGCTGTACTGACATACCGACATATGGTACAGTAGAATGTACCAATAGTACGGTGTGTACTTCTTGTACCAATCCCTTATTGGATCGGTATGTATTGCCCGTATCGGGTGGTATGCTACCGTATTGCAAACCCTGCTAAGGAACCACCTGCTGAATATTTCTGGTGTGCAGAACTGACTAAGACTGTATTGAGGTGCACATTGCTTTCTATGGAAGTAATTGGAGTTTGCTAGTGTCATAACCCAAAAATGCAAATGGAAGTTCATGTCCGTTCAGCAAATGATTTAAATTTAGATAACTGATCTATCTGCCAGGTTTTCCAATACAAGTAGATAGATTCTGATATCAAAGGTTGATCTTATGCTTTTAGAAAATTCTGCACCTGAATCTCATCATTGTTGTCTCTTGTCATTTTTGTTATTATTCTCTTTTATGTTTAATATATATGTGATATTATCTTCATTTCTGACAGCTGACTTTTGCCACATTTTTGTTTTCATCAGGAAGGTTCTGCATTTTCTCATTGCACAACCTGCAATGCTCCTTACTATTTGAGGGTGCACGGTCCTGCAGACAGGAAATGGAGAATTTTGAAGTTCCGATTCTTTGTTACTAGGGATATACTGTTTGTTTTTGCAGCTGTTCAACTTGTGAGCTTAAGTTTTATCAGTGCATTTCTTGACAATTTAATGTCTTTTGTCTTGCACCTATTCTTATGATGTCTGCATTTGAAACAGATAATTTCTTCGTTGGCATATCTGGTCTATTTGGTTGATCGCTCTCAGAACTATTGGTTGCGAATGACTTGTGGTTTTGACAGTGAAATAAGTTTCTACTATATATGTGGTATGCTTCTAAACCATTAGAGCACTTGATGACAATTTTTTTGTCTGTGATCAGTTATAAAGGTGTTTTCTCCTGCCTTTTGTCCATGTTATGCAACACTATTATTAACATTAAGATGGTGTTAATTTTCAATAAAAAAAAAACTGTAGCTTATTTGTTAAAGAGGAATCAGGGAAAACCACACACAGGTATTTTCTTGTGATAAATAACAATTATGAGCAACCATAATATCTGAATCTATTTTTGCTTTTTTTACCTTGGAAAACAGATTTTCTACTTAAAAAATAAAAACTGTGTTCTTGAGTTAGCTGTATTATAATGACCGAGGGCATCATTTTTCTCTTATTAAATGATCAGGGTGTGACTGACTTTTCTCTAATTACAGTTATTGTTATATATTCAATAATTGGCATTTTAAGAACAGTTGACCGGTGCTAGACGTCAATAAGGCTTACAAACAGGTCCTGCCTGTAGTTATAAACCAAGTGTTGATGGAAAGGGTGTCAAAGTAAGTTCACATGTTATGCTTGAGTCCCCAAAACAATCCTGGTTGATGAAATCCCATGTCTTGACACAAAATAAGAACTCCATATTGTTTGTCGTCTGCCTTGTTCTTCTTCTTCTTCTTCTTCTTAACATGCTCTAATTTGGTACTGCAACAAGAATAATGATCAGTGTGAAAACTTTTGTGTGATGCAATCCATTTAAAATGGATGGAAAGTGAAACAGTCAATCTCCACATTCTCAAGTTCTGAAATTCTTATGAACGTCCAAGTTTCTATCGGTACTACCGAGGTGTTTAGGAGCAAGTCTTTAAGCTGCATAATTCTTTGCTTCTCTTCATAAGGATGAACCGGCTTAAGACATCAAATGCCATGAGACTTTTCTGTGCAGCACATGCTTAAATCTCTTTGTCTACTTTCCGGAATATGATGAACTGGCAAATTAGACCGTCTCCCGGATCAATGTTCATATTGTTTATAACATCGTACTTGGGCCTGCTAGTTGGGTCTCTCTTGTCATCCATTTCATTTCCTCATTAAGCTTGTTTGCAAGTGCAGGGGCTCTATTCTTTTTTGCTCTTCTTGGGTTATCTGGGTGCTTTATAACTTGTTACGATCAACAGTTGCACAATGATTTTGCTCAGCCATGCCGAGAATTTTGTCTTTGTTGCTGTCGACCAGGGTTAGTACCATATCCAGTTAATACCGTATGGTCAGTTGTATATTCTTCATTTTGGTGTTGTAATATTACATGTGTGCTTTCACGTATATCTTCGCCTTTCCTGTGTGTTTTCCATGGTTCTCTGTAAATTTCAAGTCTAATGTGATATATTTTTTTGGGGGCTTCTTTCAGAACGAGTGCAGACTGTGATCTCCCCGGTACCCTCTGCATCTGGGCGGACTGTACCACTTGCTTTGATAATTGTGGTAGCACAGGCGGCGAATGCGGGTGCTTAAGAGGAGAGACTGGCGACGCGGGTCTACCATTGATGCTTATTGTTGGACTACTTGTTCTCGGGCTCTTCACCGTTGTCGGCATATTTTACAGCGTGATCGTGGCAACCATGGTCGGGCAAAGGATTTGGCAGCGTCACTATCATATACTCGTTAAACGGATGCTAACAGAAGTGAGTCCTGTTTTCTTCTCTTGCCACAAGCAATTCCTTTCCTATCTTCTTTTTATTGATATGAAACTGTTACTGTTTGAATCCTTTCTCATGTTATATTACTAAATCGCTTTGTTTACCTGTCTATTTTCTTCGTCGTGCATCAGGAGTATGTAGTGGAGGGCGTGGACAGCGAGGGCACAGATTGGTGCCCACCTCCCCTTCCCGCGGACCATGTTCGACAGCTAAAGGCCCTCGGACTCCTGTAGTCTAATAACCTTTGAAGGCAATGACCAGTTGTGCTTATAATTTGATTCGTGTGGGATTCTTCGTTTAATTTGATGTATTTTCGCTCTATCCACCCCTTAGAGGTATTAATCTTTAGTATTCATTAATTAGTTCTATTTGACACTAGGCTTCCCGGCCCGGTCCAACCTTAGATCGAGTTCAACTCGACCCGAGCCCAACAGCTGGCCATCGCACATATAATAAGGTGGCCATCTCCCCTTTCTCGACCAGCCTTTTTGCGCGAGGGTTTTGCGGTCACCCTCTCGGCTGCGGGAGATGGCGGCGGCGGCGGTGGAGTCGGTCCAGTGCTTTGGTCGGAAGAAGACGGCGGTGGCGGTAGCGCACTGCAAGCGCGGTCGCGGCCTCATCAAGGTGAACGGCGTCCCCATCGAGCTGGTGAAGCCGGAGATCCTCCGCCTCAAGGCCTTCGAGCCCATCCTCCTCCTCGGCCGGCAGCGCTTCATGGGCGTCGACCTCCGCATCCGCGTCCGCGGCGGCGGGAAGACCTCACAGATATACGCCATTCGCCAGAGCATCGCTAAGGCCCTTGTTGCCTTCCACCAGAAGTACGTCGACGAGCAGTCCAAGAAGGAGATCAAGGACATCCTCGTCCGCTACGATCGCACCCTCCTGGTTGCCGACCCACGACGTTGCGAGCCCAAGAAGTTCGGAGGCCGTGGCGCCCGTGCCCGCTTCCAGAAGTCGTACCGTTA
The DNA here is from genome assembly GCA_004837865.1 of Musa balbisiana. NCBI lineage: Eukaryota > Viridiplantae > Streptophyta > Magnoliopsida > Zingiberales > Musaceae > Musa > Musa balbisiana. The sequence continues at coordinate 27,643,813 of CM017194.1, read as the reverse complement.
ATATCTGCCATGGAATGGGTTCGCAGTCAATCCCCATCGAGTTTGGCTCTTTATCTTTTGGTCCTATGTTTCTGAGGCTTCTTTGCTCTTTTCTTGAGAGATGGATGTCCGATTATACAACTTTTGCTATGATTCTGCTCTTTGTTTCTTATTATTTTGATATTGTGAACTAGATGCTACTTTATTGCCTCGAGCCTTCTTCGTTGTCTGCCCTAATTTGCAGTCTTAATAATGCTCTATGAAATGCAGTTTCTTTTAATGTTTGTTGTATCTAATGCACAAATCAACACCAAAACAAGGTAACACCATTGCAATTTAGTGTTCCTTGAGACTGTCAAATTTACCTTCAGCGGCATTTCTTTCGTGTTTCACGTTAAGAATGGGTAGCCATTTGGTCTAGGTGATGATTATGTTTTCCTATATGTTAATTGTCCCTACTCATTTAGAAGGGCCTCCGTTAGCAGAAATGTTTCTTATAGACTTGACAAATGAGTGACAGATTCTTTTATTTGGTTAGAGTGACAGATTCTTCTATTATGTGGTCATAATCTTTGGAAAGAAAGTGGAGAAGTCCCGGAAGAACCAACTTCTCTCCGAACTCTCTTTTCTTTCTCTCTGCAATTGAACAGATTTGGAGAGAAATGATGAATTTTATGCTATGATACTAATAAGATAGGGAAAGTGGTCTTCTCTTATTTTCTCTTCTCTCGTCACCTGCTTTTGTTTGTATCTTTTCTTTTCTGTATTATTGTTTTGAGCAATGGAAATCGAAATGTCTATTCTATGTCACCCAGATTCTCCAATGCCTATCAATGATCTGGCTTATTTAGCAAAAACAGGTTGGAAAAAGTTGTGCATGCGGGGAGGGATCTTGGTCTCTGCATTGTTCTTTACACGGTTGACTATGATTCTACGGAAGGGTTGCAACAGTTACAGACTGATCAAGTATTTCTCTTTGTAGTTGGCTAGTGCTGTTCATGTTAATTGGTATTGTTACTATTGCTTTAGTAAATCATCAAAATCCTTTGGTGCTTATGCCATGTATTCCCTTGAGTGTTTTTTGCTTCAAAGCTTTTGCTTTAGTGACATCACACCTTTTGTTCATTCTCATATGGACAGCTCGATTTCATTGCTAGTAATTCTGAATACAGGTTTGGAACAACAATTGAGGTTGTTTCTTCTTCAAGTTATAATAATGTTTTCTTCCTTTTACAGATTAGTGGTCCCTTCTTCTGTACATGAGAGATTGTAGCCTGCAGCACATAAATAATTTAGCATAGACATTCATTATAGTTATCACTTGGATTGTTTTGCTAACTTGGTTTGACGATAACCTTCTGGAAAAGGACCCACCAACTAGTCTATGATGTTGTGAGTCAACTTTGGAAGGCGATAAGAGTGCAAAACTGGAACATATATAGTTGTGTTCATCAAGGGTACTGGAGTGATGGCCTGTGTAACCTGAATTTTTTTTTTCTGCTGCTGATTTGCAATAGCTAACATGCCTTGCCCACTTCACACCATGTTGATGCCGCTAGCAAACTTGTACACATTGCATTGCTAGGAGTAATAATACTACAATTCGATTTTTTTGGAGCTAGAGGCTTACTTGCAGATTTGCTAACTTCTGTAGTTGTCATTATCAGGATTTCCTTATTAAAAATTCAGTAATTTGGAGAACTTTGCTTGTCTCTATTAGGTATAGCCAGAATATTGTTAGATGGTGGAGGTATTTGGTTGTTCTACTTGTACTTTTTTTTTCTTTTTTTTTGTTTGCCTGATGGTGGCATGAAGGATAATATGACACCAGTGCAAGTTTGATTTTACAACAATGGCATTTTTGATTCACATCATCTGTATAGAATGTGCAAGTCCATCCTTAGACGATCTCATATGCGGCGGCAGATCAGATCGTGTCCGCTTCAGTTAGTTTCCTTGTTTCTTAATATTATTTTCTTCAAGAATATGTTTTGGGTTATGCATTTCTCTTTCAGATATGTCTCCTGTTTATTGTAGTGTATTTTATTTTACTACAAACTAAGTCTTGCAAAAAGAAAAATATATCATCATTCCATGCATATCTTTTTGGGATGGTTGTAATGTGTGGAAATGCCATTCCTGCCGAGTATGTTTCTGAAATAGGTGCTGACCTCCCAGTAATGTTCTGGATAAGAGTCATTGTCTATGGTTGCCAAGACCAATGGTATTTGATTAACTAGTGCGATGTAGTATTCTGTTGATAATGCTAGATTAATAGATTGGGTACTTCAAGTCTGGGAATTTGGATTTTAATTGTTTACAACAGTGGTGGATGACTTAGCTGTTAACATTTGTCTTGCCAATTACAATTGACTTCAATGCTCTTATGATTTTAAATCCATCAAAGATGGTGTGCTTTGACTTTGAGAATGAATACTGAATTGTATGGTCTGCACAATTGTTTTTTAGTGTGCATTATTGTCAATGATCCCTACACTACATATCTATATTTCATGAAATGTTCACACTTGTGTATTTAATTTAAAGCCCATTTGTTCTTAATTCTTGAGAAAAATGTTGTTTTATATGTTTATTATTAGGTTTCTTTTCTGTCTCTTCAATGTTGCCCGGTAATATTTGTTATGATAGGCTATATATATATATATATATATATATATATATATATATATATATATATATATATATATATATATATATATATATATATATATATATATATATATATATATATCTCTCTTGTAATGGTTAGACTCTGATGCAAGACTTGAACTGTTTGTTCTTCCTCCTCGTCATCAGCTGAGATTTCTTGTGAGAATTATTTCTTTAGACCTGTCAATTCCACGAAATCGGATTAGCCTACTCTTAATCTGCCCTGGCTGTCCTTACTTAATGTTAGTCAACAAAAAGGGTTTGCTGACATGAAACCACATCAACGTACTTTCCATAGGAATGCCAGGTTTTCTATCGCCGAGTGCTTTGGACCAACCTACTCCATCCCATGCATGCAGACAAGCCACAGGCTTCTCCGTCAAGAAACCTCAAAAGGTCAACGTTTAATGAAGCAAGCAGTATTAGTAATCAAATAGAAGCTGTGCTCTCGTACCTTCCAAGGGACGGCTCGCCCAAGATGATGATGCAGCACGAGTTCCTTGATTCCTCGTCGAAGTCAAGCCTTTTAGTCAAAGCACGTGCTGCAGCTGCGGATTATGTGAGGCCGTGGGTGAAGAGGGTCATGGATAACGTAGCTTCCGGTGGTCGTCTTCCCACCCAAAATCTTTCTGACTGACGGATGCAAGCATCCAAGTAGGTTTTTCTTCGCAGGTGTCTAAACTCAACACACGCAGAACTAAGCAAAGAAAATTCACCGTCGGTTTGGAGAGGGAGGAGAGGTTTATTCGATTATATTACATATGGTCTGATGGTGTGTATTTGGTTTTCTACATACAGTTGCCGAGTCCATCGGGCATCAACCGACGGGAATTTTCAATGAAGCAGCAAACAGAGAGACCCAGAAATTTTAAGTTGACTTGGGTGACTGCGAGTCTAGCGAAAGTCTTCCAGAAATGAGTCCCGCAGTGGCTGGTTGGTGGTGGTATTGGGTATTGATACGATTATGGATAGGTTGGTGTGTTAGGTCGGATAAGGATCGCAGTGCATGCACCGATCATCCTCCCCCCCCCCCCCGGGTGGGGTGGGTGTTTGGTTCCATCAGCAGGCCCCCTCCAAGGGCGGAGGCAGAAGTCTGCAATGGTGCTTGAGAAGTCAAAACATGAGCTTCCAAAACCTCTCCGTCGTCTCCCACAGCAGCAACTCATTGTTTTGTCCAAGTTGCCAGTGATGGCCTGCCGAAGCCATGCATGGATGGTGTGTGACATGATCCTTGCTTATGTGCTATAGTTTACGGTGGACCATATCCACCTTGTAATTGCAGAGAATGATCATGGAAATGATCATTCTTTTCGCTTGCAACTGCAGAATATTTTGTTGAACTTGATGAGATAGAGTTATTAAACAAAAGAAAAGTCGAACACGGTTAAATATTCTATATTTCTCTCAAAAATCTTTGTAGTTTTAAAATCTCTATATATGTTTCATGACTTTACGAGATTTATATGGTCTACAGAGATATATTACATTAATTATATTCAAAATGAATCATTCTTTTTGAAGAAATTCATTTAAGAATCAATAATCAATTTGACTTTTTGTTCCATAGATATTTAATTTATTTTTTTTTTGATACAATTAATCTTTTTTTTTAATGAAATTACTTGAACAAGTTTAATTCCAACGTACTTGAAGAGATCAACAATCAAACACAAACAAGAAGGGAGAAAAAGGTGGACGAAAATAATCCAAGAATACATGCCTAACTCCGATGCTTCTTCACAACATAGAGGTGATGGTGACCCGAAAAAGACTTGGAAATGTGCTTATCTACAATTCCTTCTTCTGCTTGCTACGATTCCTCTTTTTATTGGGACTGTTTGTTCTTCTTTCCTCGCGGTAAACTCTTCCAGGAAATTTCATGGGTAGACAAACAATTGACATCGATGAACAAATGGAAATTGATGGGCTACAATTTGAATTCCATTTCGCCACTCGAAGAACATGGTCGGAACATCGCTGGAAATTTGGTGGAACTGCGAGAAAGCCAGTGGCAGTTCCATCCTCACATCACCATCCCTTACATGCATCCTTCCACCGTTGACAAGAAGAACGAGCATGAAGGACAAGCTTGTTTCGGACCGGCGCTTACCAGTCCTTTGATCTCGTACTACGTGTTTGATCTCTAGAACTAACGACCAGAAGAAAGTTCTATCTGGCCCACTCTGATGGCTGTCGACAGCTCCATTTGAATCCATTAGTCTTCGCCGGACTTGACCACCATCACCGCCACGACATGGCATTGTCGCCACCTGAGCCTGGCTTTGTTGTTCCTCTATATATACCTTACGATATCTCACAAGAGATATCAAAGCTTGTTCTTCCTGCACGTACACGATGATGATTGCATCGAAGTAAGTTGTTTGCAGAAAGTGTTGCCTTAGAGTTTCTTGCGTTTGTTTGTGCACTGTCATCGTCTTCTCTTGTGGTCTTCAGGCCAATTCATTTGAGAGGCGGCCCTTCGTGCAGTATGATGAGTCAGATCAAGATGGGTAATTCGATTATGTTGCTGTCTACTTGTTCATCAACGTATAGACACTCTTGCTTGAGATGCTATGCAGTTTATTTTATGCTGCCTTGTGCAGTCTCCCAATTGAAGCTCCCTCGCAATGCAAACATGGAAAAGCTCCGAAATGGATATCTATTTCCCGAGGTAGTAGGCTTCGTTTCATGTTACTCTCTCTCTCTCTCTCTCTCTCTCTCTCATGCTTTGCTGTGGAACAGATTGGCATGAGGCAACAGGAGCACTTGGAGAAGTATCCGGATGCCAAGATCATTAGCTTGGGGATTGGTGATACCACTGAGCCTATACCAAACATTATAACATCTGCAATGGCTGAGGTGTTGTTTTATTTCCTAAGAATTATAGTAAATATTTAAATCATATGTCATACTGATATATCAGACCTATTTATCAAAGATTAAGGATTTGGTATCTTAATTGATATGTTTCGAAGGTGCTGACCAATATAGTTGATAAGAATCTTACGATTCGAATTTCGTCTCCGTTGCTTGTCATTTTTAAATCATATGTGATATATCGTTCCTACTTATCGAAGATATCGGGTTCGAATTTCGTCTCCGTTACTTATCATTTTAAAAATAAATTTATAATATTTTCGTATGACATCAAAATTTGACTACCAGAAAAAAAGAAAAAAGAAGGGGTAAGTTTCATATCAATTTGTAAAGATCTCTATTATTGGCATTCAATAATAATAATCTCCTAAGCCTAATGCAAAGTTGACCTCACGAGTCAGACTAACTTATAGGGTTTGAAACCTGATCAGAAAACTCCTTTCGGAAAAAGGACAATATATGTTTGACTTTCCTCGATGGTTATCGGGAAAATGTCAATGGTTTTTCTCCGTAGCTTCTCATCGACAACTTAGAATTCCATCAACATATGCACTCGGTTTTGGGTTTCGTGCAGTACTCGCATGCACTCTCCACTCGGGAAGGCTATCGAGGTTACGGCGCAGAGCAAGGAAACAAGGTATCATCCTCCGTTGCCTGCCTCGTGATGTCGAGTTTTCAGAGAAGACGCGCTCCTAAATTTCTTGATCTATCAGACACTGCGCAAGACGATTGCTGCGACGATGTACGGAGACATGGGCATAGAAGACACCGAGGTCTTCATCTCGGACGGTGCACAATGTGACATCTCTCGCGTGCAGGTAAACCATCGGAAACATGGCTTCCTTCTTCTGCTTTAGACGCCGTTGCTGATCGGAATGTGCCTGAATCGCCTTCGCGCGTGCAGCTGCTGCTCGGATCCGAAGTGACGATTGCCGTGCAAGACCCGACCTTTCCGGTGATGTGTTTGACGCCAGAAGATACTTGCGATCGAATCCAATGAGACTGTTGGAATGATGAGATCGAATGTTGTTGGATGAACAGGCGTACGTTGATTCGGGCATCATAATGGGCCAAACCGGAGACTACGTCGCCGGCAGCAGCAAGTACGGGGGAATCGAGTACATGAAATGTGGACCGGAGAACCTATTCTTCCCGGACTTCTCCCGCATTCCGAGGACGGACGTCATCTTCTTCTGCTCGCCGAACAACCCGACAGGTCATGCTGCATCCAGGGAGCAACTACTGCAGCTGGTTGAGACTGCACATAGGAATGGATCTCTCATCGTCTATGATTCTGCGTACGCTGCATACATATCGGATGACAGCCCCAGATCGATCTACGAGATCCCCGGAGCTAAAGAGGTAGCCCTGTTTGATCATGCTTAGACTTGCAATCCCGTTTGCATGAGCAACACCGCTCTTTCAGGTCGCCATAGAGATCTCCTCCTTCTCCAAGTCCGCGGGGTTCACCGGCGTCCGCCTCGGGTGGACCGTCGTCCCCCATGAGCTCTCGTACTCCGACGGGTTCCCCGTCCACAAGGACTTCGATCGCATCATCTGCACCTGCTTCAATGGTGCGTCCAGCATCGCCCAGATCGGTGGACTCGCGTGTTTGTCCGAAGAAGGTCGCAAGGTCAGCAACCATACACGCTCAGATGATCCAAACATGTCATGACATTAATCTCCTCGCACTAACGCAAAGCCGCAGGCTATGAGCAAGGTAATCGACGTGTACAAGCAGAACGCGAGAACACTGGCGGAGACGTTTGGCTCGATGGGTCTCGAGGCGTACGGCGGCAGCAACTCACCCTACGTGTGGGTGCGCTTCCCCGGTCGCCGGTCATGGGATGTGTTCACCGAGATCCTGGAGAAGACGCACGTCATCACTGTACCGGGATGTGGGTTTGGGCCGGGCGGCGAAGGCTTCATCAGAGTGAGCTCGTTCAACAGCGAGGAATGCGTCCGAGAGGCATGTCACAGACTGACAAGGCTTCTCGGCTGAGATGTGCTCCTCCTTATTCTTTGACTAGCACTCGAATCATCTTCTGGTGTTTTGCCAGTAACATCTGCCATCAACTGTTGCTGTAGTTGTCTTGAGGACATCCGAATTCGAGCATGAAAGATTAATATTGGCTATCCATTTACAGCTGATATGCAAATCAATCAAACAATATACATATATATATATATATATATATATATATACACACACACACAAACAAACACATGAGGATGCACTGATGATTTGAGGCTAGAAATCCATCAACAACCCACTTTAAATCTGGCAATCGATTGAAGGTTGTCAAGATCAGAAGAGGGCGTAGCATCCCCACCAACTTCACCACAATCATTCTCCATCTACTCCCTTTGTGGATGCAGAGGAGATCAATTAAAGCAATCCAAAACCCTTATCCACAAAAGGCCACACAACCACTGCTGCAGCTTCTTCTGCAGTGGTGGTCGTGCACGAAGGTGACAGGAGAAGGACAGAAACCCATATCCGTCGACCACACAAGTCTGCCAAACGATTCCGTGCACAGAGTGGAAACCATCACGGACACGAATGCATAAAAAAGAAAGCTTATCGAAGATATAATCGATCTATCAGCAAAGAATTGAGATACTCGGTGTCATAATAGAGCACCCTATGAGTACTTATGCTGATGATTAAGGCGTAGTATCTATTATGTAATGTTTGAATCAAAACAAATTACAAGGGATGAAATAGAAAATATCTAATATTTGTTCTTCATTTGGCTTTCAATGAATTGCGTGTGAAAAAGGGAGGAAAAGATATCATGTAATTAATGATGGATATTCTTTGGGGCCCTATAAACATTAGCCAGACCAAACTATCCTTTCTTTGACTCAAATATGTATACTAATAACAAATATTGGAGATCTTTGAGTGATGAGAGTACATCCTACCTTGAATCTTATATTGGCCATATGTCATTAAAAAAAATAATATATTTGATGTTTTTATTGCCATTATGTTTATTATCTAATAGAAAAGCAAATATTGAAGAAATATATGCTCCATTTGTATCCTAATAGGTCAGATTGGTGGAAAATAGAGAATAGAAAATATCATGGAGTTGATGATAAGGATTGGAAGGGGCATAGATGACATTGTTGACTTCACGAGGGGACATATGCCACCCACCGGACAGCTTTAAACTTGAAGCCATTCCATGGCTCGCCCACAGATATTTGTGTGATGGATGTCTCCGTGGAGGTCAAAAAGGCTCTCGGAACAGTGTGGCTTCACCCACAATCACGGCGTGTATGGCCTACCCGAGCCAAATAATTGCTCACGGCAGAAACAGCCATCACCACCTCCTACAAATACCACCGCATCCGGGGCTTCCCCTCCCCACCGCCGAGCACGAGAACTCCTCCCTTCACGGTCCCCATTTGTCTCCACACCATGCTGTCCATGGGAGCAAGCTACGCGCATCTCCATATCCAGCAAGAGCACTACAGGCAAAAGATGAGGAGAAAGGAAGAGGAGAAGAAGGCCAAGGAAGAGCAGCAGCAGCAGCAGACGAAGAAGAGTAAGAAGACGAAGGGTGGGTGCAAGGCGAAAGTCCATCCTAAAGGCTCATCAGAAAGCCAAGCCAAGGCATCGCTGGGTGAGGTGTGTAATCCCTGAAGGGGGTGGTGGTAGTTGATGTAGCTATTGGAGTTGAGATGTTGTGTGTAGTGTAATCTTAGGGTTTCTTGGTATCCTATTTGCAGCTCGTTCATCGATTATCTCTTGTTTTTCTTTGGTTTATAAAGAATCTCCAAGTTTTTCTATCACGTGAGACAAAAAAAATCTATCAAAAGATTGAGAACAATCTAATGAATTACTAAAAAATAATTTATAAGACATGTATATATCTATTGAGTTAATTCAAGGATGGCATGGTGGGCCCAAGTCATCAATCATTTCCTTTTGAACCCATCCACCGGCATACCACATGGGAGAAGGTGCCGTGGGACCCGCCGGACAGGTCCGGTCCCACACTCGCGTCCCGACTCGCTACCACCACGTGGATTCTCTATTCCTTCAAAAAGTGATATCTCATAGGTTAATGTTTCTACATATTACATTTATACTTGTTGGATCTTTGATACATTATCACTATCAATATATTTATATATATAAATTAAAAAAAAATAGATAATTTTTCTAAAAAATACTCATATTTCGAATATTTTCTAATCAATATATATATATTTTAAAAAATATCTAATTTAAAATATCTAAATTATCCTTTAAAATTTTTTAATATATGTTTTTAGCTATATTATTTTAATTACCATAACAAAAATACCATGAAACCTATTTGAAAACACTATAGTGGTCTAAATAGACTCTTCACTTCAATCAAATTAACTATGTCTAAAAATATTATAATATTGTAATAAATTGGAGCAATGATAATTAAAATGATTTGATAAATATTACTTATAGTATTTTACAATACATTTAATAGAATACTATGAATATTATTAAAAAAATAATATAAATAAGCCAAATAAAAATACTACAATAGTTAAAAATAATAAAAATATAGGTAAATTTTAAATTAAAAATATTTTAAAATAAAAATATATCTTTTAATAAAATATTTTAAATATGAATATATTCTAAAAATTATCCAAAAAATTTAAAATACTTATTTTATTTCCCAATATATAAAATTAAGATAAAAATAAAAATATTGATTTTAATAAAAATTACGAAAAATATCAATTAGTGCACAGACTATATCAGATTGATAGCCAAAGATGTGGTCTGATTGGCTCTCTTGGTGGAACCTACGGCGCGGACACATCTTAACCACAACAGTATCAGCGAAATCATGACAAGGATTCATCGAATGCGATGGAAATAATTCACAGGTGGAATTTCGGGTATATTTTAATAAACGAGATAAACACGATATTTCTCATGTGATTTGTTGGACACACGTCGCCTCATCAACCACTCCTCCACAAGAAACAAAATCTAGTCTAATAGTATATATTTTTTCTTTGGCTCATTGAAAGCACACAGTGATCTCCGTAAAATAAGGTCAAATCACAGCCCATTTGTCCTAAATTAAAGACCAAAAGTACATTTTTTCTGCGTCTTAGTACACTCACTCCCCTTAATCAAATAATTACTACTAATTATTATTTCTTGACAAAGCAGTCGGGCTTTGGCGCGGCATAGCTTTCTTTCCTCGAAGCCCCCCTTCCCCCCCCCCCCTCTCTCTCTCTCTCTCTCTCTCTCTCTCTCTTCTGTCCTCTTCGATCGGGATTTGGCGAGCTCGATCGATTGCCGGTTTCTGGAAGAACCCTAGCCCCATTTCGACTTCCGCCGAGCGACGAGCCTTTCTAACGACGACTCCACCGGCCCCGCCCGCTCCTTGCTTACCCTCTACGCACCAGATCCGGAGTTAGGTACGAGAGTTGCGCTCTGTCCTATTCTGTCCGTCCCCACGCGCCACACTCCATCGCTTGCTTCCTTAGTGTGTCTGTCTGTCAGTTCTTGTGGCCATTGTTGAAATATAGTTGGTTCGCGGTGAGAAATCTGGGGCCGTTCGGAAAAGGAGAAGATCGGGGTTTGACGCCATGAGCGGCGTCGCCTCTGCTGTGTGAGCTAATGAGCTTCGGGTTCTCTTCGTGCTTTGCTAGCGGGAAGCTTGGATCTTTGATGCAGAATTGGTACAGTAAAGCCGATTGGCGACTGCATCTGGGGGACTGGATCTGGTTTTAAAACAGGTTGTGAGATGATTCTTGGATCCGAATCGGTGTTCGTGAAAGTGTGGTTGTCTTGCGTTCTCTTTTTGTAAATGTGTAGATCTTTTGAGTTCCTTTTATCGGTTCTTCTTGTTCTTTCGTTTGATTTCTGGAGGAAAGATATGCTTTGGGATGTTTCGGCCTGAGATTCTTCGGTATGTTCCTAGATTCGTACTTATTCTTTAGTAATTTAGTTGGATCTGTCTGGAAATTTGTTCAAGATATTTTGATGAATTACTGTTCAAGAAAAAGGGCACATGTTAGCGTTCTTGTCACATTGTCTTTTTACCAAAAAGAAAGTGCTTCATGGTCTTGGGTGTGTAATGCAGAGAGGCAATTGAAGAGGAAAGGTGATGTTTTTAGCTGATAATTAACCGATTCGGGAACTATGTCGAGGATTCCTAAGTGGAAGATCGAAAAGACAAAAGTGAAAGTTGTCTTCCGCCTGCAGTTTCATGCAACACATGTAAGCTCTGCCTTTTCCAAGGTTTTTATTTGTTTTTTCTTTAAATGAATTGCTAGCTGGTCGTATGGACCTTTGTCAGTTATCTAATTTCGTGCTTTTGCAGATGCTCGTTTGTTCACATGATGATACTTTTTCTTTTCTCCTGTTTTTTGACCTTTTATTTTGTCGGGCACTCCATTTCTCTCTGTTGATTCTTTGCTTAGTAAGTGATGCTTTCTAATGCTTTATCTGGGAAAGCTCCTATTTCTGAGGCTTCTCATCTGAACTTCATCATGATCAAAAAAATTACTAGTTGAGTTTTTTCTTCCAATATCATCAGACATTGTAGTGATACAGTTTGGTGGTGGTAGAAGTGTCTGAGTTCTCAGAGATATGTGGGTGTTCTTTTATGTTTGTTTCATCCGTGCATCGAAGTTCATCTGGTATTAGTTCATCCACTTAGAGAGGTTCATCTGTGCATCTACTATATCTGAATTTCTCTCTCTCTCTCTCTCTCTCTCTCTCTCTCTCTCTCGATTGAGATCGAAAGGAAATTTGAATAATTTGTTGGAATCAAAACAGTGTAGAATATCAACAAAGATTGGTTTTGGTTTTTTAACTTAATTTTCAAATTTTAGACATGTTCTTGGAGCAAATATAATCAATTTAGTTGCTTCTTGTTTGGCCTTTTGTTTCTTTGCTATCTGTTACATTTTTTTAATAAAATTTTTATTAGAGATTGAATTAATGATATGGATTTACAACCTTTCTGATTTCTTATTTTATGTACTTATTATTTCAACTATGCTATTGCAGTCACTCTCATTGGTTGACTTGTTGAATGTCAAAATCATCCTAACAAGTCACTTGCATAAGCTAAAATTCATCTCATAGTACTAGTGCTCGATAACATTGCAATATACTCATTCTTGACAAAATGTTTTCAAACGTTACACAATGAAGTAAATTTACATGTCTAGGTTACTGACCTGTATTTATTTTACCCATTTCTTTCATAAATATAAGAGAAATAAGTGAATTATCTCTGCTTGTTTCAGATACCACAAGGATGGGACAAATTGTTTGTGTCCTTTATCCCCATCGACACAGGCAAAGCAACTGCAAAGACAAACAAAGCGAATGTTAGAAATGGGATCTGCAAGTGGCCAGATCCAGTTTATGAAACCACAAGACTTCTTCAGGACACAAGGACTAAAAATTATGACGAGAAACATTATAAGCTTGTGGTGGCCATGGTATTTAATTCTGTTTAACTTATACCATTTTATTCAGTGCCGTCTCTGATAAAGCCACTGACTTATACAATCTTGCATCCGTATGTTGTTTTGAAGTGCATCTATTTTTCTTTATATTTTTGCAGATCATATATGAGGTATTCAGCTGTGATTGGCTCATTTTTCTTTTTGGAAATCTAATATTTTCAGGGGTCTCCTAGGACAAGTTTTCTTGGGGAAGTTAATATCAATCTTGCAGACTTCGCAGATGCACTGAAGCCTTCCTCTGTTTCATTGCCTCTTAATAATTGTGATTTTGGCACAATTTTACATGTGAGCTTGCTTTCTTCTATTTCAGCATTCTTAACATACTTTTGTTGTTTCTTGCAAATGTTTGCTTCTGTGTTTTCTGGAACTTTTTGTTATAAAATTTAAGCCAATGATGAGTGGACTCTATAGTTCTTTGTGAATCAGTGGCTATCCATGGCAATGGTAAATGATCACACCAAAGGATGGAATCTACTGTTGGTATCTAACACTTCTATGCTTTTATAACTCAGGTCAACTTCATGACAATTGTAATATCTTTTAACATAGAAGATTTTGTTAATGTATTTTGCAATTTTTGATATTGGTCCTTGGAGGAACGATATTCAGGATTTAGAACTGATTAATTTGTTGCTGTCAGTAGAAATAGCTACAAAGGGTCATTTGGACCATGGTTCAACATCTTGGATACTGAACCCATACTGGCCTATGGCTAGACCTGTACAGGTCTGGTCTGTACCATCATACCAACACATGTTATGCTGGTTTATGCTGTAGCACCAAGAAATAGGAAAAGAGAATGAGGTAGATGAGAAGCACCAACGATATGGGCAATGGGTGGGCAGCATGCTCTACGGAGCTTGTTGGTCGCGATTGAGAGTGAAAGAGAAGGACCTGGGAGGGAGGAAGAGAGAGAGAGAGAGAGAGAGAGAGAGAGAGAGAGAGAGAGAGAGAGGATTTATTAAATATTAAACTGGACTGAACCACCCAGAAAGGGGCGTTCTACATCCTGGCTTGTCTGGACCAATAAATACTGTCTGGTATGTACCAGTCCCAGCGAAATTATGAATCCTGATTTGGACAGTGGTGACACTTATGCAATTATATGTTAGTTGCCTTAAGTTCAGATTTTCAGTTTTAGTTGTTTAAATCTGAGAACAAAGGTTGTTCGATGCTTAATTTGGTTTCACAATGAAACTATTAAATTTGAAGACTCAATTTTAGAGATAAGAAACAAAGAATAAAACTCTTTTTAGTTGAGGCATGGATCAAATAGTCAATTATTTCTGGATCAGGTGCAAAGGACTAATGCAGCAGTTAAAATTGCAGGGTGATTGAACAGAACATATGAAAAAGGTTTTATAGATAATAAGCAAAGTGTGCAGAAGGACACGAGGAGTACCAAGAGGGGGTAAAGGAGGCAAACCTTGTTCAAAAATTTTCTTCGTTTATGAAATTATTTCACTATACAATGCATATTTCAATGAATTAAGTCCTTATTTGAAGAAGAATTGCATTTCAAAATAGTTCCCATTTGAACTATGTAATCATTTCATCTACCAACTAACTAAAGATTAACTCATGAAGATAATGTAGGATCCGTTCAGCTGAAAACTAACTCTCTGTAGGTCATTTTAAAATATGATTGGAATTCCAGAGGGTAATGAGTGCACTCTCCAACTTAACCTCCATCATGATGACTTAGGATGTTAAAATTCAATATTCTTTTACGGCTATTATGTTCTTTATCATTTTAATATATATTTTTTCTTGGTGTATTCCAGGTCACAGTGCAGCTTCTTACTTCCAAAACTGGCTTCAGGTGCCACTTCATTAAAATCATCTGCTTCTTTTGTTAACAGTATTCATTGCTTTCATCCACTGCTCTCACATGTTGCATTGTTACATTAGAGAATTTGAGCAGCAACACAAACTTAGCATAAAGGGAGCCCAAATGATATCCAGTCATAGAAACGATCCTGCTGAAGCTGAAACCACTTCATCAGAGATAGCCAATGAACTTACAGAGAAGGTATGGTATTATTTATAATTAGAATTTTTGTTTACTGCCATTGAAATATTTACTTCCAGAAATCTTTGTGCCTTTCAGTCCTCATCAGTCATGACCTTCTGACTTGGTGAACATGACTCTAAAATTTGGGTGATTGAAATTGATTTCCATTAAAATTTACAATTCTGCATCACTGATATATTGGATTTATTCAAATGAAAGACAGTCTCATTTATATGTTTTTAATTGCTTACTGGCCGGTAAGAAGCAATATTTGTTGCATCTTTCCATTAAGTATTTTCTTTAAGACTGAAAAAAATTGTTCAGAATGATGGGATAGCCTAGATTCAGTTATTCAAGGACTGTGCTAAGATTTATTGTATTTTATCTCTTAGAAGAGAAGGAAAAGAGGAATTGTTTATTCGATTGTTCTCTCCATGTCATGACATTGTTCTTTACTTGATCATAGGAATCAATTTTGAGATTGGTCACATAATACCCTGATTTGGTTAGTCATACATCAGCTATGGGCTAGGCTTCAACTAATGCATGAGTTATAATCCACATATATCAATTAAAGAGCTAATTTTTAGGGGTTTGGTCTACATTGTTTTAGGCTTGGGCATAATCAATCCGTATGTATATGATAATCATTTTAGTGGTTGATTAATTTTGGTCAGGTCATCTATGGAAAATGTTGTGCTAACATGAAAAGTTAAACTTCAAGCCGGTACATACTGTCACCAAAATTTTGTCTGCGACATTTTTTTCTTTTTAAAATTTACCTTCTTTTTCATGTGAAATTTTCATAATAATTTATTCTTGACCCATTGTTGAAAGTGACTATTATGCACTTTTAAAAGTTCTTTAGATGATTGAAGAGATCACTTAGTTTCTTGAAAATGAACTCTGCCTATGTGTCATTGAGTGGTTTAAAGAATTCTAAATGATTGGCAGCAAGTTTCTTCAGAGTACTTGATTTCAAGTACAATTATAGTGCTTTTTTCTTTTAAAGGTTTTACTATAATAAATACTTGCAGTAAGTTGTCCTAGGGTATCTGCTTCTTTGTTGATATTTAAAACATACAGAAAATTGTTTGGTTGCGGTAGGTACATTCCCTTAATGGTTGGTATTGTGAATAGGTTGATGCCAGAGTCAGGTACAAGGATCATATGGGGCTCCTGTCACTTGAACCAGTGGGAGAGTTGAACGAAGATTATGATGACTCATCAGTTGGAGTTGATGGCTCATCATATACCTCAGAAAATTTGTATACTGAAAAGAAAGACCTTCAAAGTATGATTTGTCATGATGTACCCCTCAGCGAGAGCCCTGTGCCTGGTACTGGTGATCCCAATGGCAGTCAGTTATCTAACCAGGGGCGGAACAGTTGGACACATGGATGGAGTTCAAACTATTCTGTTGCTAATGATCTAACTACAGCTTCTGAAGAAAATACCAGACTCAGAGTAAGATTGGAGGTAGCAGAATCAGCATTTTTACAGCTTAAGTTAGAAGCAAAGTCGTTGCAGCGAGTTACAGATGAATTAGGTGCAGAAACACAAAGTTTGTCCAAGCAGTTCTCTTTTGAGCTTGCTTCTGGAGAACAACTGACTAGGGAAGTGTCCGTGTTAAAAGTTGAGTGTTCAAAGTTTAGAGATGATCTTGAAGCCTTAAAATCTGCTAAATTTATGCAGCAAAATGCTGACCAGAGAACTTGTTGTCCTTTAATATTGAACCACAACCAAGGTGATGATTCAAATGCTGGTAAACTTCAAAATGATACAGCTGCTGCAGAGACCCACTATATGTACCACGATTTGCGGGTCAAATGGCTCGAGAGTTTGTTGCTTGTCGAGAGCAAAGTTCTAGAAATTCAAAATAAGGCTCGCCTTAGATACCATGGAAGTGATTTTGATTATCTGGGCCCTGATTTTGATCTTCTTGGATGTGTTATTGGTGATCTCAAAGAAGATATTATCCAAGTAAAGGGTCTCGACAGATCTTACAGAGATAATGATCATTTGGAACACACAGTTCATCGCTTAAGCGATACTCATACAGTATATAATGAGCATGGCACTCTTCAAAACAATCTTGAACATTTAAGCTTGAGGGAGGACAAAATGTTTGATCTTTTACCGAAAGTGGAGGAGTTGACAACTGAGAAGGAAAGCCTTACCAAGAAGATGGACCAGATGCACTGCTACTATGAGTCATTGATATTGGAATTGGAGCAAAGCCAGAAACAAACAGTAGAGGAACTGGAAAATCTCAGAAATGAACACTCCTCTTGTCTATATTCAATATCTGTTCTGAAAAACCAGATAGAGAAAATGCACCAAGAGATGAATGAACAGTATATAACTTTTGCTGAAGATAGAACCAGCTTAGAATCTCAAAACAAGGAACTTGAAAGAAGGGTGATTGCCTCAGAAAATGCATTAAAAAGGGTTCGTTGGAACTATTCCATAGCATTTGATCGTTTGCAGAAGGACCTTGAATTACTCTCCTTTCAAGTTTTGTCTATGTATGAGACGAACGAAAATCTTGCAAAGCAAGCACTTGCAGATGCTTATCAGCACGACCATGAAGAAAGTCCAGAAGAGGCCAGGTCATGTACTGATAAGGATGGTATGCCAACTTCGTTTGATCAAGAACACTACCAGTCAGGTCTTCCAAGAATTCAGGCAGAAAATGGGCCTTATGGGACCACTCACAAATGGTATTCATTAGATAATGGTGGATCTATATCTGTCTGTTGCAAAGCTAGTAGTATAACATCTCAGGAAGGGGTGCCCACGCATGTAGAGCTGCAAACTAGGGATGAGACACATATGGATGGATTTAATTCACATAAGATTGGACAGCATGTTTTACACCATACTCAGAACACGAGCAAACTTACTGCTGGTCTATCTCCAGGGACATATAGAGATGAAGAATTTCCTAAAAGATCTACCATTCTCATGTCGAAACTTGATTCTCAGTTGCTGGATGATGCTAAGGCCACTCAAAGTCAAAGTCTGTATCCTGAATCAGATAAGCAACAGATGGTGGATGCAAATGGTATAGAAGAAATGAGAATTTCATTTCACATGTTGAAATTGCTTCATTCGAATATGGAAGCTGAACTTTCAGAAATGCATATGCTAAACATGAATTTGAAGGTTTTCTCAGAGGTTTTACAATGTATACTCTGTGATGCAAATGATGAGGTTCGGCATATGAAGGGCATTATGCTCGAACTTGCACAGCAGCTACAACATGAGACAGAGATAAAGGACAGCCTCATGCTTAAGTTGCATAAAGCATTAGATGAAGCCAGAGTATTTAGGGATGATAAAGCTGAATGCATCTCTAGATGTGAAGGTTTAACACTGAAAAACCAAGTTCTAGAAGCAAAACTCCAAGATGTGTCTGATGAAAGTGCTATACTTAGTGAAAAGGTTGCAGAATACGAGAGGTTGTTTGTGGAAAGCAAAGTTTATGAAAAAGAGTATAAGGCTTGCATTGAAGAAAGGGACAAGTTAAAAATTTTGCTTAAAGAGGAAAACCTACAAAAAGATTGTCTTAAGGCTGAACTGAGCTCGATAATTGAGGATTTTAAAGCATTGAAGGAAGAATCTGAAATGAAGTCTTCTGAAAATGATAAAATGCGAACTTGTGTTGATCATCTTCAAGAGAATTTGGGGTATCTATATACTTGCATGAGTTCTTGCTATGAGCAAATCAATTATTCTGCTCCTGGTGGCATATCAGTTTTACAGGAATTCGAAGCTGGAAATTATATGCCTGTTATTATGAATTTGGAACAGTTTCAGAAAGACACAACAAAGAAAATACTCCAGTTACATCAAGAGAACAGGGATATAAAGGAACAAAGATATATTGCTCAGTGCTCACAGAAAAAGACAGAATCAGAATTTCTTAGTATGAAGCAGAAATTTGAATCTGAATTACATGAAGTCACTGAAAATCTAGAAATGTCCAATGTACTTGTTGAAAAGCTTCAAGTGGAACTGCAAAATGTTTTGGAAAAGCTTAAGATTAGTTCAGAAGCTGAAGAGAAGAATGAATCGAGAAATAGAGAATTGTCATCAAAACTCACAAATTTAGAAATTGAGTTGCAGCAAGCTACTGATGAGAACAAGGATCTAATAAACCAACTATTGGTACTTGCGAGTGTCAAGGAGGAACTTGAAAAAACTCAATTCAGTCTTATGAATTGCATGCAAGAGAGGAGGACTTTGTCGATGTCTATTCAGTCTGTGAATGAGGCTTCCACCCAAATGGAAAATGAGCTTCACAGTCTAAAAGAAAGTCTACAATGCACCCATAGAGATACGCAGATAGAAAAGAAATTGAGAGAGGAACTTGAAGCTGCAGTCACCAGCCTTTCGGCACAACTGAAGGAAAAAGATCAGGAGTTGTTGTCTTTTTGTGAACAAAAAACTGAAGTAGCTCATTTGCAGAAAATGATTGTGGATTTAGAAAAAACAAACACTGGATTTCAGCATCTACTGTTGAAGAATGAAGAAAACCAAAGAAGGCTAGATGTTGAGAACTTATCCCTGCGCGTGCAGATTATGGATATGGAGAATCAATTGGCAACAATCCTTGAGAATTCATTAGCTGCTGAGATGAAAGTTACTTTTGTGAGAAGTCAGTTATGTGAGAATGTGCAGAAGTTATTTGCACAACTTAAGACACTGGAAAGAGAGCTTGAGGAGATGAATTTGAAGCATGAGAATGTTGTCACATTGCTAAACACATGTTCTGCCAATGAAGCACAATTAACCGAGGAAAATGCAAGATTATCAGTAGCCCTTCAATCATTACAATCTGATTATGACTCGGTTTTTCAGGAGAAAGAAAACCTCATTGATTATGTTAACAAACGAAATGCTTCATGGACAGAATTTGAAGATATCAAGGTTAGAGCTTCAACTCTAGAAGCTGATAGTAATCACCAAAAGCAGAAGTTTGAAGATGAGATTTCTCAGCTGAAAAACATGCTGATTAGTTTTGAAGAAGAGGTGTGCAACTTAAGATCTTATAAGGTTGCATTAGAAGTTACAGATATAGTGCTCCGATCCAAATTGAATGAACAACAAACAAAAGTATTATTGCTTGAGGAATGTGACCATGAGTTGAGGACCTTACAAGAGCACCATAATGAGCTTAGCTGTAAACTATCAGAACAGATTTTGAAGGCAGAAGAGTATAAGAACCTTTCCATCCATCTAAGAGAACTCAAAGATAAAGCAGAGGCTGAGTGTCTTCAAGCTCGTGAAAAGAAGGAGAATGAGAGATCATCCCAGGAATCACTGAGAATTGCTTTTATCAAAGAGCAACATGAATCCAAGATCCAAGAGCTAAAAATCAGCTATTTGTTTCTAAGAAATATGCAGAAGAAATGTTATTGAAATTGCAAAATGCTCTTGATGAAGTTGAGAGCACAAAGAAAAATGAGGTTTCTCTATTGAAAAAGATTGAAGAGTTGTCAGGAAAAACATCAAACTTGGAGTCTGAGCTAGAGAGAGTTCTGACTGATAGAAGAGGTGCTCCGATCCAAATTGAATGAACAACAAACAAAAGTATTATTGCTTGAGGAATGTGACCATGAGGATAAAGCAGAGGGAGAATAGGAAAGAAGGAGAAGCGCATCCCAGGAATCACTGAGAATTGCTTTTATCAAAGAGCAACAGGAATCCAAGATCCAAGAGCTAAAAAATCAGCTATTTGTTTCTAAGAAATATGCAGAAGAAATGTTATTGAAATTGCAAAATGCTCTTGATGAAGTTGAGAGCACAAAGAAAAATGAGGTTTCTCTATTGAAAAAGATGTTGAAGAGTTGTCAGGAAAAACATCAAACTTGGAGTCTGAGCTAGAGAGAGTTCTGACTGATAGAAGAGAACTAGCCCAAAACTTATGATAGAATAAAGAATGAACTGGAGTGCACTATCTTTAACTTTGACTGTTGCCAAAGAAGAAAGTTAATGCTTGAAGGTTCCTTGAAGGAATGCAATGAAGAAAGAACAAAAGCTAAAGTGGAGCTTGACTTGGTTAAGAGGTTGTTCAGCAATATGGCTTCAAATGAAACCATTAATTCGGAAAGCAGCAACAACTCTGGTTTTCCTACCACAACATCCATTGAGCAAATCTTGCAAGACAGCAGTGTTGGGTTTCCATCTGTCTTCCAAGAGATGCCAAATGACAGAGGTACTTGTTTGGGAATAGATGCATCAGCTGGAATTGTTTCCAATCTTTTGAACAATATAGATGTCAACCTCTGGAAGACAGGTGATGAGTTAAACTCAAATGGAGATGTTGAAGTCATGATGTCAACTTGTGCCAATGAGAGCTCACTTTCATGTCCAGTATTAAGCTCACAAGCTTTTAAGGTAATTCATTTTATCTCTTTCATTTGTCTTTTCAGTTATGTTATACATTTTATCAAGGTGTTGCATAGTATATGAAGTATTCTTTTCTTCAGATATTAAAAAGGATACACTTTTTGTCCAATTCCAGTATTTTTGTAACTATAATCACCCATGTTATTCTTCCAAAGAGGTGGGTGGTGGAGATTCGCAAACAGAAAAGAATTGTACCTGGGCACTTCAGTGACAGTTCTCTTGGTTGCCATTTTTATGAATAATGTCAAGTTTATGTTCCGCTTTCTTGTATTCTAAAGTTATGGTAAGAATGGAAAGGGCAGGGGAAAAGAATTTCAAGGTTTTAAGTTGTCTAAAAGTCAAAATGATGTCATCATTTTCTGGATATATCGGTTAAAGATGATTTTTAAAATGAAGTACTATCTTTAGAAAGTTTACTAAAATGTGTTTTTGGTCTTATTTTTTTAGCAACGAAAGGGTATGAAAGCTAGTCTGGTAAAATCTTCAAGATTGTCTTGTGGAGAACACTCTTTTGCCAGGAAGGTCTCTTGACTGGCATTTGAGCATTTCAGAGGGCAATCTGAATATAGTTAGTATGGCTTTACTGGATCATATAGGTTGGAATTTGTTGTATGTTATCCTGCTCTAGTGAAAAAGAGCTGATACTTCTAAAGCTGCAAACATTTCGTATTCTCTATAATAGGCCTAACACTATTAAGGAGCCATATGATCTAATTTTGCTGTGTATTTTTGCTAGTATTGAGGAGTGACAAATAATATCATAAGCACAGATGAACTGGTCTTCCACTGTATTTATGTTCCTTGATGCATACCTTCTATTTTGGTTTGCAGAACCTATAACACTTGTCCCTTGAAGTAAAATAGGGTGCTTTGTCTATTAGAGGTTTTACCAAATTATGCTTATAGTTACAGTTAATGGATTAAATCAGTTAGGTAGGATACCGGTCAGTGGTTGGACCGATATGATTCTAGTACCATATAGTGTCGGTATGGGTCGGCTATTGATCAGAATTTTCAGGGCTACTACAGGCACATACATATACAGAGAGAAAAGGCGGAGGTGCACGTGAGGGAGAAGTGTGGTTGAGAAATAGGATTAGAGACGGTAAAAAGATAAGGTTGTAGATTGGTACCTGGTAGAAAGCCCAGTCAGTACCTGGTAAGATTACTAAGAAATAAGTTGGGTATCAGATTAAACCGGACGAAATAGTCCAGCTTGTGTACTATTCTATTATCACATCGGTAAATACTATCCTGTACTGGCCGGTGCAGTCAACTTTCTAGACCTTGCAAATGATACTAATTTTTATTCAGAAATTTTAGTTTTAATTCTTGATTTTCCCAGCACCTTGATCATTTCTTGCGCTGGCACTAGAGTGCATTAATAGGCTTCATCAAATACCATTTAGTCTTTTGCCAAATTTTCACCTATGCACTTAGGAACTTCATGGAACCTCTGTAAGTTTTTGGGACTCACAATGCATTTTGGCAGGATACTGGAGGTACACTTGAACGACATACGTTGTTTGCAGATAACACAACATATATCACTGCTACTGAGGAGCATTTCAAAGAGCTGCAACGATTGATGTCCGGCATGAACATGCTACAAAAAGAGGTAAAATACACAACTTTTTTCAGCAGATATTATTACTTTCAATAATATTTCAATAAACACAAAAATATGTTATGTTAAAGAAATGATAGGGCAATCAGCTACTTATTCACCGAATTGAATTGCGACAGGCTCAAGTCCATTATTCACAGAATAATCATGGTGTAGGTAATGTTGCAGAAATTGTGGAAAGTTGAGGAAGGAAATTGTCAATGATAATACAACATGAACCTTTTGATCTGTTGAGGCATAGAGGTAGAGGGGTTCTTTTTTCCAAGAAGCTTATGTGTACTGAAAAGAATCAACAAGAAAAGAGAGATGATGAACCATATGAGTTTGTCGGGTGTGTTGATTACTTGATCATTATGTAAAATGGGCTCAAATGCCAGTGAAGCAGAACTTGTATGAAAGGACAGGTGATGCATGTTTTAAGTGATAATAACCATTTTACCATTGGAGGACATTAGTCCCTACAATAATTTAGGGCCAAGATGCATTGGGAATGTTGGATTAGGCATATTTTTCATTTCTGCATGGTTGTTCCCTTTGAACATCAGTTTACAGTAGGCTACTACGACTATCTTCTAACATTTACAAACTTTGCAGTTGGAAAAGCTAAAAAATGAGAACTTGTCATCGCTAATTCCATTAGACGATCATCAATCCTTACCATCCCTTCCGGGATTAGAAAGAGATTTGTCACGGCTTGATATGGTATGTATTGTGTTGCAAGCCAAGAAAAATTAATTGTACATTTCTGCATCTGAGGTTATTAACCATTTCTCAACTTCTCATGGTTAGGCGAATGAGCAATTGGGAAGCATTTTTCCTTTGTTCAAAGAACTTCCTGGAAATGGCAATGCATTGGAAAGAGTACTTTCATTAGAACTTGAACTTGCAGAAACATTGCAGACAAAGAGGAAAGCTGACTTTTGTTTCCAGAGGTAAATTTATTTACTTTTAGTTCCACTACACCAAGATACCTTTGTGTCATGTATTCTTTTTCTCAATTTTAAATAGCCCTATCAGTATTGGATTCATGGAACAAACGGAATATGCGATGAGTGAACTACCAGATTTGTTTTTTAGTTGGTTGATGCATAGTTTCAGTCAAAGTTCTTACTTTTTAATTTATAGCTGAGGACATATCCAGCATCCTTTCGATTTGTCTGATAAATCCTTTGCTTGATGTACAGTTCATTCCTGAAGCAACACACTGATGAAGAAGTAAGGTTCCAGAGCTTTAAGGACATTAATGAATTGATAAAAGAAATGCTCGAGTTGAAGAGCAGGAATGCTGCTGTGGAGACTGAGCTTAACGAGATGCAGGGTCGATACTCTCAGCTTAGTCTGCAGTTTGCTGAGGTGGAGGGAGAGAGACAGAAACTGCAAATGATACTCAAAAGCAGAGTACCGAAGAGGCCATAACTATTGTTTCGTGTCGCCAGGGTGATCACAAGGGTAGCATAACAATTATCATCAGATGCCATTCCCAATTTTGGGCTTGGAGAAACATCATCCACAGTACATAGTCCATAAGGAGATTAGAAGGGTGGTGGTGAATGGTTATTGTTGTTGACATGTGAAGATTCACAAGCTTGAGATTGAGCATGCAAGGGAAATGTTTATCATGGACATGTAAATAGACGCTGCTTGTCTTGATGTAACAAAATGAGCCAATTAATATGTATTAAATGTGTACTCCATGTAATTCATTATGTTCAATATGAGAGGTACATGTTCTTGAAACCAGTTTATGTACCTGAGATTAGCTATGTTCTGAGGAGATACTCCTAGACAACCTTCATTCCTGTTGTCTCTAAAACTGGTCAGGTGAAGGAAAGGAAATCTAGTTCTGAGTATGAGGAAAATTGTGATCAGCACTGTAAAGCGATCAACGAATCCATTTGCTAACTGGTATGATCTTGCTGAAATAAACATACCATACACCTGTATGATATTCCTCTCTTACTCGACTCTATTATTTCTCATGAAGCTAATGATTTATTTTGCTTGTGTAGGTCACATCAGTTCATGGAACTCAGTGGCAAATACTTCTTTCTTCTTGCAAAGGGCTTTTAAGTCTCTTAGCCCTTTCCTGAAGGATTGCTGTTGATGGCGTACTCCGAGAGGAAGAAGCATGTCTTCGTCATGAAAAAGGAGTTGCTTTTCTTTTTTCTATTAACTGCCTCTGCGAGCATCAACAAAAGTCTCTTTACCTTCCTCTCAGGAACAGGTTTACTGCACTCTGTATCTCTTCTCTTTTCTTTTAACTTTTTGCATCCTTTTTCTGCTTTTTAAAGTTGAGCATGTCCTTCAGATCTCCTCCTCTTAAATGGCATTGGCGATGACTAATAATTGCCCACTTTAGCTAATAATTCCAAACCTTCATTCATTATGTTTTTGTTCTCTCTTTGTCATGCATGGCCATTGTGTTATAGTAATTTTAGCTAGCTCTATATCTGTGTTTCGAGTACTGATGAGGTGGCAATAATGGTTTGAGGTCTTCCATCAGTTTTTTTTTTTTTTTGGTGTTTAAATGTATGGTTCCTTCCAGATAGCACATATAAAAGTTGATGTCAACTTTTTCTTTTCAGAAATTTTGTGCAATACTTTTGTCAAGCAAGATCATTGAAGTTTCAATTGAAATCTAAATTTTCTACCTTTCAACCTAACATGCGAATCTTTCATACAACATGGAACCTGGGGAGGGTCAATCTATACAGTCTACATTATATTTATTTTTCTATATGAACTAATGTAGAGTAGATGCCTACATTACATTTCTTTTTCTGTATGAACTAATGTAGAGTGGATGGTTTGTGCTGCAAATGTGTCATTTAAATCTGTCTGTTTTAGTCTTGAGAATCTTGAATTCATTTGTCTTCTTGCTTGCAGTTGTGGCAACCAGGAGAACTAGACCAAGAATCTCACTGCAAGTCATTATCAGGTACACTACAGAAAGCCTGTAAAATCCATTAAAGATTCTACCTTCCTTTACTGGGTGATTTTATAAAACTGTAATATATTGTATTAAAATGTGAAAGTAATATTTTATGTCAGCATTAAAATCAAATATTTAGATTTTATTTAATGATGTATATCTTTTGATGTCATCTGTTTAGGATCTATGTTTGATACCGTTCATCGGAATTCAATTAGTTATATTATATATATCTTATCTAATTATAAATCTAACATTCTTTCACTCAACCCATTAATTGATAAGATATAAAAGAGATATTTAAAATTAAAATAAATAAAATAAAATTTGTTTGAAAATAATTCTATCTAATTGGATTCTAAATAATTTTGAAAAGTATTTTACACATGGACATGAATTTTGAAAGAACCAATAAGTTCAATAAATATAATAATATTATATTAAGTCCAACTATCAATACGAGTCATAACGATTATATATCATCAATGTCATACTTCCTTTTATGTATTATAACATTATAAGTCTTTCCTAATATATTTTATAATGACCCCTATAATTTTGTTTTGTCAAGGCAATCCTATTATTACATTCAATCATAACATGCATAAATATAAATGTAAACAGGATAGCAAATACAAATAACTTAAGCAAAAAAGAATGTCAATAATAACATCTACATAAATATGCATCATCATATCTTTTATGACTTGCTCACGAACCTCATTCTAAGAACATGTTCTTTAAATATTTTATACTGTAAAGTTTTTGTCAATGGATCAGCAATCATCATAATAGTCCTCAGATTCTCAATTGACACTTGTTGTTTTTGGACTCTTTCTTTAACCATCAATTACTTTATCTCAATGTGCTCGAAACCACTAGAATACTTATCATTCTTAGAGAAGAAAATTACTGCGGTGTTATAATAAAAAATCTTCAACGGCCTGACAATTGAGTTGATCATACCAAGTCCTGAGATAAAATTTCGCAGCCATAAAACTTGATTTGTGGTCTCAAATCATGTCACAAATTTAGCTTCATTGTTGATAATGCAATAAGCGATTACTTTACACTTTTCTAAGAAATTATCCCATCAGCTAACTTAAATATAAATCCTGAAATGGATTTCTTGTTGTCGAGGTAATTTGCAAAATCAGCATCTAAATATCCTGCTACTTCAAGCTGATCTAATCTCCTATATGTGAGCATATAATCTTTCCAATGTTCTATTCTTGGGTTGCTTTGGTATCTTCCTAGCATTGCAACTACAAAACCGATATATGGTCTTGTACAAGTTTGAGTATACAATAGACTTCCAACTCCGCACCCATAAGGAATATTCTTCATTTGATTTTTTTCTAAGTCATTTCTTGTGCATTAGTTTTGATTAATTTTTCACCTCTAGTAATAGGTACATTATTGGCTGAGCAAAGCTGCATATTAAATCTCTCCAAGATACGATTAATATATCCTTTCTAAGACAATCCTAATAATCATTGAGATTTATCCTTGAATATCTCAATACCAATAATATATGTTGCCTCATTCATATCAAGTACCTTAAAGTTTTTGTTGAGAAATATCTTAATTTCGTGCAATAAACCAAGATCACTACTGACAAGTAAAATATCATCCACATATAAGACCAATATAATAAACTTGCTCCCACTTACCTTCAGGTATATACACTAATCAATAGTATTTTCCTTAAATCCGAAGGAAGTAATGGTATTATGAAACTTTATATACCATTGTTTAGAAGCTTGTTTAAGGCTATAAATGGATTTCTTAAGTTTACAAGCCTAATTTTCTTTTCCCTTTTCAATGAATCATTCAGGTTGTTCCATATAGATTTTCTTATCTAAATCCCCATTCAAAAATGATGTTTTCACATCCATATGATGCAACTCAATATTATAATGAACTACTAATGCTATGATGATTCTCAATGAGTCCTTTCTAAAAACCAAAGAAAAAGTCTCATTATAGTCGATGCATTCTTTTTGAGAAAAACCTTTGGCCACAAGTCTGGCTTTATATCATTCGATATTGCTCGTTGAGTTACGTTTTGTCTTAGAGACCCATTTATAATTAACTCTTTTACAATTATTGAGCAATTCAACGAGATCCCAAATATCA
This sequence comes from Musa balbisiana, assembly GCA_004837865.1. Classification (NCBI taxonomy): domain Eukaryota; kingdom Viridiplantae; phylum Streptophyta; class Magnoliopsida; order Zingiberales; family Musaceae; genus Musa; species Musa balbisiana. The sequence goes on along the minus strand of CM017194.1, from coordinate 27,615,655 downwards.
TTATGGACCATTAATTTTAACTCTTCTTTCATTATATTATACCAGTTTTCAAAATCGTCACTTTCTATGGCTTATGAAAATGATAAGAGGTCTCTTTTTATTCTTATATCATAATCTGATTCTTGTAAATATACCACATAATCATCAGAAATGACAGAATTTCTTTTCATTTGATATCTTCTCAAAGCTGTCGATTGTGATTGTTCTACAAGATCATCGGCGGCGACATCAACATCATGTGAGAGTTCTTCGATGTTATTTTGTTGTTCACCCTTGTCAATACTCTCATTAATTTGACGAACAATAATCTCTCGAATAGGAGATGATACAGTAGAATTAACTTGAATCTCCTTAATATCAAAATTGATCCTCCAAGATTTTTCACTCGCACTGATTTCACCATTTACTAAGAATTTTGCATTACCAGATTCTACAATCCTTGTACTATGATTAGGACAATAAAATCTGTATCTCTTAGATTTTTTTAGATAATCAATAAAATATCCAAAAATAGTTCTTAGATCCAATTTCTTTTCATGTAGATTGAATACTCTTATCTCTATATGACACCCCCAAATATGTAAATGACTTAGACTGGGTTTCCTACCAGTCCATAACTCAATTGGAGTCGGTGAAACTGATTTACTATGAACCCTGTTCAAGATGTACATAGTTGTTCTAAGAGCTTCACCCCACATCGACTCAAGTATAGAGGAATAACTCATCATGCTCCTAACCATATCCATAAAAGTACAGTTTCGCCTTTCAGCAACACCGTTCTGTTGTAGCTCACCTGGTAATGCATATTGAGCACAAATAACTCATTGTTCTATGAATCTAGCAAAAGGATCAATATTCTGACCAGATCCATCATATCTGTCATAAAATTCATCATCCTTGTGAGATTTGATAATTTTAACTTTTCTATCTAATTGTCTCTCAACCTCATTTATGTACACTTCAAGAGTATCAACGGTTTAAGACTTTTCATGTATTAGATAAACATAGCCATATTTGGACAGATCATCTATAAATATGATGAAATACTTTTATCCACTAAAATAAGGAATATGGAGTGGTCCACAAATATTAGTATGAATAATCTTAATGAGTTCTTTACTTCTTGTGACATTTTTTTTATATGTTTAGTTTGCTTTCGCTTAATGCAATTTATACAAACATCAAAATCATTGAAGTCTAAATGTTCCAAAATATTATCCTTCACTAATCTTTCAATTCTTTCTTTTGAGATATGCCACAATATAGAAGATTTTTCATTATTGAAACTATATTTCAATCCAACACTTGATTGCAGGGTCATTAATGTCTTTGCAAACTCAAGATCCAAAATAATTCTATACAAACCATCACACAGAATTTCAGAACCAACTTTTATTGAATCATAAAATATGTTGAGTTTACCACTATCAAAAGAAAGACAATATCCTAACTCATCAATTCTAGATAGGAAAATTAAATTTTTAGAAATAGTAGGGACATAACATGTGTCAAAAAGATCCATCCAATGACCCGTCTCTAAGCGTAGACGATAAGTTTCCATTGATATTACTTTTGCTTTAAGACGATTTCCCATAATAATGAATCTTTCATGTTCTTTTGATTTTCGAATTGAAGGAAATCCCTGTATGTTATTGGTAACATGAGTTGAAGCACCAGAATCAATCCACCAAGTATTAAAAGAAACTTCTGTAATATTTGATTCGAAATATACAAAGGTCAAGTTAATACCTTTCTTTTCAAACCAAATCTTACGTTTAATGCAGTCCTTCTTCACATGTCCTTTCTTGTCATAAAAAAATCACTTTACAATAAAGGTTTTCTTTTCATTAGTCTATTTAACATTTTCAGACTCGACAAATTTCTTTAATTGATGATGCTTCAATTTTCTTTTCTTGTTACCAGCTCCCTAAGTAGCTGTCATGACATTATATAAACTTTCCTGCTTTAATCTCAATTCTTCCTGAACACACATGCTAGTTAACTCATTCAAGTCTCACTTATCCTTATTTATATTGTAGTGAATCTTGAATGGGCCCAACTGAGAAGAAAGAGAGTTGAGAATAAACTACACGAGGAAAGACTCATCAACATTCATGTCTAATGTTTTATGTTTTGTAGCTTTGTCAGCCATATTGAGGATGTGATCCTGAATTCCTCGAGTGCCATCATACTGAGTCGTAGTAAGTTCTTTCATTAATGTGCTAGCGAATGACTTATCAGCAAATTTAAATCTGTCTTCAATAACCTTTAAATATTCATGTGCGCTAGTTGCAATCGGTAATGAAATCTTTATGCTATTTGTAATTGTCATTTTTATGAACATTAAACTAAGCCTATCATATCTTTCCCAAGCCTTCATTTCATTAACTTGTTCTATAATACTTTCATCAGTCAAGTCTGTAGGCTTTTCACTAAGATCTAATACACCAAGTGTAAATTTCACGTGCTCTAATTATTCTGAATAATTTGATCCATAGAGTATACGAACACTAGAAGCATAAGAATGTATGAGCGGAAGTACCACTGCAAAAATATAGAATAACATTAATGTTTTGAGTTTGTCAAAAATTTGATGAACTATTGATATCATCTATATTACACCTTTGGATGAAATATTTCAAACATCATAAACAAAATAATATATTTAACATATTTGATCTCAAGAACCTAGGCTCTGATACCAATTGTAAGCATAAAATTGTAATGTGCTGCATTAAAATACAGAAGTAATCTTTTATGCCAATATTGATATCAAATACTTAGATTTTGTTTAACGATGCATACATTTTGATGTCTATCTGTTTGATTTATAAGGCACCATCATTAATCCAAGATCAATGTCAATTTGTAAAGAGGAACTAGATCCTTTCCTCTCTCTAACTAGATCCTTTCTCATCTCTTCCTATCCTTTCACAATTTAGGGAGAGAGTTGAGGGGAAAACTATTTCTATTCTATTGGCTAAAATATTTCATCAGAATCAAATTAATTATATTATATATATCTTATCAATTATAAAATGTCACAAAATCTGACACTCTTTTCACAGTTGCTCTTAGTTTCCAATCTCAACATACCTTCAGTTTACACACCAGTTTGCAAAAAAAGATGCAGGTAATAACATCTGAAACTTGGAAAAGAACTCAGGCTGGTAAACCTACTAACACTATCGCTTCTCCTGTGACATCATAAGAAGCTACAGGTTTATGGAGTATGATCGAGAAGGAGATTGCCTTTCCATCTGATCACCACTTCTACGACAACCGCTTGCAGAAGAGTAGATGCGTAAATCAAGGTGAAACATTTGCATCTACACCCTGGAATTCTGAGTTCATATGCATCAAACCATCTCTCCTGAGAAAGTGAATGCAACTGCTCTTCTCCTCAGCTGTGCTTTCAAGTACATCCCACAGCTTGCTTGCACCTTCCGAGGGACGAAATCTCATGTCGCCCTTCGTATGTGGGCAATAACATGGTTATTTCGATCAGACAGCAAATCATGACGTGAATTCATTCTCCATCAGTTTCATTGGAGGCGAAGTGTCTCTCATCATGGGCAATTACTTAGATGTTCAATACCAAACCAAGATAACATACATAAAAGAACCTTACCTTTGCTTTCCTGTTCCTGTTCGGCCTTTCTTTTCAGACATGCATTTGGCTTTGGGAGATGAGACCTTTTGTTTCTGGTTTCATTTCTTTTCTGAAGAAAAAGGCTATATAAGGAGGGTTGAGCTTGGCAGTAAATGTTGCATCTATGACCTTGAGCTCGTCACTCCACACATACACCTACTAAGAAGATCTCTCAGAACGACCATGGAAGAAACCCTAGACTACCTATCTGGCTTCCTGTGCACTGGCCACAAGGTCAAGAAGAAGCAGTTTCAGACCGTGGAGCTGAAGGTCAGAATGGACTGCGACGGCTGTGAGCTCAAAGTCAAGAAAGCCCTTTCTTCAATCAACGGTATGCCTCTTTCGATCTCCACCACATTGTCATGCGAACATTATGACCTCAGCGCCTGCATGCTCATGGGCTTCGTAGGAGTTCAATCGGTTGACGTCGACAGGAAGCAGCAGAAGGCCACCGTCACCGGCTACGTGGAGCCAAACCAGGTCTTAAGGAAGGCCAAGTCCACAGGGAACAAGGCCGAGCTCTGGCCTTACCTTCCTTACAGCTTGGTGACACACCCTTACACCTCAGGCATCTACGACAAGAAGGCTCCCTCAGGTTACGTTAGGAATGTGGAGTGTGTTGCCGTGGTCTCCGACCATGGCGGCAAGCAAGAAGACCAGCTCGCCGATATGTTCAGCGAGGATAACCCCAACTCCTGCTCTATCATGTGACATGTTTTCGTCCTCTGCGACAGCTGATCTCGTCCCTCCACACCACTGTTCACATACTACTACTGTTCGGTGATTCCATGTATCAGAGTGGGGAATTGGTGGCGGGGACGAAGGGGTTATGTCGTGTTTTGTGGCTTTCAGCTTTTACGTGTGTACTTTTTGTTAGATGGGCGTTGACGATTTATAAAAACAAAAAACAAAAAACAAAAAACAAAAACAAAAACAAAAACAAAACAAAAACAGCAACACGGGTCGAGACAGTTGTATCAATTTGGGCCCATGAGTATTAGTAGCCGGCCCAAGCCACTCTGGCTACATGGCCCATCTGGCCACAGCTCATCCGCACATATGCAGCACGGACGCTTGTTGTCAGATTCAGTGAACGTGGACGGGTCTGGACTCCTCGTCCCCTCGTTCCAACTTTATGTTGGAGGTTCCAAATCGTTCGTGGCCGTTAGGGGTGTGTGGCAAGCGATAAGATGGGGAAGGAGACAAATGTGGTTTCCTCGGGGTTGTTCTGCCAACCTTTCTTCGCACGCTTGGGTATAATATTGATAGTAGTGATGAATCGTGTCTTGACTCTCGAGGCGAATCTTCGAAAAGGTGAGCGATCTCTACAGGACCTTCAAAAACAAGAGAAAAAGAATCGAAGAGGACGAAGGAGATTGGGTGGTGGAGAGGGCAGGAGGGGTTGGGAGGCCACGATCAATGGCTGCTGGGTGGAGGTCTAGTTTCGCTTTGTAAAGGTGGGTTCTTTTTCCTTGCAATCTCTCTCTTTTAGGGTACTGCAGTTTTATGCATTGCATCATACACGTGTATGCTATAAGAACAACTATGCAGGAGAAAGGAAGAGCTTTGTGTGTTGTGGGCCATTTCAATGACATGATGAATGAGTCTCCATTGGTATCTGATTAAAGCTTCATTCGCTTTGTAGATTGATCTCCGATTTAGCATTTTATTTTGACCTGTGTGTGTATATGTATATACATACATATACTTTGCCTGGTGCATGGTTCATTCTGTGATCAAAATTTAGCTGTTCGAAATCCTATGATTACTGAAAAGGGAGGAGTTTAAAGGAATATGCAAGTGCTGCAATCTGGTGTTTCTTTTATGAGCATCCACATGCTTGTTCCATGTTGATCGGGTTTCAGAGCAGTTCATATGTTGCGATAGTTGTTCTACTTATGTGGACTGACATGGAACAATAATATATTTTTTATCGAAGAGTTTATGTAGCATGATTTTTGGAAGATATGCTTTCTTTTCCTTCGCAATAAGATGTTCTTGTTCAGTATGGGAAAAAGAAAAGTTATGTGTTGAAATGTATGGTTACAGAATCTTCCTTTCAGCCCTGCTCTTGCTTTTTGTTCAACATTTGACCTCCTCCTCCTGAATGCGGCATAGTTCTACTTTGTTGTCCCCAAGACATCACATGCATTATGGATCTGCTAGTGGTACTTCACCAGCTGGTGGAAGAAGACATCACATGAACCACCAGAGGTGCCTTATTCTAAAGGCATGGTGTGGTGGAAGGAAGCTGGTGGAATATTCACTTTTTCTATACAAACCACATGAAGTCTATTCTCATCTCAAGAATATTCAATTATTTTAATATAAAAATCGACAAAAAGATTAATCAAGTACACCTTAATATCTAAGCCATCCACCTATTAAGATCTCTTATATATTGCAAACTATCAATTACCTTTCGTATTCTGTCACACCAGTAGGCTTAGTTCTTCCTCTCTTGCCACAATATCTTGATTGTTGCGTATGTATCATCTAGGTAATGTTACTTTAGATGACTTGTTTGACCAGGAACTAGCTTTAACTAGTCTATATTGCTTACAAGGAGTCAATAGTTGTTGCTGAAAGAATTATTTGCTTCCTACCATGCTTTCACGAACTTGAATGTGGCTTGTTTATGATCTAGATTCATAAATGGCATGATAGTTTGAGATAGTTGAGAAGTCTAACCAGGAGATAGGGTATCCTACTAGTTCTTGTGAGAACCAAGGCTTTGACTTTGCCAAATTGCATATCCTGTTTTATTTGACCCTTGTGTCTGGTTTATATATATGTATTTGTTACATGCAAATGTATCCTCATAATCTCCCTGAGGGAGAAACAACTGAAGTTTAATGTTTCAAACAAGCATTTAGCATCTTTCTTCTAGGTATGGCCGTTGTGTGGTAATTGTTATGTATTTGTGTTTTATGCCATTTTGCTTCTAGGAACCTATAACATGGTAGATGATAGATCAACTCATTGGTTTATTTGATTGGGTAGGAGTTTGGTATACTAATCTGCATATGGTTAATTCATAACACTTGTTTCAATACCTCTGCATTTGATGCACTAGAAATGGAACCACATAATATCACTTTTGATGAAAAATATTTTGGTGTCAGTATCTATATGAATATCAACAACTACTTCATTGATATGTGATCACAGACTAAAGGTTGCTCCTCTCGAGTTCAGCACTCCTGCTGCTATAGAGAAACAAAACAATGATGGTGCACTCTGTTTCTGATGGAGTTGGAGACATGCATCTCAAGACTGACAGCCTTTCTTCCACTGACGGTCAGACAGAAAATTACAAGTCTGTTTACAAGGTTGGATTGCCCCCTCGGAGGAACTTCATCAGAGAGTTCGCCGATGCTGTGAAGGAAACACTATTTTCAGATGATCCTTTACGCCCTTACAAAGATCAACCCAAGTCAAGAAAGCTGCTACTAGGCCTTCAGTTCCTGTTTCCAGTCCTTGAGTGGGGCAGATACTACAACCTTAGTAAGTTTAAAGGAGATGTTATTGCCGGATTGACAATTGCTAGTCTCTGTATCCCTCAGGTACACAACATACCTTGCGACATTTGAATGAGTTTGTTCTAATATTTAGAATAAGTTTCTGAAACCTGATCTTTCTTGAACTATAGGATATTGGGTATGCTAAGCTTGCTAACATGGATCCAAAATATGGCCTCTGTAAGTTTAGTTTTACTGCTCTGGATCACCAAATATCATAGTTATTTCCCCTGTATGGAATAACATTAGTGCTGTTTTGCAGACTCCAGTTTTGTTCCACCTCTAATATATGCAGTAATGGGTAGCTCTAGGGATATTGCCATTGGACCAGTAGCAGTTGTTTCTCTGTTGCTTGGGACCCTACTTCAGAATGAAGTAGATCCTTTGAACGATAAGGAAGAGTACCGGCGGCTTGCATTCACAGCTACTTTCTTTGCGGGTGTCACCCAAGCAACTCTGGGCTTCCTGAGGCAAATGCTTCCCCTCTCTCTATGCATGTTACTACGATTGCCTCTTATGCATTTGGAAATCCAACTTTTATTATTTGATGTCACAGATTAGGCTTTCTCATCGAATTTCTTTCTCATGCTGCCATTGTGGGGTTTATGGGTGGGGCTGCCATTACCATTGCTCTTCAGCAGCTGAAAGGATTTCTTGGAATTAAGAATTTTACCAAGAACACAGATATCATTTCTGTAATGAAATCTGTTTGGGGTTCAGTTCACCATGGGGTAAAGCTACTAAATTTCCTTTTGTTAATTGCTAAGATGGGGCTACGTAACTAAAGTCTTAATCTTGCACAATTTTTTCGCTTTGCAGTGGAATTGGCAGACCATATTGATAGGGACAATCTTTTTGGCATTCCTTCTATTTGCTAAGTACATTGTGCGTACTTCACATTTATTTCAAGAAGAAAACTTTCGTAATCTTGTAACTCTTTCAGTAATATTGTGAAAACTCTACAGGGAAAGAAAAGGAAGAGTCTCTTCTGGGTACCTGCAATTGCTCCCTTGATATCTGTTGTCTTATCCACACTCTTAGTAGATTTAACCCGGGCTGATAAATATGGTGTCCAGATTGTAAGTTCTCAGCAATGTGATTTTCTTTCCCCTGGTAAAGCTAAATTCTAGGAAATCGATGTCTGAAACTGATGCAATTTTCTGTTTGTGAAAGGTGAAAAAAATAGATAGAGGAATCAACCCATCATCTGTTGGTCAGATTCACTTCAGTGGTTCCTATGCTCTCAAAGGATTCAGAATTGGAGTGGTTGCTGCAATGATAGCTCTCACGGTATTTAAACCGCTAGCCTTGGTTCCAAAATGTCAAAGAAACATCTTTCTCTGCCACTTGAAACAACATTCTGCAAATTTGTCAGGAAGCAATAGCCATTGGAAGAACATTTGCTGCCATGAAGGACTATCAACTGGATGGGAACAAGGAAATGGTTGCTTTAGGAACCATGAACATAGTTGGTTCGATGACGTCGTGCTACGTAGCAACAGGTAAAATATCTGATTAAATTTGGAAGAGTTCATGGATGCTGGTGAAAAATTATGAGCACAGAAGGCTCAAAAATTATGGTTTTGTATGCAGGCTCTTTTTCCCGGTCAGCTGTCAATTTCATGGCTGGTTGTAAAACCACTGTATCCAATATGGTTATGTCTCTAGTAGTGATGCTTACCTTGCTACTGATCACACCCCTCTTCAAGTACACTCCAAATGCGATACTTTCTTCCATTATTATTTCAGCAGTGATCAGTCTCATAGATTATGAAGCGGCATATCTTATCTGGAAGGTCGACAAATTTGACTTCATTGCATGCATGGGAGCATTCTTTGGTGTTGTCTTTGTCTCTGTTGAAATTGGCCTCTTGGTTGCCGTAAGGATACGCTGTTCCTCCTTTTTGATTGGCTAATAATTTTCTTATCCGATCTTAAACCTGTTTCCTCTTTCTCTCTCTGCTAATAGGTCTCCATATCACTTGCAAAGATCCTTCTGCAAGTAACAAGGCCAAGAACAGCTTTACTCGGGAATCTTCCTGGAACAACAATATACAGGAACATGGAACAGTACCCAGAGGCAACCAAGGTCCCAGGAATTCTGATAGTGAGAGTTGATTCTGCAATCTACTTCACAAACTCTAACTATGTCAAGGAAAGGTACTTTTTATGACTTTGGTGGTGTTGCTATGAGTGATAAAGGTTCAATTGCATACATATTAGGATAATGGCATTTGGGTTAGTAATGGCTACTAACTTATCATGGCAGTCTACTTTTATGGTTTCTGCAGTATGACTTCTCTGGTTGTCCATCATAATTTACATATGTATTAATTCTTTCATTAATCTCTGAGCACAATAAGAACAGAGCTATACTACTACGAGTAATATGGTCACCTAAATCTTCTCTTTAACTTCTTACCGCAGGATCCTAAGATGGTTAAGAGATGAAGAAGAGCAACTAAAAGCGAACGATCTACCTCAAATAGATTTCTTGATAGTTGAGATGTCACGTAAGGAGCCCCAGCTGTTCTTCAGCTTCCTCTTTCTTTTTACTTGTCATTGATCCTTTCGCTGCCTGGTTTCTTTTGCAGCTGTGACAGATATTGACACAAGCGGTGTTCATGCATTCGAAGAACTTTATAGGAGTCTCCGAAAGCATGAAGTCCAGGTAGTACCTTATGCATACAATCTGACAGTTCTAATGAAGGTTGGAAGGGATGAAACTTACAAGTATCTATGTCTCTTCTTCTTCTTCAGCTAGTTCTTGCGAACCCTGGCCCAGTGGTGATTGAGAAGCTCTACTCGGCAAAGTTCCCAGAGCTCATAGGTCACGACAAGGTATTCCTCACAGTTGCAGAGGCAGTGATGACCTGCACTCCGAAGGCAAGAGAAGATGTGTGAGCTAGATAGCGAGAAGTCTGCTTGCCACGCAATAGCTCAGAGCATGTAAGCAATCGAGTCGAAGTTGAAAGCAGATTTGCATGTGCGTAAGAAAGAGTTCGTATTAACCGGAGAACAAGTGGTATAGAAGAGCTCATAATTAATAGATCTTACAGAAAAACGAGTTGCAATGTATAAATGCAACCTCGTTCGTTTCACAAAGGATCTTGTTCTGAACTTGTCTGATGCTTACAGTACAAATCTAGTTCTTTCCATGGAGGTGTAATTGTTCTCAGCTTCTGGTTCTCTGTTTTGATCAGTATTGGCTATCATTGAGACCACTGGGGGATTCATTTGTGGATGACACACTGTGCTTCTCCAAGATCGGATTCCTATCTAATTACTAGGAAATCGGTCTTCATAGCTAGTTATCAGATTGGGACCCCCACGATGCTCTTTAGATCTGCTTGTTTAGTTCCTTATGTTTTAGGTGTTGCCAACCTTCCATTTAAAGGTGATTCCGAGTCGCAGCCACAGAAGTGGACGTGGGCAGCGCCTCCGCCATTGCCATGAAATCTTTCACTTTCTGACGAAGTCCGATACCTGTAAGATTTATACGCCGATGATATCTCGTGCAGTGCACCACCGATTACATTAGCATCATGGACTGCTTTCGGCCTAATCTGAGCTTTTCCCTTTTGCAACTCGGAAGTCCTCCATGATCTGTCGTTGCATTATATTATTCCTTTAACCACGTGAAATCTAACGCAGAGGACTCGAGAAAAAGATTGCCCCTGTATCACAACTTCCATGTCCATCAAGCCCCACGCCATGCGGAACTCTTCCGGATGACCAGTAATCCCACCTGCTTCCACATTTCCAGTACTTTTTATTCTGAGCTTTACCGCCAAGGAAGGCGAAGAGTTCCTTTTCCCCAACCTGTTTGTGCGTACTGTGGCCATTCAAGTCGTGGATGTAAGTTGAGGACCACCTGTTAGGAATGAATACTCATTCAACCTTCGCCTCCAATGGTGTCCAGACTAAGTGGTTTCCAAGACACCATCAAGATCGCCATTTCTGACAAAGGTTCTCATCGCCAAAGAAGCTTCTCTTTCCATCGTGGAGTCGAATAAAGTCGTCCTCCCGCTCTTCCAAGAATCGCTGATGTTTATGTCAGCAAACATCACCAGCTGATTCCAAACTGACATGCTAACGAAAAGAGTGGCGAAGCATACAGAATCGGAGCCTAACATCAAACAGTGTGATGTTTGAATCGACGACTAACCACCGTAGTAAGGAACCTATAGGTGAACCGTAATTGTGAGGTCTGAATTCAACGTGGAAACGACGAGATTCTCTTCAGCTGTTGCTTGCCAACTTAAATTTCTGTCACAAGATCCTGAATTCATTGACCGTTTCTCAGCAAATAGCACTTAGTGCACTCATAATTACTTTCACACTTGCCAGAAGACTTTGCAGTCGTCGTCAGTCACTGTTAAGCACAGGACCGAGGCTTAACCTAACTCTCCACTTGTCCATGGAAACTTCTTTACCTCGAGAAGTTCCAATCAGTCCTACCTAACCTTTTAGAAAGAAATGCTTAAAGCACTCTGGAAGGCAGCGGCCATATGCTGTGCTTAACACGTAGAAGAAACTACAAGAGGACAGTGGACCGGAACCTACATCAGTGACTCGGATGATTGGCCACCTTCCTAGAAATTTACATCACTGAATTTGACAGATGAAAGCCAGTTCATTTCTTGTGTCTGTAGTTTTCTGTTCTTGGATCTTAGATCTGTGTGGTGTCCTCTTATATTTTGCTAGCTAATGCCCGCACGCAGTCTAAGAAGCTTCTTTGTTGATCAACAGACCTCGATGAGAAAGAAGAATGGTCTTGCCATGAATTCGAGGTTCATTTGTACGGTCTCGCTTTGAAAGATTCGATCGGAGAATCTCTTAGCTTATCATTATATTTGACTCCAAAAGTTGATCTACTGCATGCAAGCAGTACCCAATTAGCTAGTTCATAGAAATGCACCTTGGTAACTGGGAACAGAATGTTAATGCATACATTCTCTACTAAATATGATGATCTAACCTGCAAGTGATAGGCAACCGCAAAAGATGGTGATGCAAGCTGACAGATTTAAATTGATTTGGTGCATATAATTAAGTAGATCGAAATATTCTTTCTTTTGTACAAATGAATGATACAATGGAAGAGGAGTCTGCTAATCCTGCAAGCCGCCATGCTAATGTGTGATGATCCACGATCTCTTCATCTCTTGAGTTTGTGGCTTATAGCGGTCGGTGAGCTTCTCAAAGCTGTGAATTGTACATGCCTCCACGTGGTTGTTCATGTCAACGTAGAGAATGAGTGCATGCACTCGACAGCATACCACAGGTTCAAAGGTACAAAGCTGCAAGAGAGAGAGAGAGAGAGAGAGAGAGAGAGAGAGAGAGAGAGAGAGAGAATGGTCCCAGGTCCATGATCCTGATGGATCTGATACCGACATGCCAAGCTCAACAAGGCTTCACCAGAGGAGGTGTGCCTGATCATATGGCCAAATGCCGCCACACTAGGTTGGGGTCCATGTTTTCGGTCTCCGTTCACTCTTGCAGATGTGCAGATCAACCCATGAGAGAGACAGATAGAGCGAGGGGCATGTGGAACTGCATTTATGGAAATAGTTTTCTGAAGCAGCATTGGTTCATTTGCACCGACAGGTGAAGATTTCGAGGCCGGGAGAGAGACAGGGCAAGTTTTCTTGTATACAGTAACAAGTCCAGGAAAGGTTTCAGAAAGATGTAGTATAATTGCTTCCGTGGCTTCTTGTGACCGTCCTTTCGTTTGGCCGGTCAATATCATGGAAGCAGCTCGTCGTTGTCAACATGGCCTGTCTTATATACCCTGCCTGATACAATAATAATATACAAGGAAGATGCAGGAAGGTGGAAGGCTGGAGTAATTTAGTCATGTAGATGAGGACTATGATTACAAAGTAGGTAGAAAACCAGAAGAACATACAAGAATCATTCTTGCTAGTGAAAGATGAAGACACTCTCAACTGAAAGCCAAAGTAGAGTATGCAATTATGAAAGCTACTTCGATGTATACAGCGCTGTATTCTTGTCATTATACTGCAACGACAAACTGTAGTCTTCCCCTGTCATCGGCTGGTGGTTGGTTCTTCTGCCACTCTATTGGGTAGCCCACAGCTACAGGTTATATCCAATGGGCGTTGGTGCAGTTCTCGGCACCAGAAATAGGGAACTTTTGCGGACGCGACAGCCAGTAAGCTGTTTTCGAAGAAGCGCGCCCATCAAATCCGTGGGTGGCTGACGCGGCGAACACGTGTTCATCCGAAAACGGGTCCCGCAGCGGTCCGGCTGGTGCCCGCGTGCGGTAACCGCGGCCAGCAAGCGAGCGCACGCGCACCCCCCACCCCCTGGTACACGTGGGCCCCGGCCGACGTGGATGACCCACTTGATCGCCGAATCCGTGGCCGCCACAGCCGACGCGGTTTTTTGTCCGTTTCCGGTACCGAGAGGCCTAAGGCCTATAAAGCTGCCTTCCCCGCAGCCGAAACGGAAGCAGAGTGATTTCGATCCGCGTGTGCCATAGGAGGAAGAGATGACGAGGCAGAACATGGTCATGCAGGAGCAGCCGACGCTCTCGGTCGTTTCCGCAGCAGCGATCACCGAATCTTCATCTCCCTTCTTCCGTCCGCCGCTTCGTGCCACCGCTGCCAGTTATGCCAGATTCAGGAAGCTGTTGAGCCGGACCGACCTCGGCGGCGGCGGCGGCGGCCGCGGTGGTGGGGCTGGGAGGGCCAGTTCATGGATTGAGTCGATGAAGGCCTTGTCTCCTAGTCAGCTCTCATCGGCAGCGGCCCGCACTGCCCCCGTGTTGGCTTCCCACGGCGAAGACTATGACGGCTGGGTGGTGAGTGCGTGCTGATGTTACTCGATCTTTCTCCATCGGTTCTCGCTAACGGTGCTGCTGAATTGCGTGGATTTGCATGCAGAAACGGCACCCATCGGCATTGCACAACTTTGACGAGCTCATGGCCGCATCGAAGGGGAAGCAGATCGTGATGTTCCTGGACTACGATGGCACTCTGTCGCCGATCGTCGAGGACCCCGACCGCGCCTACATGTCCGATGAGGTGAGCTTCTTGTCTCGCATAACAGCTTTCATTCCTCTGCTGGTGTCTGTTTTCTCATCTCGAATGGATGCTATCCGGAAGGCGATTTACTAATATGCTCTTGCTTTACTTGAAACAGATGAGGGAGGCGGTGAGAGACGCAGCAAGTCTTTTTCCCACTGCTATCGTGAGTGGGAGGTGCAGAGAGAAGGTACGGTGCATTCCTGTTACCACCTTACCACTTGAACGTGATCGGTTTCCTCCTGTTCTTTCTGACGACTCCTTTTTGACATCAGGTCTCGAGCTTCGTAAAGCTATCGGAGTTGTACTACGCTGGGAGTCACGGCATGGACATAAAAGGTCCCAACGACGGCCCCAAGCACACAAAAGCCAAGGTGGGTCTTCTCTTTCTTTCGGAGCAGCTTCCTCTTTCTTTTTCGCTATAAAAAGAAAAAACGTACATCGTTTTGTCTTTTAGACTTGTTAATTGTTGTCTTGTTGGTGGCACAGGCAAAAGCTATTCTCTTTCAGCCAGCCAGCGAATTCCTTCCCATGATAGATGAGGTGAGAGTTTCTTCATCTGCTAGTCTCTCTCAACTGAAAGCTGCAGAGTGAAGACAGTATTTGAACCGGGAAGAAGTCCCTGGCCATTGGACCAGAGATTTACTCATCATACTTACCTGGACATTCTCTATCTGTTTTGAAGGTCTACAAGTCTTTGGTAGAGTCAACAAAGAGCATCCCAGGATCGAGGGTGGAGAACAACAAATTCTGTCTATCAGTTCACTTCCGGTGTGTTGATGAAAAGGTAAACATCCGACTATACTGGAAACAAAAAGGATGTACTTTTTTGTTCATTGTTAATTGGTAACTCAATCTTTGTTATCTTAATCGCAGAAATGGAGTTTATTAGATGAGAGAGTCAGGACGGTGCTCAAGGATTACCCCAAACTCCGGCTTACCCCTGGAAGAAAGGTAAATGGCTGGAAACTGGGTCACTGTAGTTGATGCACCGGCATGATTATAACCGTGTGTTTGCTCCATAAACTCCAGGTTTTGGAGATCCGCCCGACCATTAAATGGGACAAAGGGAAGGCACTCGAGTTTTTGTTGGAATCTCTCGGTGAGCTTCGGCAAACACTTGATCGCATATTAAATTGAAAACCAAGGAAAAGGCTTTGCTCTTTTAGTTGCATTGCGCACCCATTTGATTCTTTTTGCTGTGCAGGGTTTGACGACTGCAACGACGTAATGCCGCTGTACATAGGAGATGATCGTACTGATGAAGATGCTTTCAAGGTATCCATCTCACTGTTTGAACTCTTCTATGGTAGACTCGGCTCTGATCTGCGACCAGTAATTATGCTGGATTAAATTTGTATTGCAGGTTCTGCGTGATCGAGGACAAGGGTACGGCATCCTTGTTTCGAAGATTGCAAAGGAAACAAGTGCCTCTTTCTCTCTCAGAGAACCAGCTGAGGTGAGTGTGAGTCTCCTACATCGGACAGCAGTTCTGGAATTCCTCTGCTGATATCACTGTTCTGCATAGGTTCTGGAGTTTCTGTGCCGCCTGGTGGAGTGGAAGCAATTCCATGCAGATGGTAAATGATTTGAGAGTGTAGTTCAAGTCAAGGCATCCAGTAACACAGCATGGATAATTTTTTTCCATGATCAAACACCAAGAAGCTATGAAGATAGAACAGTTTGTTCTTTTCTTTCTTTTAATCTTGTCTTCCACTTGGAGACTAGGCTTGGAACCATTATTAACTGGTTTTCTTGCCACATCTTTGTATCTGTCCAAGAGGACTTCTAATGTAAAATAAAGAAGCAATGACAAATCTTTCGCTGCAATTCTCGTAGAATTTGTGATACAGAACTAAATTAAGCATCGTAAAAAGAACTTGGATACTTAATGTTCTGTAGCATGAATCTGTGGCAGCCACTGATGCTTCAACTGGATGCTACGTGTTAAAACCGGGGACGGGAGAAGCTCATGCTTCTGAAAGAAGGGACATGAATTGCCATGGTTGATCCAATTCATCAGCTGCTGCTTTCTCCCATTTACCCCACGGCAGCAGCAGCTGACCTTTGGCACAGTGTAAGAGCCATGAAAGGGAACGAAGGCCACCACAAAGTGCCACTTGATGGCATGAAAAGGAGGTCTTGGTTGAGGAGTTGGAGTCCACTGCAAAGGTCTTCTTCAAGTGGGTTCGCGAACATGCGTTCTTTGCCAGCCATTTCATGCGTGGAAAGATGGGGAGTTCAAATTATTGAAGGTAATGAACCCCCTAATGCTCCAAATCTCCATCACCAACCTGCCGACCATCAGTGCCGACCATCAAGTGGCTTCGCAAACATGACGTTGTCTGAAGGAAACTGCAGTATGGCTATATATATATATATATATATATATATATATATATATATATATATATATATATATATATAAAAGAAAAAATCATAAAATTATTTTAAATTGTGAACCGCCGGTTTGAACCGGTGGTTTATCTCGCACGCATTTCCCCCTCGCTTGTCCGCGCCTCGTCGCGATTAGGGATTGCGTTTACGTGCCTCGACTCCTCATCGTCGTCGGAAGAGGGGAAGGCAGATGGAAGGAGAAGAGGGGGGGACGAGGCAGTTCGTGACGCCTGCTTTTTTCGTGCTTTGACGTCTCCAGTAAGTTTACCTCTGCTAGCCATCTTTTATGATCCTTTGTTACGATTTTGTAATCTTTTGGTTTGGTTTCGGTCGACGATTGCGTGAATTTTGGGTTTGTTTGATGCTTCCTGTTAATTTTTCTATGCATGGGAGAAATGCTTCGACTTTATGTGCTTTTGATTCGTTAATTCACTGCTGCTGATCTCAATTTGATCTGAAGAAGGTATTAGAGAAGTTATAGAAGATTTGGATGATCTAGATAAAGAATATGGGTAAGGAAGAGGGCAAAAGTCTCGCATTAAATGCTATCTTTCGGAATATATAGCCTGTAAGTTATCGACATAGAACTATTACACAACCCAGATAAGAATGCTCTCAGTCAAATTACTCGTGTTTGATGAACACTTTGCAACAAGCTTGTCGGCACCATATTTATAGGCTAAAGCATGCTTCATCAAGTTAAAACAAGTTGCTAATTGAAGTAAATTTGATCAGAACAAACAACCTAGATAAAAGGTTCTCTCAGTCAAATTACTGGTGATCGTCAAGCACTTGACGCTGAGCTTAAAACAACATTTTTCGGTACCACATTTCTAAATTTGGAGACATGAGGCTTGAGTTAGTCTCTTCTTAATAGAACTAAATAACAGCAAGCCCCAGAGACCATAGACTTGGAAAAACAATGCATAACCTATCTTCAAAAGTAGCCACTTAATGGGATTTGCCGATATAATTGAATTCCTTTCTGTATCCAGTTTCTTATTTTCTTTCACTTGATTTACCTGATGAAATGGATCTGCTTATCCATTATTCTTCTAAAGATTCTAAATTAAATTAGAATAAGAAAAAGAAAATGTGGATTTCATACAAATTTTAAATAGTATAATCTAAAATTTATATATCAAATTATTGTTTATTATTGGAATACCTATATATATAACTTGTTAATTACTGACCTGCGAGTTTCGTAGTAAGAATTACTGCTTGCCAGTTTGCTTTGAGGTAAGAGCATTACCATATGCACGGTACCTGCCTCACCTACCCATTTTATGAATGGAGAGGCAATATCTGGCCCATGTGGAATGCACCAGCAGAGCCCTTTGCCGCCTCTCATAGTATGTGAGCCACTTTACCTTGCAGAAGGAAAATTTGTTAAGACAATTGGACTTACTACCGAAAAGTCAGGTGTCCATTGGTTCTTAAATCAATTTTTTTCTTTCTTTGCAATTTCTCCCATAAATTTGTAAGATTTTACTGATACCAGTGACTTATCTTGACATATTTATGGCTATTCTTTTTTCTGGTTACCTTTGAATTGTTAATATTTACTTTTTCTTGATGTAGAAATTCCCATTTGTAAATGAGTTATGGTCCATGGGTCACATTTTACCAAGTGGCATTGCTGAACATCAAAAAGGTCTGGCATATGTACAGTAGACACTAGCCAATGTAAACATATGACAGAAATAAGCTGGCAACTGCTTTAAGGAATGCTATGATCATAACAAATTATGAAATAGAGAGCTATTTCAATCGTTTGCAGTCTACGAACTGAAACAAATCTTTCTTCATTGGAACTGAAAAACCCAGAGGCAACTGCATAATTAACTTTGTTCTTAGATTGTCTTCCAAAAAGAATAGGATTGTAATACACATTATTGTTAATCTCTCATCCACTTAAGGATTTATGATTTAGGCCATCCTGAAACCTTGTCACAACGGAAGTGATGACCACAGGCAGTTAAAAATTTTAAAGTATGAGGATGATGCTAAAACTTTACACTATGGTTTATGGTGGTCAATGATAGCATCACAGTGATACTCGCAAACTTTTTTCAATTTTTATTTTAGAATATTAGGAGACTTGAAAGCTTATAAGTTGGGGCCACCTGGGGCTCCTAGGAATTTACAAATCATGTTGAGCCCACTTAAGATTTGACCATTTTCCTTTTCGCAGAATAAATCAATGAGAGAACCCTTTTCTCCTTTTAAGGATCAACTCAAAATTCTTTGTCATTGGAGAACATTGAATGATGGAAGTGCTCTCTCTATATTGGAGATATTTACAAAAAATTGTTGTCTCGTTGATATTCAACGATTGGAACATTTAACTGAATCACATGAAATCATTTAATCAATGTTTCCTTTTATCATTAAGCATGACGGGTGAAGTGTGCAACTGTGCATTCAACTGAAACATAAAGATCATTGAATTCAAGTTCCTATGATGTTGTCCTATGTATTATTCCCATGAGTCCTATGTCACCTTGGAAATTTAAGTCCAACCAAACAACTGTCTGAGTCATCTTAATAAGTCTGAATTTTCTGCAGATGTACCTTTATACCATTGTTTTATCATTATAGAAAATACAGACTTGGCTAACAAAACGAGTTTTTCTATTTGTTACATCTAAAGGGTTAGATGTAAAGTTCTTGTGCAAGTTACAAGCTCTAAGTTCCCAGCTAGAGCTAGGATTGTGTGGAAAGATTCTTATGGCCTGATGTGTCATAAAGAGATGAGTCCCATGCCGAAGATAGGAGGCCATTGGTGTTGGTCATCGACATGGTGGTTGCCGCCATGTTGACAGGAGGATTAGATGTATGGATGGAGGATGAGGTTGTGGATATTGTGCGTGAATGTGGTTATCTTATAGAGAATATGTTTGCTGCTACTGCTACAATTGTGGATGATCACAGTTGTAATCAATACGTTATATTGGTGGGATTATTTGGACAATAAAAGATAATTTTATTTGTAGATGTCTCCTCAAAACAAGCAGCCCGTCTAGCTCAGTCGGTAGAGCGCAAGGCTCTTAACCTTGTGGTCGTGGGTTCGAGCCCCACGGTGGGCGTTTTGTTTCCCGATAGGAATTATTGTTTTTGTAAGCAAAAACAGTTTTTTTTCTATTTGTTACATCTAAAGGGTTAGATGTAAAGTTCTTGTGCAAGTTACAAGCTCTAAGTTCCCAGCTAGAGCTAGGATTGTGTGGAAAGATTCTTATGGCGTGATATTGTGAGGGAATGTGTATCTTATAGAGAATATGTTTGCTGCTACTGCTACAATTGTGGATGATCACAGTTGTAATCAATACGTTATATTGGTGGGATTATTTGGACAATAAAGATAATTTTATTTGTAGATGTCTCCTCAAAACAAGCAGCCCGTCTAGCTCAGTCGGTAGAGCGCAAGGCTCGTAACCTTGTGGTCGTGGGTTCGAGCCCCACGGTGGCGTTTTGTTTCCCGATAGGAATTATTGTTTTTGTAAGCAAAACAATGTGGATTGTAAGCCTTTTTCCCTATTAGGAATTAATGCATTTGTAAGCAAAAACAGTTTTTTTTCTATTAGGAACTGAAGTTATGTTTTTTGTTTTGCAATGGTTTTGTAAACAAAAACAATACGGATTGTATTCTCGATGGCGAGATCGACGGCAAGTCTCGCCCAAATAATCACGAGGGTGTTGGGCAAGCAAGCAAGCATAATCATGGCTTGCGTATGGCTGTTAGCAGTTAATTAGAGACTGGTGGTGAGCAGGGAGGGGATTCATATCTCTTGATTGGCGAAGAAGGCGACCTTCTTAAACGCCAGCATTGCAGGGGAAGACATAATGGCAAAGCACAGTGAGAATGATCTTATGTGCGAGTCTGAAGTGTGTCTCGTCCCACTGGGATTGGGTGATTTGGAGAGTGTGCACCTCAAGAAGTTAATGCGGCAGAATTCGTCATCAAGGAGGACAGAACTGTTGTTTTGAGTTAAGGTTCAAAGAGGGTGTTGGGATGCTTTAAATTCGAGCTTTATTTGGGTCAGCCACCCAACAAGGGAGTTGAAGTAATGGAGTGCATTCTCATTTATTCTCCTCACCTGTATTCCTCCTCTCGTCATTCATGTCACCTCCTCTACTTGAATTGCCCCTCCTCTCTCATCCCCCAACCCCCAAGAGAGTGGTGAAGAGAAGAAGGATATGTACACAAGAATGTCCTTTTATCGCCTTCTCCATTAGATCCTTGCTTGCTCGGTGGAGCCTACACACAGGCACTATATACTCAGGGAGGTAGATTAAGATGGTTGCGATGTAGCTCGATCAAAAGCCATGGTCTCCTTGCAGAAGGAGCGTTTCTCTAAGAGAATGAGGTGCCAAGACGGAAAGGAACATGATGGTTGCTGCCTCTCGAAGCCTGACACCGAGCTGTGTGTGGGTACTGCCCTTCCCTTGGAGTGGCAACAATGCCTCGACATCAGGGTGGGTACTTCTTATCGGCTTAATTCTCTCTGGACTGCAGCTGATATCTTGTTAGTGCAGTCCGGCGAGATGTACTTCTACAACACGAAGACCCGCAAGAGAACTTTCCGAGACCCGAGGCTGATCCCCACGCCACCGCGTCCATGCCTCAGCCTCGACCTCAAGCTCAAGATTGACCCTGCTGTGACCGACGACGACGAGTACCGGTGCAACCCCAGAAGCTCTCGTGGCAGCGCGTCGCCTTCCCTGCCATGGATATCAGTCGACGCGGACCGACGAGAGATGGTGGCGACCGTGTGCATGCGCTGCCACATGCTGGTCATGATGTGCAAAGCCGCCTTGTCCTGCCCCAACTGCAAGTTTGTGCACCCTCCCTACCCTTCGCTCCGCCATGTCAACGAAGCCACCACTCGAGCTTAGCCTTGTGCTGTCTGTTGAATGAAAGATCAATCACCTCCCCCTTTCTGACGGTGGTAGGGATGCAAACAAGATAAATGTATTATGCACGTGGAGGTAATCTTTGTCTTACTGTTGCAATACAGTGGTTTTCATTCGTAGAAGATATCGTTGATCGCAGAGTCATCACAGTTTGTCCGGTTCTGAAGTTGCAAGCCCATTTAGGAATCTCGTGTGGGGGGCGGAGGGTCATGAGAGGAGATTAGAGTAAGAAACGGATTTGATTGGCACGATTTTAAGGCGTTATTTATTTGTTAGAGGCGAATTTGGTATTATCTCGAGATGCACCTTAGTTTCATCGAGATCCTTACACAAATAATCGGTGTCAGAGGATGTTTCCAACTCGATTCCTCTGATGGTAAAATTAGTTAGGAAGTGATAGTAATAGAGGTACTTACCCCTTTAGGCTTTATGATTGATTTTCATACGTGAATGATCAATGGAGTAAGGTCGATAGCCGGTCAAAAAATTTCTCATATCGTCCAAGGGTTCATTTATGTCGATGACTGGTGAACACATCTCTTTGAGGATGGCTTCAGGGAAGGATGACTATGAGAATATCATTTGTTAAGGCTAGCACCTGTTTGGCTTAAATAGAATATGATCCCCTATGTCAAGCATCCAAAAAGAGAAAAAAGAAAAATCAAGCTACGATATTTAGGATTAATGCTCTTTGCAACCGGACATGCGAGCCTTCCTGAAATCATAATTAATAATGGGTAACGAATTGCTTACGACAAGTGACCCATAAAGGGAAAAAAGAAGGGATAAGCCTCGTTGCTGTCGAAGATTAACGTACTTTATAATTGGCTCATGCGATCCTCTCGAAGATCCAAAATGATCAACTCTTGTTGATGGTCACAGGGAAGAGATATGAGTTCTTCCTTCCCCGTCATCATCTAGGTGATAATTCTTTGATTGAGTCAATCGATAGCGTACTACTTATGTCAATTACTTTCTCTATTAGTACCTATCAGCTTGAACAGCTTCCTTGCATTATGAGATGTGAAATCCACAATAATGTAGGGACAGATTATTATCTTGAATTTAATAGGAGATGTAAACAGGTGCCGGCATTGTTTAATGTAGACAAAGCACACTCCATATCCATTTAGGTAAAGTAGAAGGATCCATTTGATGCGTTGGTCGTTATCAATGCTGAAATAATGGCTTGCTGGTGAGATGTTGCCAATTCGACTTGTTTCCTTCTCTTCATCTTAATTGCATGATGGCAGTTGATTTACGATTCCGTTTACCCAAAAACAAAAACACTTTTAAGTCGGTGACCCAAAAACCCCTTTGCGCCCATTATCGTGGATGTTATTATTGGAGAATAAAACAGAGATCACGTATAAGTATAATCATTTTTTAAATAATAATAAGGTACTAATACTATTAGCCCCCCATCAAATTAAATAATTTTTTTGGGATAAATTTATATATATATATATATAGAACTTCTATTTTTTTTTAGATCTTGAATTATTATTAGATTTAAGTCGACATCGTATGAAAGTAATGAAAGTAATGATGTGGATGGGGATTATACCAAATTTATCAATCTTCATCAATATGGAAGTAATGATGTAATTATCACAAAAGTATAATTATTCGTAAAAAAAAAACTTATAAGATCTTGATATAATATTATTCATCAAATAAAAAAGAAGGTATAATTATAATCTTAAATAAAGATAATGATCCTATTATGTATATCATGTTTTATATATATGAAAAAAATCCCTTCTCTGTTGTAAATATAATTGATGCTAGAAATTATGTTTTTCTTGATCCTAATAAAATTAAGTTTCTTTGCAACATAAAATGATTAAATGTATATATAGTACATACTCATAAAAGGGTCAAATATTTATATATTTTATCAGCATCAATCTCTGATAAAACGAGTATAAATCTAACATGTTATACTTAGTCATATAAATTTTTTAAATTAAATATTATGATGGAGAAGAGTCTAGTTAATGATTTTCTCAATATTAATACTTTTAGTAACAATAAAAATTTTGAAGGTTATCAACATGGTAAAGTACACGTAATGGGCCCTCCTCAAACTCTATCTTATTTAAGTTGTTTTTCTTTATTGATAATTTTAAAATATTTACTTGGGTCTCTTTTGTAAAGGAAAAATCAAATGGTTTTTTAAACTTTCAAAAGTTCAAGTTAACAGTTGAAAGTGTTCCTAAAAAAAAATTAAAAGGTTATACAGCAATAAAGGTGAAGAGTTCACTTTTTTGATAAATTCTTCTCCTTTTATAAAAAGCATAACAATAAAAGAAAATTTTCATGTGCAAATATACCATAATAAAATGATTTGATAGAATAAAAAATTCATCATCTTATAAAATATTGTAATGATTGAATTCGAATTTACCCATAGTCTTGTGAGCAGAAAATATGACTTGTGTAACTTATGTTATTAATTGAACTCCTTTTAATCCAATCAATCTAAAGTCATAAATATTAAAAATTTTACAATATTTGATTCTATGTGCTACATTTACAGATTAAAAAAGAAACAAACTTGATACTGAGGCCAATAAATATATATATATATTGGCCATAATGAAGGGAAGAAAAGTTGAAAATGCATGGATTCATAAATATATAAGTATTTGGTATTTCAAGATATTATGTTTGATAAAATTTTTTTTTTTATCCTCCATAAGTAGTTCATTTTAAAAATATCAATAATAATAAATGAAATTGATATATGTTCAAAACATATGGTTGAGTTTTCTTTGCCATTTAATGCTTCTATGGATTTTGATATATCTTCTTCCTCATCTATAACTACTTCTATTATTTATTTATCACCAACAATAAAGCAAAATGATAGTGAGAACAAGATAATTTTTAATTTGAGAAAATTTATATGGCCAAGTCTAAAAGAACATTTATAATTGTTTGATCATTTTACCAATATATAATATATCTGTATTTAATTCTTTTTTATTACGAACAAACTTGACTTCACGAGGACAAAAAGAATATAATTTCTAGCATCAACTATATTTGCAATATAGGAGATTTTTCTACGTACATACTTTTCAACATAATATGATTATTATCTTTATCTAAGATTATGATCGTGCTTTTTTTCTTCACTTGGTAAACAATATTGTCATGATACTTACATCATTATTTTCATATTGATGAAGATTGATGAATTTAGTATCATCACCAATAAAATAATAATTATATCCCGAATCAACTATCCAGTCATACTCAAAATTGATAAATGTTATGACCTTAGCCGTTTCGACTATAAAATATTTACCCAAATATTCATCAATAGCATTGGAATAATATTTTTTATTTATAATATTTTCTCCTTTAATTTTAATACGATAATTTTAGCCTAACTTGTTATACTTATAATCCTTAATTTTCTTTCAATTTATACCATTGTACAAAGAAAACTTTGCATTGTACTTAATATTTTTCCTTCTTTTTATCTTTATCATTGCTCTCTTTCTTATTTGTAAAAAATTCCTGAGAAGCAAAAAAAAGATTTTTCAACTCTACTAGTGTTGAACCCATCCTTGAATAGATATAACATAAAAAAAATATTCTTTTCTAATACCATGAATAATATAATATTTTATTCGTGCATCAGAAATAAATCAATTTGTATCTAAGAGTGATATTTATAAACATAAATTTTTAATCTTCAAAACATATTAAGAAATTAAAAAATCACCTTGGATAATATTTATCAAATCATTCTTCAAATACTGAAATCGAATCATATTTGTTTTATTGAGCCATGCATGAAGAATGATCTAAATCTCTAAACGATCAATAATATACTTAAAGATATTGAGAGAAATAGATCTCTTTAATATAAATTCAACTCTTGCATTTACTATCTTCTATATCTCCATGGCATCTCTATTTGCATAATTTGGTTTTGTATTATCACGAATCACATCATTTAGATCTTTCTACAAAATCTTAAACTATTTTTGGACTTGAGCTCTATAGATTTAAGCACTTAGACTTGACTAGATGTACATATGTAGTTATCATCTATTTATAGGTATGGAGTAACAATTTAAACTAAGAGATCATTATCTCTGTAATTTTATCTAATCAACTTATTTAAAAGATAATATAAAAAATAATAATTTAAAAATCTTTAAAATATATAATTTAAATTTTAACATCTATGTTTATAAATTTTGCCCATTAATGAGGCCCCTTTAATTCGCAACTAAAACAAGAAATATTTAAAAAAATTTGAAAAAACGAAATAAGCGCGGGAAAAAACTGACTATAAGTGGAGAGAGAGAGAGAGAGGGGAACGAACTCGAACCTCTTCTCTCTCTCAAGTCTTCGATCGCCGCCGTCCCGCGCCGTCTCCTAAAGATCGCCCCCGGGACCTCTGCCGCGAGATCCGGAGGATCGCCTGGTGATTAACGAGTCCCCCCTTTTCCTTACCTCATCGGTCGTTCTTATCTTCTTAGCTTCTGCCGGAATCACACAGATGGTGGAATATGTGATGACATCGTGAGTCACGAGATCGAAAGCTTTATGAAATCTTGCGTCCGGTGAGATTCTTCACATCAATGAGAACGTTTTGATAACAAACCCTATGGATGAGCTTATTAAGAATGACTATTTGATAGATGTAATGTTCAGGTCAGGCTTCCGATCTTTTCCGCCAACCAAAACTGGAGGACGGGAGCTCCTAATCTTGTCTATGTTATCCCTGCATCTGGTACGTCCTACGTTTATCACATCCTTATAAGCGATTAGCAGTTTATTTACTGATTTTTGCGCCTTGCGAATTGTGTTTTAGCATAAGGTGATTTGTGGTTTTAGGTTCCTGCCTTCAATTTATGGTCATGTTCTGTTTTCTTTGCCGTAAGATTGCAGTTTTTCTGACCATTCTGGCAATGGTGTAGTTGATTGGTGGTACATTTATCTTTTTCTCACAATATAGAAATTGCTTAAGTTGTAAGGAATTCGAAGTGTGTTTGTAGAAGTCTAGATTTAAGTAGGTTTTTATTAGTTCATTTTGATATTTCTTTCACATATTTTCTCAATTTTAAATGCTCAAAATCCAAAGTGAGGGATGCAGTTTGGGGAAGGGTGCTAAGGAATGCAGCTTAGTTTAGGGTTTCACCTGCACAATTGGTAAGTAACTTAATCATTTATTTTGAGATGAGTGAATCTTATCCGCATATTGAGGATGTTAGTCGGCTTAGTCAGTAAAGATTTCAATTTTTAATGTAGAGTTATGAGATCGAATCCCGTAATTATCACTCAAAAGTAAAATAAGGAACTGAATACAATATTTTGACTAAATGAGTGATGGAAACAAAGGATTGAAGGCATGTTTTAGAATTGGTCTTTGTTAGGAGGGGAATGAATCAAGGACTGAAAGAAGTCAAATTTCACAGTGCCAACTCAGACTGGATTAAGAAAAGTGTAAATTATACACACTAAGTTTATGCTGTATATGCCATTGCTGATTTCTCAAGTCAAATGTTGACTTGGAAGGCACTCAAAGTTCTTAGTTAAGCATCTAAATGATAACAAATTGGATTATGATGTCCACCACTCAAAAGAAATTGCTAGGGAGAACGGTAGCGGCAAGTTGCATGACCCGAGAAACGAAGTGATTGTTGAGTCATTAGGCCACAGCAGAAACTGGTCAAAATTCTTGAGCTGTTTCAAGATTTGGACTTAATTGCTGGCGTTGTGGACAAGCATTTCATTTCCGTGCCAAATTGCACATTGCGGTCCCATTTACATGAGGGACACATTGTGCCACATTGTTTACATTGCAATACAATGTAATCAGAGATGCGAGAAAGAGAGACAGAGAGAGGGGGGCCAATGCTGAACAATAAAAAAATGATTTAGGTGTTCATTTGGTTACCTAGTTACATTGGAATGACCATTAGTAAGAAGAAGAAATAGTGTGATGCCAACCGATGCAAATGCAGGAAGATTCATTTGCTTGTTGTTTCAAAAGCCCATGTTAGAATCCGGCACAAGGGACGTGACAAAATAACCAAGAACACTAACAACACTATTGAAAGAGACATAAATTGTATATCTCAATCTGATTCTTGCCGCCTGTCCACATTCATCTTATTTTCCTTTTCTTATAAAAGTCAACGATTAGTTTTTTCATAGCTTACTGTTATATGATGTAAGGTTAATGAACTAAAGAAATAAATGATGATGCATCGAGTGAACAACCCATGTTGACTTGACTCTAATTACCTTGCTAAATGGACTCAGGGATTCAACTTTAGGAAACTAATCAAAGATCACCACTCAAGCCATAGTTCTTCGATTACTAATTAAATTTCAAGGCCATTTCATTATTGGTATGCCATCACCATCGTGATAGATAAGCCATATTGTTTTGTGAAACCCCTAATCTTAATTGCCACATCGCCAAAGCAAGTCGGAACATGAATCACATATCAGATAGCCCATGTAGCTTCTTCAATTGTTTGTCTTCTTCCGTATTGATTACCTTAGCCCTTCCTTTCAGGCAAAGACATTTCATCAGAACCTGTTCTGTATTTCTTTAACTATAAATGCAATTAAATAGTCTAGTAAATTGTACAATTAAGTTCGGGAACGAGATTTAGATCGAGAGTAGTTCTGAGGGATGCATGAAGAAATCTCCTGATCCCACATCTATGGTGAATCACATGCATTCCTACAACTTTTCTTATTATTCTATTTCTTTGATAAGTTGAAAGCCTTGTCCCATTGCTTCCTACTTATATAGCACTTTAGATTGAGAATTAATTTAAAGGTACGGTCGCCACTTAGATGAACCCGATACATGTTTTAGATCTGCCATTCAAATAAGTCCCATATGGTACACCTTCAAGGATATAATATGTATAAAATTGGTCTTTGGGTAGCCACCATATAACATGATGGTGTAGGTGGCGGAAACAAGACGATAATGTCTGCAGTCAAAGATCACTAGGTCTCTCCCACATTAATTGAAAGCTAAAGTGTATGCATCACTTTAGTTGTTTGTTAAATAGGAAAAAGATGGACACTAATTACTGGACCTCAGATGTGGAATGGCTGTGCGAGGGAGGGTTCCATTAGGCACCCTCCTTGAATCGACGATGGCATCTCACAAATGGACAATCAGCCCTGCTGCCTCCTCTTGTTGGGAACGCTGAAATCTTAGCCTTTTCTATTTGGAAAGGCACAGGACGAACATAACAAGGACCGCGGCAATAAGTTTGGTATTGCACAAGGCTTTGGAATGAAGGGTAGGCAGAAGAAGACACAAGAAAACACACATGGACACAAGGAAGGGATGGTGATTCTAGGAACGACCCGTGTTGTTGCACGTCAATGATCGGGATGGCGTTGCACCGAAAGAGACCACCACCCGTCCTCATGTTTTTTATTGTATTTGATCGATTTCAAGAAATCAAATTATTTTCTACGTCCCACATCTCTGCCTTTGCAGCTCCCCCTCGCTTCCAGCCAAATTAAACCAAGTGTTTTGATGGAATCCGTCCGTGACCACCCCAATTAAAATGTGGTACGACGGCCGTAACGCGACTGCGATGCTGACAGGTGAAGGACCCACCCATATGACTCAGTGAGTTGTCATTTTTGACTCATTCGCTCCGGCGCCTCACTAGTTTGCCTGCCCAGAAGAATATTCGTGGAGTGGTAAGAATCTTCTTTTTTATGATTAACCCTTTATATCACAAAGAATTTAAATCGAAGGCCGCTTGAGCGGATATTTATTTATTAGAACAGTAGATTCATATAACCGGGGAAGATTAGAGTCGTATCCTTGGATTGTATCGGGCCAAGTGGACTTGCGAAAGAAAGGGATCCGAGGTGATACGGCTCGTTGCTGACCCAAAGGAACGGGTCGACGGGGGCCTCAAATCACTCTCATAATTTATGTGTGTGTGTGTGTGTGTGTGTGAGAGAGAGAGAGAGAGAGAGAGAGGAGTTAGCTTTCTGCGTCCCCAAATGAAGAGCCATGGCTGGCTAGTGTTTCGACTAGACAACCATATGTTTTGTCATGTTAAGCATATCGCTGCATGCAATTGTAAGGGTATACATGTAACGAGATAACTACCAATGGGTGCACTGGCAAATAAGATATACTGTTGTGGTTATCAAAGAAATGACCATCCTAAAAATAAGATATACTGTGTGTTCCATCTAGGAAGGTTGGATTCGATTCGGTGATAACCGCATGATAGGTCGCGATGTGCAACATTAAATAATAACTGAATGGAAATTATTTAACTCGGAGTTAGTAGGGAGGGCAGAGGGTGGCACTGACATCATTCATGAAACAGGTAAATTTTGGCCAGTCGAAAGGAAACGGATCTGTCCGCGTCTCAAGCGCGTTTGTGGCTCCTCTCGCAGCGCCCGCTGCTGCCGCCTATTTGTAGCCGCTTCTACCACTTTCCTTTCCTCCCCCACACCACCTCCTCCTCTTCTTCCACCCTTCCCTCCCTGCTCCAGATGCTCTTTCTCATCTCCTCTGCTTGCTTTGACCTCCGGTACATCAGGTCGGCACATCTCTGGGTGTTTGAAACAGGTACCTTCCCCTGATAGCGTGCTGTGGTTTCTAACATTCTGTTAAACAGTTATCATTGTTTCTCGATTTCCACTGCAAGCTCTTCCTTTGATTGTTCTATTACCTCTGTTGTTGTGGCTTCTATTTTTGTGAAGGTCGATCTAGGTTATGAATGCAATAATAGCTTTCTTCTTTGAGTTGCTCTTCTTTTTATTGGGGCTGAAGTCTCCTTGGTTTAGAAAACAGGGACACCAGGGAGAACTTTTCAAAGCATTAGCCAAGAAAACCGGTGGTTTCTCCTCGCTGCTCTTATAAATGCTTCCTCAATTATAGCTTTCGTATCTTCCACCCTTTTATTACATAATAAATTGCATGTTTTCATTGGGTTTCTAAATGCTTCCTTACTTTCGGCCTTCGGATCTGGAAATCCCTGTTCATGCCATTGAGTTTCTTGTACTTTGATGATCCAGAATTTAGCAGAAGAACGGTTTTGGTCTTTTCTCCATCTGATTTGCAATAGAAGCGAACAAAAGGCGATCTTTTGATATGTTTGGCTTCTAAAAGGGAGAAATGACTAATCCATCAGACCTCTCTTTCTTCCCTCTATTTCTGTTTATGGGTTTTTTGAGCTCTCCATGATTCTAAGGTCTAACCTTTTTCAGGTCTGATACCAAAAGGGTTCTCAGCTGATATTAAAACGGTTTAAGATCACTCTGGCCGTCACTGAGGTACCATCCTCTCGCACCTTGAGAAAGGTGTGTGCTCGAGAGGATGCACCCTTCCCTCTCTTCTCCATTCCCATCTACACTCTTCTGCTTGTCTGGCTGTTGTGTCGTATGGTAAAAGGATCTCCTTTCGACAATGGCTAACCCACAGATTCACTTCAGCTGAGATCACCTGCATCTACTTCTATAGTCCTTAATCTGCTAGGCTTCTTCTTGCTTCAGAAGCTCTTAGAGTCATAAAGAGAAGGTAGTCTTCACGCTTATCTAGAATATTGTGTTGTCTATGAGTTCTTTGGTACCCGAAAAAATGGCAAGAATCAATTGCTTCTCTGCTCTCCTGGCTGGAAAGAAGAAGAAATCTAAGGTAACCACACATTCAAATCTGATTTTTGTCTAATTTGTGGTTCAATTTGGTGCTCATTTGACTGGTTACATTCAGGAGTCTCTAAAAGCCATCCATTCTAATAATGAAAATGGTGATGGAGATTTGCTAGTTAAGCCAGAAAAATTCATCTGTGCATCCGCCGAGACAAAGGAGGTGTCTTTCGAGGACTTATCAGTAAAATCTCAGTCGAAGAAGAAAGCTTCTACCGATGTGAAATCCGTGGAGGATGACAAGAAGGATGGGATTTCTGTTCCAACCACTGTGGCCATTGAAGCTGCTTATGAGGGAGGCGACGAGCATGACGACATCTTGTCGATGAAAAGGGATTTATCCGACTTAGATCTCCAGGCGCTAGCAGCAGAGAAAGGTGAAATCAATACCCATGATTTGAATCAAGAATTTTGCAATTATGAGGTGGAGAATGAATCGGAGAAAGTTGAGGGCATCACACCCGAAGCAATGATCCGCAGTGGGCATGTAAGCGACCCGGGGATGGGCCACACCACTGCCTTCTGGGGATCTCCCATGTTGAAGCGCTCGTGCTCTAACATCGAGACGAAGAGAGCTAGTCGATTGCTTGGATCCCCAGTCAAGTCCCATTCATATGATGATCTCCGAAACTTACCTGAAAATTTCCTGAGAGAAGCACCAAAGGCAATCCCAGGCAGCCCAGCATCAGTAATGACTTCCTTCAGTGCCGATAAAGTGATGCTAAAGAAGAGGTCTTCAAGCCAGGTTCTTCCTTCGAGAAGTAGGAAGCTTTGGTGGAAGCTTTTCCTGTGGAGCCACAGAAATCTCCACAGGACTTGGTCCTTGAAACCACAAAGGATTGCCTCCCTCAATCGTGCCTCCAATCAGAGAGACGGTTACTGCTCTGACACGATGGAACCAAGCCGTGGGGAGGATTTGAAGAACAAGAAAGCCATGGATGAATCTGAGATTAGATGTAGGAACGGTATGTGGCCTCAGAACCAATGGGTTGCTTTTTCTGCAGAGTCTTCTTCTTTGGATAGAGTAAATGCTTGGGTGCACAGTCTGGATGATAATCCATTCTGCCCAATCGAGGATACTGAGAATGAAGATGATGAAGCAGTAGATGGGTCTTCTACGTACACAACCTTTCTGGAGATTAAGGAATCATCTAGCAAAAACAACACTCGTGCTGGCCGGCGAGCAGCGGAGG
Source organism: Musa balbisiana (assembly GCA_004837865.1). Classification (NCBI taxonomy): domain Eukaryota; kingdom Viridiplantae; phylum Streptophyta; class Magnoliopsida; order Zingiberales; family Musaceae; genus Musa; species Musa balbisiana. The sequence goes on along the minus strand of CM017194.1, from coordinate 27,583,239 downwards.
AGGTGTTGCAGGCCAACAACGTCATCCAGTCTCTGAATGCCTTTTCCTCGGTGGCTCACATTGCCGGCATGGGCTTAAAGGTGATACCCGCGATTTCCGCTTTCACTAGCCTCCGATCGGTCAACTTATCTGGCAACTTCATAGGTAAAAATCAACAACTTAATCATGTAAATAAAGTAGGAATCACATGTTCTCAACCGTACATGTGGTATGTGACCTGTTTCACGTTGTTGTAGTTCACATTTCGCCGGGATCTTTGCCCAAGAGCCTTCACATGCTCGACTTGTCAAGGAACAAGATTGCGACAATTGAAGGCCTCAGAGAACTGATGAGGCTCCGGGTTCTTAATCTCAGCTATAACAGAATCTCACGAATAGGTCATGGTAAGAACATCGGTACTTAATCCTTTTATTTTTGGATTTGCTTGCTTTATTCTAACGTGAACAACTCCTGCACAAAACAGCAAATTGAGGTAATAATTGTGCATGACAAATCTTATGGGCTCCAGGAAACAGTCCTATCAAATCTAAAAGAAAATTCTTACTAGATAATCTACTGCTGAATTAATTTGAGACGTCAGAGAATTGAAATTCTTTTTTCAAAAATTTGGGTTGCTAGTGGACATTTAATTTTATCGTCCGTTGTTTTAGGAACATGGTTGTCATGTTTCTGGCTCTTTGTTGTGGTTAGAGATACCTGTCATAAATGGTCCATGATGATTGTCCATAAATTTTTTTGAGGTGGGTGAGTGCTATTTGTGGTTTTACTTTATTGATATAGCCTTCGGTCACATCGATGTTGTGACTCATTATATTACTCTTGAACTTTAATGTAGAAAGTAGTGATTTTATTAGAGACATGAGATCTTATATGGATACATTTGCAGGGCTGTCAAACTGTACTCTCATCAAAGAGCTGTATATTGCTGGGAACAAAATTAGCGGTGTGGAAGGGCTTCACAGGCTTCTGAAGCTCACGGTTCTAGACCTGAGCTTCAATAAGATCACCACAGCCAAGGCTTTGGGCCAGCTTGTCGCCAACTACAACTCTCTGTTGGCCCTCAACTTGCTCGGGAACCCAATCCAGAGCAACATTGGAGATGACCAGCTCCGCAAGGCAGTGTGTGGCCTGCTGCCACATCTAGCTTATCTGAACAAGCAGCCTATCAAGCCACTGAGGGCAAGAGAGGTGGCAACTGACAGCGTCGCCAAGGCTGCTCTTGGGAACAATGGCTGGGGTTCTCGGAGGAGGGCGACCAGGCGAGTTGGCCACGGCTCAAGCAGCTCGAGCAAGGGCATGACCGGGGAGGGAAGCAGCCACAGGGGTGCCGGTAGCAGTGGCGGGAACAAGAGCAACAAGCATAGATCGAAGAGCCGCCAGCCTCACCACTCCATTTCTACCAGGAAATAAACGCATAGAGATTTTTTTTTGGTTGGGGGGGGGTTTATATGCATCAGGGTTTGTTCCGTTTGGAATAAGTTGAATTATTTAATGGGGTTTATGCTGAATTATTCGAATGGACTTATGGCTTTCGAGTTGAAGTTAATGTGAAGGGATAAAACTGACATGTTTGCTGGGCTTTGGTCATTCGTTTCTTTTTAGTGTTGATTGATAAGTTGGTCCCATCAAGATACGAGAATCTATGACGGTGCAGATTTGGATGCGACAATAATCTGGAAGAGCTCGGAATCCAAATTTGCATGCAACGAAGAACATGGAAAGAAGGGGAGAGTGGTGGAGTGGACCAGCAGTGAGATCATCGTGCGTTCCTGGGTGGACACACAGTCCAACTTTTGGCATAGTATGCTGTCGTCTCAATCACGGTGAAGAAAAACATGTTAGAACAATGCCTCGTCTTGCAGGAATATACTCCACCACTTCTATTCGGTCAAAGAAATAGATACCCATTGTATCCGGTCTAAGGTTCACATCCACTTCCACATCCACATCCACATCCACGTCCACGCTTTGGATGGTTTAGAAAAATATCCTACTGATTCACTGACTTTCAGCCAAATGGACAATTTGAAAAGGATAATATAAATATTGAAAGATTTTTTACAACTTATGTTTTGAAGTTAGGATGTGACTGAGATAAATATGTGGATATGATTTTATTTATCTATAACAATAATAATTATAGACCATATTGGGAAGCTCACATCATACTACTTTAGGAAGCTAGAGACTTCTCCAGAATCATCTTGATGTAAACCGGATCGTCAAATCATGATGTAAACCGGATCGTCAAATCATCATGACAACTTCGTGTCTTCGGATTAAGATCGAATCGTGCCGATCTCTACTCAACGGTATTAAGACCACAACAATTCTCTAAAAAAAATTATGAGATTTGAGCATAAGGATAAATTGGCTCATATGTATTTTGATATTTATAAAATTCTAAAAAGGGATCGGTTGACATAACCCCCTGCACTAATTGTTGTACATGATATATTCCATATTCTTATCCTTCCAAAGTACATCAAAGGGCTCGACTCATGTTATTTCATATCAGTCACTAAGTTTTACAAATGATATTACTTTCTTAAATAATTGATCAAACGAGTATATCATGAAGAATAAAACTGTCTCAATATCATGAAGAATAAAACTGTCTCAATATCATGAAGAATAAAACTGTCTCAATATCATGAAGAATAAAACTGTCTCAATATCATGAAGAATAAAACTGTCTCAATATCATGAAGAATAAAACTGTCTCAATATCATGAAGAATAAAACTGTCTCAATATCATGAAGAATAAAACTGTCTCAATATCATGAAGAATAAAACTGTCTCAATATCATGAAGAATAAAACTGTCTCAATATCATGAAGAATAAAACTGTCTCAATATCATGAAGAATAAAACTGTCTCAATATCATGAAGAATAAAACTGTCTCAATATCATGAAGAATAAAACTGTCTCAATATCATGAAGAATAAAACTGTCTCAATATCATGAAGAATAAAACTGTCTCAATATCATGAAGAATAAAACTGTCTCAATATCATGAAGAATAAAACTGTCTCAATATCATGAAGAATAAAACTGTCTCAATATCATGAAGAATAAAATTTGAAAAGGATAATATAACTATTGAAAGATTTTTTTACAACTTATGTTTTGAAGTTAGGATGTGACTGAGATAAATATGTGGATATGATTTTATTTATCTATAACAATAATAATTATAGACCATATTGGGAAGCTCACATCATACTACTTTAGGAAGCTAGAGACTTCTCCAGAATCATCTTGATGTAAACCGGATCGTCAAATCATCATGACAACTTCGTGTCTTCGGATTAAGATCGAATCGTGCCGATCTCTACTCAACGGTATTAAGACCACAACAATTCTCTAAAAAAATTATGAGATTTGAGCATAAGGATAAATTGGCTCATATGTATTTTGATATTATAAAATTCTAAAAAGGGATCGGTTGACAAACTGTCTCAATATCATGAAGAATAAATTATATCAGAAAAATCTATTGGAAACACCATGCAAATGATAAAATCACATAGGAGGAATGTAATCAATATCTAAATCTTTTTCACTAGGGTAAGATCAAATTTAAAAACTAATTTTTTTACGAGATGAATAGAATGTCATAATAAACTTTGATAAAACCCCCTCCCCTTTGCTATAGAGGGGGCAATGTTCAGAGAATAGGTGAGAGGTGATTTTTGGAAGAGATAAGTTCTCTCTCTCTTGCTCGATTTTTATTTATAATAGAAAAATATTTGAAAAAAATTAGAATTATTAGTTGATATTTTGGATCCAAATACATGAAATGTATGATTTATTAATTATTGAAAAATTATTTTAGATTATTTTACTCTCTTTATCAGACGGTCGTACATTTATTTCACAAAGTTTGATCTAAATTTTTTTCAAGAATTGTAGAATTTTTTTTTAATTCAGGTTTCTTGATTTGTTAAGATTTTTAGTTCATGAAAAATTAATTTAGAACCTTATTAATTATATTTCTATTATGGTTGTTTAACATGTATCTTTGGAACTTGATTTGACTAATCGATGATTTTTGAGTGATTAGAAGTATTATTTTAGAATTTGTAAAGCATGGGGATTAATAGCGAAAGAAGTGCGACAAAAACAGCAATTCAACCGATCAAAATTGGCATTAATAGACAGACAAAGGATGCATTTAGAATGAGAAGAAGCTATATAATAGAGAGATGTCCCAAACGACAGGGAATCAAAGGGAAGGGACCATTCATACCGCTCTAGTCTTCCGCTGCTGTTCAGAGAGAGAGAGAGAGAGAGAGAGAGAGAGAGATGGACCAGAGCAGTCCCCCGAAGCCCATCAGATGCAGAGGTAAATCGATTGGCTCTCACCTCTACCTTTCTTTTCCTCCGATGCTCACTCCCAAACACCCCGGTGGCAGCTGCGGTGTGCAGAGCCGGCGGGGAGCCGCTCCAGATGGAGGATGTGGTGGTGGCGCCGCCCAAAGCTTACGAAGTCCGCATCAAGATCATCTGCACCTCCCTCTGCCACAGCGACGTCACCATCTGGAGCATCAAGGTAAGCCCCATCCCTTGCGTGCCTGCATCGTCCTTCACCTCACCTTCGTCTGCTCTCGTCGCCGCAGGATCCCGCCGGCTTCCCCAAAATTTTCGGCCATGAAGCCGTCGGGTAAGCGCTTCGTTCCATTTGATATCGGCTCATCGGGCGGCGGACGCAGGACGTGCTGGATTGATTTGTCTGTCGATGCCCGGTTCAGGGTGGTGGAGAGCGTGGGGGAGCACGTGGAGGAGGTCAGCGTGGGCGACATGGTGCTGTCGTGCTTCCTGGCGCACTGCGGCGATTGCGTCGACTGCCGGTCGGTGCGGAGCAACGTGTGCTCGGGGGTGCCGCTCGGACTCCAGGAGGGGGTGATGCCGCGGGACGGCACCTCCCGGTTCACCGACGCCTCCGGGGCACCGGTGCAGCACTTCCTTAACGTCTCCAGCTTCAGCGAGTACACCGTCGTGGACGTCACCCACGTCGTCAAGGTGGCTGCCGCCATGCCGCCCGAGAAGGCCTGCCTCCTCAGCTGCGGCGTATCCACCGGTAAGCAAATTAATTACCACGATTAGGTCATACAATCCTGCAAAAGCCATGGTTGACTTCCCTGAATGCAAGTTTCCTTCGTCTACGGTTAACGCTCCAACATCATTACACCGCTAGTCAATGTTGATGTCAATCGATTGACGTGCAAACCAAAAGCTCTGTAGCTTGCGAGCAACACTATGTTGGATGTTACTTCACATGTCTCGATTCGAGTCAGAGATGACACATGTTCCACTGGATATTTCTATGCACTGCGTAACCGCTAGTGTCATGAGGTACCTCCAAAGTAAAAAAGATGCTATCAGCTGAGATATCCAAGAAGACATACAGTGGTTTGGGCCAGTAGATAAAGACAAGCCAGCCGACCTAATTCTCACATACGAAACAAAGCTGCAAACAACCAAGTCATCGTCACGTTTGCACTCTGTCGATTTAAAATGGTTGCCTTTCTTCATGCCTCAATCATACACCATTTGACTTTCTTTATGAACACCTATCTGATCTACTGAAAACAGACCACCAAAAAACTGGATCCACATCTACATCACCCAATACTGCCGTTTGATTCCCCAATCAAAGTACAAGTACACAAAAATACAAGATTGGCTGTCCGCTAGCAAAATCTGCCCTTCAGATTTCGATCCTTTTTTTTTTTAGTGGATCGAATTCTCTATCTCGAGTAACGCATGCTGAGGTTATTTCATTTGGTCCTCTTGTGAGCTAACTGATGGGAGTTCTTATGATATAGGAGTGGGGGCTGCATGGAAGGTGGCTGCTGTGGAGCCTAAATCTACGGTGGCAGTCTTTGGACTTGGATCTGTCGGATTGGCGGTAATTAATTAAATACAATTTATTCTTTAACGTTTCATTTATTTATATGAACTATTTTCAATAATTATATGAACTTGACATCGAGGTAGGTACTCGATAATTGTCACATCTATCATTCACTCAAATTGACAACGTCAATGAACATGAATTTTCATGAACATTTAATTGAATCCACTAAGAACGTTTAATTGTAAGTTTAGCTTTATTAAGATTTTATGCAAACCAAATTGTTTATGGGAATCGAGGATGGGTTACTTACTGAGGCCTCTCTTCCGCTGATGAACTGTCTCTGTCACTCTGTTTCAATCTCTATAGCTGATGAGCACTGCACTTATCATGACTTACAGGTTGCAGAAGGGGCGAGGCTGCAAGGCGCAGGCAGGATCATAGGCGTTGATCTGAACCCTGACAAGTTTGAGATCGGTAGGGCCTCCTCAGAGCTCCTAATGAATCTATCTCTGCGTGCTTTCTTCTTTAAAAGCCTCTCCAAATGTTGATTCCAGTCATCTCAGATTAGAGGCAATGGCCTCTTCACCTCCATATGCATCTGTCTTGCAATCTAAATGTGGTCAGTAGAATTCAATGTAGAACATCCTACACGCTTTAGATTCAAAGCCTCATGTCAAATAGCATAGCAAGCATGCACACATGAAAAAAGAGTATACTGTTAGCTGTTCCTGAGTCCATGCAACTGCTACTCATAGAAAAGATTATTTGTTTCGATTATGAATATCACATTCTGCTCAAAGAATTAAGTGTACTGTGAATCATACTCAAGCTGTCTATCACTCGTATAGATATGGCTTTGTTGGTATTTTCTATAGTAGTATATCAAAAGAAAGACTATGAATGCATGGTTTCGTGTATGGTTTAGGGAAGACGTTTGGGGTCACTGATTTCGTAAACCCAATGGACATCGGAGAGCGATCTATCAGTGAGGTTGTAACACTACTCTTTTTCTTGATCTAAACATTTATGGGCTAACTTGCTTTAGAACACTCCATCTCAAAGAGTATCTACGTCTTATAATTCTCTTTTAATTCATGCTTCAACAGGTTATTAAGGAAATGACCAGTGGAGGTGCAGATTATTGCTTTGAGTGTATCGGCTTAGCATCATTGATGTCAGATGCATTCCAAAGCTGTCGACCGGTCCGCTCTTCTCCCTCTTTTCCTTTAGCACCACCAGTTGAATTCTAAAAGCAAGATCAGTAGACTTGAGGCTTTCTTAATGATGCATTCAACCGATGCCTACTTAGATTCACGACTTGCATTTGTAACAGCATCTGAATTCCTACTACCAAGTAGAATTAGAACACAGACGAGACAAAGAAATAGCTACAATTAGATGAAGAATTGAAGTTCCATTAGATTAAAGATTTTGCGTTTTATACCGTGGCATGCAGGGATGGGGAAAGACAATCATTCTTGGGGTGGAAATGCACTTCTCACCGGTCAGCATAAACTCCTACGAAATCTTGCAGGGAAAAACCATCATGGGCTCATTATTTGGGGGAATCAAGGCAAAAACCGACATTCCAATACTGATGAACCGATACCTTAATAAGGTTTGCTTTAAATCACCTGGTTCAAGTTTATGCCTCCATGTTTGTTTGATCATCTGATACCAAGCTGCTCCTTTGCGGCCACAGGAGCTTCACCTGGATGAGTTCATAACACATGAGGTTGGGTTTCATGACATAAACAAAGCTTTTGAGCTACTGATGGCAGGGAAGAGTCTCAGGTGCATCATATGGATGGATAGGTAAAGAAGATTGTAAGAAACATAGGCATTTCAAAGTGTGTTCTTTTGTGGTTTGTAATAAAAAAGGCAATAACTTGAACATTCCTTGTGATGTGGCTGCATACGCTTGTTTAAGAATAATGGAAGAGTGATCCACCATTTGTGTTCATTTGCCATGTAATTGAAACCAGAATTTTTTTTTTGACAAATAAGAAGAAATTTTTAATCACTAAGAATAGAGTCTAAAATAGGACCTGTGTGTCATCATTCAAAATGGACATTAAATCCAAAGAAAAACTTTCCTTTATGAAAGATTAATGCATTATGAAAATATCTATTTCATATTTGCAAGTCACTCTTTTTTTTTCCCCTAATAATATCAATACTTTCATCAGTTCTTAAGATCCTTTTCGACACATATTGAACCCCAAAATGCACCTCCAATCCTGGATGACATGTGGAGATATAAATAAAATACCCAACAAACCCCCCTCATAGGACAGAAAAGCAAAAATAATAATAATAACACACGCAGTTTACATGATCAAATCAATAAGTTCAAGAATCAAGAACAACTCTAATTCATACATTCATGTTGTACTTGTATTCATGCCCGATGCATTTCCTTCTATTTTCAGTGTACATATACACTATATAACAATATAACTTTTTATATTTTTTTCAGAAAATAAAATAACTAGATAGTCATACTAAACACAAAAGAATCAAATCCCGTGGACACCATCCTTGGTGGACTTAAATGTCATCTCACATGTCAGGTTTATCATCCAATGATACCTTTCTCACATGACGATAGTAAGTTACCCTTGAAAATCATAAGAAAACATATTTTCTCTGTAATTCCCCCTACAAAGCTACTACCACTCATGCTACCTCATTGCCTTCGCCTCAGTGGACTTGAACATCATCCTTTTATCGGTCCAAAGGTTTATCACTCTAGGAATATGCAATGAGGTATAAGCCTTTCTAGTTGAATTAATGAGAGATAGTTTGAAAAAAATATAAAAATACTTATATATAGCATTTACCACTCGTCTTCTTTGTCACTTAGTATAAATACACGCATTAATTCATGATTAAAACGAACAACAACAAGTTAATAACTAGTACATCATGGAAGCATATCATGATACAAACATTAAAAACATAAATCATATTTGAGCAAAGCATATAATATGTTATCATATCCAAACAATAGATATACATGCTCACCCAAAAAAAATGTTACTATTCGAAAATAACAATTATAATTATAATTTTAAAAACACCTACTTAGGTCGACGAACCACTTACCTTGAGTCCAAGCCTTTTTGTTGAATTAATCCATCATCTCGAGTTAAATCTTTATATGAGACGATCATGATAACACAAAAATCAAAACTAAGCAATACATGGTCAGTCCTGTGGATGTTAACATTTGGGTGAATCCCATAGTTGAGTCTTTTTTTCTTAATACCAAATATTGAAATGCTACCTTGCTGTGAATAGCATTGCATGCAGCAACCTCTGGTAACCTTTAAAAGCATTCCAAGAACACAGGTTTATCTGTGACCAAAACTGTAATATCTCCATGAACTAATCCTCCCTTGGTTGCTTCATGAATAGGAAAATTTAAACCTCCACCAGAGACAAAAACTGCTAGTCTTTTCCTTTAAGTCATTTTTTTTGTGAACTATCGTCATCAGTTGTCATGCAGCCCAACCCCTCTCTCTTTCTCTCTCTCCCCGAAGCACTACGGCTACCTCCCAAGCACCAATATTTACCGCCAGCCTTCAGCGGCACCACTTCTGAAGCAGTAGATACTTTGTGGGAGGAGGAAGCGTAGTCTCACTCTCACTAAGCAACCATTGTTTCGAAGAACTAAACAAAACACACAAAGAAGCTCTGTTTATTTAGTAAAAGAAAACCCCTGACCGATTAGAAATAAGATTTAGGCAGTAGAGGAAGACGGCAGATCAATCGCGTGCATGCGATCCACTATTAATCACTTAGTTGCTTGATAAGCAAAAGGAGAAAAAGAGGAACATATAAGAGGATCCCAAAAACGTCCTCTCTTATCTTACTTGTAGAGATCAAGATTTGGCGGAAGAACTGAGCGACGGTTGCGGTGGCCGTGGCGATGCCGCATCGGGGGATAGCGACGATGAGTCGGAAGTCGATGATCTGCTCCTACCATTTGAGTAAGAGAGGAGGAAATAGAGATGCCCGCCAGAGGAGAGATCTCGGCGGTTGCAGATGTAGTGGAAGCAGTTCCAATAATATATAACACAATTTCCAATAATATATATATATATTAATCTCAAAGGGCATATACTAAAAATTAATAATGATAATAAATTATTATTATCATTAATAAAATCATGGGTCAATGGGGCTTAATTAGATGCTAATCGAATGGACCCTAAATTGTTGATTTAATTAAACTCGGTTAAGGTAGTGTTAATCTTGATTTGAGCCACTTAGAATCAAAATCAAAAGACTGATTTAGTCAATGGTTAAATCAAGTCAAAGAGAAAGTCAGTCAATCGTAGTCAAATTAAACTTCAAATTTAGTCAAAGGGGCTAATATCACATCTATCTTTAATGAGTATGTCAGAGGCTAATATCAAATCATTTCAAATCAGCCACTAAATTCGAGAAATGATGCTATTTTTTTAAAAACAGTCAATCCATATATTGAAAATGAAAAAATAAATCCCGAGGAATAGAGTTATATCTCGTAAAAGTCGGAAATATCACATGAACAAGAAGACGACATTAAAGAACAATACCCCCTTTTTTTTTAATATGATAAAATAAAATTTAGAAACCAATTTTTTAGGGGGGAGGAATATAATCCTAAAATAAAATAAATTTAATATAAATCTAAAATTAATTTGATTCAAAAGATATATTACATATCAGTTATAATATATATACATTTCCTTTTGAATGGTTTTTATGATTGGATAGCCTGAAAGGTTTGAACCTAATCAAACTTTTTAATATAGGAAATAAATAAATATTTAAATTATTGATGATTATAACCCCAATAAAATTCTCTCTCTCTCTTCTATATTAATAGAAATATAAGGATTGAGACCCCAATTCTTTTTGGATAGATAAATTATCTGACTCTCCTTGGATTTTTATTTATCATTCTCGATTCATATTCTTATATTTAGAATAAGAAAATTTTGATTTAGAATTATTTATCGATATTTTAGATAAAAATACATGAAATGTATGATTTAATAATTATAAATCTTCTACGAATTATATAATTTTTAATTCAAGATTTATTAATATTTTAAATTTATAAAAAAATTAATTTAGAACTTATTAATTATATTTATATTCTGATTATTCAACATGTATGTTTGGAACTTTACTGAGTGATAAGAAGTATTATTTTAAATTTTTTAAAATTTATTAAAAAATATATTTAATTGAATTCATGTTTGAAAAATTGAGTCAGACCCGAGTCGAATCAGGCCAACCCAACCCGGATCAACTTGGACTCGAGCACAAGTCTAGTTCGATACAAGTTCAAGGTTTATAATGACCCAACAAAGATTCAGATCAATCTGATTCGCTAGTCAAAACAGGGTTGATATAAGCTATAAGCTTTAACCCAAATCGGGCCTTAGGAGTTTTGTTGCGTGCAGGTCTTATTGTTTATGGTATAACCTATTATATTTGATTTGATTTTATTTTATTCAAATTTTATTAGTTAATATACATTTGAATTAATTTGAATAAAATTATTTAGTTAACACATCATGGTCATATATCAAAACTGGGATTAAGCGAGAGAGAGTCGTGTGGCTATAAGATACAGTCAGATTAAACTCCTTGGCAGTACCGCTCAGGTCTTCTGCTGCTGTTCACACACAGAGAGAGAGAGAGAGAGAGAGAGAGAGAGAGAGAGAGAGAGAGAGAGGGGGGAGATGGACCAGAGCAGTGCCCCGAAGCCCATCAGATGCAGAGGTAAATCGATTGGCTCTCACCTCTACCTTTCTTTTCCTCGAACGCTCACTTCCAAACACCCCGGTGGCAGCTGCGGTGTGCAGAGCCGGCGGGGAGCCGCTCCAGATCGAGGAGGTGGTGGTGGCGCCGCCCAAAGCCTACGAAGTCCGCATCAAGATCATCTGCACCTCCCTTTGCCACAGCGACGTCACCATCTGGAGCATCAAGGTAAGCCCCATCCCTTGCGTGCCTGCATCGACCTTCCCCTCACCTTCGTCTGCTCTCGTCGCCGCAGGATCCCGCTGGCTTCCCCAAAATTTTCGGCCACGAAGCCGTCGGGTAAGCGCTTCGTTGCATTTGATATCAGTTCATCGGACGGGGGCCGCAGGACGTGATGGATTGATTTGTCTGTCGATGCCTCGTTAAGGGTGGTGGAGAGCGTGGGGGAGCACGTGGAGGAGGTCAGCGTGGGCGACATGGTGCTGCCGTTCTGCCTGGCGCACTGCGGCGATTGCGTAGACTGCCGGTCGGTGCGGAGCAACGTGTGCACGGGGGTGCCGCTCGGACTGTTGGACGGGGTGATGCCGCGGGACGGCACCTCCCGGTTCACCGACGCCTCCGGGGCGCCGGTGCAGCACTTCCTCAACGTCTCCAGCTTCAGCGAGTACACCGTCGTGGACGTCACCCGCGTCGTCAAGGTGGCTGCCGCCATGCCGCCCGAGAAGGCCTGCCTCCTCAGCTGCGGCGTCTCCACCGGTGAGCAAATAAATTACCATGATTAGGTCATACAATCCTGCAAATGCCATGGTTGACTTCAAGTTACCTTCGTCTACGGTTGACTTTCCGACATCATGATACCGCTAATCAATGTTGATGTCAATCGATTGCTGTGCAAACCAAAAGCTCTGTAGCTGTTGCTGGAGCTTGAGAGCAACACCGCGTTGGATTTTACTGTCACATGTCTCGAATCAGACAGATGACAGATGTTCCATTGGATATTTCCATGCATTAGGTAAACGTCAGTATGAGGAGGTACCTTCAAAGTAAACTTTATCAGCTGAGATGTCTAGGGAGACATACTTGCAGTGGGTTGGACCAGTTAGATAAAGACGATCCAGCCACCCGTATAATGACGTACAAAACCAAAGCTGCCAAACAAGAAGTGGACTGTTCACGTACATTGTTTTAGGGATGTGAACGGGATGAAGCGGCATTTATTTTTGTTCCGTATCGTTTCCTTATCCTCTAGTCCGCTTTTATTCTCTCTCATCCCCCATTCACCATTTCTCACTATATATATATTTTATTTGGACCGAGTGGTGGATCTTTAGGTGATGTGAATCCGTGAGTTGTCTGTATTCTCGTAATTAGTTTATTTTTATTTTTTAAAATAAAATTATTATCGAAATTAATTAATAATATTATAATTATTATAATTAATAATAAAATTAGTTGAATGTTGATATTATCTTATCTGATTCAATCGAACTAAATAGCTCGTAACTAACTCGTAATCGACTCAATTAAGACCTGTTTGATTTGACTTAGATGGACCAAACGTTCGAGCCCGACATCTAAGCCTACAATTCACACAGACTGTTCCTCAGTTCTGGATCCAGGTGACCTTACTTGGATTCTCTCTACAGTAATGCATGCTGAGATTATTTTATTTGGTCCTCCTTGTGAGATTATTTATTGCTAGCTGATGGAGTTCATGTGAACCATGACACAGGAGTGGGGGCTGCTTGGAAGGCGGCTGCTGTGGAGCCTAAATCTACGGTGGCTATCTTTGGACTTGGATCTGTCGGATTGGCGGTAATTAATTAAATATAATTTATTCTTTAACATTTCATTTATTTATGATTCACTCAAGTAATTCATTTATTTGAGAATGTCAATGAACATGAATTTTCATGAGTTAGGGGTTATCTGTGGATCCACTAAGAACATTTAATGGTAAGTTTAGCTTTATTTAGATTTTATGCATACCAAATTGTTTATGGGAATTGATTACATGGGCAAAAGGATGAATTCCTACTTACTGAGGCCTCTCTTCCGCTGATGAAGTGTCTGTCTATCACTCAGTTTCAATCTCTACAGATGATGAGCAACTGCACTGCACTTATCTTGACTTACAGGTTGCACAAGGAGCGAGGCTGCAAGGTGCAGGCAGGATTATAGGTGTTGATCTGAACCCTGACAAGTTTGAGATCGGTAAGGCCTACTCAGAGCTCCTAATGAATCTATCTGTGTGTGCTTTCTTCTTTGAAAGCCTCTCCAAGTGTTGATTCCAGTCATCTCATCGGATTAGGGGCAATGGCCTCTTTACCTCCACATGATATGGACACTAAAATTCAATGTAGAACATCCTACATGCTTTAGATTCAAAGCCTCTTGTCAAATTGCAGAGCAAGCATAGAGTGTATTGTTAGCTGTTCCTGAGTCCATGCATCTGCTAATTATAGGACTGATTTATTTGTTTTGATGAGAAATTTCACCTTCTGCTCAAAGAAAAGGCGTACTGTGAATCAAACCCAAGCTGTCTATTGTTCATACAGTTATGGCTTTATTGGCATTTTCTGGAGTACTGCATCAAAAGATAAAAGATATATGAGTGCATGTTTTCCTGTGCCTTCCAGGGAAGAAGTTTGGGATCACTGATTTCGTAAACCCAAAGGACATCGGAGAGCGATCTGTCAGTGAGGTTGTAACGCTACTCCTTTTCTTCATCTAAGCAATTCAGGGATTGGTTGCTTTAGAACAACATATATCAAGACTACCTACATCTTATAATTCTCTTCTAATCCATGCTCCGACAGGTGATCAAGGAAATGACCGGTGGAGGTGCAGATTATTGCTTTGAGTGCATCGGCTTAGCATCACTGATGCAAGATGCATTCCAAAGCTGTCGACCGGTTGGCTCTTCTCCCCCTTCTCTTTGAACACCAGCAGTTGAATAGACTTGGCTCTTCTATACTGTGGCGTGCAGGGTTGGGGCAAGACGATCATTCTTGGGTTGGAAATGCATCTCTCACCAATGAGCATAAGTACCATGGAAATCTTGCAAGGAAAATCCATCATCGGCTCATTGCTTGGGGGAATCAAGCCGAAAACCGACATTCCAATCCTGATGAACCGATACCTTAATAAGGTTTGCTTCAAATCACCAGCTTCGAGTTTATGCCTCCCATGTTTGTTTGATCATCTGATGCCAAGCTGCTCCTTTGTGGTCACAGGAGCTTCACCTGGATGAGTTCATAACACATGAGGTTGGCTTTCATGACATAAACAAAGCTTTTGAGCTGCTGATGGCAGGGAAGAGTCTCAGGTGCATCATATGGATGGATAGGTAAAGAAGATTGGAAGACACATAGAGAGGCCTTTCAAAGTGTGTTCTTTTCTGGTTTGTAATAAAAAAGGCAATAACTTTACTTGAACATTCCTTGTGATGTTTAAGAATAATGGAAGGGTGATCCATTTATTCGTGTTCATTTGATGTGTACTTGAAACCACAAAAGGAGTACGTTACTGTGATTTCATTCTCGAGCCGCTTCAGATCGCCATCGGCGTATCCAATTGAGATGGTGGTGGCAGCGGGGTCCACCGTTTCACCTCGGATGCCACATCGTCCCTGAGAGATTTCGAGGGTGATGTGTGCGGGAGAACCTTCACGTGCATTATATGTACATTTTGGGTGGGGACACGAGGCATGTGTCCCCCGCCAGACGCCCTTGTTCACCCGGGTGGTTAATGGTGTGGGGTGGAAGCAGGTGGACTGGGCCCCACCAGAGGCCGTCAAATTTGGTTGGTTCGCTGGAATCGTGGAGATGCTTCTCCAACCCTCCAATTAAACCGGCAGGTGTGCTGACCCTTATCTCTCTCTCTCTCGCTCTCTCTCTCTCTCGCGCGCCTCGAGTGTCGTGGGCTGTACGCCGCCGCCTTCGAGTGATCGAGTCACCGGTTATGGCGGACGCCGTCCCGGAGAAAACCCCTACCCCATCCGAGGTGCGAATCCTTCTTTTCTCTTCTACTCTTTTCACTCCTCACGCTTCGGTTACCTTTTGATGATCTGAGACGCATCTTTCCCGATCTATTTTGTTTCTTGCTTTTTGGTCTCCGGATTCGAGGAATTATAGTTTGTCAACTGCAATCGTTTCATCTGATGGCATGCGCTTCCTTTGCTGTAGATCCGTTGTTGGTTTCGTTGTAGGCGTCTGTTGCTTTCGTAGACCGTAATGAAGAATCTGATTATGATCTGTTCCAGGGAACTCCGAAGTAAAGGTTTCGGTTTTGGACTGAATTGCGAATTTACTTATTACTTGACATTAATGTGCTTGCGAAGAACGACGCCAAATTTAAGTAGAGAATTTTGACGGAGAATTTACGGAAGAGGCTTTGTCATCGCTCCTGGTAATTAACCTAACTGGCAGGGATGGTAGCGGGTCGGTGTTTCCCAATTTCAACCGAACCCAAACCCTAATAACCAGCTACACGGGTATCTACGGATGGGTAGATCGGACTCCTATTTAGACTCATCTTAAACCCAATTAAAGTGTGTATTGGTTAGAAACCTGAAACTCAAAAAAAAAATCTAACCTGCTGCTGACAGTTAATAGGGTAATAGGATTGCATGCGGTAGCATGCTAGAGTTCTTTAAATTATTTTCTGTAGAAACGAAAGCTGCTGACAGTTAATTTCTACGTGTAAGAAAAGATGGGGAGCCTGTGGGAATGAGGCGAAATTACAAATTTACTGAACATTTTAGCAAGCTCAAACTTTTATTAGAAGGCATTTTGCTAAGTCAATGTGTTTTTTCGTTTGTGTAGGATAATTTCTTTGCCCTTTGTATTGTTTTCTATTATATTTGTCGGGACATAAAGATGCTAATAACTTGACTAAAAATAGAATTATGTTCATGTTTTTAATTTAGGACTTGCATATTAGTTAAAGATGGGTTTGAAAAGTATTGAGCTCAAGTCATTCTAGTAAAGTTTTACGACTACTATTTGAGATTTGAAATTTTTCTTAAAATATAGATCAACTCGAGGTTGACATGTTGGTATTTAGTGCATGATTTTAGAATAAGCTACAATGTGGTCAATCTGAAGGTTGCTCTGATTATCACTGAGTTGAATATTGCTATAACTATTCCATTTTTCTTCTTCTCCAATGCTTGTTTTCTTCTTCATTCCAGATCTCTTGCACATTCATGAACTTGGTCAGTCATCTCTTTTAGAAATTCCTAGTGATGAATGAAACTTCATATCCTCTTACAAACATAAAATGAGTAAAGCTAAATTTGATCAACAAAGGTCTACCAGTTAGAAAATATTTAGCTTAGGTTCGCCGTATCGTACCATACCGATGTTTCGATCAGGGCTCGGTACGGTACGATACCGGTGTACCGAGCGGTACACCTTGGTCTACCGAACAATTTTATATTTTTTCATACTGTAGCAGTGCTACAGTATAGTACTGTAGTGCTGTAGCGGTACAGGGCGGTCCGTGTACTGGTAATCTATCGGACCGGTACGTACCGCCCGTACCGGGTGGTACGCTTCGATACGGCAGACCTTGGTTTGTGCTACTCAGCCCTTCAGTTGAATCAAAATTTGATAACTTATTCAGTGCCCAGATTTTTTTCAAACTGGTAGGCCTTTGTTGAATCCAATTTTGTTTTATTCAGTGACCAAGTTCCTCTGCACGTACATGACCTTTTTGTACTTGCTATTGAATGTCTAGCTCGCTAGCCCACCTGCTTCCTGCTACATTGCATATGTGGATATAACATGATCCCTCAAGTCCTACATGTTAACTATGGCTTATGACATTCAATGGGTATATTGTCAAGTAAGTTCTAGTATGATAGGTAGGATTCACATTTTTCTTCTGTATCACTTGAATGGACGAGCTTGACTTCTGAAGTTTATAATGTCTGTCTAACAGACTGTAAAGACATCCAGTACCATTAAGTTATTGAAAGTCATGAATTTCACTTTAAATATGTGATTTTTGGTTCTTTTATTACTCACTGTTTGCTTACCTATACATTCTTCCAGATTGTGTTGCATATATGGAGGATAACATGTTCATTTAAACCTTATGTACTAATTTACCTAAAAATGCACTCGAAATATTGATTTCAGGCGAACTACTAGCAAGTTCCAAATCTGCCTTTGTTTTTGACCTTTTAGCTTTACACTTGCATTCCTGTGGGCTTTGTGCTGGTGAAAAGGAGCATCTCATCATTATGAAGCAATCTGACTTGTCGAGACAAATCATATAATATAAGAAATGTAGCCATATTTTGAGTTTTTCAAGAGACGAATCCTTTTACCTAGTACTTTAGTATTCATATTGTCGTTGGGCATTACACGTTTTTCAGTTTGATCCTGAAACATTTTTAATTTCTGCTAGAATCTAGTGGGTTCCATGATATTTAATATTTCACTGCCTATTCTTACAAGAGGACATAGAATACTTAATTCTTGCACTGGTTTTAGAGTTCTGTTGTCAATTGTATGTTCCAAAATACGCAGCAATGGTCACTCCAGGACAAAGGACAGCCAGATCTGAGTCAGACTACTGTTGATGAAACAACTAAAGATGAAAATCCACCTGATGGCAGTTCTGTTGAAGTTAGCGCACAAATGGATAATCAAACTCCTACTTCAGAAGTCACGGAGAAGAGTGATGAAGCTCCCGTAGCAGAGGAAATTAATGAAACTCCTGAGGAATCGGAGACAGAATCACAAGAGGCTGCTGAAAAGAAACCAGTTATAAAGGTTTATTCCTCGATAATTAGAACAAATTTTAGGTTTCATTTTATTTCTTAAATATTGTCATCTAAAGGAATTCTGATTGATAAAATATGCTGTTGGTCTATAGATTGAGACAGCCCCTGCTGATTTTCGTTTTCCAACAACAAACCAAACAAGGCATTGCTTTACTCGCTATATTGAATATCACAGGTACGATGAGAATATGATCACTGGTTGTTTGTATGTTATTACAAATTAACTATAGATAGATGGTGGTGTCTGACAGGTGCATAGCTGCAAAGGGAGAAGGTGCTCCTGAGTGTGATAAATTTGCAAAATATTACCGCTCTCTTTGCCCAAGCGAATGGGTTAGCATTCTTTATTTAGTATTATTAACACCTCTGAGTTTGGGTTAAAACTGAGTCTTTTTAGACAAACATAAAGGTTTTAGTTTCTGTATGTTGGAAATTTTGTCTTTTGATTAGCATCTTATTTTTATGGAGCCAAACATGCATCAAAATAGGATTTGATCTTGGGCTATGTTGGACTTTGACGAGGACATGAAAATCTAAATAAAAGACTTTTATAAGGGAGATCGTAATACTCCGATTTAAAACCTGAATTGTTCTATAAGGGCTTGATGAGAACACTGTCATTCATTTGAGAATAAATATTTTTGGGAAGTGATTTAGGCACATCAAATTAATGACTCAGAAGAATCCCGATAGGATTTGATGTTATACACTGAACTAGGATTTGGTTACACTTTAATTGAACTCTGACAAGAGAGTTACAACTTTTTAACATAATAAGTGAGAACTTTTCTGTTTAAAAGCTGATGTTGGATAAATGCATGGGAGCATCAATAAGATTTAAGCTATTGGTGTTACATCCCAGAAACATGGACTGTTTTGCTTGAAATGACAGACAATTATTATGGATGTTTGTTGGGGGTATTTTTATCATGTTACTGGAGAATTACCTTTTACGCATTATTAACTTTTGGCCGCTCATTCAACTTAAACAACATTTGCCAGGAAGTAGACTACTAAAGAAAACTCACATTTGAATTTTGTCATACGTATTAGGGGAATGAGTCAGAAAAAAGAAGAATGAATGGTTGGTCTAAGTTTCAATTTTTACAAAATAAGATGGCAACTCATTTGCTTCTGCTTTACTTTGTATTTGTAATAAACAAGCAAGAACGGAAACAAAATGGTTAGACGCAATTAACAAGTGCATGTTTTTGCAGATCGAGAGATGGAATGAGCAACGGGGGAATGGAACATTTCCTGGTCCTTTGTAGGCAGCTACAACGCTTTATATTTTTCCAGGTGAAAGGTACTTAAAAGAGATGTGGGACGCATCAATGCAGAAATTGTTGCCTAATAAAAGGTTTTGGCTTGTTCTATGTCAAGGAGTTGTTCCAACACATTAGTGATCTGGTTTAGCTCCAGACTGGCTGCAGTTTTCTCCACGACTTTTTTTGTCTCAACTTCAGTTCAGCGGTATGCTGTCTAGATCGGTAAAGCTGGTTTATTTTAATCCTACAATGAGTTACTTCAATGCTTCAACATGCTTTTACTCAGAATCACTGGAAATGAATGTTTTGTGTGAGAAAAGAAAGTCACATTACTGCATCTGTTTTCTAAACATATCATCACAAATGCATTGATCGCTTGAGATCAGCAATCGTGAATTATTTGCTACGGCAAGCTCCGGTGCTTTCCCAAGTGACCACCTGGGAAAAATCCAGGGGCAACATGATTTAAGAGTCTTGAAGGAGAAGGCATTTGATGATGATCACGGCTGCCTGGGCATGCCGGTGGCGGTGACAGGGCCTAACTTGACAGGATTGCAGGATACATCGACGCCTTCATGGCCGCCGGAGATGCACCCAGCCTCGCAGGCCTTGCTGCAGTCGAAGTGGGCGGTGCCGGGGATGGTCCTGCACCGCTTGATGCACTCGCAATAGCATGATTCATCGCCGGTGGCGGTGGCTGAGCGGACCACCAGGCAGATGAGGACGACGGCGAGGGCCTTGCTACAAGCCATTTGATCCTCCCTTTCGCTGCTGCGAGAAGCTTATCTGTCGTGCTTGGAATTGTAGTCGAGTCGTGAAACGCTGGGCGTGGTGGGTGGATACTTATAGCCGGAGGAGCGTAAAGGCGATGAGTAAGTGATGTCAAGAGCTAGAAATAAGCGTCTGATGTGTGAGGCAGGAAGTGGTCTTCGTGTGGGCGGCCGCCTCGAACGTTGGAGGGCCTTTAGTTCATTCATGATCGGAGCTGGTCAACGGTGAAACAGAAAGTAGTAGTGGATGTTAATCTTCAGAGCTACAGGGAATGACTGACTGAATTGGAGGAAGCACAACGGTAGAAGGCGTTGCCAAGAGATGACAAACACCCTCTCGGTGCAACGCAACTTGCCCTTCGATGTTTGCCCTACCCATTCACATTGCAACCTCCTCCTGGATTAGATATCCTTCCTTATATATTACGTCACTGTACAGATCTTATTTTTATTTTCTAAAAATTAAATTAATTATAAAAAAATATTAAAATTTACTGGAATATTGATATTATTTTATCTACAGTTGACTTATAATAGTTTATAGGATCAATTTTTTGAATGCCTTGGGATTACTAAGATCACTAAATGAGAACAAACGTAAGTTATCGTAATTTAACTCTAAACAATTAACTTAAAATGTCTAAACTCATCTCTTACTTTCGAGATGAGACTAAATCAAACTATTATAATATCCTCGCTCCTAAGAGCTTACAGTCTGACTAGCTTGGAATCAGATGATGTATGACGCACATCCTTTCCTATATAAATCCCCTAAGGATCGAACACTAAATCCATTCTAATATTATTTATCATGATTTTATCTAATAAAATAATTAGCTCATTGATTTTTTGGATTTAGACCACTAATCTAAAATGATAAAAGACGCATCAATGGTTGATAAGTCAATTCAAATCATCTCAAACTTTCGATGGGACCTAAGCTGGACAATTACATTATCAAAAATCTACAACTAACGTAAGGTACATAGCCTTCCAGAAAAACAAATGAAAAAAATCATGTTATTGGCAACCGATGCACTCTCACTCAAAGTAGACACCCACAGGTCATTTTGTCAAAACTCAAACTCCAAGAGCCGGCAATTCGGAGCCCCTCACTAAGTATGTGATATCATGTCGTAGAATCGCACACATGCACCAACCATCACACTCTTTTACCTCCATCCATGCCGTCTATCTTATCTGTCACACCACTTGCTCTGTGATTCTTCTTCTAGAAGCTTTTATATATATATATATATATAATGACATCAATGTTACATTGTTGACTTATCCAACCGAGTATTATCACCCCGACGATAACATGGGCGAAAGAATTAGCACCTCTCCTCTAAAGTTATCATCAAGAGCATGATCATTCGACCCCTGTCCATCTTAATTTTTGGGAGGATTACATGAGCTAGTTACAAGGTGTATTAATCCTTAAGAACGAGGCTCATCTCTTCTTTTTTTGGGTCGCATATCGCAAGCGACATATTACCCTAATTTCAAGAAGGTTGGCACATTTAACTATAGAAGGTATTAATCCCAAGCAACGTGACACAATTTCTTTTTTTTTCCTTTTTTGGACACCTGGGGACCTTCTTTGCTTCTCCTAAATAGGCTCCAACCCTAATAAACAATACTCATATAGCTGACTTTTCCTAACACCACCCATAGAGAAGTGTGCTCATCAATTGTCAATCTCACTCCATTGATCGTTTAGATATAAAAATTAATCTTCAAAATTTAGAAGAAAAAAAAAAATTTATTATTTTTCACCTCTCAACTAATTTTACTATCAGATGAGTTGGGTCAGAAATATCTCTTCAACGTTGATCGCTTGTGCATATATCTTGACGAGATTAAGACGCATCTCGAGACAAACAAATAATATCTCGGGATGTTGATCTTCTCCAACCTCCTCTCACGACTCCTCGTAGGCTCTCTGGACCAACTTATATGTATCAAGTCAAATTATGTCGACTCTACGATCAACAACATCAAGATAATAACAATATATATATACATATTATTATATTATTATTTGATGATCGGCGGAGTTGTGGACTGCACCCTTCACTGCAGCACAACAACAAACGACAGCAGCCCGAGGAGAAAGGAACGCCACCGTGGGCGCGACTTTTAAAGCAGGCGGCTCCATAAAGGTCGACGAGTTTTGCATGCCCGTCTCGATTCACGCAACTCAGTTTCCGAAAGATGATCGATCACCTCTTAATTCAAACTGATCAAAGACATATATTTATTGCCTAAATGTGAGCATATTATAGCTCACAACTCCCTTATCATCCTTTTTCCCTGCTCTATGGGCGTGTAAACCCATCACACACCCCATCCCATCTGATTCCCCACCCATGGCATGCCATGCCATGCTCATCTGGATGTGCTCCCCACTTAGTGTTTTGAATTTAAGAAAGTATTTTTTTTATTTCTATTCATTGTTTTAATTACTCCTCTTGTCATGTCCTTATGAAAGGCCATGTGACATACAACAGTTGCAACTTTTATATGGTTCCAAGCCTGCCCTAATTTGCTTGGCCAATGAGCTCACCACACACAGTAGTGAGATGCAGGAGATGGGACAGAGTGGGCACCCCAACCCCAAAAATAACCCTACCAACAAAAGAACCCAAAAAGCTTACAATTTCTTTGTACTCATCACCACAGTCTCTTTTTGGTGGTCCTACTTGCTGTTGTACTTTTCTCCTTTTGTTCTCTTCTCAGTCAAATGAGAAACAAAACATTGCTGTAAGTGTAATAATAGCTCAAGTAAATTAATGTCCTTTTACTCTTCTCTCCAGGCCAAATGCTGCATGCAATGTACTTTAGGGTGAATAGTTTGGTGCACACTGCTTAGGTTACTGCTGTGCCCAGTGACCAGTAACTTGTGACTGCTTATCATGATGCTTCTGTAGATCCACAAGTTTCTGCTACTGTGACTCAATGGAATGTGGAAGGAAACAAAGACACCATAAGGGTCCATGTCAATCACATGTTTATATGCTATACAAGGCTAATATTTTATATGATGTGAAGCCCCATTCCTAGGTTAACTTTGGATGAGCATGGCAAGTAATCATGATAGCAGGAAATGAGCATCAAAGTTGTGGTAACAACATAAGAAAAAGGACAGTTCAATTACTATTTCCTAAGCTGGTGAAGAACATTCCCCTTGCCACTGCCGACAAATAAATCCTCCCCCCCTTCTCATCAATTCTGGTCTTCTCGGATCACTACTTTGACCTTTTATTTTACTGTATCCTCCTCTCATCGAAGTGCTGCTTCCAATAGAATTCCACATAAAAACAAAGTGACAAGTCTCTTTCCACCCTAGTCTTGGTTTCTCTTTCTTCCTCTCTCTCTCCTTCTTCCTATCCCTCCAGCTAGGAAAGCTAATCCCCTTTGTACCCGCATGGATCCGAGCAGTACCAGGAGAGGCTTGGTGCCGGTTGCTCCGAGAACAAGCTGCTGCAAAGCTCGTCTCCACCTAGAAACTCCTCATCCATGGCTTTGTTCTCGAAGGACAAGGAAGAAGAACGAGGCTTGAATTCCATGAGACAGTTTTGGTGCAACACCAGACCGCCATAAGGGCTTGTTTCATCATTGAACACCACACTCGAGTCACTGTCTGAGGCGCCGTCCTTGTAGATCAATGGAGGTCTCGCCTCCTCTACTGCTTTGATGATCTCAGACTGCGTTGCGTCCATCCCCGTGTCTGCGAGCTTGGCTTTGAGCTCCCTTATCTGAATTAAGCAACATGGTTATGGAAGCACAATCGTGTCATAAGAACTGGGAGTACTGCTCAGAGACGAGATCTCACCTCGGCTAGGAGCAGCTCCTTGTCGCGGCGGAGAGCATCGCAGTCGAGCTTAAGGTCGTCGTGCAGGGCCTTGAGCGCGCCGTAGTCGCGCTCGAGCTGCTTCGTCTTCCACCGGGCGCGGCGGTTCTGGAACCAGACGGCGACCTGCCGCGGCTGCAGGCCCAGATCTCGTGCCAGCCTCACCTTCCTCTCCGGATCTAGCTTATTCTCCACTTCGAAGTTCTTCTCCAGAGCCTTGACTTGGTCCACGCTGAGCCGGCGCTTCTTCTCCCCCAGCCCCGACGGGCCATTGCTGCAGAGCTCCTCTTCCTCCTCGCACTCCACCTCAATTCCATCGAGAAGGACGGCCTCGCACTTACCCTTTTCTTCCACTGATCACAAACATAAAGAAACCCCTTCCAGTAACTCAGAGAAAGACTAGAGAAAGAGAAAAGCGAGAGGAGATGAGCAGTAGTAACCTGAAGGGGGGATGGAGATAATAAGACCGACATCTTTTCCTTCAGGACCCTTAAAAGAGTGTGAGCTGCTGAGCCTCTTCATACTGTTTTGGTGTTCTCTTTCTTGTCCTTCTCGGATCACTACTTGACCTTTTATTTTACTGTATCCTCCTCTCATCGAAGTGCTGCTTCCAATAGAATTCCACATAAAAACAAAGTGATCTCTCCTTCTTCTAAATCCCTCCAGCTAGGAAAGCCCTATCCACTTTGTACCCGCATGGATCCGAGCAGTACCAGGAGAGGCTTGGTGCCGGTTGCTCCGAGAACAAGCTGCTGCAAAGCTCGTCTCCACCTAGATACTCCTCATCCATGGCTTGTTCTCGAAGGACAAGGGAAGGAAGAACGAGGCTTGAATTCCATGAGACAGTTTTGGTGCAACACCAGACCGCCATAAGGGCTTGTTTCATCATTGAACACCACACTCGAGTCACTGTCTGAGGCGCCGTCCTTGTAGATCAATGGAGGTCTCGCCTCCTCTACTGCTTTGATGATCTCCAGACTGCGTTGCGTCCATCCCCGTGTCTGCGAGCTTGGCTTTGAGCTCCCTTATCTGAATTAAGCAACATGGTTATGGAAGCACAATCGTGTCATAAGAACTGGGAGTACTGCTCAGAGACGAGATCTCACCTCGGCTAGGAGCAGCTCCTTGTCGCGGCGGAGAGCATCGCAGTCGAGCTTAAGGTCGTCGTGCAGGGCCTTGAGCGCGCCGTAGTCGCGCTCGAGCTGCTTCGTCTTCCACCGGGCGCGGCGGTTCTGGAACCAGACGGCGACCTGCCGCGGCTGCAGGCCCAGATCTCGTGCCAGCCTCACCTTCCTCTCCGGATCTAGCTTATTCTCCACTTCGAAGTTCTTCTCCAGAGCCTTGACTTGGTCCACGCTGAGCCGGCGCTTCTTCTCCCCCAGCCCCGACGGGCCATTGCTGCAGAGCTCCTCTTCCTCCTCGCACTCCACCTCAATTCCATCGAGAAGGACGGCCTCGCACTTACCCTTTTCTTCCACTGATCACAAACATAAAGAAACCCCTTCCAGTAACTCAGAGAAAGACTAGAGAAAGAGAAAAGCGAGAGGAGATGAGCAGTAGTAACCTGAAGGGGGGATGGAGATAATAAGACCGACATCTTTTCCTTCAGGACCCTTAAAAGAGTGTGAGCTGCTGAGCCTCTTCATACTGTTTTGGTGTTCTCTTTCTTGTCCTTCTTCGGATTAATGGGCTATAGCAAGGAGGATGAAAGAACAGAGCAGCAGATATGAAGCTGATGGGATAAGGGATGACCTTAAGATGTGGGAGGGTTTGGAAGCGGTAGGAAAGAGAGAACAGGGAGGTAGGAGGGAGAAGGCTTGGCTGAAAGCAAGCTAGTTGAGTGCCATGGTAGCTCTTCCCTGCCCTTGTTCTTTCCAATCTTCTCTTCTCCTTCTGTGTCCATCATCAGGTGCAAAGCTTTTTTCCTCTGAATATTCTGCACCCTATGGATCTGCAATCTTGCTCTCAACCCAATAAAATCTAAAGACTCAGAGAGAGAAAGAGAGAGAGAGAGAGAGCTGTGTGACTCAGTAGTATATGGAGTCTATATATAAAAGACAGTAGGGTTGAGGGGGTGTCATTGGTTGCTTTGAGGACAGAAATGAAATGAGACTGATGCAATGCACATCCAAATTGCAGACTTTTCCAATTAATTATAAGGAATATTTTAAGTTATTTTTATAAGGGATGATGGTTGTTGAGTGGATGGAAGAGATGCTAAATAATGTTTGTGCTGATAGGGTCTACAATAGGCCTCTGTATTATAGCTAAACCTATCATTTTCTTATCTAAGCACCACTTGCAAATCCAGCTGAGCCACACCCTCTTTTTGAGTAGTTGGTGTCTGACAGACAACCAAAGCCATGGGGGCATTATTTCAACAAGTCTATTCAATAGTTATCACCTAATACTATAAACTAAATGGAAATTTATATATATATATATATATATATATATATATATATATATATATATATATATATATATATATATATATAATATTACACTCGGGAGACGAGGCCCAAACTCAACCCAACCCCACGCTCATTTTCACCACTCGAGCATCCGCATGACACTTCGATCAACCATGACGTAAAGGTCACTATCACTTTTTTCTGGCTCGTGTCTGTGAAGCACCTTCCTGAACTAATATCTATTATGGCCTTCAGGAGATGCTATCAGTGAATAAGGATCGGAAAAGCCTCTCTTCTAAGTACCGACAGGAGATATAGCTTGATCGCTGAGGTGCCTTTTCATTTATATTCTCCCTTCCTTTCTGTTCCCTTCTTCTCCAAAGCAGATTTGTATCTTGTTCTCCAACGAATCAGCACAGCCATGGATTTCCGCGAGTGGAATTTTCCCCAAGGAAAACATCTCTCTCTTTCCCGGTTGTCACCTTAGATCATCGCTGTGAATGCGAGTGAAGCTGCAGTTCGGCGCGGCCAACTGCTACAGCCACCTCTGAATCGCTTCGGTGGCGTCCTGGATGTGGTTGTGTATATATATATATATCCCCTTCTGTGTCTTCATTTCCTCCCTCCCCTTCTCCAACTTTTTTCTTTGAATCTTGACAGAACCTCAGCTTTCACAGTGTATGTGACAAGCTGATCGAACAAAGTTATGCATGTAGGATAACAGGAGAGTTGCCAAAGGTCTACACTAAAGCTCAAGGCTTATGCACCATTCGCACCTGCCTGCTTGCATGGACTGCCTTCAACAGTAGAGCTGTCTGGTTTAGCTGCGATATGCTCGTTATGATATCAAATTTGGCAACAGCAATATGAGAACTATGTATATCCAGAATTCTTTTATTGGAGTATTGACATCATCCTCTTACTTTCTTACTTTCATGATATATTGTGATGAGATAGGGATTTGATATCACTCCTGTGGTAAAAGTTAGTAGTCACATCAATACTAACATTGAGTTTTAGGACTTATATTATATATTACTTCGGACTCGGAAGAAACGATTGTATGTTCTCGAAAAATCTCCCTCCTGACCTTGATCTATATGCAAAAGTTTAACGATAAAGAAGTATACCACTCACCAAGAGAAAATATTACACTCGGGAGACGAGGCCCAAACTCAACCCAACCCCACGCTCATTTTCACCACTCGAGCATCCGCATGACACTTCGATCAACCATGACGTAAAGGTCACTATCACTTTTTTCTGGCTCGTGTCTGTGAAGCACCTTCCTGAACTAATATCTATTATGGCCTTCAGGAGATGCTATCAGTGAATAAGGATCGGAAAAGCCTCTCTTCTAAGTACCGACAGGAGATATAGCTTGATCGCTGAGGTGCCTTTTCATTTATATTCTCCCTTCCTTTCTGTTCCCTTCTTCTCCAAAGCAGATTTGTATCTTGTTCTCCAACGAATCAGCACAGCCATGGATTTCCGCGAGTGGAATTTTCCCCAAGGAAAACATCTCTCTCTTTCCCGGTTGTCACCTTAGATCATCGCTGTGAATGCGAGTGAAGCTGCAGTTCGGCGCGGCCAACTGCTACAGCCACCTCTGAATCGCTTCGGTGGCGTCCTGGATGTGGTTGTGTGTGCGCGCGCGCTTAAGACAAGATTGGGTTGGATTTTGTTTGGACAAGCTGACCCCTCCGACATCACATAGTGGGAACTGACATGGCAGATGAGGCGAACACTTGTGTCTCTACCTGCTTTGCTTTCACTTGAAGCTCTGATTCACACAGCTCGATGCTGTCCTCTCTCGAAGTTTGTGATTCCTCCGGGAAAAATTCCTGAAATGACATTCTTAGAATATATATATATATATATATATATATATATATATATATATATATATTATTGTAATCAATCTTATCATGAGTTGATTCAAACTCAAAACAAAATTGAATCGGTTTAGAACCAAAATCGAATCGATCTGTCGCTTTTGAAATTGAACCATAATCAAATCTCGACATTCTGATTTTTATATTTTAAATTATTTTAATTAAAATAAAATTTAATCGTTCGAACTAGAATCCGAAACTAAAATCTGAAATCGTAATCTCTGGAATCACAATTGTATGGTAGGTGATAAGACCATTTAGTCTAACATTGATTGACGAGTATGAGAATCAAGGGTTTAAAAGACTGTCATGTCTTCCTTATTTTTAGAGGTACCTTTTGGAGTTTACATGTTTCGAAACGGACAAAATCGTACGATAGAATCTTTCCTTCTCTTAGAGAAAGAGAGAAGCTTTCTGCCATTGATACAAACGAAGAACTGGATGCTGCTAATTAGAAGAGAGAGATCTCTAGCTTAGCTGCACATTGAGATCGGATTTAAGGAGCGTCCTAACTTAAGATGCTATATTTCAAGAATCAGAAACTAAAGAATTGCCTCTTTTACTGGAAGATTCAACCTTGAATGACGCAGACTACAAGTAACCTAATCTAAGAGAAGGCGAAATGCCATCGAACTTGCTTCATGGAAGAGGGTACATCGATCATCGTTTAGACAGATTGGATCTCGGTTCTGAGTGATTTGAATGCCAAGCCAGCAACGCACAACTTGGCATGTCGCATGCAGAGCAAGGAGAATCACGATGGATCTGTGGCTGCCACATTTCCCGGCGTCTGCCACTTCTAAATGAGATGGATCGTCTATGGCTTATCGGAGCTACCATATATCTCCATGCGTTCACTTGCTATCAATGCCTGCATAGCATAGAATCCAAGCAGATGTGAGATCGCCTTGAAGAAGGAAGTAGAAGATAGAGGATGGCAGGGACCGAGTGCCTCATCTCACCTCCTTCTCCCAGTCACATTTGATTGTAATGAAGGCCAAGATCAGTGTCTGAACTGCTGTTCCAGTGATCATTCCAGCCCAAATGCCCTACCAAATAGATGGCTTCCGATTAAGCATTATCTATAGCTAAGTAACCTCTCATGCAAGGAAATGAGTGGAATTAGTGTACCATAACTCCCAGGTTGAAGATCCATCCCAGGAGAATGCCAAGAGGTATTCCAATCAAATAGTAGGTTCCAATGTTGACGTACGCCACCATAGCTTGCCAACCTGAACCAACCGCAACACCTGCAGGGTTTCCATTTCATTCAGAGAAAGCACAGACCAGACATCTAGCTCGTGAAGGATGGATGCATGGATTACGGAACAGGAGCAGAGATCATCACCGGACAGGATAGGTTGGATGCTGTTGAGCAGAATGGTGAATGCCAGAAGAAGGGACAGCTTGTCGACTGCTTCGATCACGACCGAGCTTGAGGTGAAGATGAAAGCAAACTTGTCATGGAGGGCCATTATGAGGACGAAGAAGAAAAGGCCTATCACGGAAGATGTCACCACCGATACAATGGTCGCAAATCTCGCACCTTTGCCATTGCCAGCGCCGAGCTCATTCGCCACACGAACTCTTACATTGGCAAACAGAGATGAGATTAGTCAACAGGACAAAAGATTGAAGTCACAGCGGAAGAAAGGGGTGAGTAAACTACAACACCACTTGTGCTTGTTTGACTACTTTTATGTTCATCAACAAGGAATTAAAGTTTTCTCAATTAAGCAGCAAAATTTTGTTCTTCCTGGCTAGCAAGATGTGATCACATCAATTGCACACTAAATTTTAGCTGTAACAAGCCATTACTTGGAAATCGAAAGTCTAGTTTATCGAAACATAGATATGATGTGTGTGTTTTTAGGAATGGAAACAAGATGGTTCATGCATCTGTCTTGAGAACATTTCCATATTGATGTGACAGGCAAATTGGATGACAAAAGATCGACATCAAACATTAATCGATTATTAGACTAACGAAGAGAGGCAATACGGAAGTGATTTCTCCTTCATGATCCGAGAAGTTTGGTGCATTTTGTCAATGGATCTTGGAGATACTTTTGGTGGGAGACACGCAGCTACCTAAAGGACTCCTTCCAAAACTTATCTTGCTTGGCCTATTGTCTACATCATGTATTTGGTGCTGTCTTCTTGCACAGCAGACTGATCACCTGTGAACAAGGTTGGTGCAGCTGCCCCAATTTGGTCATATGGACGGCTATCACAAGCAGTAGCATGAATAGGGAAGGAAAGGCTAGTCCAGGTTTTAGGGAATAATGTGTAGATCACAAGTTGTACAGGCAAAAACATTACTGTTCAAAGTAGATAATTGGAGAAGAGAGATGTCATTCACATACCCAGTGCCAGCGAAAAATGCTAAGGGAATCATCAACTCCCATCCATTTATATTCATGCTGTTCGACAAGAAACATAGGATTAATGTTGCTGTTCCAGAAAACAATCGAGTCAAGCGTTTGAAAGACCGTCAGCTGCTTACCAGATGGAGATGGCATCCACTGCGATCTCAGCATTCTTAAGATTCCCAGTCAGTAAGATCAGTATTCTGTAGTACCAATTCTCCAAGCTGTCGGGGAAGAAGAATATATACAGCGCTAGTGAGATGCCAGCAGCATCAGGAACAAAAGAGATTCTACAGTGACTTCAGATGCTTATTTTCTAGGCCAAAATTCTGTATAGAAGAAACCCTTATGCTATGGATGAAGGATTTAAGCCATGGCAGGAAGCTTCTTTTCTGACTTCATGGCAAGTGTTTACGGTAAATTTGCTGATAAAAGAAAGCTTCACTCTATCTATATCCACAATTTCTGTCACGTATTTTCCGATGTGTTTATTGTTTGTAAATGTTATTAGCAATTAAATTACTCTGAATTTTATGGAAACAGAGAGCGAGAGAGAAGTGACTCACCACAACATGACACCGGAAGCAGCTGAGAGCTTCAAGAACTCCCAGAGACCGGTAAATGCTTCCATGGAGAAGCCCTTCCAGGTTTCGGGACAGCCTCCACATGCGACGTAGCCAAATTGACAGAAGGCACCAACCCACCAAGAAAAGTTGAGGGTGACGGTGGTGCCAATCAAGCCGAACTGAAGCTTGGACACGAAGAGCCACGTAACGAAGAGGTGGACCACCAGGGAGATGGCGGCGATGATGGCGTTGACCGAGTTCTTGAGCTGGCATTGCAAGAACCTCTGCAGTGGGAAGATGAAGGCGAAGGAGAAGTGCAGCGGGATGAACCACATGGACACCGTCCCGGCTTGCTCCGCCAACTCCGGCGGCTGGCCCGTTAGGATCAGGATCGGGGTCGCGAAGAAGTAGAGCGGGAGGAGGAGGACAGCACACAGGAAGAGCACGATCCATGATCGCTGCATGTACACGCCCAGCATGTGGTACTTCTTCGCCCCGAAGGCTTGTCCACACAATGTCTCGAGGGCACTCGCCATGCCTAACTGCGTGTCAAGGGAAGTGAGTTCTCGGTAGTACCAACAGACGAAGAGAAGAAACATGGAAGAGTACTTTGCAAGCTGCCTATTGGAAGATCAAATCGAACCCAAGGGAGTGTAAATCCATGCTAACATAGGAACGAGTAAACAGCAGGATCCCATTTAGGTGAATCACTACATCTTTCCTTCTTTTGCCATTTCTGACTGAATCAATGGATCAAGAAAAAAGAAATCAAGATGGAATTAAAAAATATATATTCATTTTTTTAAAAAGTATATTAAACTTCTAAGGAATATTTTTTTTTTCAAAGATCATAAATAATATAATGTTTCATATAAAAAATGAGTTCATTGAACATAAATTTTAAATCTTTAAAAAAATTAAGAATAGTATTTACCAAATCATTTAGGTGAAGTTGATTTAATGCTATATTAAAGAGATAATAAAAATAAATCTCTGTAACATAAATTCAGCATTTAATGTTATCATCTCTTTATGATGTTTCTAAGAGAAGCTCAATACCAAATCCAACAACTCAATTCTTATAATAGTTAAAAAATATTATATTTCTTATCAACAAGATCTTGAAACATAGATTATCATTCTTGTGGCTTTGATATAAACATAATTATTTCTTAAATAGTAGTAACAAAGTACTATTAGCTCAAGATCAATCTGAATAAAAGAAGAAATCAAAGTTATATTAAATTTATTAAAAATTAAAAAAACATTCACAAGATTTTAGCAGAAAACTTTAGATTTAGGTGGATCTATCTATCTATCTATCTATCTATCTATCTATCTATATATATAATATATATAGATTTCATCTATTTATAGGTGTAAAATAATAATTTAAATCAAAAAATTCTTATTTCTAAAACTCTAATCTAAGTAATTTTATTTTAAAAAAAATCTTAAAATCTTCTAAATAATGCTGTTAAGATAATCTTAACAGGAACAAAGTTTCTGACACTGGTTGAATCGATGAATCAAGATCAGTCAAAGATAGACAAAACAGAGACAAGAATCATACCATCAATCCGAAGTTGAAGCCGACGACGACGGTGTTTGCAATGGTGATGGACGCAAGCTCGAGATTGCCGAGGTGGCCAGCGAAGGCCTGTGTGATGACGTTCATGCTGTAGCTCACCACCCTGCTGAATATGGCAGGGGCTACGATCCTCCATAGCTTCTTCGACTCTATCCAACTCCTCTGTACCAATCCCAACTCCAACTCCTCCTCCTCCTCCTCCTCCTCTCCTCTGCTTCCCTCCAGGAGCGCAACCCTCTCTTCTCCGCTCCCCATCTCTTCACCTCCTCCTCCTCCTCCTCTTTCTCTTCTCCTCTGTTTTAATTATTATAGCAGGAAGGCGCATGTCTGACTCTATAGCTGTACTCCGAAGGCTGTAATTTGTTGGACTTCCGTGTGTGCTTTGGTCTTTTCCTTTGACCGGAGTCATATAGAACGGATGGGATTCACTGAAATGTTTTC
This sequence comes from Musa balbisiana, assembly GCA_004837865.1. Lineage (NCBI taxonomy): Eukaryota > Viridiplantae > Streptophyta > Magnoliopsida > Zingiberales > Musaceae > Musa > Musa balbisiana. Next base: position 27,549,645 of record CM017194.1, on the reverse strand, counting down.
TTTCAAATATTTCAGGAAAAAAGAAATACTCAATGCCTGTCTGTGATACCAAATAAATAGCTACTCGAAATTCGCATGCATGCATGATGCAATGGTACAGGACAACGCGAAGTGTATACTAGTCAAAACTTGCAGCCGTACTATGAGAAACCAACAAATATAGTGCCATGTAATTGAGCTTTGGTCGTGATCAAGTATAAGGCCAATCTGGTGTCTTGTGGCTTCCTCTGCAAGCGTCCACAGTCGGGAATACAGACGGCGATGGAGCGACGAGAGGTTGCGTCGCGGTGAGGTGAGCGCTGACGAACGAAGTGTTGATGTGAATACACGGAGGCTCTGATCCTGTGTGAACTGCATGCGGCCACGTCACTGCTTCTCTTGTAATTTGCTCATCTTTTCCGTTAACCATCCACACGCCTGTTGTAGTAGTCGATCCACAGGGACAGATCCCAGCAACCGGCATCTGTTCCGCGGGAACATGTTCCTCTCATAATTGAGGTTGAGCCAATGCCCTGTAACTCTATGGACCGCACAGCACGAGGAATTGTTATTACTTTTATCACGTATCGAAATGGAGATGTGATGGCGATGGCGATGGCGATGGCGATGGTTTCCCTCTTGGCCTGTGTTCTTTGGATGCTACTTGTTTCCAACTTCATTAAGTTTCTGATGTAAGTAACGATTAGTGTTTTACATGAGAAAACAAAAGGTTAGAAGGTGAGAATGGCTGATTGGATGATGGAGATGAAGATGGAGCTGATCACAAACCAAAGACATCAGAGAACCCACCACTGACCTCTCTTAGAATAAGACTGTTGCCACCAACCGGGACTTCTTTTCCTTTGGTTATCCTGAAGGTGCTCGACACGACAGGGTAACATGTCGTTTTCGATCTTAGAGACCACAGTTTGCGTAGAACCTAACAAATGCTTGGGCTGCCACCATATCCTTTGATGGCATCAGATGGCTTGGGCTGCCACCATATCCTTCAGGCAGCGATCGTTTCGAGTCTCCTCAGATGGCTTGGATTCAAATCTCCCCTGTTGTGAGAAGAGGGCAACAGAGGATACTACAACCTCAGCCTGGAACGGGATGGTGGCTCCAAATGGTCCCACGAATATCCAAAAAGGATCTTTACACATGCACGACTGATCCTCCTCAGCGTCGGCTGTCTTCTTCTTCTTCTCTTTTTCTCTCTCTTGTATTATGTCCGAACCACGCACTGTCTTCACCTGTAAACGCTGCACGTTATTACCGGTGCTTGCATCCATCTGACTTAGTTTACTGTGGTGGCTGCACTAGAAGACAGCGCTGGATGCAAACGACATCCCATGAAAGAAGGGAGATGAGGAGGAGAAGACAAACCTCGAGCGAAGAGGCCTGGAGCCATAGAGTAGATTCGCTATGAGACCCAGAGAACGAGCCCGGTCCGGTTCAAGCCGGGAACTTTTGCATAGTACTCGCTAGTATACCATCGGGCATACAAGCCAAGTAAGAGAGGTAGGTGAAGACAAACATCGGGGTGATGTGAAACATCTCCATCCGAATGGGCTTCGACACCAACCCAGCCCTCTTTCCTTTTTGCCTTTCACGTAAAGCACTGCTTCTGCTTCATCTCCTTCATCGGATACGTGCTTAGTCTGAACAAAACCAGAGCATAGCCTCCGAAGCATGAATGACGACAACCTCTTAAGCCACTGTTTCTACTGCCATTATTCTCTCTCTTTCGTTGCTCGTCTGCTACTCCACCGAAGGGCCCGGTTCTGACTGTCTTTGCTTTTCCAACACCATTGCACGATTCATTTAAATCGAGAGGTTTCATGGTGCCGACTGCTGTGCATGGAGCAGCACTCCGCAGGCTCTCTTCCATTTCCTTTCTATTTTCCCCCATTCCCTGTAAGGAGCTGAGAACACCTCGATTTGGCTACCTGGTACAAGGGACTACCAAGCTCTTCAGCAACACCATGTGGCGCACTCATTTGGTCTCTCTCTCTCTCTCTCTCTCTCTCGCATACACACACATTTGCATGCTGTTTATAATATCTGTCCATAAACTACATAAGAAGTGCTCGCAAGAATGTTTTATGTCATTTGTACGTAAGCATACATCGGTTGATCGTGTATGCATGAAAGGTAGATGTCACCTAACTATAGAGTAGTTCTGGCAGTTCAATCTTCAAGAATAATTTTTCGCAACAAGGAAATGGTTATGTAAGTGCCATGGCACCTGTTGTGTACGAAAATATGATGATGCTTGAAGTCCCACAGGTTTCTGGCCATCAGCTACAGATTTAACTCCAACACATCAATCTTTCATGAGCTGTAGGGTAACTTTGACGACAACATGATGTCTGCGGAGGAGCAAACGATCCGAGCTGAACTCGAGACTGACATAGAAAGGAATTTAGAAGAGGAGCTCAAAGATGATATATGCCGTCTCACGGTCAGCCTCCACAGACTGTATCTGCACAAGAAGGACATGAACGACAAGCGTACCTCATCGAACGACAACAGTACTGAAGTGACCACTGTGGTGAAGATAACGACGAAGACAGTGGGAGAGTACATGATGCAGATATATGAAAGCAAAACAACTGCTCTCGACGTGGTTAGACACTGCAGTTCTCGATCTAAAGCCACGCCAGGAAGGGTGTATGGTGGCAACAAGCAGACGGAATGGGCGAAGACTCTTCTCTCCACAAGAGGCTCCACTGTCGCCGCCGGCAAGAAGCATGGAAGCTTTGATCGATATGGAAGTGGCAAATCTCCAAATGTCAGGCCTCTTAAGAAGGAAGGCAGGAGTTCGTGTGGTGCATCGAGTCAAACAAGCAAACCAAATGAGAGAAACAAAAAGAAGCTACTTGAATTGGGCTGGAAATACTAAGGAATGGTTGGAGCATTCTACCAAAATAAGATGTTGTTCAGTGAAAATGTATACTTCGGACTTAAAAGGAATTGTTCTTCAGACCCCTTTGCAAATGTATACTTCATAATCTGTCTTGCAGAACTTCTTCTGTCTCTTGTCATAATACTGAAAACCATAGATAAAACTCCAAACATACGAATGAATGAGGCATTATCAGGTAATAGATGTGATTGATGGAAATTGAGCTCATATCAGTCCAACCTACAAGTATATATATCTCCTGTTGATAAGAACTGTTCATTTTATGGTGATTTTGTGAATGGAAAAGGCAGACCAGCTCAACAATCAATTTTCTTCACTGTTTCTCATCAGTATATATACTGGAATCATCTTAGAAAAGCCTCCGTAAGTAGACATTTGAACAAACAAAACCTCACAAGCATGCATATCGGACAAGATCAGAAAGGTCAAACAATGATTAACTAATCATTATAAGACTAAATTACTGTAGAAATGGATATATGGTGGCTGTTTTTTTCTTGGGATTCTATCCTCTAGTTGGCAAAGCAATTCAGTCACTATCTAAGAAGGTTGAAATCAATCTAGATCTAGAAGATGAGATGCCAATTCTTCTTAGTTTCTTCGACCAGTTAATTGTCCCGGATTGTTCAAAGAGATTCTCAAGTGCACACATGCCATCTTACTTTATGAATTATGATCATATTTATAAGATATAGTGATAACTATCTCACTTTATCATGTCACTCATAATTGAGTTAGGTGTAGGAATTATCCTATAACTTTTAGATCATAGGCCACTACTTCAAACATGACAACTATCTAGGTAACCACTATGAATCAATTCTCAATACTTCTCTTTGATTCATAGTTACATGCACCGATTTGAGACATAAAATAAACATGCTTCTGAACTAGATTTTGCTTTGACTTGTCAAAAGAAATTAGGAACAAAGAAAATATTATCAAGATATTTTACCTTCTCTTGATTTGTCTTTACTTCAATTGTTCCTTTTTCTTCTACTTAGATTTGCTTATTATTTCTAAGTCCAACTTTCAATTTATGAGTTTTATCACTATCTCTAAATATTGATCTTATACATGACATATGATTAAAATATCTATTATCAAAAAACTAAATATCATTTCAGATATCATTAACTTATGAATAAGTCATAAATAATTTACTATTTTCTTTATTTTTCTCCACGTAGCTTGTTTGTTTTTTTTCTTTTCCAACAATTTACCTTTATGTGATTAAACTTTTTAGAATAGTGATATTGAATTCCACTCTTATAGTTTTTTTTATTATAATTTGATTATTTTTATTTATCATACCCATCAAGGTGTTTTCTTCCTCTTCCATTTCTACTATGAAATCCTCCTCTGTCATTCCCTCTTCATGTTGATTTTTATTTTCTTTTGAAGTAGAAGACTTCCCCTTAAATACTTTTTCCTTATATTTTTTAAGTAGCATGTTCAACGTTGCTTCACGTGCTTGTATGGAACCCATTAGTTCATCAAATAAAAATGTAGATAAATCTTTTGACTCATCAATTACGACAACAACATTATCAAATTTTAGAGTTAAACTTCTCAAATTTTTTATAATAATTATATGATCATGAAAATATTCATCATAAGATTTTATTTGATTAATAATTTCAGTCACTCAAAAAAGAAAATTTTGCTTCGATTCATTGCTTTTTATGAACAAAATTTCAAACTCACAATAAAGGGTTTAAAGTTTGAGTCTTAAAATTCATTTTGAAATATCAACCAAGCTTGTTTTGAGGTCGTCGCTACTATAATTCTTGAGAAGATTATCTTATGTACAACTTGTTGAATGAAGAACAATATCTTTGAGTCATTCTTTCTATTCTTCCTCAGCCTGATTTTTTCATCTGGATCTATAAATTTATTCTCTATAAAGTCTCAAAAATCCTGAGACTTGAATAGAATCTTCATCTTGATACTCTAAAATTTATAACATTTGCCTGAGAAGATGAGAATAAGGGGTTGAGACATGAAATTGCCATGAAAAATCATAATGCCCGGTTCAGATTGAAACCTAACTCTGTTACTACAAATATTGAGGAAAGATGAGCAAAGAAATGATAAAAACATAATACTATGATATAATTAAAAAGAATACTTTTAATCATGAAAATAATATAGTATTTAAATAAGAGATAAAACATAGAACACTACTTATTTAAAATATTCCCAAATACAAATATATCATATTGTTTTATAAACTATGATCTTATTTATAAGATCTAATAGTAACTATCTCATTCTATCTTGTGTAAAAACTATCTTATAACTTTTAGATCATGGTCTACTATTTTAGAATATGTCTATAATCACCTAGAACATGTCAACTATCTAGATAGCCACTATAAATTAATTTTTAATAATTTAAACTGCTTAAATATAGTCCTACACTTCAACGGAATTAACCCATATTTAATTCCATATTTACCACCAAAACATGATACAAATACATTAAACTGGGTTATTATTTGGTTTGCTTAAAGATCACTTAGAACAAATTGCTAAACTTATTTTATTTATAGCAAGAATTGCCGGCCCCAGCTGGGTTTTTCCCCAAGATAAAATCTTATAGGTGACAAAAATCAACAAAATAAGTCAAGTCCATCAATGCTCATTTTTTGTCTCAATTAATTATACATTTCATATCATCTTGTTGTTGCTAAGGACACTGTAACTGCCATTTTTATATAATAGAATCCACCTATATATTTCTTATTCTTTTCCGTGCCTTAGAAAAATAAAAAGACAAGAGCATCACAACAGTTTTAAGGATATTTTTATCAAACTTTATAAGGCTAATTACAAATAAGTCAAGTCCATCAATGCTCATTTTTGTCTCAATTATACATTTCATTTTGTTATTACTATGGACAAATGTGATTGCCATTTTTATTTAATAGAATCCACCTATATATTCCTTATTCTTTTTCATGTCTTAGAAAAATGAAAAGACAGAGCATCACAACAGTTTAAAACAAAATTTGTATCATATTTATTAAGGTTAATTATAGATTAGATTAGCGTTGGCTACCTTTAGTATTCTGGTCAATATACTTTAAAAATTTATATTGACATTTCTATTATTATGAAAGTAAAATATGTAGGATCATTTACCCTAATACAGTTAATTTTATTAATAAAAATATAAAAATAAAAAAATAATTTTAATATTCTAGTTGATGGTAAAGGATGACGATGTCGTTAGAGGCTGTGGATAGCTGTTGTAGATAAAGAGAGTAGTAGCGAAAGGTGAAGGTCATTATGCATTTACATTAACATTGACATAGTTGTCAAGTGACAAAAGGGATACTTGGTATCTATATCAGTAGTTCTTTCGTCGCTTGGCATCTGTATCAGCATCGATGCAGTTTACCAAGTGACGTTGTTTTGCATTTATATCGACGTCAACATAGTTGTTCAATGGCGAAAGAGCTATTGATACAGATACAGAGTGACATTGCTATGCTTCTATATCGATGTTAATACAATTGTCGAGTGATATTGCTTAGTACCTATATCGATGGTCTTTTCATCGCTCAACAATTATATCGATACCGATGCAAATATAAAGTAGTCCTCATCTCTCCAGCGATGTTGTTATTCGTCACCACCAACTAGAATATTAAAATTATATTTTGATCCTTTATTTTTATGTTTTTGATAGTAAATCTGATAGCGTTAGAGTAAATGAACTCGTATGTTTCACTTTTATAATTATAAAAATATTAGTATTATATTTTAAAGTGTAAAGATTAAAATACCAAAGGTAGCTAATGAAATAATCTACTATTAGCTCTATCTTTATATACCCTTACAATAATGCTACAATTGCTGATTCTTTTCTCAGACTTAGAAAAATGAAAAGACTTGGAAAAACATAACAATTTAATGAAAATCATAATAATTTAATGGAAATCCTAGCTTGTCTTCAATTACCCTTGCAAGATTTCTCTTAAGCATGTATACCCCTAATACCCCTCCTCCCTACAATGTATTCATTTAGTTCCTATTGTCATTAAACTAAAGAGCATTTTGATAGTCCTAACCTATTAGGTTGTGTTCTCACTCACAAACTTAATTCTGTGGATGTAGAACAAAGTGTAATGGCAACAGAAAAAAGTGGCTCAAAAAGGGCACAAGTAAATGGCTACTCTGCTTAGGCATTAACACTAAGAATGCAACTTTTCATGGTACATATGTTTAAAAAAAAAAAAAAGATTTAGCAAGATTAATTGTTTACCTTTCTATCAAGGTGTATTATTCATCATAAGACCACTAACTTTTTGGATTCAGCATAGCATAGGGAGCTTATGGTTTGGCTAGGCATTATGAGTGGCTCCACCATGGACTGATGGTTCACCAGATCACTGCTGTGGGATGCGATGATTTCAAGGGCAATTGTAGTAATCATACCCAGATCTATGGTCAATCTAACTCTTTAAATATCTTCCCAATTTGCCTAATGTGTTAGATCCTCTATAACTGGCACTGACCCAATTTGTTCCAACCCAGATTAGTCAAGAAAAGGTTGGCCTAAGTCTCATGCTTTTGTCATAATGGAGCCAGATGTATTCAATTGATTGAGACCCATCTACATCCTCCTACACCCTAAACCAGTTGATCCCATTCACCACACAAGTAGGTCCAGTGGCAAACCCTTTTAATCATACAAGTACTTCACCTCACAAGAAAAAGGCTTCTGAGGTGAGGATTAGCTCCTAAAATCCCTAATAGCTAAAGAACATACCTTTCCACTCCCACTTGCTGCCATGGGAGCATTTGCATAGACTGCAAAGACCAAAAGAGATATCTCCTACTACACAGGCACAGGCAATGGGCCTTCACCAAGGCAATCAATCAAGGAGCATCAAATCTAATAGGTGTGCAATGTGGCAAAGGTACCCGAAAAGCTAGCATTTAATCAAACACAACCCTATTAAATTGTTGTTTGAGGCATGGCTAGGTTGTCCGAGAGGGAGGCCATCCAATCAAAGTCCATCACAATTTGCCTTTGACATCTTAAAGCTTGGATGGATCCTTGTGTATATGTCATGGATCATGTCACAGGTGTTAGGCATTGCTAACTTGGACCTTGCTTTTTTCTTGTCCTTTGCAACACTCACCCTCCATCCATGGCGTTTGAATAAACCACAAGCAAAAGTTGCTGACTTTTATTGGTGATGGTTCCACTCTCAATCATTCATCTTGTGGGCCTTGTAAATTGATGTTTGAGGAGGGCATTCAGATCTGTGAGCTGTGAGGCCTCTTTGTAACACCTGGTTAGGTCTTCATCACATCCCAGCTCTGATATCATCTGTTGGACTCAGTGATGGAAATATCTCACTCAAATTTGTAGGTGTGGAAGGCCACAGACTAGACAAAGTTGATAAGAAAGAAAGAAAGAAAGAAAGAAAGAAAGAAGAAAGAGAACCACTAGCACACCACCAACTGGTCTTTTGACATGGAGAAACAATGGTGGACATAACCATCAGAAATTGCTGAAGGAAATCCTTTCTTAGGACTCCACCCCACCTGATGATGCCTTGGAATTCCCTTTGGTGTGCCAAAACTTGTTTTAATTTTCTTTTCCTTTGAGGGAACAGTTGTTGACAAATATGTTTCAGGAATGGTCAAGCAGCTTCTGCTTAGAGTAGGCAACTGCAAAGCTGGATTGTGAAAGAAAAAAATCAAACATAACTCAGTAGAGGGAGAAGGGAAAACAACTTCAAATGTTTTCACTTTCTATGAAGAAATTTTTAAGAATAGATTAGGAAAAAAAAAAAAGTTAACTGACACTCTTCTCATTCTATTTTCAACTCGAAATACATTCTAGACCTAATCTCGTCACGTATAGCCAACCTGACTTGACTCGAGTCAATCGAACCGATTTTCGATGTTCTCTACGGATAAATAAAAAAAAATTTGAGCTTAATTTTTTGACATCACAAAGTTTGTGGAGAGGATAGAAGGAAAACAGCTGATCTTCCAACTTTTCCTACTCATGAGCAGAGGGCCAACCCCAGAACCTTAGGACACTGAAGCTTGGGTAATAGACATGGGTCATGTTTCTTCAATCAGAAGCTGAGATCTTTGTACTGGGGAAAAGGATAACATGGCATAGTACTCTGGTCAGGTTTTGGCTGGAAGCAAGACCTCAGTGCTGGGCAAGTTACATGTTAGACTGTGGGTGAGATCTTCCTGATCTACATGCTTTGTTGTGTTGAGGCTTCTCTAATCATTAGGGGCCACATTACATTCCAGAGGAGAAAGGATTTCCTGCATTTAAGCTATGATGTCAACTGTAACTCAAATGATCTCCTCACCAAGCACTGTCATCCATCATGTCTTCCCTTGCCACCTAAATCCACAGCAAGTATGAGAGAACCATGATTTGCCACTGCCAACATGCTCCTTAGCTCAAGGATGCCCATGTTAAAACATTCATGAGCTCAACAACCATCCTAAAGCCACCAACACTCTTTCAACCTCAGATGACAGTGAGGTGGGAGAAGGCAGGCCTCACTTCTACTTCTTGCCAGCTGATCACTGTTGGGAACTCTCTTCACACACACACACCCAAGTGGAGGAGAAATGATAGCAAAAATTGGAGGACAAATGAGATCTATTCTTTTGACAATGCTACCAGTGGAAACTGCATCCATTAGCAAAAGATTTGCTCCATCAATTTCTGATAAGAAAAGTCGAGAAGACTATCACAGTGTAACATAGGAAAAAAAAAAAAGGAAGCTTGAGAATGCAGTCTTCAATTCCATGATCTAATTTTATATTCACCATTCCCCAATCAAAAGAAAACAGAGGAAAAGGTTTCATATTGGAATAAGTCATACATAGGACAACTCAAGATCATTGAAAATGACAATAAAGCTGGTGTGGGGAAGATATATTCTTCCAAAAACCAATAATAAGAAGATTTGTCCTCTTCATGGTGCCTATTACTTGTAAATGACAGATTGAAGACAAGGAGATGGGTTTAGATTAGAAGATTCAAGAGAGAAATTAGAGGGAGGTCTACCCAATTAATGCTTCTGATGATAAAAAGAAAATGGTCGGCAGGAGTAGAGAGAGAGAGAGAAGTGAGTCAGACTCGAGATTTATTCCTCCATACTCCACCCACTCTTCCTTGTTATTCCAATCAGACCTGGATTCAGACTAAACAAGAGGAAGTCGATGCCCGGACAGGAGGCTTAACCCTCAGCAAATCCAAGAAGCAGCCAAACAACAAGTGGTTCCTGCTTTGGGCAGTCTGCAGATAAACAAATCCAAAGTGGATCACTGTTAAGACAGACTCCCCCATCGCTTATGAATCTAAGCAGAAGCCATTGCTCAGTAAAATAACACGCACCTCACATGCAGGAAAAGTGTCACTGTGTGACTCTCAGTATTTTTTCTTGCCTTGTTTGTTTGTTTGGGGTATGGGACTGTGTGAGAGGAGCATGGAGAATCCCAACGCTTGCAGGCACAGACAGTAGTGTGGAGTCTTGAGTCTGAGCCTGAGACTCATCATCCCTTAGCCTGAGATGTGAGCAAGACAAAATAAATAGACCAACCCACACCAATCACACATCCCCTCCCCCTACCCCTTCCCATCTTCCCAATCTCCTTCCTTTTTTCTTTCTTTTCTCCTCCTCTTCAGACCTTTTCTTCTTTTGTTTCTGTTCCTTCTGTGCTTCTATTCTCCTCAGATTTCATCCTCATCATTCATTGTTTGTCTTCCCTCCGTCCGAATCCTACAAGACTTTGTCTTTCTTCTTCTGCGGGGATGACGGAGGACTGTGATGGAGAGGAGAAGGACGAAGAGACGAGGAGGTGGTCTCCCGGTCAGGGGGGCAGCAGCAGCCGCGGAGGAGGGAGCGGGACGTCTTCCTCGTCCCCCTTGAAGAACCGGTGCGTCAGAGGGCGGGTCGATCAGCCGCCTCCCTTCTCCGGCCAGGTGCTTGAGAACGTCCTGGAGAACGTGCTGCAGTTCCTGGCGTGCCGCCGGGACCGGAACGCGGCGTCGCTGGTGTGCCGGTCCTGGTACCGCGCCGAGGCGCGGACCCGGCTTGAGCTTTTCATCGGCAACTGCTACGCGGTGTCCCCGGCCCGCGCCCTCGGCCGGTTCCGCTGCGCCCGGGCGCTGGTCCTCAAGGGCCGCCCCCGCTTCGCGGACTTTAATCTCGTCCCCGTCGGCTGGGGCGCCCGCTTCTCCCCCTGGGTGGCCGCCATGGCCGCCGCCTACCCCTGGCTCGAGCGCGTCTGCCTCAAGCGCATGACCGTCTCCGACGCCGACCTCGCCCTTCTTGCCCGCTCCTTCTCCTCCTTCCGCGACCTCACTCTCATATGCTGTGACGGCTTCGGCACCCCCGGCCTCGCCGCCGTCGCTGAGCTCTGCAGGTTTGCTTTCTCCCCCCTCTCCAGACATTACATCTATTGCCTTAATCGGAAACACCATACCCCCTAATAGATTGTCTTGCTTGACTGTAATCAGACCTCCAATTACGAAGATTGGAGGTGTGGAATTCTTCTTGTTTTCCGATGGGAGATTGATGGTCGTGAGTTGTCTGTAGGAACCTGAGAGTGTTGGATCTGATAGAGAACGATGTGGAGGACGAGGACGAGGAGGTGGTGGATTGGATTTCGAGGTTCCCGGAGACGGACACCTGTTTGGAGTCGCTCTCCTTCGAATGCGTTAATTGCCCGGTCAACTTTGTAGCCTTGGAGGCGCTGGTTGCCCGCTCGCCCTGCCTCCGGAGGCTGCGGGTGAACCAGCATGTCTCGGTTGGCCAGCTGCGCTGCCTCATGGTGCGAGCGCCGCAGCTCACCCACTTGGGCACTGGCTCCTTCGAGACGGTGCCTGTCGCCGATGGTGCTGCAGAACTAGACGTGGCCGAGCTGGAGTCATCCTTCGTCGCTTCCAAGTCGCTTGTTTGCCTCTCGGGATTCCGAATGGTGGCGCCCGAGTACCTCCCGGCCATCTACCCGGTCTGCGCCGGCCTCGTCTCCCTCAACCTAAGCTATGCCATGACCACAGCCGAGCAGCTCAAGCCTGTCATCCTCCGATGCCACAACCTCCAGACCTTCTGGGTATCCATACCTTCCTTTGAGATGCCATGTAGCTCAATTCAACTGTGTTCTGTTTGTTTATTTGTTTTGGAATCTGCTCAGGTTCTTGACACGGTAGGCGATGAGGGTCTACGAGCCGCAGCCAAGACGTGCAAGCATCTCCGTGAGTTGAGAGTGTTCCCTTTTGAAGCCACCGAGGATTCCGAGAGTGCTGTGTCTGATGCTGGCCTTGTGGCGATTTCAGAGGGCTGTCAGAAGCTTCGCTCGATCCTGTACTTCTGCCAACGAATGACAAATGCTGCCGTTGTGACCATGTCCAAGAATTGCCAGGACCTGGTGGTGTTCCGTCTTTGCATCATGGGCCGCCACCGTCCAGATCACATCACCGGGGAGCCTATGGATGAGGGTTTTGGAGCTATTGTCATGAACTGCAAGAAGCTCACTAGGCTTGCTGTGTCTGGCCTTCTAACGGACAAGGTGTTCGAGTACATTGCAAAGTATGGGAAGTTGGTTCGGACTCTCTCTGTGGCATTTGCCGGGAATAGTGACTTGAGTTTGAGGTATGTTCTCGAAGGGTGTCACAAACTGCAGAAGCTCGAGATCAGGGATAGCCCTTTCGGGGATGCAGGCCTGCTCTCTGGGATCCACCATTACTACAACATGAGGTTCTTGTGGATGAACTCATGCAAGTTGTCCCTGAGGGGTTGCAAGGAAGTGGCTCAGAGGCTACCTCGCTTAGTGGTGGAAGTGTTTGGGGACCAAAATAAGGAACTTGATAGTGATGCAGTGGAGAAGTTATACTTGTACCGGTCTCTCGTAGGGCCGAGGGATGATGTGCCGTCATTCGTTAAGATCTTGTGATTTTTCGCTGTTGGTGGAGATACTCGGGAGATGAAGTAGTTATTTCTATTTGTAGGTTTGGATGGGGAGCTTATTTCCAATCGGAGGAGCCTTGGATGTAATCAAGCAGAGTGTGAATTTGGTGGGTAGTTTTCGTAACTCACCAGATGGTACTCATGCAACATACACAAAGAGGAGATAGTTCCATTTTTTAATCGCCTTTTTTCCGTTCCTCATGTCTGGGCTTACTGGGTTACCTATGCGATCGATGATTCTTTACAATCGCATGCTCTACCAATGCAATGAGATAGAAGCAGAAGAAAAGCACTGTGCTAGTTTTGTTTCACCAGGAAATCATGTGAACACAATTCTTCCTGCAATCATGTGATAATCACAAGAGAAAGATGACAGGCTGCTTCGCGGGGTTTCAGATTGACGGCAGATGCAAAATGTACCCTCCAGGTTGTTCATGTTCTCTCGATTCTTGAAAACGAAACGATACTGTCATCTTTGGGTTTCATTCCCTTATGCTATCAGAGAATTGAGGTAAAAATGTGAAACCTTGAACATTTCTTCTCATTTTTCAGGATTTCCAAGTCACTAATGGAAGGTTTATTGTTTCTTGAGAAGGTCTTTTTGGTTGAAGTTTTCGGTGTCCAGGTTATTTGATTGGTAATAAACACTCCAAGAACCTCTTGCTTGAACTGAAGAGGACACTGTTCCTTTTTTCTATTTGTTTTGACTGTTATATGGTTAGTAGTGTGAGATCTTCAATAATGGCACTGACTTTTTGAGTACTTGGATTCTTCTGGTTTGGTGATGGATGTGTCTTAATCTACTAATGATTTCATCATCGTGCTATTGGTGTGCCATGACAATATCGCATGAAAGTTACAACACGTTCCTTTCATCAGCACAAGTTAGGCTTTGGTTTGGCCAATAATTCCTAGTTTAAAAGTTAATACTTTTTTTTTTTTCTTTCATCTACATGGTTGCAGCTTTTTGGAGGATGAGAGGGCTTAGTTCTTTTATGCATTCTTTTTAGATCTCAGATGATGGGCAACCAATCTGCCTGCATCTCTTGTCTAGTGGCTCATGGTATGGTACTTTACTAGACCTAACTTTCCTGATCCAGGCTTACTAATCGACACTAACTACTGTTTATCTTGTGTAAGTTACAGCATGAGGTTGGCTTGGCTTCTATTCTTTTCTTGTATTCTGCAGTCTATTCTCTGACTGACCTCTCTGAACATTACCTCATTGGTTTCCAGTTTGATTTCCTTGGTCACCGAGGACCAGACCTGTGTATAAAAGATTCAACTCCTTCCCTTGATCCTTCCATCGTGCCGGCCGGCACGTAAGCCCAGTTCCTGAAGCTAAACATGGAACTTCTTCACATCGGGCTCATCCTTGACAAGTTGAGATCGAAGCTGTCGCCAGCCTTTCACTGCTTACTCTGAAACAGTTCCTTGGATGACTGTGGGAAGATCAGCTACCACAGCCTTTTCTCCTGATGGTCCTCTCCAGAGCTGAGCATCAAGTGTTCTTCCAAAAGCAGGGAAAACGACCGCTCAATCACAACCAATCATACAACCCGAATGCATCCGGGTCAGAGGGGTCAAGATTAAAGCAGTCAGTTGATATGGACCCAGCAACCCACCACCCAACATGAGTGATTCTGTGCATGAAGCTCAAGCTGTTAAGCTGGCTGATGGAGCAAGTCCAGGAGGAGAACAAAAGAAGAAAGGGTTGGGAGAATGTCTTCAAAAGCTTTGCTTTCTCCGTCTTCCAAATCTTCTCCGCCGCTGGCTGGAGTCAATCAAGCATCCCGGTTACGCGGGCCCGACCACTTTTTACTGCTGGTTGTTCTCCGAGGTGAAAAGAACAAGACAAGGGCACGCGGCTGTTGTCTCTTTCTGTGAGGCAATTTTTGGCTATGCTTTCTGTTCCGGAGGGTACTCTCTCCGTGTGTCATTTTGCAGATGAATTGTGTTCCTAGTGTGTCGAGATTGATTAAAGGTAGATTGCTTTGTGTTGCTCGGCAGATGTGATTTTAATTATCAGCTTTAAGACCTTTGGGACGGCAACCTCATCCCTGTCTGTAACTTTAGGAACCATGATATGATTTGTTGTGATGCAAAAACAGGCATCTCTTCGACGAGATAATCTCGCCGGAGGACGTTCACCAGCACCGATCTGATCATAACAAAGTGGGGTGTTATCACTTCCAGAGAAAGCAGCCAAACCATATGCCGCCTGCGTCTGCATGCCCTGTTCATTAAACTGTTGATGCAGGGTGGATTCACCTTTGACTCTGTACTGACCAAAGCTCGACTAAGAAACCAGTCTGTACTGTGTGTCCAGTAGGTGACTGTTCGTGCACAATATCTAAGCAGTAGTTCCATCCCCTACAACTTGTCTATTTCCTTTATGGCTTCAACAGCCGAAGGCCTTCGAGTCTGCATCTATTATTGCAAGCTCTGCAGCGTTTTCTCCACGATTTCACTTCTTTTCCGAGGGAAATCAACATGAACTTTTCACAGCATAATTCATGCCCGTCTTCTAATGTCAAAAGATAAAAGCGCTTTAGATTTTTCCTTCCGGTGCTGCTGCTGCTGCTTGCCACAGTGAGCTTGCACCGACGTCACTCGGGGATTTGGAAGTGACAGCCTCCATCCACTCTGTCCTGAGTCTTGCAGATTACAACCAAAACCCAGCTGACCAACAGTGATTTCTTTACGTTTGCTGTGCAACTCCGCTTCTCGCAGCAGGTGAAGCATGCCTCCTATGATTGATGGGGCAGCATCGGCTGACGGTGGGCGCAGGCATTCATGTAGCTCTGATGAAGACATGAGCACCCAGGAAAAACGTGTGCTGCTTTTACATGGAACACAGTCCGGTGGATGGTTTGACTTCTGACAGCGAGTGCCATTTCATGGAAATTGCAATCCCCTGCACCGATTCTTGTGAGTATTTCGAGTCCCTATCGATGGGATAATACACACATCTGGTCTCTGGAAGTCCATTCAAGTCTCAACTCGTTGTTGATATGAGATAAAATTAGGGGACTCCATCCCCTTCCTCTCTCATGGGTTCACCGGGAATTAAAAGCCCTGCACCGAGCTGATTCTGCTGGTCCTCGTGGACTAGAATTGCACAGCCAATCCGTGGACGGAATAAAGTAGGAAAGCATGTAAAGTAAAGCCAATAGCCAATCTGAAATGCGTGCTTGCGGCAGACTTTCGAAAGCTTATAGCCAGCCAACAACGATTCTACCTGAGGCCAAAAATGGCAGAGATCGTTCTATGATACTCTTTGAATCCGAGTAGCTGTCAAACTCAGTGCAGGAGTTGACCAACTGCATGCTTCTTTTTCCTCCATTTGGGAGCTCCATCTTATCTTCACACTGTAGAGAGATGCACGCACCCTCACCCCATGTCGAACACCATTAATCTCTGCAACCACACACTGCCGAGAAGTTCTCCCTGTCAGGTAAAATGAAACGAAACACCACCACCCCTGCATCCGATGCTCGATCATTTCTTCTCAGATGCGGTGCGACAAGAGTTGATTTATCATCTCTAACATGTGTGGTTTGTACTAATGCGAGGTTTGGGATTGCATGATCTCGATAAAAGAAAGATAAAAGAGGACAATCACAACATATTCTAATCTGCGTCGTGAACGGGATCGGAATAGAATACGGTCCTCGTCATGCTGGTATGTACTCAATTATCTTTGTGGAGGTACAGCACACATGCATCCACCATATGCAGGTCTGGACAAGGAAGGAAATCCACCGAGTTGGATCTCACCACGAGACAGATCGGCAGCGGTAACACTGCTTTTACTACGTGATTCGTACTTGCACCATTGCTGATCTTGATGGACGGAGATCCTGAACTAGATCGACGGACCTTCATGGCCCACACGTGATGTATAATGGCCGGCCCATTGGCTTATTGATCCGACTCGGTGTCTGCGGATCCCAAGTCGAGATACTTTCCCGCGCTCGCTCGTCGGGGTTAAAGAAGCGGAAGAGCCGTCGTTTGTTTGGTCGCGTCTCGCGGGGAGAGTGGGGAGGAGGAGGAGGAGGTGGAGGGATCGATGGTACACCAGATGGTTTCCGATCCGAAGGATGGCGTCGATCGGATCTTCGCCTGCTTCAAGTGCGGGATCTCCCTCCTGGTGATTTCCCCCGGACCCTAATCCTTCGTCCCCTCCCCCTTTCCTCCTCGGAATTCGATTTCTTGGCCGTTCTTGTATGATCTTTCGGATGGGTTCACATTCCTCTTTGGTTCTTTTGGAAGAACCCTAATCTTGACTGTCTCGGCGGTTCTTGATTCTTGATCTCTGGCAATCGTCAGAATCCGCGATCAAGGAAAGAAGTCTGCGCTCAGAGAGATCCAAGAAAGCAGGCTTGGTGAGAGGGGAGGCGTCTGTCGTTGAGCTTGTCGGAACAATGTGGGCGGGATTCGGAACAATGGAGGCGTCTGTGGTTGACCTTGGTGAGATCCAAGAAGTCTCTGTCTTTGCTAGTTACTATTTCTAAACGATGTTTCCACCTATCTAAAAACTCTTTCATGGGTCTTTCCTTTGATTCTTGTACTTTTACTTAAAGGCTTTTAATTCAGGGAAGATGGACTGTTTATCTTTTCGCCAAGGGAAAATGTCAAGCTTCTTGATCATGTGTATGCAACACTTGTGTGCACACTACATTGTTTATAGAGTGTCTTGTGCAGTCCGAAGCTTATCTTGATCAAAATGTTAATTTTCTTGATCAAGATGTGTTCATCTCGATGTGTATGCAAACGTGATCATGGATTCTGTAGAGTGTTTCCAGTTCAAAAAAATGTCAATGCCCTTAATCAAGATGTCTTTATCTTGATCAGGTTGATCGACCTTGAGGATAAGTTTTTTAGCGTTTAAGAATTAGGATAGCTTGTGATGGTCTAAATAAATATGAAGAGAAATTTTTGGTTTGGCTACTCTGTGTTTGTCCATAATCCATGTAGATTATGAATTGACATGGGGTAATATTTACTATGGCTGTTTGACCTTGGCTAACATGCATGGGATGCATGCCTGCACTTATTTTAGCACCTGGGAATGGAATATTCACTCTCAGCTTCATATTTAGATTGCCTACTTAAAGTAATTGTTTTTCCATGTCCAGTCATTGGTTATTTGGTGACTGAGTTGGTTTGATGAGGGAATAACAGCCAATAAAATGATAAATTATTTTAAGGTTATCCAGAAATGGTAATCTCTTTGAAGTTTCATGTATTTATCTTCCCGCAATATCACATATGGATGTTAAACTGAGAAATATTCGAGCAAAGTTCATCCTTTTGATGTGACTTGAAACAAGTCAATGTGAGGATCCTATCCGAAGATCAGTGATCATGATTTCAAGTAGTTGCTTATTATTGAGACATGATATGAGGTAATATAGTGATCAGTTGCACTTACTGGTAGCTATGATAGGTAGGAACATGTTTCTTTAGGCATCAATCAGATTACACTCTGTAAGCTAGTGTTTGGATCAAGGATTGAAATATTGTGCCGTATTGAAGTTTCAACAATCGCTCGGTACGGTACAGTACTGTATACTGAGCGGTGTACCATTCGGTATATATATACATATATATGTATATATATATGTATATATATAAATATATATATAAAATTTGACGAAGTCGTAGAAAAACTCGATGACGTCGCCTATATATATATATATATATATGAGTAAAAAAATTTCTTATATATATTTATATATAAAAATAAAAAAGAATTTTTTGGCAACGTTGCCGAGGCGACGTTGCCAAGGCGACACGACGTCGCCTTTTCCCGTTGGGGGAGAAAGAGGTGACGTCGCATATTTATATTATATATATATATATAATATAATATTATATATATAATACCGCTCGGTAGTGGGCAGTCCGTGTATCAGTCTATTGATGGACCGGTACATACCGCCCGGTACGAGCGGTATTATTCGAAATTGTAATCCTTGGTTTGGATCTTTATTGAACATGTGCATGTTTCTAAACTTAATGCATAATTTTTCTCACTACCAATAGTTGGGAACAAAGGCTTCTGAATATTGCAATTTATTGCAGAGCAATGCCTTTACTTTACAAAAATTATTTAGCTTTCTCCTGTTTCTGTGAATTTTATACTGTATCGGTGCTTCAAGTATAGAATCTCAGTTATAAGTGATGTCATGTATCTTTTTAGCTTGGTGTGTTTATGTCTGTCACGATTAAACTGAAAAGTGGAAAGCAGATCACTCCTATTGTCTTTTATGGTTATCCATACGGTGGTCCAATTAAAAGAGCATTACAATTGTTTGGATTTTTGCATGAAATTCATGTTGATCTTAATGAGGAGAATGATTTGAAATTAAGGTATCCAATTGTGCCATTGTGGTAACTGTATTAAGATCTTAAGCTCTTGATTATAAGAAATGTTATTCTTTGGTTGATTTTGATTGATTTTTTATTTGAGATATAGGAAAGAATTATGGATTACCTTTCCAAGGCAAGAGGAAACAATCAGATTTTTAAGAGCATTTGCACAAGCTAGACTTTTTTGGTTATCAAGATCACTTGAGAGGTCAGTAAAGGTTCCTTGTCTCTACATACAGTGAGTTCTGGAGAAGGTCTCATATCATTCCAACTGTTCTTTATACTAAATGTTTCTATGTTTTTTTCTTTTTTGAAGTAGAACCATTCTGCAAAATGATTTTGGTTGAGAAACATAATTACTCAAAAAGGAAAAATTAGAATACTTTATAGAAAATAGCATAACAATTTGATGGGTAGAGGTATTCAGGTTATTTTGACTTGTTCATAATTTTAATTTCTGTAGAATGCTGACAGTTACCTTTTCTATTGCAGGTCTAGATGAAGTAATTCAAGAAGTGATAGTTAATGTTGCAGTTTTTGATGAAAAAGAACAAGACTGACATGCATGGTATGAGTCACTTTTTAACTTTGCAGTTAGATTCACCTACCCTAAATCACTCATTTACATTGCATGAGCTATTATTCTGCTAGAAACGATAGATAAAAAACCGAATATAAAAAGTTCTTGGTTGGCAGCTTTTTGTTCTCAGTTAAAATTGTAGTGACAGTTGCAAACAGAAAAAAATCAACAAGTAAACATATCATACTGATGTATATGGTTGCCGCATAATACTTTTTTGAATGTGAAGATTTTCAGTCACGTTCTTCTTCCTGACACTTGGAGGAGACGTGGGACTAGTATCAGGTCTGTAAAAAAGGAAAAAAGAAAAAGAAAAAATATTCATGTTCTTCCGTTGTACGTATAATTAAGACATTGGCTGTAGCAATCCTGGACATCTTTGAATTACATGTGCATTTCTAGAGGATCATCCATCTACTGGAAATTAACAATTTTAAGATCTGGTTCATGTAGTTGGATTTTATGCCCTGTTCTTTTTCTGTTGTTGTGAGAGTTTCCCTTGTCAATTTAGTGTCAATGTGTTAGGCTGTTGAGGAATTTTGTGCTACATAAGCACATTTGATGCATGTGGTACTTGTTTAGAATTGAGTTATAGTCCATCTTTGACATGTACTGGTGAGTACCACATTATGATTTCGTTGTGTGTGTGTGTGTGTATATATATATATATATATATATATATATATATATATTAATCATGTATGTATATATGATTTGAGTATCTACGACAATACTTATTAATTGTTGATAATACAGATCTCTTTCTCACACCAATGAGAAATGTATCGCATTATGTCTCATGGTCTTGTTTCTGTGGCACAACCGAGTAAATAATGAGGGAGAACTGACATGGTAGTTTCAAAAGAAGCTGCATATTTGTAGTGTAATTAAGCATTTTTTTATTGGGAACTAAATTGATGGACCTTTGGCTTGGTGGGTATTTATTTGTGTTTGAGTGCATGCAGAGTTTAGGATATATCCCTGCTCACAGAGTGCATGTAGTTGGAAATTCTTATGATCCGTACATGCTCCTGCAACAACTCTTGTGGAGCAAGCTGCATAAATAGAAGAAGGTAACTCTTTTAGCAGCAGTCCTCAACACGCACTGCATCCGTGAGGTATTATTATATCTTCTACTAATCATGCTCGTCATTAAATGATTAAGCTATTAGACTATATCTATCTATCTATCTATCTATCTATATCTATCTATATCTACCTGTATAACTTTATACTAGCTGTTCATTGTCCTATTCAGTATAATTTATGATAATGACCTGCTAATGTAGTTTTAAGGGTCGGCCATAGGAATGTGACCTTTTACATTTCAACACAGAAATTTCATAGGTATTTTTTTAATCAAAACCCTGCAATAGGAGGAATATACCGGGGATATTCTCTTAACAAGAAGGACATTTGACTTCTTCAAATTACTTACGAGCATTATTTGCCATCAGTTTCTAACGAATCTGCTCACGGTAACGAGTAACTCCCACCCAAACATTTGTAGCCAAAAACAAGAGTCTTTAACATCAACCTCCACATCCCTCGATAAAGATGCTGCAAAAGCATATGAACTCGATAAAACCCAATAACTGCTGCAAAAACATGACAAACTTTCAGTTCAGGTGGACCTCATCCAGGATTGATCCGTACGAACCAACTACAAACCTGAAGATTTTATTAAAGACCACACACACACAACAGCGAACCAATAAACACATTACTTATTTCACAATATTCCCACACATCATCTATCAAGACATATCCAAGCTTATTTGTGAGACTCAACAATATCCAAGCTTGTGTCAAATTCTATCGAGATAGCCCACGATTCCAAACCAGAAAACCTCAGTTGCAAATTAGCAGATTAGGAGTTTTGTAGTTCATGATCTGACTTGCACAGAAGGTTTACCTTTTTAAACAAAAGAAACCTATATTTACACTAAAACAAAAGAACCACACTTGAGAGTCAGAATTTCTCAAGAACATTTTGCAATGATCCAACTGTATTATATGAGTACGTAAGAGAGCGTCTTATGCACATATCACTTTCATTCTCTTATTCAAACAAGCACCACAATGTGAATGCCAGGCATGTACCTGAGAGAACATTGGATCAAACGAGTTAGCTCTGCGCACACTCAAAAGGATGTAAGGTTCCTTCAGCAAATTCATGCATCCTAATACGCTCCAAAAATTCGTAAGGCCTGTAAAAGAAACAAGACATGACAGGTGACGCATACACTTCAGTTTAGTCATAGATCACCAAGTAACTAATAAATATGAATTGTATTTTGACGTAGAAAAGAATAAACAAAAGCGAAAAAAGTTCTTGGTAGACCTTTTCTTTTGCAAATTGGCTAGTCAACAGTCAGTAACAAACTAATCATGGAAAAATCAACAAGTCAAAAGCAACTGAATTGACTTAAGTCTATTCCATGATATATTTTAATGGTCAGACATGACACAAAATCCATATGAAATATACAAAGACTCGGTATACATCCCGGTACGTAAAAGGAAAAACGAAAAGAATCTATATATATGTACTCCGTTGTACGTATAATTAAGACATTGGCTGTAGCAATCCTGGACATCTTTGAATTACATGTGCATTTCTAGAGGATCATCCATCTACTGGAAATTAACAATTTTAAGATCTGGTTCATGTAGTTGGATTTTATGCCCTGTTCTTTTTCTGTTGTTGTGAGAGTTTCCCTTGTCAATTTAGTGTCAATGTGTTAGGCTGTTGAGGAATTTTGTGCTACATAAGCACATTTGATGCATGTGGTACTTGTTTAGAATTGAGTTATAGTCCATCTTTGACATGTACTGGTGAGTACCACATTATGATTTCGTTGTGTGTGTGTGTGTGTATATATATATATATATATATATATATATATATATTAATCATGTATGTATATATGATTTGAGTATCTACGACAATACTTATTAATTGTTGATAATACAGATCTCTTTCTCACACCAATGAGAAATGTATCGCATTATGTCTCATGGTCTTGTTTCTGTGGCACAACCGAGTAAATAATGAGGGAGAACTGACATGGTAGTTTCAAAAGAAGCTGCATATTTGTAGTGTAATTAAGCATTTTTTTATTGGGAACTAAATTGATGGACCTTTGGCTTGGTGGGTATTTATTTGTGTTTGAGTGCATGCAGAGTTTAGGATATATCCCTGCTCACAGAGTGCATGTAGTTGGAAATTCTTATGATCCGTACATGCTCCTGCAACAACTCTTGTGGAGCAAGCTGCATAAATAGAAGAAGGTAACTCTTTTAGCAGCAGTCCTCAACACGCACTGCATCCGTGAGGTATTATTATATCTTCTACTAATCATGCTCGTCATTAAATGATTAAGCTATTAGACTATATCTATCTATCTATCTATCTATCTATATCTATCTATATCTACCTGTATAACTTTATACTAGCTGTTCATTGTCCTATTCAGTATAATTTATGATAATGACCTGCTAATGTAGTTTTAAGGGTCGGCCATAGGAATGTGACCTTTTACATTTCAACACAGAAATTTCATAGGTATTTTTTTAATCAAAACCCTGCAATAGGAGGAATATACCGGGGATATTCTCTTAACAAGAAGGACATTTGACTTCTTCAAATTACTTACGAGCATTATTTGCCATCAGTTTCTAACGAATCTGCTCACGGTAACGAGTAACTCCCACCCAAACATTTGTAGCCAAAAACAAGAGTCTTTAACATCAACCTCCACATCCCTCGATAAAGATGCTGCAAAAGCATATGAACTCGATAAAACCCAATAACTGCTGCAAAAACATGACAAACTTTCAGTTCAGGTGGACCTCATCCAGGATTGATCCGTACGAACCAACTACAAACCTGAAGATTTTATTAAAGACCACACACACACAACAGCGAACCAATAAACACATTACTTATTTCACAATATTCCCACACATCATCTATCAAGACATATCCAAGCTTATTTGTGAGACTCAACAATATCCAAGCTTGTGTCAAATTCTATCGAGATAGCCCACGATTCCAAACCAGAAAACCTCAGTTGCAAATTAGCAGATTAGGAGTTTTGTAGTTCATGATCTGACTTGCACAGAAGGTTTACCTTTTTAAACAAAAGAAACCTATATTTACACTAAAACAAAAGAACCACACTTGAGAGTCAGAATTTCTCAAGAACATTTTGCAATGATCCAACTGTATTATATGAGTACGTAAGAGAGCGTCTTATGCACATATCACTTTCATTCTCTTATTCAAACAAGCACCACAATGTGAATGCCAGGCATGTACCTGAGAGAACATTGGATCAAACGAGTTAGCTCTGCGCACACTCAAAAGGATGTAAGGTTCCTTCAGCAAATTCATGCATCCTAATACGCTCCAAAAATTCGTAAGGCCTGTAAAAGAAACAAGACATGATACAGGTGACGCATAAGCTCAGTTTAGTCATAGATCACAATGTGAAACTAATAAAATGAATGTATCTTGTGACGTAGAAAAGGAGATACACAAAAGATGGCAAAAAATGTTCTTGGTAGACCTTTTCTTTGGCAAATTGGCTAATCAAACATGTCAAGTAACAAACTAATCAGATGGAAAAATAAACAAGTTCAAAAGCAACTGAATTGACATTAAGTCTGAATTCCATGAAATATAATTTAATGGTCAGAACATGAAACAAAATCCAGTATGAAATATATACAAAGACCGGTACACATCGCCCGGTACGAGCGGTATTATTCGAAATTGTAATCCTTGATATATATATTACTCAACAAATTATGTCAAGAAACAAAAATAGCAAAAAACTTATAAAAAAAGGAAGATAAAAATTAAACCAGTATCAACCAAGTACAAAAATCAAAACATATAGCTTATATTATTTAACAGATGTATTATCCGGTATAATGGCATCATACCGATTAGATGAGTCAGTGAACCGACACTGAACAGAGATCCAAACCCTTGTTGTCATTACTCATTGATGCTTAATACAAGGACTTGAATCTCGATCATATCAGTTATGATAATCAATCATACCAGTTCCCGAGCAGCATATCTATCTATGCATTTCAATATCACCTTTATATAATCAATAAATTAGAAAAATCCAAAACAACTGCTGAAATCTTAAGCCACTAGTAAAGATTTCAATAATTCAACTTCCCCATGCTCAACAATGTAGATTATTTGTTCATGTGTCAGACTAGTGCATCATGCATGTCAAAGAAAAGATCCACCAGAGAAATGCTAAAGCAAATTTATGGAGGACAACAGATAACAGACATAGGTAACATAATGTCCCAAGTGCACTGAATGTGTCATTATCTACAAACTAAAATAAAGATAAGAATTAAAAGAGACAGAATCTTCAATAGAAAAAAAAAACCCAGCAAACCAGATTGACAAATTATAAGAAAAAAAAATCTATTCTGTTAAGAATCAGAATACACCAGCATGTATTAGCTTGCACAATAGGACATTGAGAATACAAACACGTAAAGACCTAAGAATTATGCCTAATTCGTGGATGGAAATATGCAACCCAGATCATGCCAACCACTATGTTAGCTTGTATCTAAAGACATGGAACAATTTGGACCACTTTGTATATTCATTACCCTACACCAAATATGTTACCATATCTATGATAAATAATTGTGAAAGTTGCTGGACTGAGAAAATACTCAACTAGGAGCCTTGAACATAAAAACAAAATTGTAATTTTTAATGCAGAAGAGAAGCAATAAAAATGCTCAACACTTTCACATATCACTTTCAAACCAAAACAAAATAATAAAATAACGTACTCTGTTTCTGGTGACATCTAAAATTGGCTTTCTTAGGCTGGGTAACACAAGATGATAATGATATCAATTATAAATAACAAGTCATCTCTCAATCATGAATTGGGAACTCTATAGATCTCAGTATTCATTATAACCACCTAGAAAATCACATCCTAAACAAAAAAGTCCAAAGATTTATAGCATATATATCTTACTTCAAAAGATAAAGAAAAAAAAAATCAAAAGCATTATGTTAATAATTGACACAACAAAGATCTTACAGGACAAGTTCACGATTACGGCATAATTTTCGTTGATTGATTTCTATAGCACCCCAGACATCTGCAGTCTCTGGTCCTGCTATTCCTCCTGCAACCATTGAAGGAACTTGCGCATGTGGTGTCCACATCTGTGAACAACTGCTGTTAGCAGCCAGTTATAAACCCAAAAGTATCCATTGTGAACTGCAGAATCCATTAATCTTACTTTGATTGTGTTATCAATACCACTTGTCGCAACAGCACAATCAAATGGATGGCACTGTATGCAGTTAACAACTAGAAAAAGTAGATAAACAGAAAGTTAAAAGAAGATGTTAACCACAAAAACTAGATAAAGTTAAAAAAGGATGAAACAGAACACACAACACAAAATACACCCAGAGAATAAAAAGGGTTGAAACTTTTACCAGCCTCATCTCCAGCAAGCATTTTAACCAGTCTTCCTGATCTTTTTTCCCAAATAAACCACCTTCCATCATCGCTTCCACTAGCAACAAAAGCTCCTGCAAAAATGAAATGCATTTATGTTGCAAAAACGTTCCACCAAGTTAAGATAAATCGGTGCTAACTTTCAAAATAACATAATTAACACAGACCATAGCTGTGCACTCAAAAGGCAACTAGACTCCTCCCATACCACCAAGGGAACATTGATACTACGGTGTTCCCTGTTTCCACTCTGTCACTCTATCAGACTCAATTTCCCTTTTTTTTCTTTCCAGCTACCTATATCAGTATGGTGGTATGCCATGCCAGCCACTAGCCAGAACAAGGTTGCATCGTCATAAGCAATCACATGCTGCTAGCGGTTTATGAGTTGTATCTATAAAATGACACTTTACTGAGAGGCCAAAGATACACAATCAACAAAATTGCTTAATAACTCTGATATACTATAGTCATTTATAGTGTAAATCAAAGATTTCAGATTCCAGTCATGCTGGCATATGATTGGAGAAGTATGCGACCCAAAAGCATGCCAAAACAACACTGGGCTGGCACAATGCACATGACTACGGAACAATCTCATGCTGAGAATATGCCATGACAAATGAAAACGTTGCTTAAAATTAGCAATAGAAGCAGACATGATAGATTTATGCTAATGATACCCAACAAACTTTTATGCCAGTTATCAGTGACCTAATCCCACTGGCATATACACATGATAGATATATTGATTCTTGATTATACCACAATTGAGCAACAAGGGTTACTTCCTTGCAGTGACCTCTGAGGAATGGCATTCTTACTGCATCATCAGAACTATTTACTAAATTGTTGAAGTGTCAACTGGTAAGGCCACACCTAACAGATACGAAGTTATTATAACTTTTTTTATAAATTATTTTACCATTATAGTAATTCACTTGACATATATTCACAATTGTTAACAAATTTAAGTGTCTTGCTAAGTGCACCTTGTTGGCCAAGAAAGCTAGCTTGCTTTATATCTGTCCCCACATTGCAGTGACCAATATATCTTCTTTTCATATCAATTGCAACTTCAGGCTGCAAAATATGGAACAACCAGATAGTAATTGTAATCATAACAGGGATAACTTTCATAAGAAAATTAGTAGCAATATACAAAAATCACAAGTCTCCACTGATACAAGTTATATTAGACCACTGTGATTGCCATTGGTCAATATAAAAACTGTTCATAAGTGACATACAGTCAAATACCAAAAGCAATATTTAAAAGGAACAGAGTACTGCTGAAAGATACCATCAATTAAAGTAAAACTTCCACACGGACTACAAATGAATAGTATTTTTGAATTGAATAGATTTTCCTTGTTACATTTATTATCTGTGTTAGGCTAGTGGGAATAGAAGTAAAAAAGTTCAGACCTCGTAATGAAAGACAATCCAAAAAATCAAATCATTATAGCAACAAATCAAATCATTATACCAGAAAATAGCTGGCATTTCAAATTTCTAAAAGAAAAACCTGAAGAGTATGGTAGTAATTTTGAGAGGATGATGAAGGTGATCCTTCTGCACCATCAATACTGCTACTTTCTCTTGCTGCGTCATCTCTTCGATGAAATCTCAAGTTCAAACTCCCTCGAAGGATGCTTGATTCAGTATCACGGCCCTCATCACCTGATATTGATGTCTCAAAGTCCAGCTCCATCTCTTCCTCATAATCAGAGTCTTCTCGTTCATAGCGAGATTCTGAATATGGGCTATTCAGCTCTGCTCGAAAGAGCACGTCACTTAAAGATCTTAACTTTCCATGACGTGTTTCACTTCGAGCAGTGTCCTCAGTATCTTTTTTTACTCTCTCTGCTTCAGCTGCATCAACAAAATGCAAAAGGTAATATAAAAATAAGGTTTCATGAGAGTTACTGCATCTGTACCACATACAAATTAGAGTCATTCATAAAGCCCTCGGAAGAAGCTAAAGCAATTAGCAACAGACTGTGCATGAATACTAGCACTTGAGTGCATATAATTTAACAGTCAGAAAAAGAGAATTCAATCTGATGTTAAATAAGAAAAACTTATAGTTGCAATGGAAAAATGTAGTAGACCAAACGTAACACCTACTTCTGCACAGAAACAACCATAAAAAATGAATCATCTGTTGAACACAATAATTAATATTAATAAAAAAATGTTCCCTCATGGATAGACACATTAATAGAATGGACTATATAAAATAAAGCACCAATAACATCTTAAGAAAATAGAAATGGTAAAGCTACATGCCGGATTGGCTGTAACAATCAGAAACTTATTTTGTGACAGAAAAAGTATTTAAATAATGGATGAGACTCATAGTAACTATAGTTGTATAGTTCATAATATAAGTTGATCAAGTTAATCCAGATCTAAATCCATATATGATTTGATCAGCTGTGTCAAACTGAAGCATTGGTCAAATAATGGTTCATAAACAATCTAGTCACACATCATAAATCCAACTAGGGAGTCTGAACCAATTTGATCATGTATCACTATTTACATATACTTTGTCAAATCAGTCCCAACCAATTTGATCATACATCACAATCATTTACATGTACTTTGTCAAATTAGTCTGAACCAATTTGATCATGTATCACAATCATTTACATGTACTTTGTCAAATCACAATTAGAGAAATTTTATGAGCTGCATATGCTGATATCCGCAAATCCAGCTTCAGTTGTACATCAATTTTGTAATCTTAGGAAAGAAGCAAGAAAAATAACATACATAGGAGTCTAGCAAAAAGAATTATAACTCAAGGACACAATTTTAAATCTTTTTTTCTGAATGATCAATATAAATAATTTTTAAACAGAATAACTAGCATGAACTCAACACATTCCCAAATGCAAGGACATACAGTTCGCTATCATATTTATCTAGTGGCAAAGGGCAGAAATATACCTCTCATTAGGACTTTGCAAATATTGTTGTTAAATTTAATACAGGAGCAAGTTCCACAGAAAGTAGCCCATTGCAAGCATCACTTTTATGCTCACTACCAAATTATGGAAGTCATCAAGATTAAATCTACAAGTTCCTCAGTAACTAACCTGCCACAAGATGACCTTTTATGGTTGCCACCATCTCTTCTTCACAGGTTGATGAAGCAAGATTACCCGCCACCTCCGCAAACTCTAAAGATTCATTTAGCTTTCCTAACTGCAACCAATTTGTGCATGACATATAAGAGTTGTATTTATAAATAATCCTTCCTAAAAAGACTCAAAACATGATTTGGCAGAAAACCTGAAGAAGTGCTTCTGACATGTAATAGTGTGCCTTAAAGGATGAAGCTTTTATTTGCCGAGCACTGTTGCAGTCCCTCATTGCCATGTAAACATCATTTTTCCACTTCCTCTGAAAACAATATTGCAAGTTTGGTACAGATTTGATGAAATTGAGTGTTCTATAAACAATAGTGAGTTTCAGGTGAACCTTCAGAAGCAATGCTGCCCGAATACACAAGCACTCATGCCTTACTGAGTGACCAACCTCAGGACCTTTTCCATCTATCACTTCATTACATGCCTCAATACCATAATAAATATTTGAGCCCTCCTCCAGTGTTCTAGCAGCGGCTTGAACCAAATTCCTGTATACGTCAAGCTGCAATTGGCTATGTAGTCAGACTTTGTACAGTTCACACATAGTTTCAATAATTGATAGATTATTATAATCAGGGTTTTAAATACCAATCTGATATTGGTTTCAAGAACCTATATGACCAGAATCCGACTGGGTTTGTTACCAAGATACCGAGCAATACCCAACTGTATGGCCCGTTTACCAGTGCTTGGTCGGATAGGTAAGTGGCTGTTTGTACATGCCAATCTAACTGGTATTTTTCACCCTGATTTTATGTAATACTAAATGCACATTCCTTACTCGGTGCATCAATTGGTAGGAAGAGGGCACTGCTGGTGGTAATGGCAGCTTTGATTCTCCAGATATAGGAGCTAAACAAAAATGTTTTGGAACATCAGCAGCAGTATATCTCATGATGCTCTTGTCATCTGAAATTTAAAAATAAAATGCATATTATGCACAGCTGCAGTAAAGAAAGAAAATAAAATAAAATTTGTATTTGGAAAGGTAAATCATTCTAATAGACAACTTCCTTTAGAAGTGGTACACAAAATCACAGTTTTTCACCAGGTTAATACTGTTTTTTAGATGTTAATTTCAAATTTATCTTACTGGGTGAACAAGTGTGACCTTAGTTCATTTTTTTATGAAAATATGTGAAAGAAGTGGTGAGGGCCTACGGAATATTCCCTTCCTATTCTCCTTCCAACTAGGTGAGGACTTTCTACACAACTTCGTATTCTGAAGCATGACAGAGCACCTTGAAGTAAATGATAGTAGGCTTGATTGCTCTCTTATCATATTATCAAATATTTCTTATATTTGGCTGCTTCTAGTCACAGGCCTACATCATTCTTCTGGTTTAAGCGTATGTTCTTTACTTCTCTTGCAAGAGCAAAATTTGTGACTTTGTGCTTCTACCAACCATGCTGTGACTGGAGACAGCAACTGCCCCACAAGTCAGGTCCACAGGAGCTCCACCTTTACCATGAATCATGGGCAGATACATGAGATGAGCAAAACTTGTTTCACTGTAATGATGGTGAAAACAAAAAGGCCTCTCTCTAATTCAAATTGTTTTGTAGGTCCTTGCTCTAAACAAGTAAATTTTAATACTAACATCACCTATTTACGAAAGTTAGTTATTGAAAAAAATGTCATTCTTTAACAAAATTATTTTTCTCATTGATTCAATATTTCTTTTCTTAATAAGATCAAAGGATTGAAATTTCGTACTGTACCGATATATCGAGCTTTGCTCAGTACGATACGGTACGAGAGTATTGAGTGGTACGTCAGGACGTATCGAATGATACATCTAAATATAAATAAAAATATATAATATAAAAAATATAAAAGTATAAAAAAAATCTAAAAAGGAAGCGTACGCTGCCTCGGCGATGCCGCCGCCTCCTCTTCTCCTCGTCACCTCAAACGAGGAGAAGAATGCGGTCTCCTTCATCTCCTCATTTGCGGTGTTTGGTGAAGAAGGCGACGAAGACGTTGAAGGCCTTCGGCGAAGAACACGACGAAGAAGAAGTCGTAAAATTGCAAACAAGCCGACGAAGGAGACCACCTCTTTCATTGCTCTAGCCGTCGTGCTGGCCGTTACCTCATGGATTAGGATCGTCGAGGGAGGGCAGCGTTGAATCGGGATGCATCGAGGTTCTCCCGCTTCTCCCTCATCTTCGAACACTCTCTCTTTCTTCTTCCTTCTCCCTCGACTCTTCTTCTTTCCTCGTCGCAGCCAGGTTGATATCGCCCGATAGTGGGTGGTCACGGTCGAAATTGATTGTTACTGACCTATTTCCGACGGTAATGGTTGAAATTTCGACAGTTACTGCTCGATATAGCCCCGTATCGTCCGATACAGGGCTATATCAAGCGTTCCGCCGGGTAGTGGGCGATCCGCGTACCATTCTGTTGGCGGACCGATACGTACCTCCCGTACCATTTGAAATTTAGAACCTTGATAAGATCATTGGCAACGACAATAAACCAA
Organism: Musa balbisiana; assembly: GCA_004837865.1. Classification (NCBI taxonomy): domain Eukaryota; kingdom Viridiplantae; phylum Streptophyta; class Magnoliopsida; order Zingiberales; family Musaceae; genus Musa; species Musa balbisiana. The sequence continues at coordinate 27,517,631 of CM017194.1, read as the reverse complement.
ACTATACAATTAACCCTTGCAAATGTTGTGGACTACACGAAAATTATAGTCAATACATGGACAATCAAATGGATTATTATAAGTCAGAACAAGAAATTCTTGTTTACAACAATAAAATAATACGAAAGAATAAAAGTCAATTATCAAGCTAAGAGAAATTATTTAATGTTCTTTATAAAGCTTTTCAAATCTTCACAGATTCAATCCCAGCATATCCAAATAAGTCTGAATCAATGTTTCAAGATGTCCACCTTCACATTGAGATACATGGTTCCGTTACACGGAATAGTTTTCACTTAATTAAGAAGTCCCACATAATTGATTTAAATGAAAAACACTACCTGAGCATCCTTCATTAGCTCATAACCAACAAACAATAGATAGTATGTGCTAATTCACACTGTATGCACGTGCAAGATTGGTGGACAAGCCCAATAGCAGATTGGTGCCTGAACTGTCAATTAACTGCTAAACTCTCTCTAGCCAAATCTTGCTTGCACACAGCCTTAAGGGAGAGTAATAGTGTCATATCTTGAAAAAAAGCTAGCCGAAGGTTTAGAGGTACCTAGCTTGATCATATTATTTCACATATCCTTATCATCACAGAATGCGATTAAGGCAATTAAGTAGTTCTATGACCGAAAACATCACACAACTAAACACGAGGTCGAAAAGATCATGCAATATGAGTAATAAGCATCTTCTGTGTTATCACTTGCTGTTGTCAAGTCGACAACTTTCTTCTGCCTGGCTTATATCGAGTTAGAATGCAGTTACATTTTCGTGCCTTTGGCACATCAAAGCACAATTGTAATTGGTGTGTAACTTGATGCACTGACATGTAGCATTTTGGCCACCAAACACTACATGTGTCGCTGGAAATCAAATCTTCCCTCATCTTTGAAATTTTGTAAAAGGGTAAGACAAGGCATTCATCTGGAAATTTTGTAAACATGTCAGACAACGCATTCATCTATACTGCATTAGTTCTCATCTTTACTACATTAACAAATTCCACTCTGGTGTTACTCTTCTTACTTATAAACACCATTATTTTCTTTGGCATATCTAACTCAAACTACATTTTTGGATCAGAATCATCTCATTTGTTCATTGCCATTGCAAAGATTTAGCCGTTACATCTTGATTGGATCCTTGACCTCACAAAAATTTCACAAATTCACAGAAAATGATTTGCAAGGCTAGTATGATAGATTTTTTTTAATTTAACCATATATTAATACAACCTATAAAATGCTTCAAATAAAAAGAAGAGTAGCTCTCTCAATTATTCTAAGCATGCATCAAGCAATCCATAAAAAGAAAGAAAAAAATAGTGATAAGAAATATGGGATGCAAATGTGTTATCCATGTTTGTAACATATCATATGAATTTAAGAATGCATCGAAAGCACAAGGCATGCAAAGAAAAGAACTCTCTATTTAGATCACCACCACAACAATGGTGTGAGAACTGAATGAAACATCTGGATGATTCCTGCCACGGATGGTGCTCAACATCATCCAAACTTCAAATGTCATAACAACCAATTTCAGGCACCACATGTGGTTTAGCAATGAAAATGATGGAATAAAATGTATATATCTAGTATATCATTCACTGAGCATGATGCCAATTTCCTGAGTTCAATCCAACACAAAACTTAAAACATCATGGAAATTCACAGCATAATAAATTTAGATTAAGCAATACAGTCACAGCAGGAAGTGTAAATAGTAAAAGATCAATCAACATAATATACTTGCATATACCTAATAATACATAATATGTATGCATATTTATACATACTTGAATATACACATTCAGATTCATATATGAAAGGAAGCGTACCACAATTAACATCCATTAGATAAACATGCTCCCCACTGTAACTCAGGAGCACCTCCTCTCCATTTGGACTAAATGTTACATGTGTTAGATGCAAGCTTGACCTTCTCTGCACCGAAATAATACACAATTTTAATGTGGGTCTAAAAGAATTAAAAGAGTCAGTCTTTTAAGCGTCACTTTTTCTCTGGATGGGATCATTTTCCAGAGCATCAAAAATGGAAGAAATAATAGAACATGCTAATAAGAGAATATGAAGGGTCTTTATTTATTAGCAAAAAAAAAACATGATGTAGTAAGTACATTCTATGCTATTCAGTCCATTATGTAAAAAAAGTATGCTCTATGTTTATGGGGGTCGTAAGAAACTGACCAAGGATCATAAGAATATGATAGATGTGACCCGAAATTATAGCCAACTAAGGAAAAAATGAGAAATGAAACTTCAAAACCCTAAAAGAATAGTGACCATTATTTCATCCTCAGAATGCAACTTCTGGTCATCTAACCTGTTAGAATATCCTGCACATTATTTGATTTCCATCTTGTGAAGGAACATTACATGATCCATGTAACAGCCCCACCAGTTGAAGTTATCTGCATGGTGACTATGTGAAATAGATGGTTCCTTGACAAGGAACTCTGACAGTACGTTTACTCCTCAACCCTTTAATGCCAGGTTCCTTTATGTGAGAGGGATATCTTATTTAACACTCTAAAACAACCAGTTACAACAAAATCCCACACAATATTTTCGCATCTCGGTCAATCACTTTATGCAGCTATCCTTCTTAAGGAACGTGCTATAGATATATTGCAGATTCGATTACTGCAATGGAACACATCATATACTCTAGCTATACAAGAGGAGGTCAAAGCAAAAGCAAAGGCGAAACATTAACTTTATCAACCTTGCTCACCTCCCCATTAGTAATGACCACAATATGGACCAAGACCTGACATGCCCAAAGTTTGGATGATTATCTTTCCCTCATTGGCTAGCCAAGAAAATGGGGAATAACCACAATCATGTTTGTGACACATGGCCAGTCATGTCCAAGGTTGAGCCTCCCATGTGAGAAGCCTCAGTCCATGTCAATACTCCTTGAGAGCTGACAAATGTGGGTAACTTGCATGGGAATTTCACTCCCACATGGACTAGAGAGGGGATACCAGCCTAGACCATTAGGAATGATCAAATTTCAGTGCACAATAGCTTTCCCATTTGGGATAGTGGAGGAACTCTTTCCGAAAGCTCTCCTAGTCGAATTTCAAAAGGAGAAGGCCAACCAAGCCTTCTCACCAACTTTTTGTGGGAGCAGTTTATGTTTTTCTAATGTTTTTCATCACTTACTAGTTGATGCTTCAATCTCTAGATACTTTTCTAGGTTATGTCGTACCATAACATACCGCTCGATATGGGAAGTACATATCGATCAAATAGGGGATCAATATGGGTGGCACATACCGACTTGTCAGTATGCTCCACAATACCATGTATTGGTACATCAATACGTACCATACCGATAGCTGGTTGGTACACCAGTATGGACCAATAAAACGAACCATGAGATATATATTATGGAACGTTGCCATTAAGGGATATGAGTTGAGCCATTACTTTCTTTATTGCTTTTATGAAGTCATTAGTTTAGCTCTCTCTCTAGTTGCAATATTGAAGGTATTTCTTGAGAAGTTCTGTTTAGGACCATATCCAATATAAAATCTAAAGTGAATTTTTCATTTTTAAGCTTTTGCATATCCTTGCAGAACTACCCTTCGCGAGGATGTAGAAGTGAAAACACCAGCTAGCGTTACAATATATACCACCTAAGTAGAGAAAAAAAATCTTCAAAAATCATATTTTCTACCCTTTTTCTTTTGAAATTTCATTATTCTACATAATCCTACCTAAAAAGACTAGAATTCTCTAAGCACAAATCCCCAATAGCTAAACAAGTATCCTAAACCATACTATACTTATGTTAGGACTCTTTAACAATAACACAACTCAAAGGATGACTGTAAAGATACGTTAATATAACAAGTAAAGATATCGACAAAAACCCATCCTAAATACAAGAAACTAGAAAATTAACTTGATGCAAAACTAACTGTTCTCAATCCTGAATTGATTAACTAGACACTAGACAAATTGAATCAGATAGAATCAAAAAACCACAACGTTGCCTTGCCACTTGCTTCATCCAAATCAATAAATGTCATGTCTAAGTTCATCTCATTCACCTAAGCTCCAGTTTTATGCCCAAGAAATCAGTAATCAGGTTGATGACCATGACAAGATATTCATGTGGGTTTTAACCTGGTTAGTTTTCTATTGCAGATTCATCATGTGGTGTGACATGAATGGTTGAAAATCATGACTATTTAGACAAGTCTTCAAGCTTCATGATGATGGAAGGACTCAAAAGGTTGACAATTTGGAGACTTCCTATAGAACAATGGCAAATGATTATACTAAATTCTGCTTATTATGTAAATCTTTATTTTAAATACATTTGCGGGAAAAATATTGATCAGTATGAGGATAAGTGATTATTGAATGTGGATTGCAATCTCTTAGGTGCAAATAAAATAATCTAATAGACCAAAAGTTCCTGGATGAACCAAGTTCAAATTCTAGCAAGCAAACATGTCTCAAATAAAAGTGTCTAGCAAAGTTCTGAACGTACATGCTCAGAGAGGTGTACAGGGCAGAAATAATTAACACAAGGAGGTGACTTCATTCTCATTTGAGAAGAGCTCAGCGGTGGAAGCATCCTTCGATCGTACAACCGAGCAAATGCGTCACTATATGAGCATTCAAAGAAAGATATGTTAGAAAATAACATTAAAGGACAAAACTCAAAGGGCGTGTAAAATTTCAGCAAAGACTACCTTGCACCCACAAGGAGCTGATGAGGACGGGTGGGACTAATGTCACAGGACTTCAATACCAAACAATATTTAGGTGGATCAGCTAATGATTTTTTTGCTCCACGGCGCAGATCAAGCTGTCACAACATGGAAGAAGGAAAAACTTATGTATATGATTTTGATCAGATCAGGTACACTCACATTTATGCCAAAAAAAATAGAACTATAGTTGTCTTAATAGTGGCAGATCCACACAAATCAGATCCTCCATCAGAGCCGTGCACTTCCATATCGTGGAAGCCTAAATATGTAAAATTTAAGAACACTGATGTTTGGAATAACGATCCATCTATGACGAACTGCATAATGCATCCCATAAGCGAAGGAATATGACACCGCTCCATTAATGAATCTTCAAAGACAGGTTTAGAACTATTTTGCCTTCCTTATATTTTGATAATTGCAAATAAAATCAGAAAATGTTATTTATACTTACCTACTGAATTCTCTCTCTTGAAATACAAGTGCTTTGTGTTTGATTAAAGATACAAGTAATGATTGCAATATTTATAGAAACAATGCATACATACTTGTGTCTGTTCATGCATATATGTGTATAAAGATATCTAGTATCTACAATTCATTCATTAATCTCTAAGAGACCAAACTGAGAATATTTTTCAGCCATAATTTCCAATAATTTCTATCAGTTGTCTCATAATTAGACCTTCACCTACAGAGAATAAAATACTTTTGGCATGCTTGGGAGATACCAACTGAACTATCTACACTGACACAATATGTACCAATAATTTAATTCACAACACAGTAACACCTTGATTCCCGAACCATGCATGTACCAAACTATCATACATGATATTTCTCATATCCTTTGTTTGTTTTGCTTGAGAGCAGGGGGGAGGAGCTAAAATGAGTGATCATAGACTTTCCATGACAAAATAGACTAACTTAAATAAACAATAACCACAAGCAATAATATACTTAATTAACTACTTACCAGAACACTACGACATTCCTGATTTGACGATTCAGCAGAAGGGCAAGAAGAAACTTCACGTAAGTCATGTTGTCTCAAGGTTCCATCCTCACTAGCACTCCATATGACATTAGGATTTCCAGCTTCAACCTAAATATTGTAAGGTAAGAATACAACATAACTCCCATTATCATAAATCCAGATTGCTGTGATGACAAAAACTCTCCCAAAAATTCAGAGAAAAAGAACAAATGCGAAAAAAAAAAAAGTGAACCATCATGATAACTCAACTCATGATGTCCTAAAAATATTGTTATAAATTGTAAAAGGAAGGAAAAAGATGATAAGAAATCATACTTTATCTCTTCAAGAATCTGTCCTAAAACGTGTGTTCATGAACACTACCGTACACAGAACTAATTATTAATTTGAAATCCAGACTGCTAATTTATGAATATTTTTATAGAAATTCTATAGTTTGTTGAGATCAAATCTTACAGCTAGCTTCTTCACCCTCCTGGAGTGGCACTTGTAAGCTGCTACTGGTTCTATAGCAACTTCTTCAGATCTTTTCCTGCTTAAATGAGACAAACTAAAAAGTCGAACCTGGAAGAAGATAATTAGTATTGGTCTTTGATATCAGCCTAAAATAACATGCATTGTCATTAAAACAAAAACGATACTAAAAACAAATTCTAATCCAAGTAGTACCTCTGCGTCTCCTGCTCCTGATACAATTAGTTCATCGGATGTTTCCGGAACAAACTTTGTGCAAAATATGTTCGCAGAGTGACCAGTTTCAATACTATTCAAGAGCCCCCTGTCACTGTAACTCCATATATTAATCTGCAGCAATAAATGCAAAGTGATAATTATAAAATCAGATGGACTTCCCTATCTAGATAAATCATGAAAGTAGTCTAAGGGACCAAGAAATAGTGTTCATTCACTTCCATTGATCAGTAGCCTACTCGTAAAGCAAATCAAATATTTATGTATTGTCAAAAACATTCTAGATTAAAATGCCATGTATGGTGCTGCCAAAACAAGTACTGACATAATGCAGAACGGTCTTCTACTTCCCATATAAGACACATTTTTTAATTTCGTACCATACCGGTGTACCGAGCTTTGCTTGGTATGGTACGGTATGGCATACCGAGCAGTACGCCTTGGCATACCGCTCGGTATATGTATTTTTATATACATATGTATATAAAAATATGTTTATATATGTATGCTTACTCATAAACATATGTATTTTTATATACATATGTTTTCGAATAATAATTACTATAAAAATTGTTTATTAAAATATCCTCTTTCCATCTCGAGAGACGGAAAGGAGGTGATGGCGAAGCGGGCGAGGATGTGACGCGTTGCCTCTATCCCCAACTCGAACTAATGCTCCCGCTGCAATCAGATCCGACGGGAATCCAACCTGGGGCAAGCTCATCCCCAGCTCCCCCGCCGTTGCCGCTCTCAACGAATGTAAGGAAGAAGACCAAGATGACGACGAGAGCGAGAAGAGGAAGCATCAGTCCTACTTGGGCCAAGATCCCTTCCTTCGTCGTCGACTGCGACCTCCCCGACCACAACGACCACAATCCCTCCGCCCCCTATCGCGTTTCGCCCGACGGAGCGAGAACCCGCCCCCTACAACGTTCCGCTCCACGGAGTGCTTCTTCGTGTCCCGCCATGTCCAACTCTCTTCTCCGTCATGCCTTTTCCGTCCAACGAGCGCCGCAGTTTCGTCTTCCTCACTATCGTGCTCCTCGTTCTGCCTGCCAACTGACCGCTCAGTAGCGGGCAGTCCGCGTACCAATCAGTTGGCGGATCGATACGTTCCGCCCGGTAAGGGCGATACAATTCGAAATTTAAAACCTTGATAAGACATGTCAAAACATGTCATAATATGAAAAAGTGCGGCATGCATGATATGCACCAATATGTTATGTACTTTCACTTTCCTGTACAAGGTTACCTTGTACTTTGAGCAACCTACATGAATGAAATCTTAATCCTCATAAAACAAACACCAATTGGTTCTTGTGAATCTGTCACATGGCTAACTCTGCAAGTTCACAAATTCCTGGAAGTAAGCTAATTAAAATAAAACCTGGCATCAACAAAATTTGCAGTAAGTAGGTTTACTCCAACTAAAATAAAACCTGGCATCAAGAAAATTTGCAGTAAGTAGGTTTACTCCAACTCCAAGATAGTCAAAAAATCACCATCAAACTAAATATTAGTCCTCAACGGGCTAGCATACCGCCACCTCCATGATTTATGAACTTCTAATATTTACTGCACAGTCTGGTTTATTAAGGCATCAAAAGGGAGAAATACCATGAAGTATGTAAAGAATCAGTCAAAAAGAAAGAACTACCAAAAAATGTATATGTGCCACATATAGTATTAGGGTTTCAACAGAGACAAAATTAATAGCCTTCTGCTACAGATAATAATCCAAACTGAAGCATCTAAGCAACTACCAACTGAAATTGACTGACCTCACGAACAAATACAAAATTTCTAATTTGGATAGTAATACTTAGTTGAGTGCCATATAGACATATTATCTAAAGACTGTCACTAATAAAACCTCCTACCAAGGTAGCAACAAACTACAAAAATGGTAAATGCTCATATTGATAGTTTGGTGCCAATCCAGTCGTCATTTGAATCTAAGAAAAATATTATCTAAAGTTGGTTTGATTCTAAACCCCATGCAAGACGCAACATGTGTGATTCAATGCATGTACCAACTGACCCTTTATCTGATTTGATACAGCACAAGAATCATTCCTTCAAACACTTGTGGCCCACTTGCACACCAGCCCAACAGGATTAAACTCAGTGGCCCTGGTTCGGAGTAATAAAATGCAAAGTAAATAATGGAGTCCTAAAATTTAAAGAAAAAAAGAAAAATAGCATCATGTCTGAACACTATTAGCAACCATTTTTCATGGAATAATTAACATAATTATCAGCAAGTTCAAGGTTTTCTAAGTTAGATAAACTAGAATTGCTATGAAGAGCAAATTGTCCAAAAGCTTATTTAACTATTTTAATATGACAACTGCCAAATTATTAACAGAAATGTTATACATGTAGTCCATGTAAGTTGATCGCTATTTGCATAAATGAGTAAGTATGTGCAACTTCATATGGATATGATGGTTCAAGATAAACATCCAAGTGACAGTAAGTTTAGATAACCATACTCTAGTATCATCAGATCCAGATATTAAAAGTGAGCCCTTTGAGTTCCATGCAATGGCATTAACACAACCCTGATGGCCCTGTTGAAAAAACCATGACTGAGATACTAGACAAACATGAAGCTTCATATAGACAAGCACGAAGCTTGCTCAAAGATGACAAAAGACAAATGAATGATCATTAAAACATGTCCAACCATATGGACACCCAAAGATTAAATTTATCTCTTTAACTTCAATTGTATGCATCAAATATCTTAGAAATCCAATAGGCTGAGAAGATATAGGAATCACAACTCGAGACATACTAAGATTCATATGCACAAAAGCAACTTCTTTTATCCGTAAAAAGGTCTTTTTTTTTAAGTATTATCTTTAACACAAAAGTACCAAAGAAGGACATAGTCTGCTACATTTCTTCTGTCTTCCTTTTCCTTGGTTTTTCTTTTTCTGCAAAGCATGGCACAGTATTATTGAGGATCCTGAGATTATGCATTGGAAAAAAGTACCTAAATCAGCACCAGAATTTTTCTCAAGGACCATATGGTACATCAGGGTTAAAGAGGAAATTACAGCTTCAACCAAAGATTAAAGCTGTTAATGTCCGACCATATGGTCATTGCAGCTGCTTTAATGGCTTGGGAAGAGATGTATCATGATCCACAAGCTTACTTGTGTAGGTTTTGCATGAATCTATATAATAAAAACTACAACCAAACACCCAAATTTAGTGCATTGAGTCTACTGACACACAATCAATATAAAAAACCAAACAAATCTCAAGACAATAAAAGTCATGAGCCCTCAAAACCTTGGCCCAAATTTTTTGAATAGATATTTAGCCTACCTCAAGTAAGGTATCTGTTTTTCCCCTATGGTTAAAGAAGGTGAAGTTAAAGAGAGGAAAAAAAGCATATAGTCTTAGATAAAAAACAAGACAAAGAAACAATGCCTTCAGCCAATAGCCTTACAAGTGCTGCCAATAAAAGATAACAGACTTGAATAAATGAGATAAACTTATGAAAGCTGCACAAGGTAGACATAACTGATCATACAAACTGTCTACTTCTTCCAGCACATCAGTTTTCTCTTCATAAAATACAGGACCATGCTTGTTAAAGTACCACCAGAAAGATGCTAGAATTATGTAATGAAACAGACCTCCATTTCTTTGTCCAAAGCAAGCCTCTGCATTAAAGAAGAATGTGCTTGCAGCCTCTGGTTCACATCCTACAAAGAACAATTTTTTTTTGATGATATTTAGCAACAATGCAAGATGCTTGAATCAAACAGTGGCAAAAGAGTAAAAAATAATAATGATGAATTTAAAGTACAGTACTGAAAAAGATATTAATAATTTCCACAAGGTTCCGCATTATGGGCAAAGGTTATATTAAAATCTTTAACATGAGAAGTTGTACTGCCAGAGTTTTCTTCTCCTAAAGATGTAATTTGCTTTTCTTGCTATGACTGGTAGTCCATTACAATGGCGGAACATGACCAGCATCTTGAAGGATACAAAACTACTATGGTATAACTTTGTCCATTCTCCTATGGATGGTCTAGATAGAAAACGTCTAGCTAACTAAATGTGCTTATGTCTGAGTAACTTGAGAGGGTAGTTGCCTCAAAGGCTAACTGCACAACTAAATATAAAGCTGATCCAGGATATGATTTGACCATAAAGTTGCAGAAGGTTTACATCCCCTATAGATTAACACCAATTTAATTGTACAAGTTGATATCAACATCTGGAACTACCAATCAGCCTTCGCGATAAAAAAATTTCCATGTTGAACACCACCAGTACCCCAAAGTAGCACAACTTCTTGGACAAAATTCTTCAAGAATTGCCAAAAATGTTTGAAATACCATGTCTTATAACACCTATCTACTTCACAAATCTAATTGTCTAACTATAGAATTAATAATGACAATCCAAGAACAGGCTACTTGTTGAAACCCCGGCTTTCAAGCTGCACTTGCCATTGAAGAATCACAAAAGTGGAGTTTAAAAAACAATCATTAGCCAAAATCATGAAGCTGCCAGCCAAAAGAACCACCTCGCACATTTAAAAAGAGACCAAAAGTAGGGAGACGAACCATTCAAGATCGAGCTTAAATACACACGCACAACACAAGGACGCTAGGAATATGAAAAAGTGACCAAAATGATTTCAAGTTGAAATACGGGAGTGAAGTATGATTTAAAACCCGACTTCAAGAGCCAACCCTAAGAATCGCAAAACTGGGATGGAAACGAAATCATTGACATAAAATCAAGAAGCCACGACCTACATAACCATCTGTAGTATTGAAAAGAGACCAAAAGGAGGACAAACAACCATTCAAGATTTAGTTTATTTTGTACGGCCGTAAAGCACAATTCAGACCTCGACTCCGAGAACCAATCTTGCCATCGAGAAATCACAAAACTGGCCATAATAACAAGGCCATCGGCTAAAAGAACCACCACTCCCATTGAAATAAGACCAGGAGGAGGGCGATGTTCCATTCAAGATCGAGTTTAAACACAGTCGTAGTGCACAATTCATACACAACTTCATCAACCGAACTTGCCATCGAGGAATCACAAAACTGGAAGGCGAACACCATTCCTCGGCCAAAAACACGAAGCCGCCAGCAAAAAGAACCATCTTAATGTATTGGAAAAAAGAGGGCGACGAACCATTCGAGACCGAGTTTAAAGACGGGCGTATGGCACAATTAAAAAACCTTAACACCAAGAACCGAACTCGCCATCCATATATCAGAATCTGGGGTTCAAACTGAATCTTTCAGACAAAAATCATCAAGAACCATCAACGATCGAGTTTTAATACAGGCGTAAAGCACAGTTCGGGGGAAGGAGAGATGAGAGTACCTGGTGCGAGTCAAAGGTTTGCCTGCGCTCGACAAGATTGGCGATGTTGCCGTCGGGGAAACTCCACGTCTCCATCTCAGGCGGAAAGCGAAGGGAGGATTTCGGAAACCACCAACGCTGTCCAATCTCGCCTCTTCTCGATCTTGGAGAGGCTCGGTTATGCAATAATCTCTAGGTCGGTATGGGAAGCACCGAGGAAGAGGGGCTTCCGGAGCTTTCCTTCGTTTCTTGGGGCCTGCCTCTCTCTCTCTCTCTCTCTCCCTCCGTCCTACGCCACCTTGGCGTTTCCTGCTTTGCTTTCATCAGGCTCTCACCATCATCTTATTTATCTCGCCAACTACAACTCCCCCGTGGATCGTACTCGAGTCTGGTCGCGGGACTCTGAAACGACTCGGTCTAACACAAAGTCACATTGGGTTCATGAACTAACATAAATAACCAATTTATATTTATTCTAAAAGGGATTATTCCACCTCGCAACATCTCCATTATACCTCCTCAATCTAATTATTGTTTGGTTGTCCCTTTTTCCAACAGTAATTACTATGCAGGTGGTTTTTCTTGGAATAATTACTCATCTATTTGTGAACCATCTGATATAATTCAACATGGAGACATCCACGTTAGACGACATTTGACAGATTTAGATCCCTAATAATCCATTTAACTCGCCGAACCCTGTGCCACAGGACTAGACATTGGCCGGAACGGGCTCAACCGGAACACAATCAACATGGTAGAATTGTATTGGTTGTTTTCCTTGTTTCCAACTTTCATAGTACCGTAATACATACATGCATGCATAAACAGGCACGCAGATGTAAAACACAATAATATCTTTCATAGGACATGAATAAACAGCCAGGCAGATGTTTTAATTCCTAATAAATTGAGGAAAGTTTCCCAACTTGACAAAACATTGAACATCTCGGGCGACCCCATAGATGATACCGAGCACCAAAGTTCTTTTTAATAGTAGAGAACATTAATATAATTTACAGACTTTAGAAACCAAAACTAATTTTATCGGCAAAAAAGTGATGATACTGTCAAGTTACAGAGAAAAGAACAAAGCACATCTGCAAAACTCCAGCTGACACCAGGCAATTTTCTTGATAGTATATATACACAGGTTTGTAAAGGCCTATCCATCCAATCACAGCCTTGGGGGCTACTGCTTACGGGACATCTACAGAGTAGTCCTCCACAGCTTGCATTCACCAAATGGACTCATTCACGTAAAAATATAGATCTCAAAATCGCTATCCCGTGTCAACCTTGAGAAAACGGCGGCAGTTTGAGTTGAATTCACTGACCAAATTTTCTGTAGGTTTCATCACTTGGAAGCTACTCACTTTCAGGAGATGGTGATTGTAGCAGTGAGGTGGAGGGTCCATGGAGGATTTACTATTAACTTTTATAAGCATCCAACTTCTGATCATGTCTCTACTTTATATGTTTCCGAATTCTGATCAAATCTCTTGAATGACTGAACAGTTCGGCCACAAACTTCACCTTTATATTGATAAAATATCACCAGCCAATTTACAGTTCCATGAGAAACTGCTAATATCCAATAGCTCATTAGATTGAAGAGATACACCACCTGAAATCTACTCATTTGTGCAGCCATCAGCAAAGGTCTTTATTCTTTGCTTGAGAGTCTGCAAAAAGATGAATTGCTTTAGCATGCTTCCCAAAATTCAAGGAATCACTTGCAGATAATTGCTTTGTTTTTATTAAGGTAAGTAGCGACAGCAAGAAAGCAAAAAGCTTCAGATGAAGGCATGCTTCAGTTAAAGGTGAAATTGTACCTTCAGTTCTTCATGCAGCAATATGAAGACCTTCTTCATCTGCCTATTCCTCTGAAACACCAAGGCCAGTACTCATTTAGTTCTGAGACCATCTCAGAGAGAGATAAATGACATCATCAAAGAACAACATTTCTTTTCTTGAAGCTAAGGTTAATTTGATAGGACTTACACAATGATTTTTTTTTTAAAAAGAAACTCGTTATATGGTAGATCACACACTACAAGGCCATCAATTACATTCCCACTCTCAATGAAAGATTTAAATAATTTTCCACATTATTAGCAAAAATACTCAAACAGCAGAAAAAGCATATGGACCAGCGTATATGCATCCCTACCTTCACCACCTTAACAAAATTAATTGAATCCTTCTATGTTGGCATAGAATACTGGATAACAAACTGGAGATTGTGAAGTTCAGTTTTGTCTGAAAGAAAGGCCTTAAACATGTTAAACATTAATGTGATCAACGTTAATATGCATTTTCTGAATTCATGAAGTCACTTCAGGCAGATATAATACATATAAATCAATAGGAAAGACATTAAAAGGGTATTGGATTGCCCAACAGAAAGTGGGGTCTATCATGCAACTATAGAGCAAATAATTTAATACGATTTTTGGGACAGTATCACAAACACGGAAAAGTCTCCATGAAGTATAATATGTAAATATTTTAGAACAACATCACATGCAAACAAACATAGAAATATTATACTGAGAAAGATTAAACATTTACTGCAGCTTATATCAGCATACCAAACTGAATAAGCACACTTCTGTGCAAATTTTTATCGGTAAGCATAATTTCCTTTCTAACAGCAGCTTGTAAAGTTATTCTAAATTATTTGATCAACCAAATATTTGTCAATTTAATTATAACAAATCTACCTCTTGATAATGGTGATACATTTCTCTCAACTTCTCCACAACATTATAGTATTCCTTCACGTCTCGCCCTTTGGCAATTTCAAGATCATCACCCAGTTGGAGGAAAACATTCCTGTATTCAAAAGATTTAACATGCAAAAATCCATATATATTATTTGCACAGACTCAACAATTGAACATTTTCGGGGTCATTGAAGCAGCTTTTTGAACTAAGTTACTAAAAGAAAATTTTACTAAAGAGTAATAAAATAAACTTAAGTACCTAATTTTCTCCAAATTTTTATTCAGGTAGCAGTATACTTCATACTTCTCACGGTACTCCTGGACGTATTGCTTATACCTGTTCCAATCAATTTTATAGAGTCAAAGCAAAATAAGCTTAAATAAAATGTAAAGAATCACAGTTCAAATATGATTCAAGATATGTGCAAAGCTAGTTCTTTAAGCAAACCTTATTACCTTAATACTAATTTACTTTTCAATTTGACCTAATGTTATAAGGAACATTGTGAACAGTGGAGAAGGTTAGAATGCCAATATTCTCTCTTTGACCAGAACAAGGTGCTAATACTAAAAATGGACTACCCTATTTACCTCATATTTGCAAAATTCTGATAAGCAAAATGCATCAAATCATAATATAAGACCTTGTTATGAATCTGATGCATGGACACTGAACAAACATAACTTGGACATTTTCAAAGGACAAGTATCACTGCATCCATTCATCAGTTATATAGTATGTCGCCTCATCTCTGTTCAAGTCTACAAAGAATGAAAGAACCATATCTGAAATTAACATAATCCTCATGAAGTCAACAAGACCAAGCTGACCAAGATGATAAAACCAAGATGGCATGTCAAGTCAGCTCAAAATTTAAATATCAAACTGCCAGGCCACAAATAGGAAGTTATGTGCAACAAGATCAAAAGAGATGCCACAAAATGAACATAAATATTGGTTATTCATGTGATACAGAGACCAAATTGCTAATGCCAACATGATTGTCATAGTCATTATATGTATAACTGCTGATGCCATAACTTAAGCCTAAATGCAAGCTACTAGAGCAAGAACTTACTCTGAAAGGTCCTTGATTGGACCCCTAAGTTCTGGTTCATCTTTGTCATATTTTAAATAAAAGAAATTATCCTCATCAGAAGAAGAGTCCCTCCTACTCCTGTCATTACCATCATTCACCATCAAAACATTATTCTTACTTTGGTCTGATGCATTTGACTTCTGAGCTAACTCTCCATTGTTCTGACCAGTTTGACCACTATTCTTGTTATCATGCTGTAGCATGTTAGCATGGATTTTCTTGTAAGCACCTGAATGGTTTTCCAGACCCATTTTCTGGCCTGACCGCTTCTCGTTTCTACTAGCTGCTTCTGCAGATTTGTCCCAACAAGCAGCTTCAGAATCAGCATGATCCACTGCTGGCAACTGCTCATTCTGGCAAACCATTGTTCTTAGCTGAGGTTGTGCAGGCTGTGCTGAATCTGAAAAGCTTTCTGCTGGGTCTCTCCTCTGAAGTCCATGGTTCCCCTGCCCTGCAACCCTAGAACCTGTTGGTGATTGCTTCCTCAGATTACGAGAAGCACTAATGCAAGTTCTTCCCTTGCTTATTTCTAGATCTGAATTAACAGAAGCTCTTCCCTTGCTTTTTTCAAAATCTGAGCCATCATTAGCAGGAACCTTATTCTCCAATGTCTTGAAAGATCCTTTTCTGTCCAGTTGTATCTTAACTACCGCAGATTCCTCTCCACCTTTTGGAGTTTCACGAAACTCACCCAATTCCAGATCTGAAAGCTCTCTTCTGAGAATACTTCCCTTACCACCAACAATTTGAGACCTTTCACCATCAGATTTCTCCTTGCCAGTTTGCTGTCCATTAGTCTTCAACGTGCCAAAGTGCTCACTAGATTTTGTCTGACAAGAATCACGAAAGGCTGAAACTTTAGCTCCACTAATTTCCCCAACATTTTTTGCAAAGTATCTCTCCTTCACATCACTGTTATTATTTCTGATATCCTTCTGTGTCTTCTCCTTTAAATTAAAGTTGTCACGTAAATGTAAGTCTCTATCCAAATTATCACGAGTAATTTCTGCATATTTTTTTCCATTTTTTTCAATGTATCTGCTGGGTTTCTCCATTGAATCTGAACCTTTATTCCTATTATCTAAACCTGATGGAAAATCAGGGCTTGGAGGCATTCTGTTTGAGTTTCCTGGTGCCAAAGTTCTTCCGTACATGGCTGGGCTGCATTCCTGTGAATCACTATCTGTACTCTTACCACCCAGCAAAAAATTCTGTGCCTCAATTGTACGGTCTTTGTACCCATCATGCCTGGACCGTTCAGGAGAGACATGCGGCATACTGCCTGAAAAGGTAGCATCTTCACTCTTTCTCGAAGACATAAATTGGGCAGAGCTTGCAACCTTTGCTCTCTTAGCACCTTCTGGTCTCCCTTCAGAGTATTCTGAAGTGAAAGCCCTTTTAGGCTTCTGTTTGGTAACTTTTTTATTACTATCTGATGGTTCTTGATTAGACCCATCTTTTGGAGTAGTTTGTCTCTCATTGTTACTTGACTTTAGGACTTGCTCATTTACATCATTGAAAGAATAATTACCCGACGGCATCTGCTGCCTCTCCAGTTGCTTTCCTCGATAAGGTGAAGTAGATGCTCCCTTCTCAGAAAAAAGGAAACTTGCATTTGCTTCAAGATTTTCAAACGCTTCATTACTTCCATTAGGCGGAAAGCATTTGCTAGGTTCTACCACTTCGGTCATCTGGTCAATCTTATCAGAATCATTCAAATCAATAGGTGGTGATGGAACTTGAGCTTCTTGATCCATCCTAACATCATTTTTTACATGTTCATCCCCAAATATGGTCCATGCTTT
Organism: Musa balbisiana; assembly: GCA_004837865.1. Classification (NCBI taxonomy): domain Eukaryota; kingdom Viridiplantae; phylum Streptophyta; class Magnoliopsida; order Zingiberales; family Musaceae; genus Musa; species Musa balbisiana. The sequence goes on along the minus strand of CM017194.1, from coordinate 27,500,187 downwards.
GGGTGAGGAAGATAATAGAGTTTCAGTTGTCATAGTTTTGTGAACAACCACCTCTTTTTCGTTGTCGCTAGTCATTATATCCACATCAACATCAGATCCCTCCTTGCTGCTAGAGGAACCATCACTCTCACTGTCACTGCTGCTTGCCCTACTTTGACTACCACTGTCACTTCCACTGCCACTGCTTTCACTATCACTTTCAGAATCACTTCCACTTTCACTAGAGCTGCAAGCTTGGACTTGACTATCGTTATTGGCCTTCATATCACTGGAAAAAGGATCTTGAGAACTTCCTACTGTGTCAATATTTCCAGTAATATCTAGTTCTTCTTCTGGATTTAAGTTTGAATTACTTTCATGCTCAATTTTCTCCTCCAAGGCTTTCTCCACATCGGCTACCACTGCTTCAGTATGGTCATGCGAGCTCTCGGGAGAGCTGCAAATTAAAGACAATTTTATTTTGAGCATTTGTGAAAACAAGTACTTTACAATTGTTTATCATGTACATCATATGTACAACACTGTTTCCCCAGTACAACACATTCTTTGGGCGAAAACAATCCATATAAGAATTTCAACACAAAATGCAGAGATCCATCCAAACAAAGACAAATAAGAGCATAATGCCTCATGTGATATAGCAATCTGATATTAGTGACTAACAAAGAATAAATAAATAAAGCAAGAAACACAAAGTACTGCATACATTTACATTCTGGATCTTGTATAATGTCCTATGTGTATGGCATGCTCCAATCTACTGTCCTAGCACCTTGCATAGGTAGGTGCCGCTTGATGGGTATAACACATGATGGTGGCACAAGTAGATATTAGCATGATATTTATATATGGATGGCTAAAGTTAGATGCTTGCATAAAAATTACACCTGAAATAACCACCAGTTAACTAACGATTGTCCATTTGAAGAATTTCTACATTGGATCATAGATATTGCAAAGAAGAGCATCTACATGAAGAAAATCACAGAGAGAACTACATACAACTTAAAATGCATAGACAACTTTACAAAAAAAATCATTTTTTGTTATACATACTTACATAGTCATTCATGAGGAGGAGGACAAACCTATGACATTTAAATTAGCACTTTTCTTTTTGTTGTATGTAGTTCGCAAGTTAGTTCTAAGAAATAAATAATTTAAAAATGAAGAAGAAAAGCACGACAGAACTATATCTTAAGCTATTCACATCATTTCACTATGGATTGGCAATATTACAATGGAAATCTTGTCCAAATTCAGCCAAAAGCTTGTGTACTGCATCCAAAGAAAAAAAGCAAATAAGAAGGGAATTTTGAGGTGTCACATGAGATTTTCCTTAATTTTTTTCTTTTTTCTCTGACTTGTGTTTTCAGGGGAGACAGCAGGAGGCTGCTGAACAAGCTATAAGATACTGATGCACCTATACATCATATAATTTTTCTTCTCTCTATTTCTAACCAAAACCAAGTAAAATCAAAGTTTCCCTTCTATTTGCTTCCTAGATCTAACTTTGCTGGTTAGAAAGAAATTAGAGAAATACAAAATGGAATAATTAGAAACATGTGGTGAGAAATACCTCCCGCTTTCAGGTGCTCGTGCAATGGAGCTTTCCAACTCCACTCCAGGTTTCAAGAAGTACCTGCCTGGGGCTTGGCAAATGGCAATCTGTTAACCAGATAATTTGGAAACATGTCAATCTCTATCACATGCTGAACTCTACCATAGTTCTCTAGTGTAAATTTCCCAAATTGCTAAAAGATAGTTTATCTTAACTTACATGTTTTATGATACTCTCGATCTTCTTAACAGAGTTTGGAACTCTCTCTCCCACTGCTTTCTCCAAAGCCTAGAATAAATTAAATATTTCATTACAATTTAGAAATAAAACCAAGAGGAAGATTCACGACTTATCTAAATATGAAATAAAAAAAATATAATATCCTTTGCAACGATAGTAATTTTCATTACAAGTACAGTTCATGAACATAGAGTATTGTACAAGGAAGGTGAGCATAATATCCTACTGGGTCTTTCCACACAGCTTCTTGACAGAGATTTATGCTCCATGCTCATCTTGGTGTAACAGCACATACGACTCCTCATAAACATGGGAATGGTTGAAGAAATGTAAATAGATAAATATAAGTGAGTTCATGAAGACAAAAAAAAGACGGATACTGTCTACGTGCTTCTAGCGAGTATGATAGCCAATGAAAGCAATCAGATGGTCTCAGCAGAGATAAATTCCACAATCTATGCTTGAAAACTAATGCTCCAAGATTTCATCCCAATCCATCACTAGAATTGAATCATCATATAGTTCATTAGAAAAAATAACAAGATATCTAAAAGCTCTTTGTTTTACTAGTGATGTTGCCCTTTACAGAGCTGAATTGCATGACAAAGTCAATGCTACAGAAGACAAATAGTTAGGACCTCATAGCTTGTTGTTGGTGGTAATGGTGAGAAGTAAGATTTGTATTCCACCAAATCATAAATACGTAAAAACCAGGCCAGCAAAACTATTTTCCGTAATTTCACATCAAAAAATGATAAATGAAGGAACAATTCACTAATGGAGGAGAAAGGAGAGTCCTCCGAAGTCAGGAAACGGTGCAACTAATACCATAGTTAGCTTTTTATAATTAGTTTTGCCCATTGTGAAAATGAGCACTAAATTACAAGCCTGAAACTAAATAAAAAAAATCCCACGTTCATTTGCCTTCAAAATAAATCAACAATCCTACATTATTACCTTACCAAGAAAGTGCTTGTCAATATTTTTCGGTGCTTGTGAATTCAAAGATGATTATATCACATTATTCAGAAAAGACATTTACCTTCAAGTTCATTCCTTTGGGATTTTCGGACAGTACAGTGATCAGAAGGTGACGCAAATCATGTAATTGATCACCAACTTGAACTGCATGCCCACTTGCATCATGCTTAACACCACTTGAAACCCTGCTAGGGACTTCCTTAAAGTTCCCAGGTTCCTCTTTGTTTATATTTGAGGAGGGAATATTGTCATCATGTTGTTTCTGGCCTTTCAATGAAGTGCTAATTCCAAAAGTTGAACCAGAAGTCCCAGGTACATGTTGCTCAGGAGGTGAAGGAAGTGGTGACACTGAAAGTCTGCCTTTATTGTTGTTTGATGCTGTTACAGACTTCACAACAGATCTGGAAGGACCAATATTGGAAACTGAAACAAGCAAAGACAAAAGGAATAGATGATTCAGCAATCCCATCTCTCAACAAGAAATAACTAGAAAAGACAACACATCATAACCAAGGTACAATGAAAATATGAGTACAAAAATGTGAAATTTTATGAGCAAGTGACAAAGTCCACCTTGATTTGAGTCAGTCTTCCGCTTTTTAAAAAACTCCTTCTTCTGTTTCCAATTCATTCTTCGCATACTACCTAGTGGAAAAGAAGCCACATATGATGCATCAAGCAGACTTGAGGCAATATAGAATTTAAATGCACATCTGAACTCCAAGAATACTGATATCCAATAAAAAATAATAAATAAATATTTTGAAGTATAATATTGCAATCAGGCTGTAGAGCTTGCTTCCCTGGTACAGAACTATTGACCGCTAAGGAAATCTTAGAAGTTAACTAGAGGATTAATTGTTCTGATTATTGAATTTTACCCTGTGGAAATCAAGAGTGCCATGGGTTCAAGATACCATTGATCATTACAAAGTACAGATTCTCAAGTTGGTGCTACTGTTATTCAAAACTTATTACTCTTACATATGATCTCCTTCAGCAGTCAATAGTAGTAATGTTGACAAGTCTATTATCATCCATTGTTACCTTTTCTTTCAAATGTTACCTTACAGTCAAAGGACATAATAAAACATAAGAAAATATGAGAAAATTTCATGTGTGTCCTTGCTAGCACATGCCTTCCAGCACGCTGTGCCAACAAGATAATAGCAATTGTACATGGGTGGATGACCTTGTAAGAAAAAGAAATGGGCTTGCATAGCCATCGTTTTGCAGCTAATGTGCCTACCATATAGTTGAAACAAAAACATGTCATACAGTGCTGGCCACAGGCCATCACATCGTTGGAACATTGTACATTACTCGTGGACACAAGTCAATATACATTAAACACCAGAAATGCTTTAACTGAATGAATAAATTAATCAAGTAGACTAGTGAATATTTGTTCTTCTCCCTAATAAGTTCTTTTTTTTTCATTGACAACAAGTTATATTAAATCAATTAAGAAAGGAAAATTAAGCTAAAAAATAAGCAACATCAACTAGAAATTGTAGCTGACATCCAACTAGCTATATTGTTGGTATCCGATACACACACATATATATAACACCAGAAATGCTTTGACTGAATCAATAAATTAATCAAGTACACCAGTGAAATTTGTTCTTCTCCCTAATAAGTTTTTCTTTTCCATTAACAACAAGTTATATTCGATAAATTAAGAAAAGAAACTTAAGCTAAAAAATAAATGACATCAACTACAAATTGTAACCAACATCCAACTAGCTATGTTGTTGGTATCCAATACACACACACACACATATGGAAGGAAAAAATACATTACAAATTGTAACTTACACATAATTTTCTAGCTATGTACAAATTACAAATAACTACCAAAAAATAATTTTATAAGTAAATAAATAAGAAAATTTTCTTTTCTAGGGACAAATAACTACAAGAAAACAATGAGCACATTTGGTGAGAATGGTCTAGTACAAAGTAAAAAAATGTCTTTGTGCAGATTTAGATTGTTAATTAAACTATAAATTGGCTAGAAAGTATACAAGGTTTTAGAAAATGATGCTCGATGCAATTCCAGAATATATACAAAGCTCTAAACACAAATTTATGAAATGGCTGACAAAGAGGTTTTTAAATTAAGCATTGATATTGAGCCACAATGACTTTCTCTAAGACATTATTCTTATAATCACTATTGTCAAATTCATACTTTGTTGGACACCAAAGTTTATCATATGGTTGTTACTGGTTGGTATCATCTTTTTAGTATAAAGAGTGACTGGCTGGTACAGGTCAGTATACCATCTGGTATACTGGCATCATGCTAGTTTAATAAAAACCCAAAAGCAGTACTGAACCACAATTTAAATCCTTGAAGAAGTGTATCATTCTTGATAAAATTTAACAACAATTGATTGCCGAAAGCACTAAATCAAAGAGAGCTTTAGCTAAAAATATATGCAAGTGGTCATAATGAAAAAAAGCACAACATAGAAAGGGCACACACAAACAATGAAAAGAGAAGTCAAATCATATGCACTTAGAGCAGTGATGTGATCCATATAATATTCAGACTAAGGATCAGTAATTGATTTCAAATAAATTCAGATTCATCCAACTAATTGAATTTCTAGTCCAATATAAAGGAACCCCAAAATTTTCATGATCATGATGAACTTAAAGTTCACAACAGTGATTTAAAAGGTGGTAGACACCAAAAGGCGCCAAGGTCCGAAAATGCTCAAGGCGCTAGGTGCTCTCCTAGGCACTGCCCAAGCGAAGCGAGGTACTCTGAAATATAAAAATATAAAAATATAAAAGTATAATTAATAAATAGAGATTAACAGTGCTAAAATCTAAATAGGGACTATTATATGATAACAATGGTTAACAATTTGCTGTCAATAGTATTTTAATCTACTGTTAACAGTAGTTAGAGGGGAGAAAAAAGTCACTGACAGTGGAAAGTAGAGAAGGAGAGGGCGCCGATGACGAACGACAATGACAGCGACAGAGGAAGTTGCAGACGATAGCAATAGCGACGGAGGAAGTTTCGGACGACGATAGAGGAAGCTACGAATGACAGTAGTAGGGATGGAGAAAGCTTCGAATGATGATAGCGACGACGACAAAAGCTGTGGATGGTGACATTATGGGCGGAGGAAGCTTCAAATGTATCCGTAGGTAGCAGAGGAAGCTGCAGTCCTCTCCCTCGACGGTGGAAGGAGATGCACATGGAAGCAACGACAACGGAGGGAATTGCACACAAAAGCTAGACCTTCGAACCCGTCTGTTGGTGGCAGAGAAAGCGTCAATCCTGTGCGTCAACGACGGAGGCAGCAACAAAGGAAGATATGACGGCAAAGGCAATGGCTGCGCACGAAGTAGAGTTTATGGCTCGGGGTCGTGCGAGGGGGCAGGGTTTACATGCATAGATTTAGTAACATCATATAGCTTAGTTGGTTTAATCAAACCACCTAAGCTACTGTTCAACTGAACCAAACTTAATAGTCTGGTTCGGTTGCTTCGTTTCAATTGGGCGCTTGCCCGAGGCTCCCAACGCCTGGGTTCAGGCGAGCAACCTAGCAACACTTCACTGAAGCGCGTCAATTGGTCGATGCTTGAGGCGCTCAGGCAACTATTTAAACCCTTGGTTGGCAATTTCTATTTAAATATGTTTAGGAACCCATCTACAAGTTACGACATGTTCACTTCGGCCTCTAAAAGAATGTCAAAATTCATATGTCCATTTCTGTCCAAATGCAGATTGGAAACTCAACTCAAACAAAAATCAAGAAAAAGAAAGGAGATTTCCAGCTGTTATCCAATGATTTAATTCAGTCAACTTTGCTTGAAGAATTACTTCCAACAAAAATGGAACAGAACGCAGGAAAATAACACAAAAGCACATCACAAATTACAGAAATTCAAAAGATAAACAGCAACTGACACCAACATCAGAAGAGTAAGTACTGACCCTCAACAGCAGCAGCAGCAAATGTTTTGGCCTGATTTTTCACAGATGGATTTGCAGGGTCTAATACTATGGCCCTGTAAACAGAACAGTCAACCAAAATGAGAACAAGTCATTCCATTAAATAGAATAGACAGCTAAATACATACAAGCATATACAACATACAGAAGGAAATACGATAAAATCAAAATGTTTGTTCTTCTTCACATAGACAATGGCATAGGACAAAAAGAAAAGTGCTTGTTTAAACAATAAAGCCACAAATGAATCGAAATTTAGCCAACATTCAATAAGTGTGATTTTCCATAAAGTCAAGTCCTAGCAATTGCAGTAAGAAAGTTCAGCAGGAGCATCTTTAGCTAGGTGAACTATAAAAATCTACTTGTAATAATCTATCAACATAACTACCCTAGGGAACTAGTTTCTTGTCAAATTATTTAATATTTCATACAGGCAATTGTAGTATCACAGGACATAAACACTCCCCCTGATGTCACATCTTGTGTTACAAGAACTAAGATCACTAAAAGCTTCTTATCATATTATTTGATATTCAATACATGCAATGTAGAATAAACACACCTCCTAGTGTCACATCCCATATTATAAGCACTAAAATCACTAAAAGCTTCTTTTCATATTATTTGATATTTAATACATGCAATTGCAGTATCACAGGACATAAACAGGTCCCCATATGTCACATCTTATATTATAAGCACTAAGGTCACTAAAATCCTTCAACTTTAAGACGTGAGTTTGCTTGTTAGAAAGAACTTAACAAAGGACCAGAAATCAAGAACAAGCCAATGATGAATTAAAATCCAGTGGCATGGGCATGATGAAAAACTCTTAGATGTTGGAGATCTAGTCTATGCACAAGTAAAATTAGAGTATAGATTGATGAAAACAGGTACCTTCTTGAAGTGAATATTGACAGTTTTGAAGCACACACAGTCAGAAGCAAGATAATATTTTTGGAGATTGAGCTCAATAGAAGAGTCCTCAGTCAACTTACTAAAAACTGGAATGATCAAACATGGATTACGTCCATATAAATTGGAAGTTGGGACAATGATATTCATAAATAAAATGGTGCAGCAAAGTTTCAAATACTGGTCAAACTGATATGTACTAACCAATATTTACTGGTCAGATGAAGAACCAATTTCGGACCATATCAGTCCATAGTGATTGAAATTCATTTTCTTTTTTTTTTCTGCTGGTAGGAAACAGTGCAGATCAGTATACCACCCAGTATAGTGGTATTGTACCAGTCTGATCTGTTGTCAGGACATATCAGATTGATACTTAAAAGTTAAAACCTTGGTCAGTAACATAATCAAATGGCTTAATGCAGAGAAATTGAAGGGCCAAACAGAGGTCATTCACCAATTTGGCAAAAATAAAGTTCATATTGGTTTAAAAGTGTTAGACATAAATCAAGACAGCTTCTATAGCTTATCACTGCCAAGTGGCAGTTCATTGCAAGTGAATAGCAGCAGAAAACGTTTTTTCGGGAAGATATTTCTTCTAAAGTATGCACAACAGACATACGATATCCTGTTAAGGAAAAGTGCATAGCAACAGAAATCTTATTTAATGCTGATTAAGGAGCTCTGAAACATACTTCCGAGATTTAGATAAGCGTTCAGCCTCCTCCGACCGCATTTTTACATGGTTCTTTGTGGACTCATCTAGGATTCGTTGAACAGTCAACTTGCGCCATGCAGAGCCACTTTCAACAAGCAATCCATGTCCACCCTCTCCACTTCGGTGTTCCTCATAAATATCACAAAGATCTCCAAGTTCCCTTGACCATGTAAAACTGAATTCTTTACCTCCAACATCTATGACCTGATGCAAAGAAACACATTTTTAATAATGGCCATTTGCCTCAATATGCTATGGAAATAAAACATTGAAGGAGCACATAGCATCAAGCCCAGCAGATGTCATTTCACCCATTGTTTAGTTCCCTTTGAAAGCATCAATGCATTGGTCGTTTTACAATTTGTTTCCTTAAAACCTTATTGACTCGTACCAATAGTCAAAAAATTAACTATTGCTGGAACTTGCCTAATTTTGAACTTTAGCTCATGCAACAAGGTTTTTGAGACAAACTAGGAATAAGAATGACACATTGCAGACATATTAAAATATACAACTAATTTTTGGTGCCTCACTTATGGACCACCATCTTCAAAACAGTGGTAAAGAAAGGACAATCCAGTAAAGCCTTCATGCATATGCAAGTGAAGAAAAAGAATTCTCACTTATTAAGTTGGTCATAACCAACATGAAACAAATCAATAGAAAAATCTGATTTGACCCACTTGAGCTGAGCAGGACATAAATTCAGTCCATGCCCTATCCTAATAGGCAAGGGATGAATGATGACCCTAACAAATCATAGTGATATGATGAACGTAGTGATCGAAATATTGATTCGTCAAACATGAACTTTATACTTCTTTCCTTTACTTCTAGGAAAGAAGTTGAATGTATCAATTAGATATTTCCCTTTTTATTCATCACATGGGTCATGAGTGACATTCTACTTTTTAAAAGGCTTACCAAAACACAAAGATCTTAAATTCAAGAACCTACGGATTTTAGAGAGGACTTGGAATGCTAAAATAGAGGGGAACAGAGAGTGATAGGAAGACCAAGCTGTATCCAGGACACTTAACCAAAACTACAGCTCCTTTGCCTTTGACTCATTCTTGTGAAGGTGTCATCAAAATTACTCTGTTGAATCTTAATTGAAATAAGACCAGAAGAAAGCAACCAAATTCTCAGATTATATGTATTATCAATATCCATACCACGTGAATTCCATTGAGTCACTGAACTTATTACACATCAATCAAAATCCTTCACGGTTCAAACAATGCAAAGAACAAGGATAGAAAATCACATAAAGAGCATTTAACGCATACATTAATATAAATAAAATCATCTCAGGCATACAAACAAAAATATGCTATTCAAACGAACATCAAAGAACAAGAAACCGAGACAATCGAGGCACTCATTCGCAGAGAACCAAATACAATACTGGAGATCAAATAGGGCTTACGTTTCCCGAGGTGTTAAAGTTCGAGTCAAACTTGATCCTGGCGATCCCTCCCTGCGCCTCCACGCGCCTGATTTCATCAACCAGGTCAGGCGTGAGCCGAATAATCGCCGCGAAGTCGGGCGGGCCGCTTCCGGATTCGAGGCTGAAGGTCTCCTCACGCGCAGGCGCGGAGGGGGCAACCGACGTACCGCCAGGGCGGCTCCGCGCCGCGGCGGCCGAGGCCCCGATCGGCAGGCGCCCGCCCGGGGCGGCGCCTGGGCGGTGGAGGGTTGTCGGGGGCGGAGCAGGCAAGGGGCGCTTTCCGTTCCCCCGCCCCGCTCCGGCACCCCTCCCTAGCTTGAACATCGACGGACAAGGGATCTACTTCGTCTCCGTCGCCGTGGGTGGAGGTGGGTGCCGGTGGCAATGGCGAAGAGAGACTCCTTGCTATCGCCTTTAGGGGAAACTATAACAGGAGGTTTATTCCTCGAAGCGTTTTTGGTATCGTCTGATATATATCGCTGCAATTTAATACAATACACCGAAAAAAAGAAAAAACCTGTATCTGAATCGTGCAATGACCGAAACACCCTTATGCACCCAATTGGATCAAATTGTCTCCTTATCTGTATATGATCGATATGGGATCAAATGTCATAAACGCAATGAGTGCGTCGCCCCGCTGATCATGTTGCATCATCGTCATCAATGCTTCCCTTTGGCTACAGAACGGGAAAGGCGATGCACTCGAGCCTACTCCGACGGCCATGGAACGGCAGACAAATGCTCCTGCTCACTTTTCGAGCAGCGAAACTCCTTCTTGGCTCGCTCCTCCTCGCCCTGGTGGCCCTACCCGGCTGGAGACCGCGGCTTCCGCGCCTGCTCGCAGAAGAAACGTACGTGTGGCGAAGCCGGAGACCAAGCGCCCGACCGCTCTTTGGGCACACGCATCCGCGCGATACGTCGGCGAGGCTGTAGGCCGTTTGCGAGGTTGCCGCTTCTTGAGGTGCGGCCGCCGCAAGGCCGTACGCTATCTGTAAGAAATCGGGGATTCACTTCCATCGCAACTTCTTCTGCTTTGGTTTCACTGACCTCATGTCGATTTTTGTTTTCTCTTTTTGGTAGCTTTTGATTCTTGATGTTTAATCATGCATATATAATTGCTTCTCCTTAGCCTAAACTGGTTTGGGCATTGAGAGGGAATGTTAAAGCTTATAAATATATTGAGTATTTTTCTATCAGCTTAAGCTGTTTTGTGGTTCCCTAAATCAAATCTTTATCTTTCTAATTTGGTAAAAGTTGATGCTTATGCTAGTTTACTGTTTGAAACTGATGCTTGCTTACTGAAATCTAATTAGGCACTGTAGTCACTGTAGATAATTTCTAGGAGAAACTGTGTGCTCGCGGCATGTATATCTCTTTGTATTCAAGTAGGTGAGATACTGAAAAGGGTTTAAAAGGATTTATGAAGAAGGGCTGAATGCGCAAGCTCTCTTCCTTTTTCAAGATAAGATTGCATAATTTCTAACAGAGATGAATTATATAAAAGATTCATTGGCAGCATTTATTGGAATGAGACTTTAAAATGTTCTTGTGAAAAGTATAAACACCATCAAGACCGGTCCGATGGAAGCACCTACAATTTGGTACACTAGGGGTTGATGTCACCTGTGGGACTTGTCGCCGAGGCAATCATCATGTTCTTAGTCATTTGATTGAGATACGGGAGCCGCAGCTTTGTTTGTTACATTTTTCAAAAAGCTTCTGTGCTAAATTGATATGTGTAGGTCCTTCCTGAGTGCTCATAAGTCTATTTATAACATTAACTGAGTATTTCCTTTTTATTTGCATTCTTGGATATCCCAAACATTGTCACAAGTTGATTTAACAGGTTTTCCATCATCTTCATTTACGCGAAACAATACTCATGTCTGCTATGAAGCATAGTGTAATGATTTCTTGAATATTGCAGCTATGAGAAATGTCACATTATTCACTGGAGATTAGGCCACGAAGTGGACCATGCCCTATTAAGTCTGTCCAACTTGAATGTCTTTTTGTGTATCCTTATGATTTGTTTGTTAATAGTTTATAATTCAGAAATGCATTACGTCTTTAGGAATTCTAGTAGTCTTTTTATGTTTTTGAAAGTCTTATCCAGTGATTGCTGCAACCACTTCAAGGACTATAAACTTATAGTAGTAAAGATGTGTAGAGAAGTTGTATCTTATATTTGGGTAAAGAAATAGAAATAATGTACATAAACATGTCTTCATGAATATTAAGGGCCCATTTGTTTCACAAAGGTGGAAACACAAGGTGAAAGCTTCCGGTAGGAAATTCCATGGAACTTGACTTCAGCATGTGTTTTGGTTATCTGAAAGTCATGGACATGGCATTACCAGAAATCAAATCAAATAAGAGACGGTCAGTTTTCACTATCCTACAAATTACTTCAGAACTCTCTCCATATAAGTTCATCTTTTTCAAATTTAAAGCTTTCCAAAAGTCAGTTTCCAAGTTCCAGCCAAATCCGGTGAACCACGCACCAACTTGGGCCACTTTCGCCATAATTGGCACAAATATAAATGATTTTTTATCCGCTTTGGACTTTTTTGCCTCTTATGCTTTCTTATTTTAATGTACTGTTAAATCTGGAGTTATCTAATCACCGTAAATTCCCTTTTTGGGAACTATGGGAATATATTGGCTGGTGCATTATAACCCCTTTTTTGGGAACTATGTCATCTTGTAAGAATACAACTTTTTTGTTCTTACATGTTGTCTAGTCGTCAACAACCATACCAGAATGGAGAGTGCAATCCAAATTGGTGAGTTTTTCAACATTGTGTATCTGCTGCTTGTGTCTGCCAGTTACCAATTTCTTCCCTTGTCACCGACTTTTGACAAGTTTGATGTATCAGGATCATCAAGCTGGGTTCTTCCATGGCTCTAGTTACATTCAAAACAAAGGCAGAGAGACTGTACAAGAATCTGGATAAGATGGAGGCTTCTTTGTCTGCTAACATATCTGAGGTTTGGAGCCTAATTCTAGTGCACCAAATTTATACCTTTTCCCAACCCATCATTCTCCTTTCCTTCACTTTGGTGAACTTGAATTTTCTTCCATCTCTTTTGTGTTTGTTTCCAGCAGCAGGGACAGTACTAATTTACAGTTCCTAAGTTGCTGTTCATTCTAAGCCATCTCTGGAGGCAGTTTGATGCTGCAAGAACCTACACAAGGCTGACTGAAGACGTGAAGCCTGAGAAGCTTCTGGCTATAAGGGCAAAGCTAACACAACAGTTGATAGGGATGCCGTTTCTTCCGAGGTGCCCTTCTTTTTCTTATGTCAACATTTTTGGTAACTCCCAACAATCCGTCGGCATATCCTGAGTTAGTGCCTATGTGGTTGTGCTCTCAAGGTCAGATCAACATGTTGGCTCAAAGCCTCCTTGCATGGACTAGGAAACTGAAACTGATGACTGGAAAAATACAATGGATCTCATATATATACATGATCCAGGGAGCATTTATTTATAGTGGATATATGGTTTCTTTTCCTGTGGGTGTTAGAGAGCATTGATCAAGCTTCTCAAGTTTCCAACTGGGATTTGGTCTGGGCCTCAATGGTTGTTTGAGGCTGCTGGTTCTTTGTGCCTTTTTAACTCAAATAAAGATCATATTGTGTGACTGGAGTCATGTGCAGAAGGTTGCTTTAGTGCTGCTGTTGTGCAAAAGTTAGGGTTTAGCAGAGGCAATTGGCTTGGATGATTAATTAATCATGTTAATTGGCACATCTAATACAGTTTATAAGCTAATCTCATCACTTCCTAATCGAAAAAACACTACCAAGAATCAAGCTGGTTTCAGTCTTAGGTATGCCAGTTGGCCTGCCTCCCGAATACCATGAGTTCATATATAAAGTATTATATCATGACCAACTTATCCAAATTATTTGTATGGATAATCTTTCTGACTGCTAGATTTCTATTGAAATGAGCTTCTAAAATATTCTCAACGGGTTCATGCCTCGAGTTGAGATATGGAATACCAGCTAAGATTGCATTCATTAACATCTGTAATTGTGGATTAAAGTTTTCTGAGCTCAATCTAAATTGAGACAACCTATACACGTAATTATATTATTAGCTATTCGATCTAAGATGATTAGCAATAATTGCGGATTTGTTTTGCATCTATCTCAATTTAATCTTGATATATGAATTCATTGTCTAACTCTAAGGGTGTCAAATCATACAAAACTATGTTGAGGTATTCTCAATAAATGTTCCTCCGATATTTAAGTCTTATGAAAGATTCGGACATGGGTTTAGAGCAATATTCAAGTGTCCGAAAAATGCACATGGAAAGCCTTTTTATAATATGCTCTAGGTCTGATTTAGGCTGATTCGAGTTCACGCCATGGAATTGCGCTTTAAGTTGATTCGATTATGCATTATCGAAGTGCACTTTAAGCCGATTCAACTATGCATCGTCGAAGTACTCAATCGATCGATTTAGCTACGTGTCATCGAAGTCAGGTTGTTGGCCAGCTTAGAGTTGTTCTATGAATTGGTTTATCGAGTGGTTCAACCTGGTGCCCTCGTGCAAACGCATCGCTTCCTCATTTGCACGTGTGAGTCGTTTTCGCCACAAACTCTTGAGGGGCATGTCATTTTAGTGGTTCACCAAATCTAGTCAGATTTAATTTATGCGATCTTATATAATAATATATATATAATGTGTTGAAAAATCTTGGGGACGACATTATATGCGTAACGAAAAAACAAAAATAAAATCTCCTATTCTCAAAGAGATGTTTGTCGTCGTGCGAATATTGGTACGTAAAATCAACGAAACAAACTGCGTATAGAATAGATTGTGTTACCTAGAGAGATCATATATCCACACAGTAGGGTTGCAACGACACTCCTCGAAACTCCAGGCCTGCTCTGAAGTGGAGAGAGGAAGAAGAATATGAGAGGCAAGTAAAGGCTCTAGCCTATAAACCACTGAATCCCTCCTATTTATAAAGGTCCTCTGTCAAACCCTAATGGATCCTCCCCTATTGAGTATTGGATCTGCATCCAATTATCCAAACCTCTTATATTAGTGGATATCTATCCAATAATCTATTATGGGCTCTTATTGGGTCTCATTCATATAATCTAATAATTCATAGGCTTATTGGATATCCAATAAGACAAGGGTTTTGACGGATATCTCATATTCGAATCTCTACTCATCGTAATGCCTACCATATGTGTGTGACCCTCTAGGCCCAATATCGAGCTGGCCATGAGTCATACCTGTCAGAACTCCTTCTGGCTCAGTGAATTATTATCTCCATAATAATTCACTCAACTCATCGACTACAGATATACTAGGCCACTACGTCGTAGTCCTCAGATGATACAGGGGAATCTAATCCATTGGACCTATCTATCCTTAGTTACCACGTACCTATAGTCCCTCATCCATCTAATATCCCAGAGACCGTATATCGGGCATGGTGCTGTCAAATCCATACAATTTCTACTCGAGTCTTGCTTTAATCGGATTCTCTCGGAGAACTCTTTCTCTCTCAAATCGAATGACCCTAGCCAGGGATTTGTCTGAACAAGAACACATGGGATATTCTTCTTATGATGCTGAGAGTGGATGATCCTCTATCGACACTCAATAGCCCTTGTAAAGTCGAATGTCACTCTCAATTACCAACTGTACTAGATCTGGGACATCCAAGCTTATAAGTCTGGTATCAAATAGTGGAGCACTCATACAGGATATCATTGATGTCTTAAGTCTAAGGACCAGATACACCACCAAGACTACAGAATTACTGTCTAACAATAATGTATCATCAACCATCCAACATTCCGTAAACGGATCAATCAGTAAACTCATTCTCCAATGAGCACCTGTACTATATCCCTAGTGTCCCCACACGAGCAGCTATGAGACCAATTGTGTCCATCATATGGATGGATATACAGCACACCAGTCTGTCCGGTTATCTCGATGTCCCTCTCGAGTAACCTATGATCGGGATTATTTAGGATCTATGTTTAAAGGTGAATCGATCTCATTATCGTGATCTCATCACAATCTGATTCTCATTATACAAATCCAAGGACATCACAATGTATACATGCATATATGCAATAGTCAATATAAAGTAATAAATTTCAAAATATAATAAGCAAGAATATTCCGTGTCAAGTCACACATGCCATCACTCATGTGATTGGCTTGCTGGGCACCTATGACTAGCAATCTCCCACTTGACCTAAAGTCAATCACCGATGTGTCTGATCCTCATCAAATCCTGTTACGCTTAAAGATAATCTGAGACAACGACTTTGTCAATAGATCTGCAATGTTATCTTCGGATGGAACTCTTTCCACTACTACATCTCCTTTGGTCATGATCTCTCTAATAAGCTAGAACCTCTTCAGAATATTTCTGATGAGACCCGGGTTCCCTTATTTGAGTAATCACCCCGTAGTTGTCACAATATAAGGAATCGACTCCTCGCTACTTGGCCTGACTCCTAGATCTGTAATGAACTTCTTTATTCAGACTTCCTCATTAATTGCCTCTATTGCAGCAATGTATTCTGCCTCTACAATCGAGTCAATAATAGTATCTTGCTTGGAACTTTTTCAGCACACTGCTCCTCCATTCATAGTGTACACATACCTCGAACTCAACTTGCTATCATCGACATCGGATTGAACACTTGAGTCTATATAGCCTTCAACCCTAAGGCCACTACCTCCATATACTAGTAAAAGATCATTAGTCCTTCTCAAGTATATAAGGATACACTTTACTACTTTCCAGTGCTCCAGATCCATCTGATACCTGCTCTGACACTCAGAGCATGCACTATATCAGGCCTAGTACATAGCATGGCATACATGATAGACCCTATCGCTGAGGCATAAGGTATCATATCCATGTTCGCCCTTTCTTCAGGAGTCTTTAGGGACATACTCCTAGAAAGCGATATCTCATGTCTCATTGGTATGAGACCTCTCTTGGAATTTTTCATATCAAATCTTTTGATAATAGTTTCTATATACCTGGATTGGGACAAGCCAAGCATCCTCTTGGATCTATCTCTATATATCTGAATCCTCAAGATATAGGATGTTTTCCCTAAGTCTTTCATGGAGAAGTGTCTAGATAATCAAGTCTTTATTGTAGATAGCATTCCTATATCATTCTCATACACACAAGGCTCATATTCATTTTTAACGAAGTCATAAGATCCGATTGCTTCATTAAATCTTATGTTCTAACTTCGGGAAGCTTGCTTTAGTCCATAAATGGATTTAAACAACCTGCACACATTATATGGGTAGTCCTTAGACATGAATCCCTTGGGTTGTATCATATACACCTCCTCCTCGAGTTTCCATTAAGGAATGTGGTTTTTACATCTATCTGCCAGATCTCATAATCATAGTGTGCTGCAATAGCCAATAGAATTCGGATGGATTTTAATATTGCTACGGGTGAGAAGGTTTTGTCATAGTCAACACCTTGCCTTTGACAATACCTCTTAGCCACTAGCCTTGCTTTATAGGTCTCTACCTTTCCATCTACTCTGATCTTTTTCTTAAAGATCTACTTGCAACCGATGGGTACAATACCTTCGGGTGCATCAACTATGTTTCATACCTTGTTAGAGTACATAGAATCTATCTCAGAATTCATGGCTTCTTGCCACTTTTCAGAGTTTATACTTATAATAGCCTTTTCGTAGGTCTGAGGATCAATATCCTCAACATCCTCTCCTTTAATATGTCTCACATATCTATTAGGAGGATTGGATACTCTACCGGACCTACGTAAAGTTGGAACTTGTGTATTAGGTACCTAAACAGACTCGGGCTGTAGAGTGGTGCTTGAGCTAGATTCTCCAACCTCGCTCAACTCTATCATGCTCCCACTATCTCTGCCAAGAATGTGTTCCTTCTCAAGGAACACTGCTCTCTTGGCTACAAAGACCTTTTGGTCCTCGAGATGATAGAAATAATACTTATAAGTTTCCTTAGGGTGTCCCACGAACTTGTACCATTCTATCCTCGATTCCAACTTATCAGGGTTGTGTCTTTTAACGTGGGCAAGGCAGCCCCAAATCTTAACAATCTTAAGATCGGGCTTCTTCCCTATCCATATCTCATATGGTATCCACTACCAACTTAGTTAGAACTCTGTTCAAAAGGTAAGCTGCGGTCTCTAGGGCATATCCCTAGAATGAGATGGGTAGGTCAGCGAAACTCATCATGGACCGTACCATATCTAACAACGTACGATTTCTCCTTTCAGACACACCATTGAGCTGAGGTGTATAAGGAGGTGTTCATTGGGATAATATCTCATGGTCCTTGAGGAATTGAGTGAACTATGTATTTAAGTACTCACCTCCTCGATCTGATCGAAGAGTTTCGATACTCTTTCTAGTTTGGTTTTCTACTTCATTATTATACTTTCTGAATTTCTCAAAGGTCTTGGACTTGTACTTTATTAAGTACACATATCCATATCTTGAGAAATCATCAGTAAAAGTAATGAAGTAGGAGTAACCATCAATGCCATGAGTTAACATGGGTCCACATACATCACTATATATAAGTTCTAGCAGTTCAATGACTCTCTCTCCAGTTTCACTAAATGGAGAATTTGTTAGTTTTCCATGAAGGTAAGGCTCGCAAGTTGCATATGACTCATAGTCGAATGGATTTAGATATCCATCCTTTAGCAACTTTTGAATCCTTCCCTCATGGATGTGACCTATCCTATATTGTCACAGGTATGCATTGTTCACTTCATCTTATTTCCTCTTAGACACATTTATATTCATGATATGTGGAGTAGTGTCTAGCATAAACAAACCATTATGCAATGTTCGTTTCGTGATGATCTCATCATCTAATAATATCGAACAACCATTATTCTCAAAAACTAATTTATATCCACTAACTATCAAACATGAAATAGAGATAATGTTTTTGATAATAGAAGGAACAAAATAACATACATCTAATGCAATAATAGCTCCACCAAGTAGATGTAGGGCGACCTCACCAACAGCTACTATAGCAACTTTTGCTCCATTGCCCATCTTGAAATCCATCTCGCCTCTCTCCAGTTTCCTAGGCTTTGCCAGAACCTGTAACGAATTGCATATATGATAACCACTACCGGTATCCAATACACGTGTGTTATCATAAGAGTCTAACAAATGGAGACTGATCATGAATGTACCTGAAGCTTCTCTAAGCTTCTGTTTCACCCTCTCTGCAAGGTACTCTTTGTAGTTCCTCTTCTAGTGTCCATCTTTGCCACAATGGAAGAACTAACCTTTATCCTTTGCCAGGTCTTTCTTAGCAACTTTTGCTTTACATAATCTGCCCTTGCCCTTCTTAAAGGACTTTTCTGTTTTCCTTTTCTTTCTGGTGTCACTAGTGTAGAGAACTGGCTTCTCCTTTTTGATAGTATTATCTGTCTCCCTCAACATATTGAGGAGCTCTAGGAGAGTCACCTCAAGCTTGTTCATATTAAAATTCATTATGAACTATAAAAAGGAATCTGATAGGGACTGAAGCACAATGTCCACACATAAGTAATCCTCTAGGACCATTCCTAGACCTATGAGTTTCTCTATCCACTCAATCATCTTTAGGATATGGTTCTGAACCGGTGTCCCCTCAGTCATCCTAGCGCAGAAAGAGGCTCTTGGATATCTCATATCGTTGAGTCATTCCTTGTTCAAATAATTTGTGGACATGTAGAAGAATGGATCTGGCATCCATCTTTTCATATTGTCTCTGTAACTCAAGAGTCATAGAGCTCAACATGTAGTACTGAGCAAAAGTGGAGTCATCAATGTACTTTACGTAGCGAGCGATTTCATCCTCACTTGCCCCTTCCTTGGGCGTAGGCATCACTGTATCAAGGATGTATATGATTTTCTCCGTTGTGAGAATAATTCTCAAGTTGCAGAGCCAATCCGTATAATTTGGACTGGTAAGATGGTTGACATCAAGTATGCCACATAAGGGATTTGAAAGTGACATTTTCTGAAAATAAAGATATATTAGAAATAAATAACATGTAAATTTTGTAAGAAATAAACAATCAAGATATGTACTTCTATCTTAATATGCTCTTACTATTTTACTAGCAAGTCACACGACACCCTCAGCACGTGAAACGAAAGTCTCTGGTATACTTCTAGTAGGGATCAGGATCCAATCAACGTCTTAGTGTAACCCCGAGGGACTCAACTAATTATACTAAGCCCAAAAGGTAGGCTACTCTTATCGATCACAACTCCATGTGATTCCCATCCTATTCGGCCTCCAAATCACCATGGTCTCGAGGGACTCGACCAACCATGATGTTCGGTTAAGTCAACACCATCGTTACAAGATGAGTCTGATTTGATGATATACCCTCAAGGGACTCGACCAAGCATACCATGTCCTCAGGTCACCGATGACATCTTTATGTCGTAGATAAGATAGCGAATCACGATGTAGGTGAGCCTCGAGGGACTCGACCAACTCAACCTACATCGGGAATCGGTTCCTACCTATAACGATGGAAGGCCACGTGGGTCAATCTAATTGCCTCACGTTTACAGACTTAATATTGTCGAGAGAGAGGTTTCTATAATTTGGTCTCCTAATATGACATGTCATATATATACGTATTTAATATAAATCTACATCGCATGCAAATATATATACATATCTAGTAGATATAAAAACAATCACATTAGATGATTAAGGACCACAGTCTAATATGATCAAGCCCGAGCTAGTAGGCCTAATCACTCACATCAAGATCTATGTGTGCAACGGTGCATCTCCATGCCCTGTGATCATCCATCTCATCCTCGTCGGTTCCATCGACATCTCGATGCATCTCCATGCATCGCGATCGTCCGTCTCGTGGGTCCCGCTATCGCATCCACGTTCCCGTTGCGCCTCCTAATGTGATTACAACTTAATCATAGGCACGCAGACCCGACAATAAACGAGAAATATAATGGAGGCTCGTAGACCCCAATAATAATAATCACAAGTACACACATCACACGGTCCATGATCATCCGTCCATATATTATACATCACATGTATAAATCATCATCATATAGGACTATTAGATAATAAATAATAATAATCAATTAAATCTTTTAATTAATTAATATTTTCAAATTAGGGATATGTAGGAAATTTTCTGAATTCTGAGGGCATTTTCATAATTTGGATAAAAGGATAGAACTGAAATTTCTCAAATTTTGATAGGCAAAATTATCTTTTGCCCAGAAAACCCTATCCCCCTTTCTTCCTTTCCCCTACTGTAGCTGCCGCTGCCACCCTACCGACGGCAGGCTGTGCGATGGAGGGCGAGGCACTGCCCTCGCTTGCGAGCAGTAGGCCTGCTGACGGTGCTACCCCTGCATGTGGGCGCCCCCGTGGGCGGTTCTGCCCACAGGTGGTGTTGCCCCACCGGGCGACCACCCCTGTGGGGGTTTTTGCCCGTAGGAGCAGCGGCCGCAGGCGCCGTTGCCCTACGGCGCCTCACCCCGCGGGAGATGCAGGAGAAGCGACCGCAGGCGCCTCTGCCGGTGGGTCCAACACCCGCAAGCGCCGCCCTTGCGCCCCACCGCTGTAGGCAACCTGCCTACACGAAGATAGTAGCAAGAAGACAGCCATCTTCGAGCGCAACAAGGGTAGCAATAGTTGCTGCCCTTCCTCATCTATTGTGTCAATAATTTGACGTCAAAATTCTTCCTAAACACAACACACGTAGTTCAAAACCAATCATTCGCACAAACAACCTGACTCTGATACCACTGTTGGGAAATCTTGGAGGCGACATCACATATGCAGCGGAAGAATAAAAACAAAATCCCCTATTCCCAAAGAGATGTTCGTCGTCATGCGAAGATTGATACGCAAAATCCGTGAAACAAATTACGTATAGAATAGATTGTGTTACCTAGGGAGATTGTATATCCTTGTTTCCTTGCAGATCTCTAAGAGAGGGTGAAGGAGGTCAACCGTCCTCCTCTCTAGCAGTGATTCACACAGCAGGGCTGCAACGATGCTCCTCAAAACTCTAGGCCTACTCTGAAGTGGAGAGGGGGAGGAGAATAGGAGAGGCAAGTAAAGACTAGCATATAAACCACTGAATCCCTCCTATTTATAGAGGTCCTTTGTCAAACCCTAATGAATCCTCCCCTATTGGGTATTGGATCTGCATCAAATTATCCAAGCCTCTTAGATTAGTGGATCTCTATCCAATAATCTATTATGGGCTCTTATTGGATCTCATTCATAGGATCCAATAATTCAATGGCTTATTAGATATCCAATAAGACAAGGACTCCGACGGATATCTCATATCCGAACCTCTACTCATCGCAACACCTACCATATGTGTGTGACCCTCTAGGCCCAATATCGAGCTGGCCATGAGTCATACTTGTCAAAACTCCTTCTGGCTCAGTAAATTATTATCTCCATAATAATTCACTCAACTCATCGACTACAAACGTATTAGGCCACTACGTCATAGTCCCCAGACGATACAGGAGAATCCAATCCATTGGACCTGTCTGTCCTCAGTTACCATGTACTTATAGTCCCTCATTCATCTAATATTCTAGAGACCGTATATCAGGCATGGTGCTATCAGACCTATGTGGTTTTTACTCGAGTCTCGCTCTAATCGGATTCTCCCGGAGAACTTTTTCTCTCTTAATTTGAATGACCATGGCTAGGGATTTGTTTGAGTAAGAACACATAAAATATTCCTCTCATGACGCCGAGAGTGGATGATCCTCTATCGACACTCAATAACCCTTGTAAGGTCGACTGCCACTCCTAATAACCAACTGTACTAGATTTGGGACATCCTAACCTATAAGTCTGTTATCAAAGAGTGGAGCACTTATACAGGACATCATTGGTGTCTTAAATCTAAGGACCAGATACACCACCAGGACTACAGAATCGTTGTTTGACAATAAGGCATCATCAACCATCTAACATTCCGTAAGCGGATCAATCAGTGAACTCATTCTCCAATGAGCACCTGTACTGTATCCCTAGTGTCCCCACACGAGTAGCTATGAGACCTGCTACATCCATCATATGGACAGGTATAGAGCACACCAGTATGTCTGGTTATATCGATGTCCCTCTCGAGTAACCTATGACCGGGATTATTAAGGATCTATGTTTAAAGGTGTATCGGTCTCATTATCGTGATCTCATCACGATCCGATTCCCATTGCACAAATCCAAGGACATCACGATCCGATTTCGATTTTCAAAATGTCACCATAAGGTTATATGCCTCAAGGTTGATACCCAAGGCTAATCTCCGTGTCATTCCTCTTTTATCCGTAGAGACTCACCTCTAACTCAGCCTTTTTTGTAAACATAGATCTCCATGTTAATGTTTTTTGAGCTGTTGACATGTCATGATGAGGGGGAAGGAAGTAAAATGCATGTCGCCTAACCACCTTAACTCATCGAGAAGAAGCTATGATGTAGGAGAAAAGGTAATATCAACTCCCCATGGAGAGCCTAGAGGCTTCTTCTACACCACCACTCAACATTTGGCACCATCCACTAAGTCTCACTTATGCAAGCATCCGATAAGGTCATCATCTCCATCGCCAATGATGGAAGGCCAATGACATGCTCTCCTCGTCCAATCATACCAAGTCCTCCCGGACCAAGGGGATCGACGCTAACAACAACAAGCATTTGAGGAGTGGACCAACCCCTATCCTTCTTTGCACCCTAAGGGGTTGACCTTGACTAATGTCTAATCCATCTATTCCATCGAGTGATTGACTTTCCACTATGAGATGGAGGCTTCTTGGTCAAAGAGAGGAGAAGGGTTCTTTAGCCTTAATTGAGCTACCATGGCTATAGGCTGAGCTTGGGAGGACTCAGCATGTCTGGAGGAGGAGGAGAGCACATCATCAACCCTTTGATATTGGTTTGAAAATATTGACAAAGATAATAGCCCTTCTAAATACTTATCCAGGGTGGATAAAGATATACTTGATACATTAATGATGTATAATTAACACTCCAGCATTACGTGATCAATATCATAGTGTCACATGGACAACATCTCGATGTTATATGGCCAAGTCGATTGGGCCATTAACATCTCTCGAATTCAATACAACATGATCACAATTAGGCCCGAGAGAAACACACAATTACTTTCTATAATCGATGTTGATCATGGGAGTAACAATCGTGAGAGCCTACTATAAAAGGGCTCCTTAGGTGCGTTTCCCAAACACACTTGAATACTACTCTCAACCTGCATCTAAATCCTCTGAACTCCAAATTGACTTAAGCATTAAAGGGGTATTTGTCGAGAATATCACCAATATAATTTTGTATGATTCAACACCCTTAAAATTAGGCAAATAAGACGAGATTGAACTAAGACACATGTTAAATAAGGTCTCATTTGACTCTAAATTAGCATCCATCTTGATCAAAAACTAATTTAATAATTACAAAATCAACACTTTGTAGAACAAGTTTTTTTTAATATGTTTTCATTTTGAATATACTAAATTTATTTGAATACTCAAACTTTATGAGTCTTTTTCCCTTACAATAATCCGAAATTGACTTAGCCATCAAAAATATCTTACAAGATGCAGCTTCAAATATAGTCTTTTGCAAAAGCAAAGTGAACGGATACAAGATACAAAATATTAATTTTTTCTATCTTCTAACTAAAGCAAACTATGAGTTACAAATGTTTTCTAACTTAAAGAACATATGGATATTTTCTCCCCTAATTAGTCAAAATTATTTTTCTTTTATAAAATAAAAACACTCGAATTAAAAGGAGTGCATCTCAAGAAAATGTCATAGGAAAATCAAACCTATAAACTCTATCAAGAACATGTCCTCTCAAAACATCCCTTTTGTGTGTATTGTATTTGCTTAAGACAAAAAAAAAGAAATATTAAATACTCCCAAAGCATATCTCTTATATGTGATGCATCCATCCAAAATATAAGCATTCTTTTATTCACAATATATTCATCTAGACATAAGCATCATTGTACCTCACATACTTAAAATATTTATTTTATGTATAATTTATTTTCTAGGGACCATAGAGAATTTGAAATATTTGATGTAATGCAATCAAATTGTTCGACATAATCAAATCGTCTCTCTTATACAAGATATGTCCATCATGCCTAAAATATCTCTTTTATATGTGATATATCTACTTACGACATATGCATAAAAATATTTCACATACATAAAACGTATGTTTTATGTGTGAGACATTTATTCATGATAAGAAAAAATATTTAAAATATCTAGCATGCTCATACATGACTTCTTATTGGATCTTTTTAGGTTATAACAAATTGAATTAACTTAACTAGTCAAAGGGACTTTTGCCAAAGGCACCCTCAACACAATCTTCGTAGGAGATGTGAGATATGAATTAAAGACATTCTCTTACTTCGAATTAAAATGAAATTCAAGGTATAATATATCAATATTTTTTACCCTTCGATCCAAGCAAAATACAGGATATAAGATATGAGATATAGATATTTTTATCCACAAGTAAAATTCTTCTTTCATTTTTCTTTTTCTTTTTATTTCTTTCTTCCAGACATGACAATACTCATAAAAGAAACCAAGTCAGAATCAATTTCCTTATGTCATGGCAATCAAATTTTGTGAGGGTTTTAGTTCTTTGTTCATTACGCTTTCTTCCGTGACTACTTCACTGTATCCTTTTATCTGATCTAATGATGATGAGCTAATCACCCCATCTTTCTCTCAATAAGAGTACCGATCACTACCATCTTTCCCAGTGTATCAATCTGATATCATCCATTCTTGTCATTGCATCTCCTTCTGTTCAGGTAGTATCATGCCCATTAGAATCAACGTTAGGATGTACATTTCTGACCTACCTTTTTCATATTAGTTTTGTCCTTCTTCGATTTCCTTAAAGACATATGGAAAAGGAACTGTGGTTCCTTAGTTTCCTTCTTCAATTTGTTCTACTCATCAAACATCGGTCGTTTGATTAGCAATCATGGAAGCAAAACATTGATAGCTCCTCATTTCTATCAACCGTTTGTAAGATAATCAACTCCCCAAAGCAAAGTATATTCTTACTCATTCATGTTTTAGTTTCAGAAGGTGTAGCGTGCCATCACATCTACACACGCAAATCATCAAAAACTATCCAACAGTCTATCATAATTCTTTATGTGGGTTACATGTATTTATAAGCTTAAGTTTGTAATCTCATGTTTCTGATATATGCATCAGAGTGGGGTTAGAAGCGGATGGCTATTTCTTTCCACGCCCACCGACAATAAAAAAGATCGAAGTTGTAGCTTACAGTCAGGAAACTGATGCAACAAGTTACACTTTTCCGTAGGTGTTATGTCGGATAAGTGCGAGTTGGAAGAATGCCAACAGATGCATCTGTCGATCCACCAATCATGTAAGATTGCTCAGACTTGGGGAATCATAAATATCTTTCAGGCATCAGATTCGAGCCTGCGAAAGTATTATGTGTCGAGAGTAAAGCAATCTTGCTTGAGCATTCGTTGAGTGGATCGATAAGCTAATATTCTTAGCTCTCCTTTTAACGTCAAAATGATAGTGTGGATGTCGGTGATGCCTAAATCTACCATACTCCGTTTAGGCCTGTATGCGAAAAAAGGTTCAAGATGGCCAAAGGAAGATACTACTTTGCAAGACTACCATGATCCTCCGTGGAATGTAGAACGACTACGTCAAATGTGGGTCCGGAGGCAGGCATGACGTGCTGCTCTTCCTTCTTTTTATTGTATGGTGACCTCCGGGGCACAAGTTGTACTCGTTTATTTTCTATTTAGGGTTGGCTATATATGCCACAAGAACTGGTATGGCTGAACAAGATCCAGGAAGGCTTTCTTTGATCTTTCCTTCTTTTCGTATATAGAAGATCTCTTGTGTAGAAGGATGTCACAAGACTCTCAAACCCCCTCCCGGACGATGGCCGAAGATCCAACTGCAGACACCACTGATGGCATCGATTCGAACCCTGCACCTGCTCCGGGGAAGATGGTCACAGTTCTAAGCATAGATGGAGGAGGTGTGCGCGGGCTTATCCCCGCGACCATCCTCGCCTTCCTCGAATCCAAGCTCCAAGTATCGTTCTCTGGGTCTTCATCCACACTCCTCCAACGTGGTAATGCTTCCTTGCGATGCTCGTACCTCTTGGTTGACTTGGTGGCGGGTGTGATTTATCTCAGGAGCTCGACGGACCGGATGCAAGAATCGCAGACTATTTTGATGTGATTGCTGGAACGAGCACCGGAGGCCTCGTTACTACGATGCTTACAGCACCCAATAACGACGGCCGGCCGCTCTTTGCTGCAAAGGATATCATTCAGTTTTTTCTGGATAATAGCCCCAAGTTTTTCCCGCAAAAGAAGTGAGCTTCGTGTAATTATATACGTAGATAGATTTATGATGGACTCGAATCGTCGTTGGAAGTTCCAAAGACACAGATCGGATATGGTGATCCTTCAAACTAAGTAGTCGTCCATGATTCACCTCATGCAGAGCTGGTATCGTGTGGAACTTGTTTGACGCAGCCACTGGACCCAAGTACGACGGCAAGTATCTGCACTCCAAGATTCAAGAACTGCTCGGTGACACGAAGCTTAGCCAAACCCTAACCAACATAGTCATTCCCACTTTCGACATCAAGCTTCTGCAGCCCATCATCTTCTCGACCTTTGAGGTGCGCATCCTTCTTCTGTCACCGGTCGAATGGATCGTTTCTTGTACGTTCTCCCGATTCATGAACGAATGGTGACCGCAGACGAAGCACACACCATTGAAGGACGCTCTCCTGTCGGACATTTGCATCGGTACGTCTGCAGCACCAACTTATCTTCCTGGCCATTACTTCCAGACCGAAGACCATCAAGGGGGCACTCGGGAGTTCAACCTCGTCGACGGTGGTGTGGCTGCAAACAACCCGGTAAGACTTAAGAATCTCCATGACATGATATTAGGGTGGATGGAGCTAACGCAGAACGATGGACAGACTTTAACTGCGATGAGCCAAGTAACGAAGGAGATCTTGATGGAGAATGCGGACTTCTTTCCGATCCAGCCGGCGGACAACGGCAGGTTCCTCGTCATCTCTCTGGGGACTGGTTCCAACAAGCAAGAGGGGAAATTTAGCGCGCAAGAGAGCGCCAAGTGGGGCTTGCTCGAGTGGCTGTACAACAAGGGAAGCACTCCTATCATCGACATCTTCTTTCAGGCGAGTGCAGACATGGTGGACATTCACCTACCTGTTCTCTTTCGAGCACTCCACTCCGAGGAGCATTACCTACGCATACAGGTAACGGGTTCTTGCTTGCAGAAGAAAGGTCGATAGCTTCTACCCCTCGTTTCCGTAGTAGTGAATCGGTGGTCAGTTAGAGCAGGATGATACTCTGGTCGGCGACGCCGCGTCGGTGGACATCTCGACGAGGGAGAACTTGGAGAAGCTGGTGGAGATGGGCAACGAGCTGCTTAAGAAGCCAGCGTCGAGGGCGAACTTAGAGAATGGAACGTTCGAGCCATGTGACGCAGAGGAAACGAACGAAGAAGCCCTCTCTCGTTTCGCCCGGAGGCTCTCCAGTGAAAGAAAGCTGAGGAACTCTTTTAAGTTACGGAGATGAGATCAGAAATATTAGATCATGATGTGGTATGTGAAAAAATTGGGCTAAATTTGTTGTTGGACTGCTGTCCAACATATCTCATTCAAGAATCAACATATCATAGCAGATCAATCCAGCTTATATCATGTTTGGAAAGTCATAGTCAGGATCTTAATAATATAAGAATTTAAGAGAGTAAACTGAAGTTTATCAGTTCAAAAAAAGGCTCCAAATATTTCTTTTAGAGATTGCTTGTTCTAATTGGGAAGAAAACATGATCAACACTTGGTCATCTTAAATTGTGCTTGCAAAACAACTTAAATTGTGTTCTTATTCAATCTTTGATAAGACAACACACAGTTGTTTCTTTTTTGGAAAAAGAAATAAGCATCTGAGAGAGATTGCAAGTGAAACCTTTGCTTACTGCCTCTCTAAATGATTCACTAAACATCTAATGTTTTTCCATTTAGTTTGACCCACAAGTTCATCTTAAAAGAGAAAAATGCACCTGTGAAAATCAATTTGGCAGGCAAGAATTAAATTCTTATACACCTATTAGCAAAATATTATGCTTAATGCAGCATTCCTCTCGGCAGAAAATCTAAAAATTTCAAATTCCTTGCGTCTGAATAATTTGTAGCTGCAAAGATTCTTTAGGTCTTCTGCGACAAAAAAGATGATAGCATCGATCATAGAACAAGTTACGGACTGCAAAGGTTCTTTAGATCCTCCTCTTTGGCGAAAAAGGTAGGAATGATCCTCGAAGCATAAGGATAAAGATCTTTATAGGAGTTCTTTATGGTGCCTTCTGCCACACCAGTTGCAAGGGATATATCTGCAGAAGAATGTTGATGTTAAAGAATAAATACATTAATGTTAAAGAATAATGATGGTGACAGAATTGATAATGAGACTGAAGAGAACCTTTGAGGGGCTTCTTGTCATCAGACAACTGGGTTATCATGTAAATAACAGCTGCTGCGATTGAGATGGGACTCCTCCTGCAATTTAACAAGGTCATCAAGCTTTCAAAGAGGAGAATCATATGAACAATGTTGATATGTTCTGATGACTGATTGATTTATCACAAAATGAAACAAAAGTTGCTATGGAATAAGCTTATGACCTGACCGTTTTCTCCTAGCAACATGTACTGAGAACTGTAAACTGCTTTATAAAATTTCAGTACAGTTCCCTGAGGATTAAAAGCTTTCAAGACAATATAGTCTCTGTATTAGGTGTGAAATCAGCAAGTTAGCAAGCTGTGGTAGCACCGACGACGAGGCCTCTGTTGGGACTGGCATCATCGGTCATACTAAATCTCAAACTCTTCGAGCACAATCAGCTGACCATGCACAATCTTCGAAAAACATAGGATTGCTTGATTTGGTACCAGTTTGAACTCAAGGCTAAAACCACAACCTTAAATGAAAAGTCCATAAGACTAAAAGGCAGTATCCTATTTATATCAAAATATTCTAAAAATGAAACATCTTATGTCAGGTTCTTCTGTCTGAGAAAGCAAAATACTAAAATGCAGTTGCCTATCAGCTTTTTATCAAGCTATTTCAAGTGTAATACCGTATATCAAGTTCCTCTGATTTTTGAACTGCTTCTTGAGCCGCTTTAACTGCTTGGTTAGTCATGCCAAGATGTGAACAGAACCGTCTCTGCAAGGGCCACAGCAGAAAGCTATGATAAATGATAAGTATACATATTAAATAACTAAAGACACACAAGTGAAAAAGGAAAAGAAAGAAATTAGGAATTAAGAATGAAAAAACAAGATTATTCAATTTTATGCGGCAAAAGAAAGTAATTGGCAGAATTTGCTCGAACTAACCAAGAAATCTCCTGCATGAATTGTACCCATCTCCATAGATTGCCCCATCTCAACTTCAAGCTGTTTGACAATGAACTCTTTGGCCCGACCTATTTCCTTCTTTGTAGCACCATTGGCAACAGAACAAATCTCTAATTAAATGGCAAATACATGTTAGTGATACCCACTAGAGAAGAAAACCAGAATACACAGAGAATTAGAAATAAGTAACCTTTTACAGTACGAGGCTTGTCCTCCTGCCGACAAGCAATGTATAGACATGCAGCCAAAATTGCATCTTGATTTCGCCCTCTAACAGACTTCAGATCTTCAACTTTCTTATATATCTCATTGGCTCGATCCTAAGCAAGGGGATAGAAGACTATTACAAAGGAATAAGAATTTTTCTAAATATTCTTGATTGGACATGTTTAGCTTACTCAGATATTATTGTCAGCAACTATTCAGAATTAAAGATGTCATTAGAATATTAACAGATGGTACTCAGATAAAATTGATTTCCACTAAATTGTCAAGGATAAAACAGGTGGCATAAAAGTTCCAATAAGTTATCCATATGATGAAGAATAGACTTAATAAATTCACAGAAATAGAGTTGGATTTCCTGTTGCAGGGTGATATTATGACAAACAGGATCCAAAGGAGAAAACAAATGATGTGCGATGTAACCAAAGATCTACGAGTTGAATCACGATGTCGATGCACATAACTATGGAAAAAAGATCATGGTTTTTGGCTCTCGGATACTGCTAAAAAATGGCTGACGTCGGTACTACCAGAGCACTGATTCCCATGTTAGGAGACAATAAGAGGTCAGCTTAGAGTCAGGGTTTTGACATATAAGAACATGTTTAGACTGAAAAGCAAAATCTGTTGCTTCAGAATCATAAATTATGACAGAATTACATAAATGTCCTGAAATATGACTTTTTTGTTATGATTTTCATATGTTGCTATTGTCAGCAGCATGAATTTCTGGTTGGGTGGGTGGCCAATGTAATAGAGACATTGAAAGAAAGAACTTGGAGAAGGTGAAGAGAGAGATAGAGAGTGTGTGTTTGTGATATCTTCGTGACACAGCTTATAAAGTTAGCCAATAGAGAACTTGAGAAGAATTTTGTTCTAGGATCACAAGCCAACTCTGGCATGTCCTGAAGAAATTACATCATCAAAAGACCAATCGGAATTATCAAGGGTTTAAATTCCGGTATGCAGGTTTCTATAATTGATTGAAAAGTCATGGTATCAGTATATTGCAAGTTATACTAACCTGTATAATCAATATTACCCAAAAAAGATATTAAATATTGAACAGGAGCAACCTATATGGTCCACTACTACCCCCTTGGTCAGACTGATAAATATTGTTCAATACATAACAGTCCAACTGATATTTCATTTCTAGAGTAGATATTTCGAGCTAGTAGCGAAGAGAATAGACATACAAAAAAGATCATCATAAAGTTGTCCAAGTCATATTCCTCATTTGAACAAGATTGTTTCCTTTCTAAAATTCTGTGGTTCCCACAAAGTGATACTTATTTCCATATCAGACTCTTATGCATGCTGACCTGCCATATAGAAGTCTTCATCTACACAAGTACCATATTAATTACCACCATGTACCTACATCTAAGATCAAATAACTGAATGTTTATGAGTTTACAATCTTCAATCCCCTACAGCACCTTTGCAATGCCATTCGACTCATAAGTAGATAAATTGCAACTATTGTGATTTGTGAAATCATAAAAATCAGTAAAAGGACTTTGAATATTTAAGCCTTCAAGAAAAACAGCTGCGCCTTGTCAATTTTTGAAGCCTAGCAGTCCAAGCTCCCCAAGCAAGGTGTTGACAGAGGAAGCAAAAAAATAACACCAAAATAATTATGCAGTATTATCACTTTCAAAGTGGCCCAAAGATGAAAAGCTATGAACATCTTGACCATCTCAATATTACTAAGCTGTTGAATGGAACCAATGTAGTCATCTAGCATCTAAGCGCACAATGATTGAATATTGTTGTAAATTATAAAAATATTTTATGTTAATAGAAACAAATAAAATATAGAAAAAACATTTTCATGAAAAGTAGAATAAAATAGTTACTTGAGAATAAAACTCTTTGGACTGAAGAATGACAAAACCATCATCTGCATAAAGCATCTTGTCTTGCATTCCTCGTAAACGAGTCTAAAAGCCAACGGAGCTTTATGTTTCATTCAATCTAATTTATCTATTGTCATGAAGATCTGCAGTCATTGTCCCTTTCCAACCAAACAAATAAATGATAGACAAAGAGATAACATGATGCAGATAGAACTTAAAGAAACAATCAATGAAAAAGGATTCAGACACAGAGAAACTTTGACCCATCTCATCCTCATTCCTTACCAAACTCATGGAAACTTAGTATACAGAAAACTTCAAGCATACTGCTAGTTTATCATGAGCCATAAGCTTATCCAGTAAGATGCATGATTTCATGGTCTACCTCTAGGAAAAGAATTAGAGGTAAAAGAGGTCTGGAACAATGTCAAGGGAGACCTCGTACCTTGATAGTCGCAACAAGACCCAACCTGGAAAACAAAAACCACTGGATCAGAACTTGTGTAATATCTGAATATATAGTAAATTGAAAGAAGTGTCAATGTTACTCTAAACACTGAACTTTCTAACCTGACCCAAATCTCTTAAAATTTTAACTAAAAAAAGGAACATCCATAAATGTCATTTATGTTCTTGAAAATGTTTCCAACCACATAGATATTACATCAAGAAGCCATTTCATTATGCTAAGGTAGACACTAGAGAAAAAAAGAAAAGGTTCCCAAAGTTACGTAAATATATTCAAATTAAAAATGTACATCAAAAGATCAGATCTGACGATAGAAACATTGTGGTTGTTAAAGCAATGGAGAACTCCCTATATCCTACACTATCAACTTTCCAGTCTACTTAACAAGAGTAGTTACTATATTACAATTTCACTCTTTAGTTAAATCAGTTATTTGTCAGAGATGGCATGTAGAGTTAACCCAACCATAATTTTTCCTTGGTCTACCTTCCTCTTAATTCCTTCACATACAAAATGTTATTTTCTAGATTAGCACAATGGCGATATAGATAACGATCAAAGAAGAACCTAGATGGAAGAATCAAATGTCACTACAAAGTTGTCCCAAATTTTCCCCTCTTCCATTAAATTCATAGCATACAGAGATTGAAACGTATCTAGAGATCCAATTTTATCTTTCTGTAACAGACCAAATCTAATGGTGCCAACCAAATCTAATGACTCCAGAAAAAGAAGAAATATCCTTATTCAAAAATTTGCAGGAGACCTTCTAATACAGGCAACAACCCACTCTTAACAATTCGGGATATGGAAGATCCTTCCTAATCAATGAATCTGTAACCAGATTTTCTATTTAGACAAGAGCCACGTCTAATGATTCTACAAGTCAAAGATCTTTCGTCATCCAATAACACGCTAGCTTTGCCATCGAAAGAAATCCCAAAATTCATACTCGTTCAAGGGTCAGAGTCCATCCTTAAAGACGTCTCTTCACGCCAGATTCATACGGAAACGGTGACCTTTACCTAAAAAGATCAGCATAGTAGTCGGTAGGGAAAAGCGACAACGGAAGAAGGCGAACCTGTCGGCCATGGTGGCGATGGTCTTGAAGGCGAGGATGAGGGATCGATCGGGGTTGGATCCACGGTTCTGCCATCGGCCGAGGGAGGAGGATAGGAAGTCGCCCTGGGCGCCGTTGGGCTTGGAGATGACGGTGGAGAGGCCGCCGTCGGCAAGGAGGGGGTTGGTGGGCCCGCCGACTCGGACAGGGTCATTGTCGCCGGACTCGTTAGCGAAGGTCCGCCACTCGGAGGTCTCGTCGACGGAGTGCGACTCCAGCACCAGCCCGCACTCGGAGCACACCGTGTCCCCCGCCGAGTGGTCGAACACCACCTCCGTCCCCCGCTTGCAGTCCGGGCAGTACGCGTCCCCCATCGAGATCGCCCTCCCCGCTTCCTTCTCTCTCCCGATCGACTTCGATCCCCTTCTCCTCCTCGCTCTCTTCTCCTGCTCTCCTGCCTCCTATTTCTCTCGGGAGCGCGAGATCGGCTCAAACCAAGAAGAACAACAGAAAGAGAGAAAGGGGGTGGGGGGAGCGAATGTGGGAAACGACACACATCATATATATTACTCGGAGCAAATGGAATTGGGGGTCGAGATTAGGTGAGACGCCAACGCACGATTCACACGCATGCATCGAGAGGCGTTGATTACTCGGTCATAGCGACGCTTCGCTGATGCATGTAACTCTCGTGGTGGTATCGGCAGCGGTTTTGGGATTGGGCCAATGAATTCGATTGCGTTCGATAAAAGCTTGACGCTGCACTTAATATATTTCGCATGTGGTGGTTAACCATTCGAAGCAGCTTCGAGTCGATTGCATCGATTTGGTAAGCTTCAATTTGACCCCTTTGATAGAGTCAATTTTGTCAGGCCGACCAACTTGACATACTGTATGTAACCAATCCCACCCGGTTTGCTTTTTCGATGGCCAGAGAGGCTCACTCGAGTGATCCCAACATTCAAAGGTTATGTAATGAATATTTCTCTATTCTCTTTCCATTAATTTCTAGCTCATATCAATGCCGTGATTAATGAACGTTCCAAGTGGGAGTAAGCATTAAATGCACAAGAAAGATAACGCGAAACCCTTAATAATAATAATAATAATAATAATAATAATAATAATAATAATAATAATAATAATAATAATAATAATAATCCACCTTTGTGGTTCTTAAAATATAACTGTTTAATGAAAAGGAATTTTAGATATAGCACGTCGTTACGACCAAATCTTTTTGTTCCATGGTTTTGTGTCCCTAAAAAAGGCAGATCGATATGCTTCGTCTGCCAAAAGATGAGACTGCTAAAACTCATAACTCTATTGCAGATGGCAGTTGATGGTATCAAGAATCGGTGTTCCTTTCGATCTACATAAAACAAAAACGCCACCCCAGTCTGCCAAGCAATAGTGCAGTGGAAATGATATGGCTATGGATGGACATGTTCATATACTGGGATTTAGAATCCATCGTGGCAGAGGGAACGAGTCCGGTGCTTACCAAGGTGGACTACGACTTCCGGAGGATTGACTTGTTGTTGTGAGCCTGGTCAACCAAGTCAACCGTGCCAAGTGTAAAGTTAGCCGCCAACTTCTTGCATCACACGCAGGTGATGCACCTGATGCCAAATAGCGATTCTTCTTCTTCCACCTGATGTCGAATGGTGTCTCTCTTCCCATGGTTACCGACTCCATGCTCATTCCTGCCACCGAGACTGATGCATGCAGAGTCAAACTTGGAAGGACGATCCACAAAGAGTGGGCACTCGGAAGACGGGGAAGATGCAACCCCCGATCGACCTGAGCGACGAGGGAGTGCAGATCTTCGTCAGCTGCGACACACCAACAGACCTGCTATGAGTGTAACGAAGAACCGTCATGGTCATGATATCATGGTAAGAACAGCTTCCCAGTTCTCGGAGCATCATATTAGACGTCTGTTTGCGACTTCCGATGCAAATGCAGCTCAAATGGGAGGCAGAGGCAGGGGGTGTATGGTTGAACGGAACCGAAGCCGTGATGAAGCAATTGCACTGGCACTCACCATCAGAACATACAATCGATGGCAAAAGGTGATTCATCTCCCTATCTTTAATCCACCACAAAAGATGATCAATTTCTAAACCTTGCAAGGTTCACAATGAAAATAATCTTTGTTTGAAAAGCCTGTGCATCAATCCAGCAAAAAGAATTGTTCAGAAACAAAGCAGATTAGCCCTAGTAACTCTCATATATTGAACATCACAATGAGCTTAAATAATACGGAGAATTTATGTGCATTTTGCCTCCTGCTCATGGCTGCACCTCTGAAGTTTTTCTCTTTCTATCCGTCGACGCATTAGCATCGGTAGGCCCCTGACTGAAATCAGACCTGAGTTGTACCAACAAAATACAGCTAAGTTAGATCACAACCAGGTGAGCTAAATTGAGAGGACACTTATTATATCGATGAGACTGATAAACAATATCAGCAATTCCTAAATTTGTCAAACATTACTGAAAAAATAGAGATAATGATTCGATGTAAGCTCGGCACCAAAGACTAGTTCACACTATCCAGGGCTTGTTCAGCATATTAAGGGACATCAAGTCACGTTAGATTTGCGTACAAAAGAAAATTTTATTCATGTGATTCAATCATTCAGATCAGATTATTTTTCTTCATATTATCCTTATATGGTAAAATCTTCACCTAAATACTTGCAGATGTTGCTGGTTCCATCTTTTAAGGTACAATGCCCATCCATCTTAATATCTTTATCTCAGCAACACTATATTTCTGACATGCTCCTTTTTTAACTACCCAACATATTAATATGTAAAACTGGTCATATATCCAAGCCATAATTTACATGTCCCTTCTAACAGACTGAAAGAATAACCAGTAACGACGTATTACTGGCTAAAATAGACGATTACAACAAAGATCCATCATACAACTAATCTTGCAAAAAACTGATACCTGGAAATATGTATGTAATAATATACGTATGATCAGCATTGCCCGTTCATCATCACAAAGTTACAAGAATCTGGGAGCTTGTCCATTCATCATAGTACAATTCATCAGAAGATTTGTCATTGCCACATGATTGTATATGCATGTTGTGCAATAAATAAGTCATACAGAAGGGAATGCCTAATTGCAGTGTGGCAATCTCAGCATGTGACATGAAAATCATGATGAGGAAAGAAAAATGGGAAAAACAAATATATTCATGTGATCAACTGCTAATGCGGTTTATAAAAAAACAAAAATCATACGTAAATGATTTGCATTTTGAGTTTCTATAAGAGTGAAATTTATTTGTGTAAATTAATACTAACCCACAGGTGGAACACTTCTTGTGATGCTTGCAAAATATTGACAAACAAACTGAACATACATAGCCCATGTCAATTGTCTTTTTGTGGCAGAAACATCTACATGAACCAGAAAAATACTGAAATATATCAGAATATGTACAATTACATAAAGCAAAACAAAAGTAGAAATAATAATAATACATATGGGGGATGGTAATTGAGCAACACATTACATTCAGATGGGCATACATATTGCAATAGAATGGTTTATGTAAACAGCATGCCAAATGACAGAAATTAATATGTACAATTACATGAAACATGTCAGGACTGGTAGTTGAGCACAATACTTATGTTCAGGAAGAAGTATATATTTGAATGGAAATGGTTTATGTAAATAATATACCAAATGATGGAAAAACAATTTCAACCTTCCTAACATCCCAGGATTACACCAATATAACATCAAGTTTAACTGATGATCACTAAATACCAATATTGCAGTACATTCGTTCTCCAGAATTTTCACACCATCCACTTTTTACACAAATTTGAAGAAATGGTAAGTCCTTTGTACAACCAAGCAAGGTCTGCCGCACCGAAGTGTACCGCCCGGTATGGGCGGTATGTACCGGTCCAACAGGTTATCGGTACACGGACCGTCCCGTACCGCTACAGTGCTACAGTACTATACTGTAGTACTGCTACAGTATAAAAATATATAAAATTGTTCGGTACACCAGTACCGTACCGTACTGAGCCCTGGTCAAAACGCCGGTACGGTATGATACGGCGAACCTTGCAACCAAGCATTTCAAGATTATTTTAATTCATGTGAACCAACAATAATAACACTTATTTAGGTTGGTTATTCATGTACTAGTTCTCAATTTTGGTACAATTTTCATGTTGATTACCAAAGAAAATAAAAAAGCATCTGCAGAAGTCCCTTGGTTCATTTTTTATTTAGGCAATGAATTGTTAACTAAAGTCTCTTGATTTGATGTTTGTATCTTGGTGCTAATCTATATGTGAGCCTGAATAGGCAGACAATGCATAGAAGCCATAAACGCATTAGTTGACACAATCATCTGTCTTACAGCTTATCAATTAGCAGAGACTAAAGAAAATGACACTTGCAGAAAAGAAATATGGACAACCTCAAATTAACCATCTTGATGCATTAGAAAATTGGCAAGAAGAAACAATAATTGCTGAACCAAAATTGATCACATGGTAATTGTGAAGCTTGAAATATTTAACAGACAAATAACTAAGAAAGTAGGTGCCTTGTGCAATTCGAAAAATCATCTGTGACAAAGTTGGGGTGAAGTATCAATGCAGTAAAATATTAGATGATGAGTGAAGACAGCAAGATATTGTAGTAAATATTAAATGTGCAACAGCAAGATCCATGGTAACAAACATCTCTATGTCAATGCCAGGTTAATGATACACTTATCAAGAATGCAGGGGAATATGGCTGTCACTTCAAAGGGAAAATCTAGCATGGAGGACCAAGCTAGATTGTTTATGCACAAAGGTTCATATACCATAAAACCATTTGCATATCGATCACATAAAAATATGGTAGAGATTCTTCGCATCTGATTATATGTTACCCTAGGTAAATGATTTCAACATCATAAGTCAATTCATTAAAACATCACAGCTAGCTTAAATCTGTCTTTTGAGATTCTCAGCTGATAACTCCTCAAATTTATATACTTGTTCATATAACTTCATTTGTTGGTTAGACCGAAACCCCTATAGTTGACAAGACATTCCGATCATTTCTGTTTATTGTTTCTTCCCCATTTTGAATGATAGGATAGCGTTACTTTCTGAGCAAACCATAAACCACTCAAACAGAAGAGTGTACATGGGTACCACACCAATCTTGTCTGCACCATAGTTAGTTACCAGCACCAAGTGAATCCACTTATCCTTATACAAAAAGGTAAGGTGTAAGAATGAAATCATAAATCACAGAAATTCCTTTATCCTCGTGCTCAAGACATTATGAACACAGATAACCAATATTGAAGTAGAGAATTTTATGTTGAATTGGTGGTTGCGTTGATGGCATAAGTGATCATATGCATTGCCAGATGCAAGGCTAGTGGTTGGTCACAATTGGCCAAATCAAATAATAGAACAGATTTTTTTAAGATGATCAAGACATCAACCAGAACCAACACGATGAGCTAGAAATTGATCAGTGTTCTATGGATGTTTGTCAGGATTTATGAAATCTGATGGAAATTAACCACGAATAGGCAAGATCAAGATCGGCTGGGACTCACAGGACTGCAGGTATCAACTTGACCAGTCGGTTTAAGGTGGACCACCATGATTGAATAGAGACCAAACAGGATTGGCTCAGGATCACTCAAAATCCAACCGATCTCACCGAACCCAGAAAGATCAAAGATTTGGGATGGGACTCAACTAATTATCTGGATAAGCATCAGCCAGTTCATGAACCATGATAGCAGGTAGCAGGCTATTGCCAAAAGTGACATTGATAATAACAGTCATGGTAGTCCAGATATGAAAAATGATAGGAAGCCCTTGAAGCTAGAATAGATTATTTTATGTCAAGCATATCAACAAAATACAAAGTCAGAATAGGCTAAGTATTTCTAGTTGTATCTATTCTCCTCTTTCTGAAAAGAGATACTTTGCATCCAAACAAGTTTTCAACCATAAGTTTCTTCTTTACAAAGCACCATCTGAGAAAATAAAACAAGTTGCATAATAAACAAAGACCCAAGGAAACAATATAGAAAAATAGGATTCATTCAGATGGAAAAGTTGCAAGCACATACGAAGCACGAAAATCAACTCCCGCAGGTTTAGGAAGTTGCAAAAAGTTGCGTGACTGCAAATCAGTTGCGAAAACTGCCTGCATATTTTTCACCAGAGGTCAAATAAACATGGTACGAGATGAGTAGAAAACAGAAATAATTCATAGCTATCCCAGCCAATAAGATAACTAAAAATTACAGATCATTAACTGTAAATGCCATTTACTAAAAAATACTGATTATACTGCTACCAGTTAATCCCTTCAAATGCAGTAACATATTTGCTAAGTGTTCCCCTCAACTCTCTCAACAATATTCCAAAGTAAAGGTGGATATATATCAACAAAATCACATTCAGAAAATAGCTAATTACAATCTATTAAACAAAAGCCTGTTAAAAAGTAAAATATTTAAGTCCATTGTTCGTTGAAACCACCATATTCAAAAAAGTATCCAGATGATGGATAGAAAAAATACTGGCAGCAACTAGAATGAAATCTCCTAAGGTACCCTTCATACAATTGTAGAATCTGTGATATCTTGATGTAAAGTTATGTAAGTTGGCAAAAGTATCCATAAGACCATAACAGTTCACTAGTCAAATATGGTCACGGTATGATATCTACAGGTAGCAGTTATCTAGCAAGCACGATTAAAGCTTAAACGACAGTCATATGCAGAAATAGTCTGACATCAGGTGAGTATGGGTTTATAACATTTACATCCTCTCCTGTAGAAGTAACTCAACAGAAATTTTCTTAACTTGTGCAACTTGTTACTTTTCCAACTCATTTAAAAGGATACTCCTCTCCTCTAGAAGTAACCAAACAGAAAAATAGAAGTAATAGCTTACTGAAAGGTATTGAAATAGCCCATCCAACTGCTGTGGTTTCAGATAAACTCCACCAGTAATATAAGAAGCCTGTAAGTTAATTTATTGCAATAAACTCATTACAGTTGAGAGTGCTGGAATTAAATTATAAAAAAACTGAGATTGCTACTGGAGCTTAAAGGACTGTATAAACTAACCTGTTGAAGAAAAGCAGAGTGTTGAACCCCCATGACACAGGAATCAATGGGTATCTGAGAGATCAATGATTTGTTCACTACTTAATGAAGTAGTCACTTATCAAAAGCAAAGAATGCAAAATAATTGAAGTTCTGAACATTTTAAAAAATAATTTTATAAAGTAAACTTGAAATTGATAAGCTTAACAAAGTACATAATGCACATGTAAATCAATTCAAACAAAGTCAAGAAAAAGTGGCATCAACACTATACGCAACCCCCCATTTGCTAAGATGAGAAGTGCAGGCCACTCCCCTGTTTTAAATGCACTTTGCTGCAGAGTGAAACTTACCAATGAGATTCTTTTGGAGGTGTGCAATGTTAGTTATAAAACTTTATTTTAAAATTAGTACAACCAGATGTTGCTCAGCTAACATAAGTGACAAAGTTCATAATAAAGTCCATGGCTTTTTCAAAGGTTGTTAAAAATCAGAAATATAAGCTTGAGTGAGACTTGTATTTTGCTAAGCTATTTACCCAAACCAGATTCAAAATGGTTCCATGCTTTTAAGTTTCATCAACCGAGCATCAGAATTTGCAACCTCATGTAGAATATGAATTCCTACATTGTTTTATCTCAAAATAAATCCTCATCTAGATCAGAGGATTAGTCGTATCTGACCTCCAGTCAGTTTTCTAGAGTCCTGAAGTTTCATCCCACATTTTATACTGAAGCACCTAGATAATCGGTCATATATCCTGGTTTGTTTTGTCAATTTAAAGAGAAAAGAAGGAGAAGATATAAAGATAATTCAGAAGATGTGTTTAATAGATTGTAAACCTGCAAAAGAATACCCTACAGAACTACTAAGGAGAAAGAAGTTAATTTGAATGAAGCTTAGAAGACTAGATGCACCATCCTTGTCTAAGTTGGCAGTTCAACAAACGTTTTGAAAAATCTAGATATAAAATAGTCAATCCAACAAATAAGATGCATAAACTTTATACTGGTAATTATGAAAATAATGCAATAATAAAGAGAATGTCTCAGAAACCTGACTATAATGAATTTGCAATACTAGATCTATGAACCATATGTAACATAGACATGTTTTCAACAATTACCATGATATACATTTCAATATTATCAAATGATAAGTACAAATAGTGCAGATGAAATATTTCTATAATATTAATTTTGGCACACCGTACCATGGAACGCTGCGCTGAGAATATTGCATTCATTACTGCAACATATCTGCCAATACTCCTCCTCAGAGATGAAACAAATATATAAGAAGGAATGCACAATATCACTATGTTTCATGGATAACATACTGTTCAGGTCCATCTGGAGATCCCTGCAGGCATAAAATCTGTCTGAAGACGTTAGAAACAATTTATACCATAATAAATAAATTACAGCCAATAAGCATTGAATGAATTAACCAGAAAATTACAACAATTGGAAAACTTAACTTGTGTTGGTGGAAACAACATATTAAAGCATACAAAGCTACAATTTTGCAACATCAGATGTTACCAATTTTAGGGAAAACAGAAGCAGAATTCTTAAGCTCAAGCATATCCTTTTGAACAGCTAAATGCAACTGTTTACTTCAACTATCTAATTCTATTACAATCACCTGGCTAAAGTTACACCAAGATATGTCAGTAACTTCTTAAATGACATTGAGAACTATAATAAAGATATTTTGAATTTCATCATCAAGAAGAAGACTGTTCTCACTAGTCCCAACTTTTGGCAAACTGTTGTCATGCATGGATGAAACCAAGAGCATGCCTAGGCAAACTACTCAATGGCATACCTGAGTGAAATGGCTCCCTGAGCTATCCTACGTCATGAGTATGCCAACCATGTCTCCCTGAGGACTACAAGGCTTTTCGTGTAAATACCAAGTCCTTTCATGCATGTCAAAATTTCTTAAGAGTTGATGGCACTATTGTCCAACTGTGTCAAAAGTAATAAGTGACATGTTCAAAACAGTTCTTCGATTAGCAAAGTATTTTATAACCATAAAGTGGATCTATATTTCAACTAGCATAATATGCTCGTCTCATCTGATTGCTTCTCCCAGTTTAATGAGATCTTTGCTTCACAGTTCAGAAAACTGAGTAAAGACATTGAATATCCATGAATTATTTAATATCCCTGTAGTTTAATATCAAGAAGTTATGCTAACTTCAGAATGTGAATAAAGACATCCTGTCCCTTAAAGATGTATAAAATTACATATGCACAGAAAATTCTCTTCGCATTGTCCAAACATGTTTTGGCTTATATTATAACAAAGATATTTAAGAAGTAGCAAATCTTGTGAAAACAAGAAGAATAGAACAGAATGTGGAACTTACCCGAGGCTGTGGATGTCGAGCTCTGGATCTGAAAACCCTCTGTATATCTGTTCCATAATCAAGGACCATACACCCATAAGAAAAAGAAAAAACATTTCAAAAAGCAAAGAAACCATCAAAGGATACAGCACAGTGCAAGAGAGAGCGATCCAGAGAGCAAGGAAGATACACCAGTGGCGACCACCTTGTCGGGGCCCTTCCCCTGGAGCCGGTCCTTGACCACAAACTCCTCCAACCTACGAAGAATCTCCGAGCAGATGGCGGGCACACTCCCACATCCTGATCCCCCTCCACCGTCTCCCGAGTCGTAGATGTAGCCACAGGAGTTGACGCCGGTGGCAACAAGGACGACCTGGTTGAGCTGGTTGAGGAGGAGAAGGGAATTGAGCAATGGGATGACCTGATAAAGACCGAATCTTGGGGGTTAGAATTCAGGTCTTGACGGGATTCCTCACCATTCAGGCAGAGATTGGGAGGGCGTACATGATTAAGAAGCTTGGAGAAGGGGAGGGTGGTGGTGGGGTGGTGCGAGGAGGCGGAGTCG
The DNA here is from genome assembly GCA_004837865.1 of Musa balbisiana. Lineage (NCBI taxonomy): Eukaryota > Viridiplantae > Streptophyta > Magnoliopsida > Zingiberales > Musaceae > Musa > Musa balbisiana. The sequence goes on along the minus strand of CM017194.1, from coordinate 27,456,089 downwards.
CCAGCGGCGGCAGCTGAGGACGCCCAGAAGAAGGGGTTAGCATCGAGGAGGACGACGATGAGACTGACGTCATCTGAAGGTTTGATAGGAGGAAGAGTAGGAGGAAGCCCATTAGGGATAGAAAAAGAGAGGCACAGCGCGCGAGAGAGAGAGAGACAGAGAGAGATGACGGAAGTGGAGTTACCAGAATAGAGCTTGGAGGGAGCAGAAGCGGCGTTCATTTGCAAGTGGCGGCGAGGGGAATCTTTGCTGCGCCTGACAACGAAAAGGCCAATGACCCCTCGGACTCCCTATGAACGCGAGAGAGTTCAACGCAGAATAGAGCGTCGCTTTGTGACACTATATACCATGTCAAAGACAATTTAACAAGCACCTGGCGATCAAAAACTATTGGCTTCCCGATACCTCTCGAGAATTGCTAATGGGGAACTCTTTTAGATGGATGGCAGCGGCAGAGGCAGCGACCAAGAGGTCGGTGGGACGGTGTCACCGTGGCGGCGGCGCCACTAACGTTGAAGACGACGCACCCGTCGGCCGGCGGCTTGAGGTAGGAGCGGCGGAGAAGCCAGGCCGCGCACGGGTGCGGTGCGTCGGCGGTACAGAGATCGCAGCGGTGGCAGCGTCTAAGTCCGGGAGGCGCTTCGGCGGCGACGCAGATGGGTTTCGGAACCAAAGATCGCCGTTATATAACAGCGAACTGGAATGAACCAGACGCAGTGTGGCTCCGACATGGAAACGGATTCGGGCGGAAGCGAACATTACCCGACCCGCTTTGCCCCCTGTCCCGTGTCGGTTGCCTCTGATACCTTGCGGTATCAGACGCATGACACTGCAACACACAGATACCTTTGGCAATTAGGAGATGGAGAAAGGGATAGGAATGTGAAGCACAACAAAGAAGGAAAGATTAGATTGATCATAGCAGCATCAACACCCAGAGTGGTGGCTCACTAATTCTCAAGCAGTTTATACATGAATCATCAACAATTTACGTCCATCTAAGAGTTTCCTAAGCAACTTGGAAGTTGTTCCTGTTCATCATCGCCTAAACAAACTAGTCTTCACTGATGAAGATGAAGAATAGCATAGGCATCAGTGGCTCACATGATCACATCTCCTAAGTAAACTCCATCGACAAATCAAGCTAGAACACCACAGCACAGAGTTGCTGCTGCGGCAGCTGAGTCTGGAGTCCCCTGAGTGCAGCTCCACCACATCTCCTCTCCCACAAACTGTTCGATTCCTCACTCCTTGCAGCTCGCCTCAGCACCGGGAGCGGCGGGTCCATGTCGACAACGCTGATGCTAACTCCGGACGCACTGTGGTCGTCAGCTCCTTCCGCCGGGGATACCGGAGGGCTTGCACTCCTCCCCAGGAGAACCTTTGTGATCCTTATTAACTTGCTGCGCCCCCTGGAAGACGAAGAACCACTCCTGGTTGACGAAGTGGTGGCTGACGACGACGAGGAGGAGGAGGAGTCGTGAGAAGATGGCCTGCTTCTCTTTATCTGGCCCATCCAGCTGATTCGCGGCGACGACAGGGTGAAGGACATGGAGCCGATGCGGAACAGGCGCTTCTGCTTCGAGCGAGAAGAGGAGGAAGAGGTTGTGTCAGTCGGAGCTGATCTCTTTGGGGTGTCTTCTGTTGGGGAAGGTCTGAAGCAGCATGAGGGGTTGAAGGAGCTTATGTGGTGGTGGTGAGTGTGGCGGTGGTTGCCCATGAGGAAGAGCCACAATCGGGCGGAGAAGGGGTGGTGGACGGCATGCTAAATAGGAGATTGGAAGTCTGCATTCGGTCAATGGGAAGTGTGGAATTTGTGGGCTTCGGTAGTACAATAACTTGTCTTGAACGTTCAGAATCAATATTAATATACAAAATCTTTTGCTATGAGGATGACAAGAACAAAGTTGTCAACTATGGATCCGCAAATTTCCCTTTCATGCACCGATCAAGACTTCGAAGCAGAACCATTCAATGTGGCAATCCACGGAGATAACATGAGACGGCCTATTGGTGCGCACTGCAGTGTTTCTTACGTCCATTTGCCCACATTGACTTCCAAGCTCGCCTTGGCTTCATTGGCTAGTAGAACCGAAACAGTCAGCTCTGATACCTCAGCATGGCATTGGCTCCAACCCTGCAATTCCTCTGTTTCATCATTGCCCCCAGTATTTCATTTTAGTTGATGCCAACAAGTATTACACTTTGAAATCAGGAAAACGATGTTAGTTTGAGATAATCTTTTGTTTTAAGAAGACTCAGTCATGTCTAAAATCCTACAGATCATACATCATATAGAGTTCTTGACCACACCAAGAAGATAGATCTCGTCTCTTCAGAAGTAGACACCAAGGAGAATACACTCTCGGTTAAAGGTGACACCATTAATGGAGCTTAACCAGTCTTACAACCTTGTCTGTTCATGATCAACACCACTGTAGACCACAGCAGGTAAAAGCTATGAAAAGACTCATGGAAGAAGACTCGTCAAAACGTGTGAAGAGGAAACGGGGACGACTTGACCCCCTCACATGGCGAGACTGCGTATTCATGACTTCAGATGATTCAAGAGATAGAGAAAGGTGTTTTATTCTACTGCTCCTAGCTTTTTCTTTTTATTCTTCCCACAAAGAAGGTCTCCTTTTCTTTGTAGTTTTCATACGGTAATGGTGTATTCAAATGTTCCCCACACTGCACGAGCCATGTTTTTCTTCTCCATCGTCAATATAATATATTGTATCATAAAGAAAATGAGTAAAGGATCTTTTGATTCGAGAACACAGGAGAATGTGCTTCAGGAAGCAAGGAACACAGACGACTATGTAAAAAGAACAGGGAAGAGACCTGTGTTTGTGCCATCATCATTCAAAGAATCATCCACAAAGAAACAGAGATCTAGCCAGGCTTCGTTTATTTGTTATTGTATGCAATTGTATGACATGTACATCTGTAGCTTTGCAAGAATGCAATGAAGAAACTTTTGAACTACATCATTACTATGTGAAGCTCAGGATCATGCTCAAAATGAGGGTAAAGGAACCAATATACATAGAACAAGCACCCTGAAAATGGGGGTGCATGATTAAAATTCTTTACTCTTCTTAAATTTCTTTGTGAAGATGCGAAGAGGACTTCGAATTGGTAGAAATTGGCAGTGATCTCTTCACAAATGGGTGCTCTAGTAATTGCGAAGCAGATGGCCGATCATCTGGATTAACTTTCACACACTTGCTGATGAAATCACGAGCGTCTCTTGATAAGTAGTTTGGTATAGGAGGCTGTTCACCGTGGCCGATCTTAAACAAAGCTTGTGTCTGCGAATCAGGAATAGGCAAACTTTAAAAAGTACACTGACAGTTGAGAAAAGACGTTTCGGTAGGGCTAATCTTCAAAGACATGAATATAGTGGAACCAGCAAGTTTTGGAAGTCAAAAACCACAAATGAAATTACCACTCTATTTAAAAGTCGGTTATCATCAAGCAGGCAAGCTATTACTACAATCAGCTCGCGGAGAAAAAGAGGCCTACATTTATGCATTTTCTTTTGTCATATATTCTATCATTTAACCATGCAAAACTCTATAAAGAAAGCTTTCTAACAATACATGACAGATAAGTATATAATGAACACGCAAACATGGAGTAGTTTTCGGAGGAAATTTATCTTGTTATTTAACATCTTTAGAGAAAACAGGTTTATCTGAAAATACTACTACATGGAACTTTTTACATTATTAAACCTGGCTAAGTGCAACATCATCAGTCAAACTAGGATCCATCACATCCCTTCTCATTGTTTATGGCAACGTTCTTTGGTATTTCTCTCCGTCTCATATCACTAATCTGAAAATACTACTACCAGACTTGACTGCTCTAAGAGGCGGTTTGCTGTTTGCACTGGCTGATGTATGTACGGATGGATGAGATAGACTAGTTTTTATATGCTCAATATGCAGAAAATGATCTCAATTTTGTTATATTTCAGAAGACTAGCTTGATGACACGGTATAAGGCTAAACTGATCTAGGAAGTTTCACCCCATACATGGAGCTAGGAGGACATACAGAAACAAACATATGTGCATCACAAAGCCAATACTAAATTTAAAAAAAAATCAGGGAATTGATCTGGCATGTTCTTATCTCTAAACTAAAGTTTCATATCAGTAAATCATTTCAAATGGGTCCATCTTGCACTATAATTTTCCTTACATTTGCCTGCATCATGTGACTAAATTGCTTTTGAACAACTACTCTTATACAAATTACAACTAAAATTTAAGGCTTTGCTACACTGCATATTCATTGGAATTCCTTCCGGTGTTAACAAAAGGAGTGCCACAAAGAGTCCCCAAGAAAGTCTCTTGCGGAGATCAAGGCAATCACATAAAAACACCTGTTAGATGAGGGTGGGAAAATTAAGCTTTATCTTCTCTCCATTGGGAAACTTCTGGGACCCAAAGAATTACTGTAACAAAGAGTGAGCTCACGCATAAGACGCTCATCAATAAGGTGTTTGGGGGAGTTCAGACAAATGCAACCTATATTTATCTTGTAAATCTTCTCTTACTTCATCTTCCCACCTCTGTTGATCTTAAAGTTGTATTTGAGTTATCTTCAACTTAGCACCTAATACTAATTATTTATTTAAAATCTTCAAGCTATATCTAATTTTCTTCAGATTTACAGATAGTTGAAGTGTTGAACACATCTGTTGTTCTGTTAAGGAGTCAAGACAAAGGTTCAACCTGAATCATATGAGAAACATAAACCAAAAAACAACTTCTTGTGATCCATGAATCACTCACCCACTCAAGACTAGGATAAGGAATCTGTCGTGTCAGCATCTCTAGAACAGTGCACCCAAGGCTCCATATATCACAAGCAGGTCCGTATGTCTTTTTTGGGTTAACAACCTGAAAATGATTGCATCTCAATGAGCTGAAACTCTTATAAATATCCAACAATATTTAAGATTAAAAAAAAGTTTAACGCTTGTGCATATCCATCATCATTTGAAGACAAAACTTGAAAAACATAACAAAACGGTATTCTCTGCACAGACGAAAAAGAATGGCAACAGATTTTGTATTTTTAGAATACTAATAAAGAAAAGGTTTCCTAAGAGGACAACTACAACCAGGTGATCTTAAGGTCAATTACCACCTAGCACACCAAAATATCACATCGTGTACCACAAAGAACCAGCCGTACGTAAGTAGAGATGTTAAATGAAGATGAATCCATAGTTGCCAATATAGGTGTCGTTTTGATCTCATTCGTGACTTTGCAACATGTGTCTGTTGTTTTTTTTCATATATTCGGTGTACTGCTCTGCGCTTACATGCACCATGCCAAACCATGTATATTTTCTTTCCTTTAATTCTTATAGGTGTTGATCAACATAGAAACAGTTTCTAATCAACCAAAATTAGGTGTGTCATCTTTCATTCTGTTGGAGGTTTGTATTCTCAAAAATATCATATGCAAGGAATTAACTTAATATAGACTGGTCTGACCAAAAACCATTACCAGACCATATACATACCCATTGGTAACTAAATTTCTTATTATTTTATCTGGTGACACTGGCTGGTTGTCATACTCATATATCATAATTAGTATGGTAAGTGGTGCCTGTTCTTCTATTCCTCATCTTCTCACTATTTCGCTTTTCTTTTTATCTCTGGTTTCTGCCGTTGACTAGTTTATGCAGCAACAACACTCGTCCATGTATGTTGGTGGTTGGCAAGTCCATGAGGTGATATGGAAATTCCTACTTGCAAACTCCAATTTCGTATAAACAGCACTCTCTGTACTAATTTAACTTGATATATAGATTGGGTGGGATGACAAATGTGATACAAGGTTATGACCATGTACTGTTACAATTTGGAAAATAGACCAATTTCATCAACTCACTTACAGTATAGTATTTGCAGCATTATAAAAGAAAAGATGGGCTTTACCTCAGGAGCCATCCAGTAAACACTACCTTTGCACGATTTGAGCATGTCGAACTTAGTTATCTGAAATTGTAAACAGCAGCAATGAACATGTGTTCACCATAAAGCTTTCAGACCTTCAAACTGCCGCATGTAAAAGTTAAAGCATAAAAAACCAACCTCCTTTGCCAATCCAAAATCAGCAAGTTTTACAGAACCGTTTGCATGAACCAATATGTTAGCACATTTTATATCTCTGACAAAAGGAAAGGATAATCTTAGGAACTGCATTATACAAAATAGGAATGAAACTGATGAAGACATTCTATAAAATTAATATTATCACATGATTGAGACTCTTTAAGGATAAAATATGCTATTTAGTCTTCACCTCCAATATTTATCTATGTTAGGAACTCTGGCAAGAAACTGGTACAGAATGACCTTTTACACATGCAATGAGCACCAAGATCCAAACAGTATGTAAATCCAGTGCATATAGTTTCTTTTTAAGGCATACAACCATTCTCAAGAGCTTCATGGTTCACCAAATATGCAACACTGATAAACTAAAAAAAAACATATACACACCACCAAGTCAGTATATTAACTTTTTACAAGATGAACTTTGAACTTTGAAGTGCATATGGCTTAAGTTTGTCATATCAAATTAGCTGATGATAACTAGGCTCTCAATTTCTCAATTGTAGATGTTTTAGATCGTCTAATTACAATTTTTAGCTGGTGTTCTTGCACTACGTGGCTGTATCGTGCAACTCATATTATTCTTGTCACTTTCTAGAGTTTGGCTCAGAGTAACATGAAAAGTTAATGATCTCAAAAAAATTTCCAGACCAGCTATGATGTCTAGAATTGTGGTGCCAAATGACATCAATTGATTTTTTTCCTTTTTTCATTGGCGTGTCAGTCATAAGATGTGCATGCTACAAAGCTAAGCATAGTAGTGCCAAGCAACAATCCATAAGCATGAAGAAATAATTGATGACCCATGTCAAATAACTATGAGCAGAGTATTGGGCTAGCAAATGTGTGTTTCACTGCTTGTACTGGTTCAGGATTCTGGAAACAAAATGATGTTCTCTCTTTTATGAAGATGATGACATTAAAATGCAACAAAAATCACAGGCTATTTTATTTTTTGTTGACTGAACCACTACACTTAACCAACCTGATTCTCATAAAAATTCCTTCAGATCTACAGCCAAAACGATTATCATGTTTACATATAATCTAATAATGGAAGTATGCATGAAGACAAACAGTAGAACACAGAAGCTTCAAGGAGAATTCCACAAGTAAAAAATTTACTTGTGCATCACCTGTGCACTACATTTCGCTCATGAAGATAATTTAAACCGTGCAGAATCTGCCATGTGTATGCAGAAACTTGGGTATCTCGTAGATGATACTTCTGATATAGAGATGCAAGGGAACCTTGTGTGACAAGTTCAAGGAAGATGAACAGTTTTGACTCCTCCTGCAATACAATCCATAAATTAAGTTACAGATGTAGGGACACATGAATTTCTCAATGAAATAAGGAAAAAATGTGGTGTCACTCATCTTCCAATACAATCAAAATCATGATTCCAGTAACAGAAGAAGAATTGCAAACAAAAGGTTCGGAAAATGTAATTTATCATGGTATTCATTACTGCACTTTGTATGAGCTGAAAAAGGAATTAATTTCCAGGTGTGCCATACATATTATATCAAAAAAGAAAACCATATAAAATTTGGGAAAAAACTGACAGGAGTTGCATGTAAACTGTTCCATTTCCAGATTGCATTACACAACTATTATCCAAGGTCAAAACACTTGAATCTATAATCAGATCAGAAAACAAATTACCTTGTCCGTTCCATAATACTGGACTATGTTTTCATGTTCAAATTGGCTTAAAAGTGCAACCTCCTGAAAGAAACAAGTAGAAGAACTTCCTCAGCAACATAATCGATAAACTAGATGAACATTCAATTAGCATTTTAGGAAGTGAAAAGAGATCCACCAAACATATAAAACTGAAGTAAAAATAAAAAAGGTTGCAAATAGTATCAAGTACAGCAAAAGCTAAGGCAATAATAGGTAGACAATCGCATGGATATTGACATTATTCTACCTGTTCAAGTTGAAGAATGCACTGTGGTGCATTAATTCCTTGGTCGAGCAACGAAACTTCTTTGATAGCAAAAAATACACCATCGCTGTAGAGATGCAACATATATATGATCAGCAAATAATATAACAGTTTAACCCCACTTAGTCTAAAAGGAGACGAAAGATATGGAGAATTGGTATCATAGTCGACCCATGCATCGTGAGAGGCTTAAGTATAAAAGGATTATCTGTAGATAGGACTAAATTACACATCATGACATGGAGCCACCATTCACATACACCATGGTAGAGTCTCATTTTGGATTTATGCTGATCCTTCACAAGGACCTCAAGACCTTAAAGTTGGAAAGATTGTAACATCCAGATTAAATCTCAAATTAGAAGTGGGCATAGATTTGAATTGACTTATAAAAATGGTTGTACTACTATTAGTTTAAGCTTAAACATTTTGGATTAGTGATTTAACAAAGTTAATGGATCATGTATCTCATTAGACCAGATAGTGAGAAAGGCATAAAATCATTATAAGAATTACATTCTACCAGACTCAAAAACAAATTAAGCAGGAAGAACTTATCAAGGGAAGTAAAATTGACTAGATATTTCTCATCATTTGCAAGCAAAAAGAAAAAAAAAACATAGTTCAAAGCAAGCAACAATTGTGCATGTCACTACCCAAGGTTTAGAGGTTCAGTTGACTGAATTATAAGGACAGTACAGACCATCATCAAAATTTTGTTTTGCCAATTCTTGGATCCCATCTTGTTGAAAGTCAATGTGATAGGGTGGTAACTATCATCACATGGAGGCAGATTTGATGGTCATTCAGATTGCTCAAGTCTAATTTTGGACTTCATTTTTAACTTTTGACACCATCAATGCCAATTCTAGATTTGCAAATAAGGAATCAAAATATAGTGGGAGCAAGTTAGTGTCAGACAGTTTATGGTAATTTTAAGTGAGGTCCTATCCAAGTCTGAGTTGAGACTAGTTTGAATTTGAGATTAAACCATGGTTTCATAGGGATGATTTGTATGACAATCATAACGTGCCAAAGAATGGATAATGTGAAATATTAAAGAACATAGTGATTACCAATAAAGGCAATGGTAACACAGTTAGTATGCAGCATTAAGAATCTAAGGTAAAAGCATAAGTCCAGTAAATTCTAACTTTGCAATTTTCCGTTACTACTTACTCGCTGATTCCTTCATATACCTTGCCATAGGAACCACTCCCTAGAAGTACACCTCGCATCCATGACTTGATTTTTCTCTTGAGCTTTCCATTTGGTGAGATGTTGAACATCGTTTTAGTAGTCATACTATGTGTATCATCATCATTCATCGGCAAGTACGATGACGTCCCAGTGAAGCCATCCAAGGTCTCCCCTAACCTCAGCTCCTCAAACTCTTCCTCTCCTACTGCTTGTCCTATCAGATCTCTTTCGTCCTCTTCATCCACATCCACAGGTAAGCTAGTCATACTATGTGTATTATCATCATTCATCGGCGAGTACGATGACGTCCCAGTGAAACCATCCAAGGTCTCCCCTAACCTCAGCTCCTGAAACTCTTCCTCTCCTACTGCTTGTCCTATCAGATCTCTTTCGTCCTCTTCATCCACATCCACGGCTAAGCTTGAGGATTTCCTTGGACTTGCACTGAAATTGCTAACCTCCTCATCCGGAGCGAAAGACCTGACTATATCCAAAGCTGCTTGTCCTATCAGATCTCTTTCGTCCCCTTCATCCACATCCACGGTTAAGCTTGAGGATTTCCTTGGAATTGCACCAAAATCGCTAGCCTCCTCATCCGGAGCGAAAGACCTAACTATATCCCAAGCTGAGCCCATCCTGTCAATGGCTGCAAGTGACATGGATGGAGGCGGCGGCAGCGCCAGTGGGGGAGTGGGCAGCATCGAATTTATCTGCGACAATAGAAGAATTGCTGTAGGCGTAAGAACAGGTGGTCGAACAACTTGAATTCCTTCATCTCCTCCCCCAGATATAGGAGATGGACAGGAATTCTTTACAGCTTCATCATCCGCAACTGCAATTTCATCCATGGAACTATCACAGGAATTTTTCACAGGTGTGGCCTCCTCCACATCCTGACGTCTTGTGGCTTCTTCGATGGACGGGGAAGAGCGAACAGTAGGAGATGAATCCGGCACCGAGATGCGAGATTGAGATGCAAGGGTGGGATTTTGACGGGTTGGGCTATCCGTATGGAAAATCGGGGATCTCTTGTGGAGGAGGTCGGAGGATGATCGCACCTTGCGAGCCTCCCAGGCGAGGAGAGGAATGGCGAAATCTTCAGGGCCGGACAGGCCTAGGGTGCGAAAGAGACTGTCCACCTCGCCATCGATGCTACCCGCAATCCGGAAGCTCGTCTGGTTGGAGTAAGGAAGGTCGAGTGAACGGGTGGGCCGAAGAGCGGCCGACTCGTCCGACAAGGCATGACAAGAAGAACAGGAAGAGGAAGAGGAGGAGGACCATGAGAAGCCACCGGCAGCCATCCCGTAGTCGAAGTTCTTGGCGGCGTTGCTCCGCTCCAGCCGTCGCTGTCGTCCCTCCTCCTCCTGCTTCTGCCGCCGCTGCTGCTGCTGCTTCGAGTCCATCCCCCCGCGCCCCAATCGAAAGGCGCCTTCTTTACGGCCGAGGAACAACATGGTTGCAGGATGAACCAAAATCCATCACAAAAAGAAAAAGGAACAAGGATATGTTCAAGTTCTTGAAGCTCATGGAGTCGAAAAAGAACACGATACTTGGAGCAGGGGGAGAGCAGAAAAGAGAGGAAGGAACGAAACAGGAGAGGAAAGGAATGGAACTAAGATCAAAGATTTGATCTTTCGGATTATAAAGCTTGGGAACGATGATGATGTGTGGGTTTTGGTTATGGAAACCCGCGGTCTCAACAGTGCCGTTGGTTGACTAGCACAAAGGCACGCGAAGGTGACTCGGGGACACAGACAGACCGATTCATGGTATCTCATGGCGTCCGTAGACAGACCAATCTTAGTCTTTTCATTAATGATCACAGAAGGATAGATGCATCAGAAACTGCTGCTGGTCATTCGTATTTGAGATGCATTTCTCAGGCCACCATGTCACTGTTCGTGGCTGACTTCTAGGATGTTGGTTGACTCTAAATGACACTGTCCTCGACTGCAGGTCCAAGTTTTGAACTCTTCTAATTCTGAACTCAGACCAAGTAGCAGTTTTCCTTGCGCTTAATGGACCTCTAAGCGCGCTCATGAGCCGTTCTTTTTCCGACAAGAAGAAGGCACAGCAGCCATGAGAGGAATCTGCTGAGTTTGCGGACCGATCATAAGATTCCAAGTCAACCTTGCAAATGCTGACATTGGCTGTGATTCCGGTCAAAGTTCATAGTCCAAGCTTCCGATCAAGAATATATGCTCTCTAAGCTCCAACCTTTTCTGCTGATTCATATTGTTCATAGATAGATAGTCATTCGCAGTTCTTTTATGTGGAGTGTGGCATTTTTCTCGCGTTGACCGATCTCTGGAGTCCACCAACGAGGGGAATCCACTGTGTTCATTAACTTGAGACCACAAACCAACAGCCAAAAAGTCAACTACCAAAAGGTGACACCCGTGCATCGGCTAAAGGTGTGGGATTTTATGCTATCGTTGTGATCGAGCGGGACTGCAATGACGCGATTTGCTTCAGAGCTTCATCTAAATTTGCATCCAAACACACGAATAAAAAGGAATTCGTTACTCGATGAGATGATATTGGTTCCAGAATTCAAACTAAATCCAATTGGGTCAGAACTTTTCTGGATTTTATAACCCGTTGACTTCAGTCTGGATTTCCGCTGAGTTGACGAGACATTAATGTCAACGCCCACGATTGGCAGTTGTACCTGTTTTCATGGAACACGAGTGGAGCAGCATAACCCATCAGCTCGCGTTCATGAACACAGCAATCAAACTGGTCGATCTAGAAATTTCAATCCCGATTAAGTAGAATACTTTCAATCGTGATGAATAGCAGCATCGGCTCACTTGCACTGTTCCTCTTAGACACTAATTTTCTATTATGAGAATTATGTTAAATTATGTATGTTGGTATCAATGTGATAAAATTGATTTGACCTATTATATTTTAAAAAATATTTTTATGTTTGAAATGGAAGAAAAAATCTACACATAAATTTTGTAATGATTATTTCCCCTTATTATTAAAAGTGTTTTTCATGTGTCATTATGTGATATATATATATCTTTTTCGATATAAATACCTCACTATGAAATTAGTCAAATTATTATTTGACCATCTTAATCTTTTTTACTTTTTATCTTAATTTTTATTATTCTTAACTCATTTAATTTATTCTTTTATCCTCAAACTAGTTAGGTATAAGCTAAACCTAATAATATACATAACTCAGCTCGTCGCTCATCTAAACCTAATAAGTTATAAGTTAAACTAGTCACGTTTCTTTTATCCTCATACTATTAATAATCTCTTAAAATTAATAATATATAATTTTATTATTTATATCCTCTCCCCAACGTCGCTCGTCTATTCGATATCGTTCGAGAATATATATATATATATATATATAGGATATTCTTAAAATATTAAAAGTTCTTTAAAACAATATTATAAATAATAAAAAAAAGCTTATCGATAGATTTCACTAATATTTATTGTCGTCAATTAGTTTTATGAAATTATTTTAAGTTAGTATTTTGCTTATTGTCACCCCATCCCCTCCCTAATAAAAAAAATCGAAAAAACAACGTTTAAATTATTAGTTAAGTTGTTGGGAACACTCGACACCGACATTTCTTGACTTGGGTTATATTACACGCTCTTTTCGTGGGGTGTAGGCGGTGTTCTAATCCCCCCCTCTCTCTCTCTCTCTCTCTCTCTATGTGTGTGTGTGTGTGTTCACTTTAGGTATTTTTGTTGTTTGGTTAAACACAAAGACAAATAGAAAATTAGGTATAAACAACAGAAAGAACAATAAATTGTAATACTCTAATTATTTGGGATTTTTTTTGGGTGCCATTGAGAGTCGTATAAAAAACTTATATTCTCAGTTAAATTAAGAATATTTATATTTATATTTATAATTCATAATATACTCTGTCTTTTTCTCGTATCATCGACCATCGTCCGTCGATACATATTCTTAGCACATGTATATATATTTTAAATATTTTATTTAATTTTTCTTCTATCAAAGTTAAATATAATTTTTATAAATAAAAATATTTTTGTTCCTATCATTCCAATATATATCACTAGTCGATAATAACAGAAAAAAATAATAAATATGTGATCGATAGATTTTAAGGAAAAATTAATAAAGTATAAATAGGGTTTGATTTTGAGACTTTTAATCATGAATACAAATTTTTTGTATTATTTTTTTACAAATAATAGACGATAAAGATGAGATTTTATACTAAGATCCTATTATCAATATTATTATAGTAAAAAATTTTATAAGTTAAATTAATTTATATTTTTAAAAATTATAGAATAATATTATAAACTCTTCGAGATATCAATTAATTTAACTAACAAGATTGACAATTTAGCATAAGGTTACGAGTTCGATTCTAGAGTTATGATTGATTTATCGTCTTGGATTCTTTTATTGTATGAATGTTCAAAATTTACGAAGTATATATTTATAATTTATATTATTTATCAAATATTTCTTGAAATTTAGAGTTAATTTTTTTTAATCTGACATTTTTTTAGTAACCAGAAAAGATTTGGAGATCATTTATGATTTAGTTAAAATTAACAAAGGCCAATCCGTAAATAACCAGAATCGAAATTTATATGCGTATTAGGAATTAAAAGAAAGGGCTCAAAGGCAAAAAGAAAGCCTACAGAAAAAGACCGGCGGACGCCGTCTTCCTGGTGGCTGGCTGGCGTGGATTCGTATATCGAAATGAAAGCAACACATGGAAGAAGAAACTTCTGTCCATCCCTCCTTTTCCTCGTTTCTTCGTCTGCTCTTCTTATTTCCATCTTCCTTTTACCTGTTCCAATCATCGACAGTGTTAGATAGATAGGGAGAGAACCCTAATTCTTCTTCGTAGATCGATTTGTCGAATCTCACCCCCCCGCCCCTTCCTCCTCCTATGATGCGATCTCGCCTCCTTTCATGAAGCAGCGGCAGCTACTTCGATCGGCCCCTCCTCCTCGCAGCATTGCTTCTGCTGGTCCCCTCTCCCGTCTCCATGGCGCCGCTCAGGATCGCGACCGACCTGCGCGACGAGGAGTGCGGCATCTCCGCCCCGGAGGACTCGCCCACGGCCAAGAAGCCGCTTAGGGCTGACTCCTCCAGGATTCCCCTGACGAGATGGGAGGCGGCCGCGGCGGCCACCGTGTTCTTGATCTTCTCCGTCGGCCTGTTTTGCATCTTCCTCACCATGCCCGAGGCCGACTATGATAAGATCCTCAGGCTCCCGCGGAACCTCTCCGATCTTCGCATCCTCAAGTGAGCTCCTCTAGCCGAAAAAGTTGTATGCTTGTTCTCCTTGTGTTTTTCCCTTATACACCAGATTCTAAATTTCTCTCTCTATATATATACGCATGTCATGATTCATTGCACGCATCCAGAAAGGTATTTCATTGATATAAGTATGAAACTTGAAGCAATCTGTTCCAAGTGTGAAGCTTTTGATCAACATGATGCCGATTGATAGTCCGCTGCAAATGTTTACAACTTTGGGGAATTTAGAATATGGTTAATTGTACTGCAATCTGGTTATTCTTGGTTTGGGATGCTGCTTTTAACCTTGCAGATAGTTAAACGCCATAATATGTACATGATGCTTCACATTTGAAATACTTGCGCTGCAAGTGGAGAATACTGTATGTGCTGACAGAGTAGGACAAAGCAGTTACTTTCTCTTATTGTCTTCTCTTATTCCTTCTCAATCATCCACTCTGTTGAATCATATCGCAGTAGTCAAGAGTGCTGGATGCACATCTGCCGGTTGGACAATCGTTAAACTATTAAAATATTGATTGCAATTGTTAGCACGAGATGATGACTTGAGAAGTGGAAATTTTTGGTTCATGTTGGCTTCTTATCAACAACCACCTGTTTGTAACACGAGTGTCCTACATAATTTATGAATAATTACTTTCATCTATATGATGTCTTATCCTTCCACTACAAAGTCTTAGGTATGCATTTAAATCCGATTCATTTGTTCAAAATTATGTTAACAAATGTTTATTGGATAGTGCTCCTAATTTGCATATTCTAATGTGGGTGATGGTGGGCCCTTTACAAGCATGTGAGGATGAAATATCTGACTATGTCTTTCCATGACCTTTAATTTTAAACTGAAACTAAATCAATCCTGAGCCTAATATAGGTATTTCGCATTATGCAAGTGTTATTGCAGATTTTTAAATTAGAGATTTAGCAAGTAATTACTCGGAGAATATTTTAAACAAATGCATAGAGCTTGTTTTGATATGACACTTAACTCTTCTCTTTTCTGAAAGGGCATTTAAATTGTGTTGATCTAAAGTTTGCACCATAAAGGTTTGGTTCAGTAACATGGTTGGGCCATATATCTTATTATAAGAAAGCTCTTTTGTTGGTTTGCTGGAGCCATTTTAAAATTAGTTATCAAATTTTAAAACATTCAATTTTTTAAGAAGCATATTCGTTAAATGAAGAATCATGATAGGTTTGCTTTATTGGGTTGATTTATGTTTGCACATTCATCTTTTACAGACTGGAAGGACTAGATGTTTTCTTCTGGTATGCCCGGTGTTTTTTCTTCTCTGAAGCACCCCACTATGTCCTTGACTTTACTTCCTCTTTCTCCGAGGGTAGTTCTGTTATATGACTAATTCTGTTTGGTAAACTTATGGTGCATTGCACAAAGAACTGCCGATCTGTTTCAAATGATCCTGTCATTTCACTTCTCTTCCTGAACTACTTTGTTGGTATCTGTTAGTGCCAACATTCTATTCAAGTTATGCAGAAATGCTTCTCTTTTGATTTCGCTTATAATTTTCTTTGGATGTGTTTCTTTATATTCACTAATAAAACATGACCATAAAACAATGTGGTAATGCCACAAAATATTATCATATGCACATAAGAATTAGATATAGTACCAGAGTTTAGATGAAACATTTAGGAAGGGAAATATCATCCGTTCTGAGAATCTGAGATAAATATGAGGTGGTATATGTCAGCAAAGCATGTTTGTGTTAGCATGATCAGATTCTATTTATGGCTCCTAATGTATGACAAACTATTACTTGGCAACTTCTCTGGTCTTTATAGTATCTTTTAATGCCATAACATTGGCTTACTGATAAAAATATCAAAGAGCTTTCCAGTTTGAAATTTCTTTCTTTTCTTTTTATTTGTAGTATCTCCTTGCACTTGGGTTTTGGTTGATATCCAATTATAACCTATCTATAATGTCATATAGAAGCTATGCTTGTGATATTATCTATTGGAAAAAAACAAAAAATTCAGGTCCTTGACATCTTGTTCTTGATTAATTTTGCATTTGTGCTCGCTGTTATTCTGTTTTGCAGAGATAACCTGGCCGTATATGCCAGAGATTACCATGCCAAATTTATATTAGGATATTGTTCGATCTACATCTTTATGCAGACATTCATGATACCTGGTACCATATTCCTCTCATTACTGGCTGGAGCTCTTTTTGGGGTTGTGAAAGGTGTTATTCTGGTTGTTCTCTCTGCAACTTCCGGTGCTTCATCCTGCTATTTTCTTTCGAAGTTGATTGGCAGGCCTTTGGTTAGCTGGATGTGGCCTGAAAAGCTGAGGTTTTTTCAAGCAGAGGTATCGGCAACTTATCTTAATATAACATATATTAATTATTTGATGAATCTGTTCTTCTCTGGATGCAGATAGCAAAGCGGAAAGAAAAGCTGCTAAATTACATGCTCTTTTTGAGGATAACCCCATCTTTGCCCAACACATTTATAAATCTGGCATCTCCAATTGTTGACATACCTTTTCGCATTTTCTTTCTTGCAACCTTGGTTGGTCTTGTTCCAGCATCTTATATAACCGTTAGAGTAAGTTTCTTTTTTATATACTAGAATCTAGCCTATTTTCAGTTGTTATTTCTTTATTTATTTCGTCCTTTTTTATCCTTTCTTGCCACTACTTGACATAAGATAGGATGCATATCCTTGGTGATGTCTCATGAATCCACTGGTGCCAAATGCAAAATCCATTTCTTTTATTCTTTGGGCTGCTATATTGAGTTTCTCCTGTTGATCATTACAATTCTTTTTCTTTTTTTGAATATTGTACCTATATTTTGTCCTTGGAAGTTTTTTCTGTACATCTTCACCTTTTTTAGCATAATTTATATTTGGATGAATTTTAGCCTTGCATTGTAAGTGGAATTTGGAGAAGCATGTTAGAGATGAATCACCATGCTCTGTGCCCCCAAGGAATGCTAAACAAGTACAACGTGAGAGAGAAATGGTTATTTTATAATGTAATAGCTAGGATTAACACTTAACGTGGTGATCCTTGCTGGTAGAAATACACCTTATCCATCTCTGAGTCCCACATCTTTTCTGACTTTGTACAAAATGTGAAGGTGCATCTGGTCATGTCTCCTGCACCAACTCTTTTACCACAAAATGTTGAACAAGGTATTATCAGAAGTCCTTATTCCTCAAGTTATTGTAGCAGTGTTGTCCACACGAGTATTTGAACTCCATATTTGCACCCATGAAACATATGTGCACAGACTTGTTTCTGAAACATATGTAACATAATTTTGCCTCAATATTTTGGTAGCATGACAGTGAAATAATTGTTATCACAATTTTTCTTCTTCTCTTTTCCACAACTCGATCGGCTTTGACACAAAATTTTGCCAAGACAGTCATTTGGACTCTGTTCTGAGATGATTTAGGCTGAGCTTGGGCTCTTGTCCTTTGGCTGCCGGGACGAGTTGTAATTCTACCTGGTAGATGTGTAGACTGGGGCCATCTTATCTTTGCTTTCATAATTGCGCCTTTGTCTGCTCATTGTGATATAGCAACATGAAAGCTTAAAGTGATTATGATTTCTTTTTATTTACCATTATATTTATCTTCTCTTAAAAAAATGTTGAGGTTCTTATCTCTATTTACAATGATAAAAATGCTGCATCTATGATGTACAAAATGAAGAAGAGAAATATTTGCAGTATTCACCAACATTCTTGCAAGTTTACAGTTGTCCAGATAAGCTTCTTGCATATGATAATCCTGCATATTGGCAATTTGTGTTGATCCAGCTCTGGTGAACTATTGAATACATTTTGTACTTTATTGATTTTTCTGGGTTGGGTTTCCTTCCGAAATCTAATCAATCTATAACTGTACTTGGCAGTCTTTATATTCTTTAGAAGATAATGTGTACCCAACTTCACTTGACTGCTATATACCTGCAGGCCGGGCTCGCTCTTGGGGACTTGAAATCAGTTAGGGATCTGTATGACATGAAGACGCTGGTCGTGCTGTTCCTTATTGGATTTATCTCCATATTTCCAACAATTCTAAAGAGAAAGCGGACATATGAATGAGGCTTTTGATGCATTTGAACTTTCTGCTTTTGTGAGAAACTGTTATTATCGATGGAATACAAGGGAAAAGGGAGGGACACAGGGTAAAGCCACTTTTTTGTTCCACCATGGCCTTGGAACATCCGGCCATGACTTTGTATGTCATAGATTTGTTTCTTGAAAGGTAAAAGGTAGCTAGATTGTAGAATCAAAATGTAATACTTGTTCGGTAAAACAAAGATTCAGCTTTCTAATTCTCTTTTAGAGATTGGCTTGGCATGCAAATCTTTTGCAACCAGATATTTTTCTGGATGAATGAGAACGACTGACATCGATAGACACGATGGTATCGTGAGCAGGTTGTATACCCTCTTGGGGAATTGTGATCGAATTTACTAAATGATTATTAACTTTTTGATTGTGATGGATAATTTCTGAGATCCATTTCAGGAACATAAACCGACAAAATTGGATTCAAGGATGGATGCTCCTGTTAATAATAATAATGATAATGATAATAATGCAGGCTTCAAATCATTGACGGACCACTTCCTCACAGGCGATCTCCATTGGATTTAAATAAGCGATGCGAAAAGAGAACTTTTGGACAGACCCTCTATCGAAGTTCTTACGCTGCTACGAGTTATTCACAGCAGAAGGGGTGAGCTTGTAAAAGGCTCTCGAGAACGCTGCTGTCAAGATCTCCTGTCTTCATGCATGAACCGCACCACCGTCATCTCCAGTCCAAGTGCCCGACAAGATCCAACCAACTCTGCCATCTTCGACGACGTCAGCCAAAGTAGCATTCGTCCCAGGTGGTGGGGCACGCCCGCCATTATGACACCCGAGAACAGCTTTAGTGTTCTTTGGCCTTTCTTCTTCTCCCATGAGCTCAAAAGACCTCACTCACACCAGGGTGGAGATGGTCCCTGGGGAAAAGGAGGCAGGACAGGAGATCTCTCCCCGGATCTCAAGTCCTTGCCCGTGTTTTGAGGTGGATACTTTGCTGGATTTCATGCCGGAGATGAAGGTGCGACGGCTCAGAGAACGCAGGGGCCGCAGGAAGGTGGCTTGGTGATGAAGGTTTAGGTGGTAGTGCTTGTTTTCAGTGCCCGTGAAGCTAAACGCCGGTGTGGTGGTTTATGTTCCCAGTGAGTGGGTTGGGCGGTGGAGATGACCTCATCGAAGCTCCGCAATGGAGTGGTCAACCTCCTTGCTGGACCCAAATATAATTGCATGTATGATTGCGTCTTAAGCGGCTTTCTTTAGGCAAAGTGCCTTGTGTTGGTGCTTTTCCGTGTGGCCAAGCTGAACTCATAGATTCGCAATAATGTTGTCTGCCGAGTAATCTCAGTGATCAGAGAAGAAGCCTTTGAGGAAAACTTTGCACGCCGTCATGGATACCATCGATGGTCTGTTCAATTAACGAGTAATGTAGCATGATATCACCAGCTTCTCGTACAAACATTGAGCGGTACGGGGATTGCATATATGGACGTGACTGTTTTGCTACTCTGAGATTCGTGCTTTGGGCTTAAACATCGTTAGTAGCATCTTCAGTATCATCGTCTTCTTCTTGTCCAATCCCTGGAGCTAATGGCGATGAACCTGTGGATAACAACTGGCTACGTAACGAGGCAAGAAACAGTGGGAATAAAAGCGAGAAGAAAAGCTTTCCAGCTTTGCTGTGTTCTTCAGCTGTGTGAACTCGAACTGTCTCTGGAAAAGGTTGATGTTCGCAATTCTCCGGTAGATCTGGAATTGATGCTCGCTTCTTTTCTAGAGAGAAACAGTTTGCCTTTCGCATGAGCAAAAAGAAATGGATAATCGAACCAAAGCCGGGTGTGCTAGTCCTGTCAATGGTATTCACAGAAAACATCCCCCCGCACAGAAATCTGTAGCTGTATCTCTCAACACTGTAACCACGGGGAAGAAGAAGAAGAAGAAGAAGAAGAAGAAGCTGTTCTGGGATTGGATGGGCAAATCGGCCCTATCCAAAATTGCACGTCACATCGTGTCTCTGCCGTAGACGACGTGTCGACGCGAGGGTCACGCTCCGGCCAGACCGTATGGTCTTACGTTCCCGTCCACGTACGGAGACGGGAGAATTATTGAGGTGGTGGAGGAGGAAGGGGCAGCATCAGATGTTGCAGTTGCCATCGATTAGTCCCAGGACAGTGCTGCTGCACTACCACCACAAGTGCCGCAGGTACACAACCCGAAGCATCACCATCTTTTCCCACCTCTCCTCTGGACCAGTGGCCTTCATTCGCAGCATCTCCACGTTTGGTATGTGGCCTTCTACCCTTTCCCCTGTTCTGTGATGTACCCGATTGATTGACGCAGTCCTCTCCTTGGGTTCTACCAGCAGTGGCAGTGCGAGCGAGCCGACGTGACCCATGAGATCTCGCGGAGATTGTCCCCGGACCGCAGGGATTCGGGTCGTACCATTTGCATGTTATTGGGTCTGAGCCCGGGCATCCGGACCCGCTTGCCCTGCTCCTGCCGGACCGCATCGATCTCAGTCTCATCTTCCGCTTGTTCTGCTCCTGCCGGACCGCATCGATCTCAGCCTCATCTTTCTTCGTCAGAACACGCGGTGGCTCACTGCATTCTGGCCACATGACCACAATCCTTAGCTAGCCACATCAATGGAATGTCTCGTGCTCAATCATCTTCATGGCTTCTCATCACCGAATGATCCTTCCCTATCCACTCCACACGAATCCGCTGGAGTTAGTGGCACGCCAAAAGAGAAAGGAGGCCGAGGAAGCACCGGACGATGCGATGCCTCCACCGCCGATCCGAGGGTCGCCATTGGTCCACGCTGGCTGAGATTCCGCTGACTGGCCAATAAAGGTACGACCGCAACGGGTTCGTCTCGTTGTGCTCCACGTGGCTCGTTGAGCCTCTTTTACGCCCTTCCACTGGAACAAACTCCATGCACGCATCGCTTCGTGTCCAAAAGCGTCGCTTTTGGTGCAAAGAATGGCATCCATTTGGTGCGTGTGTGAACGATCTGCTTGGGATTTGGATGCAGCTAAGGAATAGGGAAAGATGAAATGAGAGAGCACCGATACAACCTGTTTATGAGAAGAGGAAGAAGGTCAACATGTTCCCGAGAACATGCATCTGGGCAAGCTAAGGTGAGATAGGGTGGAACGCTAAGCTTGATGGCTGTACCGGAAACATTGAATGGATGTGTTTATTGGCACAAACTGAAGTAATGAAGGGATGGATTTCAGTATATTTGTTGGTTAAGTGCTCATACCAGAGGCCTATAATCAACCATACGATTCTAATAGATATATAGATAGGCTTTCCAGCCTTGTTCTAACTAGATGAATGGGTAGGAAAACACTAGCCTGAAATGCTTGCGGGCAGTACACTGGAATATTGTTTGCTGATGCTATATATCCTATCCTAAATGGTGAGGCATGTTGCTGTGGGATTATTCCGCTAAGAAATATTATAATCAGTGTTCTCTAAATAGGAAAAGCATTACCTGTAAGGAAAAGGATGAGCGAGGTATGGTTGATTGGCACTCCAACACATACCACATGCTCTCAAATATCTCACTCCTTTCATGCAGCAGCAGAATTGCAGCATAATTCTTCTTTTACTTTACGTTTCATGGGGGGTGAGAAATAGATCAGACAGACGGAGTGAGCGAGAAAGGAGGAGATGGAAAAATCGACAATATATAAGAGCTGGAAAAGGAGGGAGTGGTGGTGGTGGTGGCGGTGGTGGTGGTGGAGGGCCCTGCACGGCTCAAAAGGTTCCAAAGAGAGAGAGAGAGAGAGAAGGCCTGACCTTTCGCCCCCTACAAATACCCCCTCCCCTCCCCTCCCTCGTTTCTCATCAGCTTGGCCTCCTCTGAGACATCTCAAGCCAAGCCGACCTCTCTCTCTCTCTCTCTCTCTCTCTCTCTCTCTCTCTCTCGCTCTCTCTCTCTGAGAGGAGGGTGGTGGACAAGAGGAGGAGAGGGATCACATCATACCTCTCTCTCCCTCCCTCATTGTCTCTACCTTCCATTTCCTGCTCTCTTTCAGCAACTCGACTGCAGCTCAGTATTATACAGCCTTGGTAGAGGTAAACTACAGTTTTACAGACTTGTCTTCACTTGCTGCTTCCCGCTTTCCTCCTCTCCTGCTGCTATTATATTATCCGTGGGGCTGCACTCTCTCATCCTCCGAGTTCTTATTGCTTTGCCATGCTTTCTTTTCCTTGTAGTGATTCATATTCTATATCCTGTCGATCGAGTTCGAAACTTTGTGCCCGAGGATGTCGGTGGCTGTGCTGCAATCACCCTTCCACCTGGAGAAGTACGGCTGGCCTGCGCCAGAAGAGACGAAAGATGACCCTGTGATGGCCGTGGAAGACGACCACAACCGGCCGGGGCAATTCGACATCTGGAGTGCCATCCAAGCGCAGAAGGGCGCTAGTCCTGTGGCCGTCGATGCGCCAGCTCCTTATGTTCATCCTCTGATGAGGCGGTCCTCGAGCTCGCTGAGCCAGATGAGCCTCCAGATGTGCACGGAGAGCCTCGGCTCGGAGAGTGGCTCCGACGACTTCTCCTCGGTTCCCGACGGCCTTGACTTCGATTACTCGCCCAAGAACGAGACAAAGACGGAAGAAGAAGACCACGACGTGCATGAGAAGGTGGCAGTAGTTGAAGAACGAGGACTGTGGTCTAGAACTGAAACAGAGGAGCGCCAAGTGCCGCAACGCAAAGCGGATGAGCTCGTATCGGTGAACTACAATTGCTCCATCAGCAGGAGGTCGCCGTCGCGTTCGTTCCCTCCGCCGCTGCCATCTCTCTCCCGCCGCGACGGGCCCTGCCTCCACATGAGGCCCCATCGCCGCGATGGCCGCCTCGTCGTCCAGGCCGTCCTCGTACCTTCCCGAAACTACCTCCACGCTCAGCGCGAGGGCGGTCGCCTCCTCCTCTCCTTCGTCGACGCCACCTCCGACGATGACTCCTCCGAAACCGTCGAAATCGAACAGCCACATGGGCACCACCAAGCTATCGATGAAATCGAAGAGAACAAAGCAGAGGAAGCGAAATTGAAGAACTGCTACGACGCAGACGACGACGAAGAGGAGGAAGAAGAGGAAGTGGAAGTAGTCGACAGGGGAACCGTCGTCGAGGTGAAAGTGAGCACACAACCCCAGCAACAGAACGGCAGCGCCATGAAGATCCTCCGGTCTTCTCTCGTCATCAACAAGTTCGTCGGCGGCACGCCGCGGAGCAGCAACGCCAAGTGCGAGCAGAGCAATCTCAACAGCATCAGCCAGTGGCAAGCTATCACACCAGCTACAGTGGCACGACGACCACCACCGACACCTGCCACCGCAGCAGCTGCAGTGGTGGTAGCCTCTACCCTCAGCGCCTCCACTGAAGCTTACAACGACGTGGGAGCGCGGCCTCCGCTCGGCGACGACGAACACCACCTGCCACTCGACAACAAGCTGCTCTTCACCTCCAAGCGGCGCAACCGCGAGGAGCTGCTCCACAGCATGAAGCGGTGCAGTCAGCTGCGCAAGCCATTGTTCATCTGGGAGCCCTGTTGCATTGCCACTTCCTCCTGAGCCACAGAATCCATTCTACCATCTTATCTATCTATCTATCTATCTATCTACTAATCTACCGATCTATGCATCTATCTATCTATCTATCTATCTATCTATCTATCTATCTATCCATCCACCTACCTATTGAAATTGATATGATTACCATTGACATAGTAATGATCATCCGATTAATAAGTTGGAGTGTGTCGAGGGCATTTCACTGTTTGGTTTCATTCAGGCAGTCTGCTGCCACTCTTTAACTACCGAAGTCTCTCTTTGTTTTTCCACTTCGTGGTTATATGTTGACACCATGATTTAATGGACGACTTGGATATGATGATTGTGATTACACATTTGTTGTTCATGTTGTTGATGTCTTTTTTCCCGAGTGATTTGAAGTGATCATGATCGACAGTAAGCTTTGGTCACAGTTTCGTTGGCCATGAGAACAGATCTAAGGTAGATTAATCCGATCTAATCCTCAGCCCAGAGGACACAACCCCAAGCTTCGAGGTCAACTGCTACGTCCTCTTCAATGTCTCCATTCGCCCACTCCTATTCCAAGGTTCCGACACATGACCTGTCGAAGCTTGTAGTACTCCATTCTTCATCATCATCTTCTTCATCTTACTGCAACAATCGACAGCCACAAGTAGGAAACTAGTATTCTTCGTCATGCCATGCCACCGATCGCCAACTTGATCTTATCCGCATGCACCCACGGCCGGAAATTGTTTTCTGCCTTAATTCCTTTTCCTACTTGGGCTGCACAACGAGAACAATGGCTCCTCGAATGATCTGAGTTTTTGGAAGAGGTATACCTATATTATTTTAACGAATTACACGAAGAGAATATGAACACAATGTACTGAAGCATCTAAGAACCTCCAAGAAGAGAAAAGTAGGCAGCATGGGCAGCAAAAAGAATTGGCCATTGGAGTCACATATGGAGATCATGACATAACAGAGGTTCCATGGTACGACATGGTGGAATCCACTACCCCACACTTGCATTGTGAACACCGATATCAGCTGCCGGATGATACCTTTGCTTAGTCTAATGATCAAAAGAGGAAAAAAGGGACAGTAGCTCGTCCGGAAGCATCTGTGTGTGCTAAGACAATTAACAGTCCGTGTGCCATTCGACTCATCTATATGTCCTGAGGAAACAAAGATTTGATAAGACAAGCTACACGATGCCCATAGCCATGCAGTATTGCACACCCATGCGAGCACACGAGCGAGGCAAATAGGAAGGCTGCGTGACACAGAAGCTATTGCTTTGCTTGGCAACCACAGGGAAACTGGACGTTGACCTACCGGTAATAGCGAGCAGGGTGGTGGAACACCTTGTAATCGTGGCATGGATATAACATGCATGCATCGCTGTGCAATGATCAACAGAGCAAGTGCATTCTGTAAATCCTACTCTGCAACGACTAATCACTACCCACTAACGAGCTTGCTGGTGAGCGAGTAATGCTTTTGTTCCTTCTTCCCCACGCATTTAGAAAGCTCAGCGCCATTGGACAAGGGGAATCTGGTCCATTCTCTGTGGCTCTCCCAACTTTAGCTCTCTTGTATGCTTGTGCCAAAAAGGGTGGCGTGATGACTCAGGATCTTGCAGTTGTGCATCGTCCCAACTGGGTCGCAAGGCCATCATCCCAAGGTGAGCCTAAACTGCCACCGGATCGAGTCTGATCTCGTCATCAACACTGAAGGATTGATTGCCTGTGTTCTTGTTGGTGCAGCAGCTGCAGAAAACCAGTCTGAATGCAGACAGCGATGCCCCTCACAATGGGGTTGCGCAGTGATGCTTAACTCACCGTCTTGGATATGCGTGGCCTCAATGATCGACATCTTCTGGTAGCGGTGATCCTGTTGGCTTGTGGATGAAAGCCGGAGTTGTTCTGTGCAAAGATGACGGCCCATATACCAACGCATGTCGTCTTCTTACGTTAGGCAAACGTTACGTGTCAAAGGATTGCCATGTGAGGCAGAGACCATTTGCCTTTGATTGGCCGGTATTCTCTGATATCATAGTTTCTTTTTCTTAGTACAATTCTGATCGATCAATCACAACCAGAGTTCATTTCAATATGATTGCTACAATATCAAATCAAACATTATGATATATATATATATATATATATATATATATATATATATATATATATATATATATATATATATATATATATATATATATATATCACAGGTTTAATTTAGTTTGGGTTTAACGCGAGTCCAGCCCGGCCCAAATTAAGGGTTTGAACCAACGACTGGACTCAGCCCAGTGAGAGGTGACGACAGGCTATGATCAATATTACTATAATGGGAAGCGACTCGATCGAACCAGAAAGTCAATTGGTCAGACCGCATGTTTGATTAAAAATATATTAAATCATTTAAAATTATATATGGTAAAATTTTTAAATATTAAAACTAATTAAAAAAGTTATATAGAAAATAATAAAAATGATAATAGTAACGAATACTAAAAAAATATAAACATTAAACATTAGTGATGATTATATTAAGTCGGATCGATTTTAATTTTTTTTTCTCACATCAACCTTAATTTCATGATTAACGTAAATGCTCTCTTATACAACTAATAAAAAAACTTAAGTTAAAAGTGTTTAACTAATCTTTCGTTGTGTTATAGAACCTAATCAATTTTATGTACTCGGATCAGTTCATGCGGATTATCCAAAATATAATCGGGTCGATCAGTTCATTCTTATTTTTTAATACATCCAATATAATAATTTCGATTTCGATTCTCAAGTTTTTTCAATTCGATCACTCAATTCTATCTAAATTTGATAACTATACTTCAACTCATGCACGTTTATGCATACACAATGGAAGAAGGCTAATTATATTATCTCTACAGTTAATTTTTTTTAATCTCATTTGTTGACTTAAAAATTTATTTTAATTTATTTTATAATTATTAAAATAAAATATTTAACTTTATTTATTTTAACATTATCGATTTTACTAATATATAGATCAAATCAAAATTTTCATGTCATTCGAGACATCGAGAAGTTTTTGACTATATCTCTCGTCGTCGACGACGTTAAAGTTCGTATCATTATGATAAATGATATTAAATATTTTATTTTTATAATTATAAAAAATAAATATAAATCTTTTTAAGTGTAAGATTGAGATGTTAAAGAGATCTAATTATAAAAATTTTAAATTTAAAGATTAAAATATTTTTTTTTAAAAAATAAGGATAATAATATTTTGTAAAAGATAGCCAAAAAAGAAAAAAAATCTTATTGTCACGTGGCTTAGAGAGTAGAAGTACAATTAATGATGCCAAAACATTTCCAACTCTGTAGGGTCACATGTGATCCCCAAAAGAAGAGAAGAGACCTAAAATAATAATTTAGACGGCTCTTTCTATGGCTTGTGAAGGACCCTTCCAGCTAACAAGGCAGCCTCTATCACCAATGTGATCACATCCATCACCTCCTCCACCATGCATTTGTTCCCCCTGAAGGTCCCCTTCCCGGATGCCCGCACCGCTTCGATGCAGTTGAGGAAGTTCTCGTTGCACTCCTGGCTCAGGTAGTCATCTGCATCCCATCGAAACCAACACTGGTTAGCATCGTCGGAATGAAGTTAGTTAGATAGGAGTACAAGAGAAGGACATGGGAGGAAGAGAGAGTACGTTTGGCCTGCACACAGGCGTCATGGACCATGCAGCAGGCGTCAAGAGCATCGCATGGCTTCTCCCCCGGGCACCCGCTGTATAAGATGCCGCAGTATTTGCCGTACCTCAGGAAGGGTGGGACTTCAATGGACACATGTGTTAGTCGACGAGAAAGCGAAGAACGAGTTCGATGTCAAGCAAAGCGCAGGGTCTCTGGCTCTTACCAGTGCAATGATCGGACTCGCACTTTCTGCTGCACTGCTGTTTGCTCTGCAGAGACAACAACAAGAAGAAGAACCGAGTGGAGTCCAAGCAATCCAAAGAAACAAGAGAACAACAAGTGATTCAGATTTCAGACCGTGGTGATGCCGGGGTCGACGGACCGGACGCCGATGTTAAGGCCGTGGACCGGCGTGGTGACGGAGAGGAGCAGTGCGAGGAACGGTACTGCCAGATTCAGCTGCGGTGGCGAGTGCGTTCTCCTTCCGGCCATTCCGAGATGAACACAAGGGAGGGGATGGACAGGGAAGAGACGCTCTCGGAAGTGAGCGCTGGCTTTGGTTTTTTGCTGGGAGATGGGTTCTGATATGGGGGAAAGCAGAGACGCGAGGGCAGTGTGCTGTAGTTTTGTCCGATTTGTCCCGTGACTCTCCCGCATTTAGTGGCTCACCTACTGCCACCCTATCCTATCCTTCTTTTGTCTGCTATAGGGAGACGTGGATGCACCGGCATTTGTTGACGCATCAAAATCGGTCGGTCAAAATCTCATCTTCTACCAGCACGTGATTTCAAATGGAATCAGAATCAAAATAGATCCAATGATTTATCATTTTCAAATCGAATCAAAACAAAAAAAATTTAATGATTCAATTACTATTTCTAATTTTTTTTTAAAAAATTAAAACTGATAATTCTAATTTCGATTCGATCCAATGATTTACGATTAAAATATATATATATATATATATATATTTTAATCTAAATTATTTTTAATTAAAAAACCGATGGTTCAAGCCAGAAGAACCGACCAAATTTGGTTCGGTTCTAATTCCTGATTTTGAGAAATCATAACCATCAGCTCCAAAACCGAAACCTTCATGTTTCGCAATCGAGATCAAGGCTAATTCTGGTCATGCAACAAATTCGATAGCCAACTTCCAGCATGATCCAAGATAAAATCTTGACTCTGTTCATCTCAATTACACACTATACATACAGACAGGAAGCTTTAGTTGGAGGTCTGGAGAAGTCGAATTTATACATGAACGATTGACAACACGACCTAGATTAGAATATCGATACAAGAATTGAAGAAGTTTTTACATGAATTGCACACATGCCTCGGTTTCGGTTTAGGTATCAGCACAATTTCGGAAGAACAAGATGCCGGAAAGAGGAAATGAGAACAGCTTCAGTTGTATCAGTTTAATCTCCCCTCCTGTGGAAAACTTCGACTGTAGAGAGGGAACTCGAAGAGGAAAGCTACCTTAAACCATGCAGGCAATCTTCCGTACACAGCAGGTGGTAATGGCACCAGTGGGCTGCGAGGCAGATCATCAAGTAGATGTGAGTGGCTCCCTACACACTAGAAGATCAGAATCTACAGCAAAGAGAACTGACCTTGTTATGTTCTTGTAGATTCGGTATTCCGCCATGCTACCAAATCGTTTGTCGGCCGATTCCTGATTCCACATGCAATGAATCAGAATATCACCATTAGCACAGTGAAATCCAATGTCAAGAGAACTAACATCTTGATTTATGTCTACAACTGCCTACCTCAAGAAGCGGAATGCCGCTGACAAAAAGAAGCAGGAGAGTCAGGAAGATGGGTCCAAACACCACAAGCCATTCTGCACCCTACAAGACTGAAGTAGAGGCCACAAATATTCCCCACCAAAGGAAAATCTGTGCAAGCATACAATAAGTTGAATCGACAAATGCAACATGATTCTTCATCAATAAAAGTGAAATTTGGAAATAAAACCAAAGTGAGATGTTTGTAAAACCAAAATTGTATGACAACATCGGATGCTTGTCGAAGAAGCAACATTCAAACTCAAGATCTAACATCTTAAAAGTTTTGAACAATCTTGGACCCTATTACCATGCTTCTTACTGCATATTAACTCTAAATTAGTTCTGTAGAATGATCTTCTTGCCCAATACAGACAAGCAAGATGATTAAAAGGAACTGCTACTGAACGAGGATCGAAAAGAATGTATTTTCTTCGGTTCGCTTGGGCAGCACAAGTTGCCAAAGCACATAAACAAAATTGGATGAAAAAGAAAGTAGTCAGAAGATAAAATTTGACCGACCTCACCAAAGTAATTTGGATGACGCGAATATTTCCAGACTCCTGCATTACACCACTTTCCCTTGTTCGCAGGAGAGTTCTTGAATAGCAACTTCTGCTGATCGGCAGTGGCTTCGATAGATATGCCTATGGACCACATTATCCATCCAATAATATCTTGAGGTTTGATGGATGGGTTTCTATCGCTAGCATTTACGATTGTGAGTGGCAAGCTTACGGTCCAGACCCAGACAGCCTGCAGTAAACAAAATTTCTAGTGACAACTTCCTAAAAGTTACAAGATTTGACTTGCAAGTGTATAACCTGGAATATCCAAAAAACAGCCAACTTCCCCAAGTTGTTACGCATTTCATCAAACCGCCGATCCTCCCCCCACTGCAGGATCCTGATCAAGACCAGACAAGAGATAGTTCCAACTGTTCTTAGGATGAAATCATATGCTATCAGAAAACAAGCATTAATTTTGGCATATTTCTAATATATTACCAATTATTCAATTTGATATGTTAAAAGCAACTCAGAATCAGCAATAACTATTTCACAATAAACAGTGATGTTTGAGATGGTAACTCAAGATGAAGTGTTAAAATCATGATTATCGCTGAGGTTTGAAAACTTGACTGAGGTTTGAACCCTCAAAATATTGCTTCAATATGATCAGATGAAAAGTGATAAAATCAAGACTCTCACATGCTCTCCATGGAGATGAGGAAAACGGCTTCACAAAATAGGGCTTACTTTTAAACAATATACTCACAGATAGTGATTCATGCTGAACATATTTAAGAGATCTATGCAACCATAAACTAATTCCAGTACGAAAAAACTTCATCAAGATTTAAGACTCTCAAGATATTGTTTAAATTTTAACAAACGAAATGAGTTAACAATCATAATTGTGACATGCCTTCCATGGAGATGAGGAGAATGGATTTACAAAATCAAGTTTTTAAACAAAATAATCACACTACAGTTTGAGAATCTTGACATTAATATCATAGCCAGCTAGAAGCGCCCTAGAATTCATGAGGCTTAATTTATGAAAAACTTGTGGAAAATGATGAAGGGCACTTTGTCATGTTTAGATAAGCATACCTCATCAATAGGAACACTCCTAGGCGAAGAACCCAAAGTGTCTACAAGAATAGTCATCACAATCTGAAAGATAGAACTAACTACATATTCAGACAAAATAAAGAAAATCTTAAACAATAAATTCTAGAGAGAATATCATATACAAAGTCTAATAATATGTTATGTCTCCAAAGAAGAGGTTCAGATGATTAAATAATTGTGAAAAATGGTCTACGGCTATGCCAAAATCAGAGAAAATACAATCACAGCCACATAAACAAAAAATGGAAAGGTTGTTTGCTTATGGTACAAAAAAAAAAAAGACTGCACACTATGAAGCTCAGATAGTGTTAGATCGTTGGGTACATTCTTCCAGAAACAAGATATGCAATTTAATTGACCATAAAACAGCCAACTTCCCCAAGTTGTTACGCATTTCATCAAACCGCCGATCCTCCCCCCACTGCAGGATCCTGATCAAGACCAGACAAGAGATAGTTCCAACTGTTCTTAGGATGAAATCATATGCTATCAGAAAACAAGCATTAATTTTGGCATATTTCTAATATATTACCAATTATTCAATTTGATATGTTAAAAGCAACTCAGAATCAGCAATAACTATTTCACAATAAACAGTGATGTTTGAGATGGTAACTCAAGATGAAGTGTTAAAATCATGATTATCGCTGAGGTTTGAAAACTTGACTGAGGTTTGAACCCTCAAAATATTGCTTCAATATGATCAGATGAAAAGTGATAAAATCAAGACTCTCACATGCTCTCCATGGAGATGAGGAAAACGGCTTCACAAAATAGGGCTTACTTTTAAACAATATACTCACAGATAGTGATTCATGCTGAACATATTTAAGAGATCTATGCAACCATAAACTAATTCCAGTACGAAAAAACTTCATCAAGATTTAAGACTCTCAAGATATTGTTTAAATTTTAACAAACGAAATGAGTTAACAATCATAATTGTGACATGCCTTCCATGGAGATGAGGAGAATGGATTTACAAAATCAAGTTTTTAAACAAAATAATCACACTACAGTTTGAGAATCTTGACATTAATATCATAGCCAGCTAGAAGCAGGCCCTAGAATTCATGAGGCTTAATTTATGAAAACTTGTGGAAAATGATGAAGTGCACTTTGTCATGTTTAGATAAGCATACCTCATCAATAGGAACACTCCTAGGCGAAGACCCCAAAGTGCTACAAGAATAGTCAGCACAATCTGAAAGATAGAACTAACTACATATTCAGACAAAATAAAGAAAATCTTAAACAATAAATTCTAGAGAGAATATCATATACAAAGTCTAATAATATGTTATGTCTCCAAAGAAGAGGTTCAGATGATTAAATAATTGTGAAAAATGGTCTACGGCTATGCCAAAATCAGAGAAAATACAATCACAGCCACATAACAAAAAAATGGAAAGGTTGTTTGCTTATGTGTACAAAAAAAAAGACTGCACACTATGAAGCTCAGATAGTGTTAGATTCGTTGGGTAACATTCTTCCAGAAACAAGATATGCAATTTAATTGACCATAATTAGCAAGCTAATTTGTGGCTCAATTTGTTTCTCCCAAAACATGAGTAAGCTTACAAATTTTTATTTGTATGCTTGCACCTATATATCTAAATCTTGTATGACTGATGAGAAAAATATTACCTGACGGAAATGCCATGATCCTTTTACTACCAGAGTTAGTATTGCAAGTATAACAAAATTTGTGCTACCTGCAAATGAACAAAAAATATGAGCATTAATAGAAGCATCATGCAGTGGATGTAACAGGCAGTTAGCAAGGCAATTATATTTTAGTCACAGTTCTGTTTTCACACAGAGATTCTAATATCTGATCATTCGAAGAATGTACTGCTTCGGTTTGATATAAGGAACAAATTATACTAAAATGAACAAATTATTCAGCCAGAAAAATTGTCAAGCTTAAGCACTCCAGATTCATTAAAGAAATTTTTAGCTAGATTTTGAAATATTACTGGTAGATGTAGATTATTAAGGCAATCTATAATTTAAATTAGATGATATAGCACCCATTCCTTGATGCTAATGTTTTGAAAACACAAGAACAAGAAAGCAATAGCAGAAATAAAAATAATTATTAACAGAAAAAAAACATCAAAGGCCCTTGGTGAGCAACATATAATCAGTAAATACGGCTCCAATTGTAATTTGTGTGTTGAATTATCAAGACTAACCCCAATAACCATAATGAAACATAACACTTGGCTTGCCCAATAATTCGATCAGAATGTAGTAGAACCTAGCATGACACTATTTGTCAGACAGCAAATGATCCAAAAATTTCCATTTTCATCCTCAAACATAAAAAATTTTCATCTTTAATTGCACGACAATAACAGTCCTTGAGCTTCCTCTCTGAAAGTTCATAATTTAGCTGAGACTAGAGAATCAAGGTTGGAGATGAGCATGCCAAGAAATTTGTAGATTAACCCAATAGGAAGAAGAAAAATGAGTCAATTCACTCAACAAAGACATATCAGATTCGTGCAATAAGAATATGTTGAGAATTGATTCATAGATAGTTATATTGGGTAGTTAACATATTTTAGGTAGTTCTAGTCATGTTCTAGGTATTTCCACCTAAGTGGCCTATGATCTAAGAAGTTATTGTCATTGGGGTAGTTATTACACCTAACTTAATCATGGATGACATGATAGGGTGAGATAGTTACCATTAGGTCCTATAAATATGATCATGGTTTATGAAGCAAAGGTGTGTGCACTTGAGAATGTTTTGTAAGTGTTCTTAGTCTTACCTCTTGTTTAATACTACTTTGGTTTACTTGATTGAAAGTATTTTCTTTTAATTACATCATAATATTCTATTTTTATCATTTCCTTGCATCTCCATCTCCAACATTTGTGGTATCAGAACCAAGTTCAATTTGAACTAGGCGTTATGACTTTTAATGGCAATTTCATATCTCAATTCCTTATTTTCATCTTTTCAGGCAAATGGTATGAATTTTGGGGTATCAAGATAAAGACCCTATTTAAATCTTAGGATCTTTGAGACTTAATAAATAATGAATATGTAGATCCATATGAAGAAATTAGGTTGAGAGAAACTAGAAACAAGGACTCAAAAGCATTGTTCTTCATTCAACAAGATGTATATGAGATACTCTTCTCAAGAATTGCAGCAACTACAACCTCAAGACAAGTTTGATTGATATTTCAAAATGAATTTCAAGACTCATCAAAGGTGATTACAGTAATACTTCAAACCTTTCGTCATGAGTTTAAAATTTTGTCAATGAAAAGCAATGAATTAGTATAAGATTTTCTTTTTCGAGTAATTGAAATTATTAGTCAAATAAAATCTTATGGTGAACATCTTCATGATCATATAATTGTTGTAAAAGTTTTGAGAAGTTTAACTCTAAAATTTGATCATGTTGTTACTATAATTGATGAGTCAAAAGATTTATCTATCCTTTCATTTGATGAATTAATGAGTTCTTTGGAAGCACATGAAAAAAAAGTTGAGCAGGACACTTGAAAAAAATAAAGAAAAAAAATTTCAGGTTTAGAGAGCGTGTTCTACTTCAAAAGAAGAAAAATATTAACAGGAAGAGGACGTGCTAGAGGAGGATTTCGTGGTAGAGGAAATGGAAGAGGAAGAGGACACTTTGATGAGCACGATGAACAAAAGCAATCAAATTATGATAAAAAAAAAACTACAAGAGTGGAATTCAATGTCATTATTGTAAAATGTTTAGTCACATGAAAGGAGATTGTTGGAAAAGAAAAAAGCAAACAAGCTATATAGAGAAAAATGAAGAAAGTAATAAGTTGTATGTGACTCATTCACGAGTTAATAATATCTCAAATGATATTTGGCTTTTAAATAGTGAACGTTCTAATTATATGTCAGGCATAATATCAATATTTAGAGATATTGATAAAACTCATAAGTTAAGAATTAGACTTGAAGATAACAAGAAAATCCAAATGGAAGAGAAAAGAACAATTAAGGTGAAGACAAATCAATAGAAGATAAAACATATTGATAATATTTTCTTTGTTCCTAGTTTATCACATAACTTATTGAGTATTAGATAATTGATAAATGACGGATATTAATTTATTTGATGATAGTTCATGCATAATTAAAGATAAAAAATCTAATTGGATTACAATAAATGTTTGCATTATACAAAACAAAATGTTTCCACTTAATATTTCAAATATTGAAAAAAATGCACTTATTGTAACTCAAAAGAATGAGTTTAATTTATGACATTTAAGATATGAACATCTTAACATTAAGGGTTTAAGGTTGTTAAATGAAAAAAAATAAGATTGTCCGAAATTAATACATTTAATGTATGTGAAGGATGCATTTATGACAAACAAAGTAAAACATCATTTTCAATTAGAAAAGTATGAAGAGTATCTAATTGTCTTGAATTAATTCATGTTGATTTATGTTGACCTATGAATACAAAATCATTTGGTGGAAGTTAATATTTTCTATTGTTTACTGATTATTATAATTGCATGAGTTGGATATATTTTTTGGAACTGAAATTTAAAATATTTGATAATTTTGAAAAATTCAAGGCACATGTAGAAAGGTAAATTGGTAGATGTATTAAGATACTTCGGATAGATAGAGGTGGTAAATTTTTATCTAATGAGTTTAATTCTTTTTGTGAAAAAAAAGGTATTCATAGGGAACTGACAACACCACATACACTGGAGCAAAATGGTGTAACTGAATATAAGAATCGAACTATCGTTAAAATGACAAAAAGTTTGCTTAAAAGAAAGCATCTTCCAAATCAGTTTTGGGTAGGAGCAATTGCAATAGCAGTTTATTTATTGAATATTTCACCAACAAAGGTTATTATGAATCGAACTCCCTCTGAGGCTTGGTCTGATATGAAGCCAGATGTAAGCCATCTAAGAATTTTTTATTGTATTACTTATGCTTCAGTAAATTCACAAAACTATCATAAGCTTGATGAAAAATATAAAAAATATATCTTAATTGGTTATTCCTTACAATCCAAAGCATATCAATTGTATAATCTTATTAGTAGCAAAGTTATTATTAGTATAAATGTTGTGCTTATAAAAGGGTAAGTTGGAATTGGGAGACCAAAGAAGATGAAAAACAAATTTAAATTTTCGCAAAATTAGACACTCTACAGAATCAAATGACAGATCCTGCTCCAACATATTTATCATCAGCCTCACTCAATAGCAGTTTAGAGTCATCAAATGATTCCTCATATGAAACCCCTCCAAACAAATTCAGATCACTAGTAGAAATTTATGATTCAACATTTGATTTGTTTATTTCAGATCTTATAAGTTTTGAGGAAGCAATTGAAAAAGAGGAATGACGAAAGGCAAGAACGAGGAAATCAAGTCAATTGAGAAGAATGAAACTTAAAAGCTAACGAATCTACTGAAAAAAAAAATTATTGGATTGAAATGAGTGTTCAAAACAAAGTATAATACAGATGAAAGTATCAAAAAACACAAGGCTTGACTTGTAACAAAAGAATATTCGTAATAATAAGGTATTGATTTTGATGATACTTTTTCTCTGATTGTTATATTCGAAACCGTGAGACCTTTCTTGGCTTTAGCTGCCCACTTAAGTTGACATGTTTATCAATTTGGTTTGAAATCTATGTTTTTAAATGGAGATTTACAAGAGGAGATTTTTGTTACTCAACTCAAAGATTATTTAGTTAAAGGACATGAAGAAAAGATGTATAAGCTAAAAAAAGCTTTTTATGGGTTTAAACAAGCTCGAAAGGCATGGTATAATAAAATTAATTATTATTTTTATCAAAATGGACTTAGAGGAGCAATAATTAATTGATTATTATTTTTATGGTTTGCCTTTATATTCATGATATATATGGGTTCATCTAAATCTTTTGTGATAGAATTTAAAAAATACATGATGAATAAATTTGAATTGTTAGATCTATGTATACTGTACTATTTTCTTCGGTTGGAGGTGAAGCAAGGATCATATGAAATTTTTATTTCACAAAGAAAGTATACAATAGATCTATTCAAAAAAAATTTACATGATTAATTTCAAAACTGTAGTAATACCCATGAATATAAATAAGAAATTGAAACTTGACGATAGTACATATTTGACAAATGCAAGTACTATAGAAGTTTGATTGAATGTTTGATTTATCTAACACATACTCGACCATATATTATCTCGAAATTGTTAGTGTAATATTCAGGTTTTATACATAATCTAAGCAAATATCATCTCGAAATTGTTAAAAAAATTCTGCATTATATTGCTAAAACTACATATTATGACATTTGATATTTTTATAATTTTAAATGTAAATTATTTGGTTTCACTCATAGTGATTGGGCAAAAGTTTTGAATGGTAGAAAGAGCACTTCAAACAATATTTTTAACATTGAATTAGGGGTTATATCTTGAAGTTCAAAAAAGCAGACAACAACTACGTTATTGATATCGGAAATAGAATATGTAGCTGCAACATCAGCAACTTGTCAAGCAATATGGCTTAAAATACTTCTGAGAGATCTTCGTCAGGAACAAAAAGAAGCAACTGAAATATTTTGTGACAACAAAACCACAATTATAATGACGAAGAATCTAATCTTTCATAGAAGAATGAAACATAGAGAGATACATTATCATTTCATCTGGGATCTTATACTAAGTGGAGTCATAATAATAAAATATTATTATACATATAAACAAGTTATAGATATTTTCACCAGTCACTTCCATTTCAGAAGTATATTTATTTCATATCTCAAATTGGTATATGTAACTATGAATCAAAGGGGAGTATTGAGAATTGATTCATAGGTAGTTACGTTAGGTAGTTATCATGTTTTAGATAGTTCTAACCATTTGCTAAATAATTGGCTCATGATCTAAAAAATTATTATCATACTAGTAATTCCTATATAACTTAATCATGGATGACATGGTTCATAAAGCAAAGGCATGTACACTTGAAAATATTTTATAAGTAATCTTAGTTTTACCTCTTGTTTAACACTATTTTAGTTTTCTTGATTGAAAACATTAGAGCAAGTTGTATGGAGAAATCCGTGACAAAAACGTTTCAAATTGACGACACGAGCCTACAGGAAAATCTCGCAAGCAAAAGGTGGATTTACCGGCAAAATCCGTGACCTTATCGAATTTGAGGAGCGCCGTGATGACGAAGAAAAGGAACTGATAACCCACCTGCCCAATTACAGAACGCAGATGACGACAATGAAACCCCCAATATCCAAAGAAGAGAAGGAGGACAACAGAGAGGGGGGCTAACCGTAACGATGGCGGTGAGCGCCAAGAAATGGGAGTCCAGGACGGTGCCCATTCCGCCGAGGAGAAAGGAGAGACCGTACTTGTCCCCCCAAGGCGGCAGAAGCAGCAAAGAGCTCAAGGACAGAGGCAAGTATCGATGCATCGCCTTTTGGAGGATGTCCTGCTATCCGTTTAGTTGTCGTCGATGCAGGAAAGGCTGCTTCGCGTGTGTGGCTGCAACCGGTACACGGTGGCCCTGCGATCGCGAGGATGCCTTGCCATGTTATTAAGCAAAGGTAGACAGTGGCCTTCATCTCGCCAACGAGAAAGCTTCCATTGCCCACCACAATTCGTTCGACCAAGCCACAATTCGGTCATTCATGGCGGCCGACTTTGATGGAGACGGTCCAACCTTGACAGAAGAGCTGCTCGAAGACCAAATTTGCTTCGATTTATTATGCAATTTCGATAATGTCGCTCCAAACATACGAAAGTTGGGACTCTGTCAAAATCCCTTGAAGTTGGGATACCATCTCGGTGCGCTTACCGCGCCTCAAAGTGGTGTTAAAGAGGCCAAAAATGTCGAAAATTGCACCAGATCAGCCTCTGTGTAGTTTCTGATGTTGACGACGGTCGGCAGAGCTTTGTAATCTATGAATTCCTGTCTTGGTGAGCCTACCGGTCGTCACGCCGGCGTCAAAGAGGCCAAAAAATGTCAATAAATCTTAATAGATTATCCAGGTTAAGTTTCTTAGGTTCACTCCCGGTGAGCGGACCTTACCGTTATGAATTCATGTATGTGTTAGAAATACCTCATTGGTGAAAATTGCAACAAATCATCCAAATTTCAGCTTCTTATGTCCACCAGCAGTGAGCAGACCTTTGTAGGTATGAACTCCTATATCTGTTAGTAATACCTGCCTGGTGAGCTTACCGCTCATGAGGATGGCGTCAAAGACGCCAAAAAATGGGAAAAAAATGCAACCAATCATCCAAATCTGGGTTTCTTTTGCTCGCTCACGGTGTCCAGAGTTTTGTAGTATTGAATTCCTGTGTGAGTTAGGGATACCTTGTTGGTGGGCTTACCGGGCGTCAGGATGGTGCGAAAAGAGGCGGATTTAGGTATTGGTAAGAGCAGACGAGCCGAAGAGAGTAGAGTCAATCGGGTGGGCCTTTCCATTGGTCTCCGTCCCACTATTAAGATTCCAGTAAAGCCCAAACGATCTGTACAGTATAGTTGGGAGTCCAAATTTGCGAGCCCAATC
Source organism: Musa balbisiana (assembly GCA_004837865.1). Classification (NCBI taxonomy): domain Eukaryota; kingdom Viridiplantae; phylum Streptophyta; class Magnoliopsida; order Zingiberales; family Musaceae; genus Musa; species Musa balbisiana. The sequence goes on along the minus strand of CM017194.1, from coordinate 27,416,175 downwards.
GATCCATACCGCTTTTGATCTATCTCACGTTTATTGAGGGAGATGAGGTTTGCATCCCTCTCTCATTACCCTCGTAAACAAGAGAGTCAATTCAATTGGGGTGACCGTGTCGAGCCCAAATCGAAATCCTTGTCCAATCACGTGACAAGTTCGATTAGGGTGGTGGTGTCCCACCCTAATCGAGCTTGTAACGAGTTAGGGTGCGGGGTTTAGCGGAGGGGGCCCCGCGGCGAAAGAAAGCGGTGTACTGTACATCCTAGAAGGGTACGATGATTCCTGATCGCGCGCGGTCCAGCGAGAAGAAGGCCGTGATGATATAAATCAATGTTGATGTGACGTTGACGGTGGATGATGGGGGTGTTTTCCTTTGTTGTGGTACGAGCCTATCATTTTGACGCGGTGGATGATGACGTGAACCAAATGTCCTTTTTGTTTCCCTTCTACCCATTCAATTTCGCTCCCCAACGTTCTCGCCCGCTGAGCCACCTCTGTTCTCGCCGTTGATATCAGATGGCGGAGGACAGCACACACCGCTGCCACTTCCTTCTCCTCTTCCTTCTCTCCCATTTCACCTTCTCCACCTACCCAGCCGTGGCGCGTCATCTGCCGCCGGGGAGCACCCGATCCCTCGCCACCGCCACACTCGACGTCTCCGCCACCCGCGCCCAAGCCCTCCAGGCCCTCACCTTCGCTTCCTCTTCCCACCGACCCCCTTCTTACCTCGTCCCCCATAACCACTCCTACGCCGCCGCAATCTCACTTGCTTTCCACTCCCGCGACTTCCTCCCCTCCTCCGCCGCCCACCGTCACCCAGACTACAAGGCATTGACCCTCTCCCGCCTCCGCCGCGACGCCGCTCGCGTCCGCTCCATCGCTGCCCGAGCCGCCTTGGTTGTCAGCGGAGTCGCCGAGTCCGATCTGAAGCCTGTCGCCAAGGAGAAGGCCGCCCCGATCGCCGCTGCGGACTCGATCGAGGGACCCGTCGTCTCCGGGACCAGCGTGGGGAGCGGCGAGTACTTCTCCCAAGTGGGGGTCGGCAGCCCCGCCCGGCCTTTCTACATGGTGCTTGATACCGGCAGCGACGTCAGCTGGTTACAGTGCCTCCCCTGCGCCGACTGCTACCAGCAGACTGACCCTGTCTTCGACCCCTCCGCTTCCTCCTCCTACGCCCCTCTCTCCTGCGACTCGTCTCAATGCCGCTCCCTCGACGCCTCAGCCTGCCGGAGCTCTTCCTCGACCGAAGCTGCAGTCGCCAGTGGCGGCGAGGGGAGCTGCCTGTACCAGGTTTCTTACGGGGATGGGTCGTTCACCGTCGGGGACTTCGCGACGGAGACGCTGACCTTTGGTCGGTCGGATCCCGTCTCCGGCGTCGCCATCGGGTGCGGCCACGACAACGAGGGCCTGTTCGTCGGTGCGGCCGGGCTGCTCGCCCTTGGCGCTGGGCCCCTCTCCTTCCCCTCCCAGATCTCGGCCCGCTCCTTTTCCTACTGCCTGGTGGACCGCGACTCCTCATCCTCCTCCACCCTCGTTATCAGCGCCGGGGCCGCACGATCCGGCGAGGCCCCTGCGGTGACCGCGCCCCTCCTCCGCAACCGCCGGCTGGAGACCTTCCACTACGTCGGCCTGACTGGGATCAGCGTGGGCGGGCAGATGCTGTCCATCCCGCCGTCAGCCTTCGCGATGGACGAGAGCGGGGCCGGGGGCGTGATCGTAGACTCGGGCACCGCGGTAACGCGGTTGCAGGGGCCGACTTACACCGCGCTGCGCGACGCGTTCCGGGCGGGGACGGCGTCGCTGCCGTCGGCTTCGGCGTGGTCGCTGTTCGACACGTGCTACGACCTGTCGTCGCGGACGAGCGTGGAGGTGCCGACGGTGGGGTTCCACTTCCCGAGCAGCAAGGAGCTGCGGCTACCGGCGAAGAACTATCTGGTCCCGGTGGACGACGCGGGCACCTACTGCCTGGCCTTCGCCCCGACCTCGGCGTCACTCTCCATCATCGGCAACGTGCAGCAGCAGGAGATACGTGTCAGCTTCGACCTCGACAACGCCGTGGTGGGCTTCTCCCCTAACAAGTGCTGAGAAGCAAACGAGCAGCAGCAGTAGCAAGTAAGTAATAGTTAGTAGTAATGATGATGTTAGCAATAGGGGAGGAAGGGAGGGAGCGATGAGGACAAAAAGTCCAGGCTGTCAAGTGGTGTTTCAAATATTTATTTTCCTTTTTTTTTTTTTCTATTCACTGCATTCCTTCAATTTTCCCGCTTTTTCTACAGTGAAGTTACTGAAGTGATGTCGGTGTATCCAGTTTATACCCTGCCATCGCATTAGATAGATTTAGTGCAATGGGGGTAGATTAGAGTCTATAAGGGGAATGTACGTGGGACTGCTGTTGGTTGCTGGAAGTTGGTGGGATTCATGTGCTCCGACGTATACATGAGGTAAGAAGCCCCCTCTGCTGCCCTGTTCAACGCCTTATTTTTTATCTGCAGTTAGGCAAAATGGAGCTTGTCAGTTCATTATGTGAATGATAGTAAGTGATCTCGTAGTTTGGGTTCTAACTTGCTCCATTGCAGTCGTCGTGTGTGTATGTTATGTTTCTTATGTTGAAACTAAGATGAGGCGAGGCTGGTGGTTGGTGAGTTGGTGGGGGGTGGGAAGGGGGATTCTCCCTTGAAGACCGGACGACCTCTTTTTTTCGGTTGTGTGCGAGCACATGGGTGTGGGGGAGTCTTCGGTCTTCCCCTCCCCATGGGGGGACTAGAGAGTGGATTCGACCGAGGAGGAATGAAGGCGTAGTTTGGCGCCCGCTGGGGCAAACCTCAATGGATATGGCATGTGATGTGAATGGGGCCACCACCACTATCCATCCACATGGATGGCATATTGCATTGCGTCGCTGGTGTCGTCCGTCGCAGCTTCCTCGGGGCCCCAGTTCTCCGATCTCGTGTCGTTTTCCTCGAATAAGAAGGTAACGGAGTTAGGAGGTCCTACGGAACATTGAAACTCACCTACACTTTGGTGAGTTGAAGTAGTTAATAGTGGCGAGTACTGCAAAAAGGGTTACATTCTGGGACGGAAACGCTGGTAAGGCGGTAGAGTCGGTAAGCATACCTTGGCTGCCTCATAGTGGACAGGATTTGCCCTGTCGAGGTTACGTCTTAGCGTCATATGGGTCATTGACGGCGGGCGATGAAATCATCGTCGCCGTCCGTCTAATTTTCCGGACGGCACCATCGACTTGGCATCCAAAACAAATGTTCCCTAGAAAGACAATGTCGTTGATGATCAACGGACAAGAAAAAAATCACGAACATACCTAAGTCCAGTTCCTATTGGTTAAAAAAGTTCCAGTCATACAGAAAAAGAAAAAGAACAAAAAAATACAATCAAGTTAGCCTGAATTAGATGGAATCAAGGGGCTTCATCGGACATGCCTAAGATTATTAGGCATGACCTTCTGATTTATGAGGACATAATACAAAAAAACCTATGTCCAATCCAATATCCGTGAACCGAAAAGCACACAGAACATTTACCCCTTTGTCGTCATCTACCAGATCCAGTTCCCAGGGCGATCCAACCTGCACGGCTCATCTTTCACCAGCTTAAGTGTTCAGTTCCCCTTCAATTCATCGAGCTCATCATCATCTTATTTTACTCTTTCCTTCTTTTTCTTTTTTTTCCTCTTTTCCCTTCCTCCAGCACTCCAGCAGAGGTATCTTTTCTGCCATTTTCTTCTTTTTTTCTCCATTTTTCTTTTTAAAATTTTATTTCGACAAATCTTTGTCCTTGCTCTCCTTATCCTGCCCTACTTTCCTAAATCATGCTCTCAAGAACATTCATGCAAGGGCCCACTAAAATACTGAAGGGCCTGCAAGATGTGTGTACCCATCCATCTTTCAGTCATCAGTTTCATCCTATTGGGAACATTAGACAATGAAAACCCAGACACTAATTGCTAGGTTTCATCTTCGGTATGCACCATGCGAAGCAAAAAACTTGTAATCCGGGTGTTCAACATGGTGGAGGCGCAACCAGTTGTCTGCAGATTGCAGCAGGGAGTTTGCCAGTTGCAACTCAGACCCGCCATTAGGAGTCCACACTGTGCTTTTGAACTTGTAGGATGCCAACCCAAAAACGGGAAGAGATATCATATGAACACCATCTACCTCCTGCGAGTGCTTAATGCTTGGACAAGCACTACCATCATCTGCACGAAAAGCACAGCACGTAAGTACAAAAACATACAACACAGCATCTGATGTTTCATGTTCTTTATTTTTTAACTTAAAAAAGATATAACATTCTTCAAGGTTTTGTTTCTTTGAATCACTGAAGCAATAGGCATAATCAATAATCAAGGTGGCAAATCTTGTTCTTTCTACTTTCCATCTAAGAAAAAGGAACATTAAATCAAAATATCATAACGTTGTACATGGAAGCATTAAATAAAAAAAAAACAAGGAGAAGATAGAGATTACCTTTTGCCAGTGTAGAAAGAGAATAAAAGGTCAGAAAGCAAGCATCCAGATCCTTCAAGGTTGGGCCGGTTGGTATCCGGTATATAGGGTACCTGCACATAGAAATATTTGAGTACCATCTATGATGCAAGTAAGACTTCATCAATAAATCTTACCATGCAACAGAAAGCCAACTGGATGGCAACAGGTCACAACTTCTAAGTGTCTTTAGTGCAGGAAAGTGCCTAGCAAGATCGGAAATCTGCAAGACACAAAAGGTCATCATCATAAGCAGGTTTAAAGCCCTAGGGACATATATTCCTGTAATAAGTTGAAAAACATGCCTTGTCAGCTAAAGGTTCACGAATGAATGGAGGATCCTGCTCAAGGAACTCAAAGAGCAGATGACCTTGAGAATTTCCAAAATTATCATCGTCGCTAGAGGATCCATCTTGCTTGTGTGCTTGCTTCCCAGTCACATACAACTTATTCATCCTCAGACTGGAGCCACCGGTTGATATCCACTCACTTGGATAGTTCAGGCCCTTTTCAGACTCATATTCATCACTTCCATCACTACTAGAATCATGACAATCTCCATCACTTTCCTGACTCATCTGCCTGTTGTGCATAATTAATAAGAACAGGCTAACTTGTGGTGGCCTTAAATACTTACAAATATTGAATCATACACTATCGAGTAGTAATTACACAAGAAACAAGCAGAGTAACCATCATCCATATCCACAAATAATGAACTTCACAATATGAAATTTGCAATATGGTTTTCTGCTTTTTGATAGATAGAACAGGGTCAGAAAAAGGCTCTTTCCATTCTGAAAGAAAAAAAAAAACCATGCCCAATGCACATGGAAGCCCAAGAAAATGTTAAAGATGTAATGGCCTTTGATAAAATGTAGCAAAGAGTTCATGATAGATCTAGGTGTCAAGTGGTGATATTTTAATCTAACATGCAAGAAGAAAATAACTTTTATTAGGCATGAAAACACTTAACCATTTAGGAGTAACTTGTATCTACAGAAGAAGAAACATAGATCATGAAAAGGTCAAAATGTAAAAATTTCAGTTTGATTCCTCAAACCAGTTAATTTGAAAACTATTGATACTTCCAGATTTCATAAGTAATTTGATGAACACAGTTACACTATTCTTGCAGCAGTGCCAGATCCAGAGATCCACTAGGCATTATCAGGTGGAATTAGCCAACCCAGACCAATTTTAGTTGATTCCATGCTAGTTTCAATCAATTCCAGCTGCACTGGCCAATTCCACCATGTTATTGATCAGCCAAATCATGCATGACCGGTTCCAGAGAGTCTGAAACCGACTCCAGCCAGTTTTAAGTTCAAACTGTACTCCAGACAATCTGACCGACTCTCAAACATTCTAATCTAGTTGATTCATCTCAACCGAGTCACAATCATTACTAGCTAATTCCAATCGCTCAGGTTTCAATGTGATCTGATCAATTTCTATCTGGTTTAAATTATCCAACACCCCCGCAATGTGAGTTAAAGGTTATTGACTCGAAGGAGGTATCGACTCTAATCCAAAGGCCTTGGGAGTGGGGTTTTGAGAGGTCTCGAAGGATACACAGATAAGCAGATTTCCCCTCTTGTACTTGAAAGAGTGATGTCATCAAGTTTAAGCAATTTTGCCGAACAAGAATGTTTGGTTGCACAATCTAATCCAGCCTGAACGTGATCTGTTCAACAGAACTTGGTATCATCTAACAATTAGCTAAGCACATGATGCAATATTAGGAAAGGCTGACCAATTCATTCAAGTGACAACCAAATTGTATCATCAGAACAGGATAATATCATATGAGATCGTGCAAGAACATGCAAACATTAGACAAGTAGCACATTCCAAATTTCTCATAACTTCTACAGCATCTTGATCTCCTGTTTTATAAAAACTTGAATACGCACACTAGACAGTTCATCACTATTTAGTCAACAACTTAGATAAGTACAAGTAGCACATTCCAAATTTCTCATAACTTCTACAGCATCTTGATCTCCTGTTTTATAAAAACTTGAATACACACACTAGACAGTTTATCACTATTTAGTCAACAACTTAGATAAGTAGGACATCAGATGGTACAGCAATAAATCCTGCACCATCAGTTCGAAAACAAGAAAGATAAAGAGATCAATCCATGGATAAATAGACGTATCCAAATCTATTTCCGTATATACTCTATGTATTCACATACAACTTACAAATGAGTAAAGATGGTGAACTTAACATAAGTGCTATCTTCCACATGTGCTAGAGTGAATTTAACCAAAGTCATATCAGGAAGAATCAACATATAACACCAATAATAGAATGCATATATAGCAACCTATATATGCAATAAACAATTCAACATGGCAGCTACTTTTAAGAGGATAAACAAAAGCAAGAAGAAATATTTTTCGTGCCAAGATGAAGAAATCAAGATTGGAAGGCTCCAAACTGTCGCAAGAATCAGTACCTAGAACTGGCAGATGGGGTGCGCGATTGACCATACAACTGAATCCCAGACAAGAAAGGAACGTAGTACTGAATGACACTATCATTGCCATGAAGAAGAAGAGGAACACCGACACCGTAAGCACTCCATTCCTTGAATGACTCCCAGAGGTCTGACAGAGCAAAATAAGGCTTGAACTTCACATTGCAAGTCCTCCACCCTTTAATCGTCGTCTGAAAACCAAGAAAACCAATAAAACCTGAATAGAACTACCAGAACCAAAGAAAGATCACGAAACGGAGCCTTAACTTTCCGAACCTTGGACAAGTATTGAGCGGGAAAAGATGGGGTGGAGGACTCCAAGAATCGGTCC